>OX608083.1:50790959-51990959 GCA_951509765.1 Sphenella marginata
CGTAATAAACTTTGAAAGTAAGTCGTATGTCAGCATGATCGATTGGAGTCAGTTTAAGATTACGGAACCCCCTTGTGTGCAGTTCTACCCAGATAGTGAACTTACAATGTTTCAATTTTCGGAAAATGAAGTGATAAATATCCCAGGTAAATATGTTCAAACTAAAAACTTCACGGGTCTTAAGTACTTTTAAATCATTTTTTTTAGAGTTCCTCTGTCATTCCCAGAATACCGAACGGTTTGTGCGTGTTGTTAGTGAGTCTGCAAGTGCTGTCACTGATGAAAAGCGCCTGGGCCACATTTTTGCAAAATTAGAAAGCCGAGACCAATATAAAAGCCTTGATTCGCGCCAAAATTTGCTTAAGTAGCAATAAATATTAAAAGTGCTATAACTTTTTTGTTGATTATTTTAGTAATATAGTTTGAAGGCAACATTTTCTTGAATTTTTAAGTACGTTCGTTTGGTAAGGAGATAAATATACTTTAGGGGGGGTAAAATTTTGTTTCTGCCCGTATCATGCGAACGCGACTTCAAAGCTTAAAAAGACATAAGAACGAAAAGTGAAGCTTCTCAAGACAAAAATAATGACATATCAATTTTAAAAATCGGCCGTCAAATAACCAAGTTACAACGAAAAAACCATTTCGGCTGTATTTCTAAGGGTTAAAAAAAAAAAAAAAAATTTTTCCAGAACCCTCTCAACATAATCTTTAAATTTAGGGGCGGACATTAGCAACTTTTTTTTTCGACCCAGTCTAGTATGCATGTATGTTTGTTTGTATGTATGTGTAAATGTTTTCAGAGTAGAGATTTTGGCTTCGTCAATATGGTTAATTCGAAGAAGTTACCAACAGTTAAGTGCGCTACTATACACAATTAAATTACAGCCAAGTTAGGTACAGTTACTGGCATAGTAATAGGGATGTCTCATAAATAGTAAGGTTAGAAGAACAACGTTTTGGTGCTTTATAGATGCGAGAAGTTGAAGGCCCATCGTTGCGATTTCTAAAATTAACATACTAAGTGCTTGAATCAGGGATCGTAGACCAGGTATCGCACTCTACATTAATAGAAGACAACGTACAAAAACGCAGCAATAGAATAGTAAGAGGAAGGAACAGTAATAAAAACTGAAGCAGGAGAGGTACTGGCAAGAGATAAGAATCGTAACAGAAATAGGAAACAGAACAGAAATGGTATAACAAGAAGCTGGGACGAAAATATGAATTATAAAGCAAGAGAAATATGAAAAAGAAACGAAACAGGAACAGAACAGAAATAGGAAAATTGACAGAAGCTGCTGTGGGAATTGGGACGGTGACAGAATCATAATAGGACTAGCAACTGGAACAAGAAAAGTTAAACAAATTAAACACAGCAGAAACTAACTGAAAAAAAATAAAAAGCAGGAAAAGCAACAGAAATAGGAAACAAAACAGAACGGAAATAGGAACATTATCAGAACTGAAACAGTTATAGAGGAGAAAACAGAAGCAGAATCGTTTACAAAAACGCAAAAGAACTAAAGACCAAGAACACCACCAACCTGCATGAATATGAATCGGAACAGAAGCAGAAGCAAGAACTGGAACGGAATTAGTAATACAACAACAAAAATAAGCTGGAATTAAGATGAACACATTAAAAGGCGGGAACAGTAACATAAAAAGGAATGGTAGACGAAGAGGTAAAACATATATAGAAAGATTGATTAGAACAAAAGCAGCTCCAGAAAATGACAAGGAAGCAATACAAAGAAAAATGGTAGCAAAACAAGGAACGGAAGAGTGTATTAATTAAATAGAAGAACAAGAAACAGGAAACTTAGCAGAAACAGACTGGAGACTATAAACATTGATACGAGCAGAAACAGAAAGAGGAAGATAAACATAATCAGAAACGATCGAAGTAAAAAAAAACAGAAAAGGAGCGTGAACAGAAAGATGTACGAGTTTAAGAGCAGGAACTGTCATGGGAACCGAGACAATTGAAATAAAAACCAAAACGGCAGCAGGAACTGAGACGGTAACAGAAAAGGAAACAGATGAAAGAGAAGGACCATCAACTAAAGCTAACAAGAACAAAAAGACAAATTAAATAGTGAAATAAACAAAACAATGTATGGAACTCTAAACATATATGAACACAGACCATATAGAAAAATTATTAAATGCAATTGGAACTGACTCGTTTTGCGAAACTTGTTCGGGTCAAACCGAAGTACAAGCAGTTTTGTTAAAGCAAAAAAAATTCACAAGCATTTGTTTCTTTTTTCATTCTATTTTAGAATACTTGTACCATGAAGGGTTAGTTAGCTCGATAGATACTAAGCTTCGAAATCTTTATCACATTAAGGCCCTAGTATCTTGAGAAAACGAATTGTCGAGACAATAACTTCGGCAATACTTTCACCAACCTTCGGGAAGTGTCTATTGTTCAACTGGCCAGTGAGAATTGAAAAGTAAACTGGTGGACGAACAATGATCCCGTCAGGTACGACACCTGTAAGAGGCAGAATCAAACGATGGCAAATGAAGATGGGCCCTAGGGGTATTTGAGAGAAAACTTGTTCGAAAGAGAGGAAATGATGGACTCAACGAGCTTAGGGGAAATTTCTCGAAGCGAATGAGTAAAAGTTTTACGGCCAAGAAAACAATATGGGCTAGGTAAGAAGGTTTCTATAGACACCCAAATTCGGTAGAGGAGGATTCGGATAGCCTATAAGGAGAAAAACTTGACCAGCCATGGTCTCTCGAATACCGTCAATTATCGCTAAAAAGTGACGACTGGCCAATAGTCTTGAAAACTAGCAGAAGAAATTTGGATGTGAAACCAGTGATCCTATTTCACTGACCGCTGGTCTAACCCATAAGTGCTCTGGTGTTTTTATATGCAAAGCTGTAAGACGCTCAATAAAATCGGGGTGTTGTATTCACATTTAAGTGGGAAGAAACAAACAATTTGATTTGCAATGTGCAAAGGTATCGTTTTAAGTGAGCTCCTTTGGCTTATGGACGACAATAACTCAACAAATAAACACCAAAGCAGCACGAGCAACAATGACAACAACAACATTAAAAAAATCACTAACTAAATGAATACTACAATAAATATTATATGCAAGTGTTGTTGTTGTTGTTATTGCTGCTCCTGCCGCACTACACACTCAAAGCAGTCAGTCAGTCAGTCAGTCGATGCAATGGTAGTGAGCCCAGTCAACTCAACAGCAATCCAGCAATCCATCTATCCAGCCCAACCAGGCTGTGTAAAGTGTAATATACGTTAATTCACAAATAATTGCAGACCGCCAAGAAATGAATTGCTGATTCGGCGCCATCAACTCCAACAACGAAAAGGTCTCCACCGCCATCGTCTTGACATCTTAATGACAATCAGAAGAAGAATATCATGATTTGTTGTTGTTGTGTATTTTTTTTTTGTTGGTGTTTAGTTAACCAAACCGAAATTGTATGCAAAATGGCAAGGAAACATGTGTCGACACAAACAAATATCCATTCGTACATACTACATACATACAAACATAACTAGTAAATATGAGAACAATATGTTTTATTATGAGTTGATAGCTGAAGACACACGAAGTCAGGTTGTGGCCAAAGAGCAATGCGACTTAAAAGCAATTTCATAAGCCCTCATATGAGCCATTGCAGACATTCATGTTAGGGATGCTGCGAATGCGGATATCCAAAAGCGAAGTTGACAAAGAGAATCGAACTCAATCACAACCTCGATTTGGGCTCAACCCCTGAGACGGAATTCTGTCTGACCATTTCTTGGTTTATCGCTAAAAGTATAAAGAACTCAATTAATCGTCAGTGGTAGCAAGCACAGATCGAGAAAGAGTTAGAAGGGCCCCATTTCTGTTAGTGGTTATAATATAATCGTAGGCGACTCCCCTCCATTCAGCTTCCGGAGTCAAAGAAATCGTTGTCACAGTAGTCGGAATATAAGCAAAAGGTCTTAGTACCGGAGCGTACCCATTCTAGGAATGGATGGGCTACTAAGCACTTAAACAATTAAGGGCCAGAAGGGGTCTGCCGCTCTACTGAAGACCTTAAAATGTGAGGAAGAAGTTGCTGAGCACCTTGCGTGACGTTATGTAGGGAACTGGGTTTAGTGACTAGTGATCATCAGACCTTGAAAGAGGTGAATAAAGGTTGGATGTACAGGACAGATTATGATTGTCCTATTGCTGTCGGTTGGATGGCTCACTTCAATGGCAGTACACCGAATGTTAGGTCATGTTAAGCGAATGAAAAAAAACCTTCTGGACCTTGCCAAGCGGCACCCAAATTCGGACAAAAGGGTTTCTGATTGGCCTCAGACAGGCTCAGATAACCTCAAGGAATGTGGGACTGGCGCTCTTGTTTGGAGGTCTCCACAACCAGATTTTACTCCTCAACTGCCCAGCTTTTGCTAAAAACAAGTCGAAAATACCTCAGTCCGACAGCAATCGCACGTTCGAAGGACTTCTTCAAATAGTTGGGGTAGCTGCTTTCCAACCTAACTTGAACTTTAGACTGATTCAATATTCAAATAATAGTTTTTGATAAAAAAGAAATTATATTCCCTCTGTTATAATTTCAGAGATAAAACTTAAATACCTTTAAAGGCAAGGAACAAAAGTTCCTACAGAAGTTGAACGCACCCGGTAATACGAGAACCATCCGAATTCGTTTCGGACATATTTTGAGACATATTTTCGAAATCGATTTTTTTTTTTCAAATCTAACAAAAAACCCCGCATTAAATTTCATTCGCCATGTAACAAGAGCTTTGCTTTCCTGGTTTGAGAATATATGAGCGAAAGCTTCAAAAGCTCTCAGAAGCGACAAGGAACACTCAAGCTTTAGTTCTGTAGTTCAGGAATAAAAGCTAAATTAAGCTTTGAGATACTTTTTACGGTCCCCAGTTCAACCCAATATATTAGTTTGATCGTTCGATTGCTGACCAAAGCTAAAGAAATTAAGGAGTTATTTAAGCCTGGAGCTTATTTTTTTCAAATTTTTTTTCGAAATCAAACATTTTTGAAATAAACCATACGAGTACTATTACTTAAGTACTAACTAATTTTACAAGCGAAAAAGTGTATACCAAGTTCTCCAAAAGCTCCATGCGAAAGCTCATAGTTTACGAATGCGTATATTCGCAACATCACTCAGCGCCGTACCAACCAAATCACATATGCGAAATGCGCAGCAATAAAACAATAAAGAAAACATGAATATGATAATGTAAAACAATGCTAAATACAATGGCAAGTACATAGTAGATGGAGCAAGAAAAATCGTTGTGACAAAAGGCGCCTGCGTAGCGCCTATTAGTTAAAGGAAAAATCATTGTTAATCCCCAGCGAATTATCCATGCAACCCAACTCCCAAACCTCTTTACATCACAACGCCTCATTTCATTTTTACATTTGTTTGTTGTAGTGTTCCCCCGTGCTCCTTGCGTTATGTCCTTTGAATTGCCCCGTCGTTTAATGGTTGAAAAGCTCTCATTATTGTTCTGTAATGATTGCAGCAGTCGGCAGACACAAAATTCAGTTCAATTAGATTTAAACCAAAATTGCATAAATACGAACTTTTTTTTTCATCTTTCCATCTTTCCATTTATTCATTTATTTTGCTTGGAAGTCTATTTTGGTACGCACGAAATTGCAGTGAAGCCAAGACAAAAGCTAGGAGAGCGCTTGCACAGTGTTTTATGGGGAGCCCGAAAACTGTAAAGAATATAAATTTGAACTTGATATAACTTGTGGTAGACGATAGCTCTGAAGAATGGAACCGGAAAAGCAAATGGTACGATCATGATTATGTCGCTTATTCAAAGGAGGACACGAAAAAGGTACATCGTTTACTGAAGGGCTAATCACAAATACATACCTAAGGAACAGCAGTTGAACGCGGAACCCCAATGGAGGACAGTAATATGAACGCGGAACCCCAATGGAGGACAGTAATATGAGATAAGAGAACCGATTCCGACTTCGATTCTCCTCAAAGTCGGATGTGTACGAAATGTCTAATGTAAGAAGAAGCGAAGCACCCCTCAGCTATCGGTTTGCACCTTTTCAATGAGTACTAAAAGTAGTCTATCGGTCATATTTTTATGATACACCAAAGGTTGGAGTCTCCATTTCGTTTCTCTCCAAAGCTTATAGGGCTACTACAACTGGTCTTCGAGACTTTCAAGACTAAAAAACCACCGTTGTTGTTGGTGTTATTAACACTGCTTCGCCCTGAGAAACCATCTTTTCCAAGAACCCGATCTATGGATGTGAAGCCTTTCGCCTCCCATTAACAATGTTCTGGTTTCTCTCAAGTTAGGCGGCAAAGGACTGAAACATTTCCTAAACTTTCGAGACGTGCTTCTGCTCCGTACATTCTTGGCCGTTTGCATATTGCTAATAGCCACTATAGGAGAGGAGATAATGATGAGCTTGATAGAAGGTTCTCCTATCGACGCTCGATGGTGGGTGGCTAGTCCAACTCCATGGATGATCTATTGATAAGACACCTTTTACCGACACTAACAATCTTCTGCACTTCTTTCCAGTAGGTTTCACTTCAAGCTCCAAAGACTACCCGACGGATCTTTGGAATCAAATAAATTGATCCCGTCTTCCGCACTGGCTGGAGAGGATGAAGTAGGCCAAAATTATTTGAATAAGTGATTCAATAAGAAAACTGTTAGAACAACAAAGGTGTAACAAATGGGACGAGCGCCTGAAGGCTTGTAGCTATCGTGGCCAAGCTTCTGTGAACCTTAAAAGCCTTGTCCAACCCATATATATATATATTTTAGTACCTATTATGGCAGATTTCTTTAAGCAGACTCTTCTCCAGTGGGTTAGCAGCTCAGAATATATTCGAACGGTTGCTCCCTGTTCATCCCTCCGGGGACTAAGCGACAGTTTCAAATACCGGGAAACCATGATGCAACCTTCACTTTTTCCAGCAGCTTTTAAAAAGCCCTAAACCTTCAAGTCTATTACCTCTAACCGCGTCGCCAAAACCGAGGTGAAATTTATCTCTTCACACTTCCCAATACCCGAAAGAGTCTAAAGACCTTCCTAAGTACCTAAAAATCCTCATAGACCAAAGATATAAAGAAAAAGCTCTCAAAAGCCTCGAAGAATCGCACCTAAACTCGAAAAAGAAAATGTGGCACGCGAACTACGTTAGTTGTTGGTAAACATCAGTAGAGTTTGGGATTAAAAAAAGCTGGAAGAGGAAAAATAGGAACTCTCTTTGGACGGTAATTTTACGTGGCGGTTCTAAAATTAAAGTTGTAAAGCCTTCGATACAACCGCAGACACTGCGCTCACTAATTTTTTTTGCTTCAATTTGACCCCATGGTTTCTTTGTTTTTGTTTCATTAGCACCGCAATTAAAATTCGCAACAGGTTTATGAAATTTTTGAATGACTATTATTAACGTTTCACAAAATCGGAAACTCAGAGCTTACAACAAATTTCTCTGCCGAAAGTTATTAGTGCGAACTCCGCTCATAAAGCGATTATTTTACAAAACTCAAAGCAACTTACGATCCACTGTGCATTTAGCATTTAAAAGAAACAAACAATTATTTCTACCTCCTCCGCTGTAACGATCATTTCATTAAACCAACAAATATTTGCAACAATATGCGAAATACAAAGCTAACCGATTGTCATTTTCTTCTTTACAGAACCGCACAGTAAGCGCGCAGCAGTGGAAGACGCCAACATAACGAAAAGGACGGCGATTACTTACAATGAATTTTTAGACTTGTCCAGCCATATCTGCAGAGTACCACCAACGCTAACCAGGAACAACAACAACAATAGCAAAAAGCAGAAGCAGCAGAAGCTTTAGAAAAAATGCCGAATTCCAGAAGCGACTACTAAACAATCAATTGGATTACGCTTAGGCGATATTATCAAACGTATGCGCAGTGAGTGCAGCTGGAGATGAGGCGAATGTGTGGTGGACAAAACACAGAAAACAATAACAACACAGATTGTGGATGACTATTGAAATTAAGAGGGCATCATCATATGTATGTTAGTTGGTATGAACCAATGAACAGAGCGCGCGCGCGCGTTACCTTTTCTTGAAGCGACGCTTAAAACAATGCGAAAGGTTAGCAAGGCGGTGGTGGTGACGGCGGCGGCGGCGACATGAGTGAGCCCCAGTCAACGCGCAATTGCAACTTGGATTACCGCCTTGGTTTTGAACGAGTTGCTAACTGCCAACTGCCGACGAAAAGAAAATGAAATTTCTTGCTTTTGGTACGCGCGCCCGCAAAACGGCAAAACTGCACAAAGGTGAATACAATGCGGAATGCTTTCTAAGATTCTTGTCGTTGTTGGTTAAATGCATTACGAATATTCGTTGTTGGAGGTATTAAGCAATAAGCCGATGCGCGCACAAGGCAGATGAGTAAAGAAGCTAAACAGGCTTGCGCATATGCGACAAGACGGCAGTCAGAGTGTGACAACGCGCACGCTTTAGCTCGAGGATGTGGCGCGGTAAGAGGGCGTGCGCGCTACGTTGCATCGGTGATGGCAATGAACGCGTGCTGTTGGTTTTTAAATGCTTTGGTTGCTGCCGCCAACGCTAAGCCACGCAATTAAATTTACGAATGTTGGCAGCTATGTAAGAAAGCGCACGTGGTCGCCAAATAGTTAAATAGCAGCAGCAAGAGAAACAAAAAAACAATTGAAATACCAGCGATGAGGGCGCATTGTGATATGTACGCAACGCGCAAACGAGCTAGGGTGGCTGTGAAGATGCGCGCGTCAGTTAGGAGGGCGCATGTTAGCAGCAGTGCGCTGAAGGTTTGCAGCTATGCGCAGCGCGCGCAAGTATGTTGAAATTGATATGCGAATTAGTTGCAAATGCGCTATGGCTGAAAAGTTCAATATATGTGCGCGCGCGCGTCTGTTCATAGATAAAAGAAATGGCGGCGTTGCACTTTTGTGTTCAAACTTCAAAATGAGGCTGTGCGGCATACTTACGACTATGTAAAATCATTTGTTGCGCATGCGCAAGCTATTGACAGTCGATATATTCGTGCGCGCGCAAGGGGACAGCAGCAAAAGCGCTAACGAAATATGTTGCACGTTGTTGTTTGTTAGTACGCTTGTGTAATTGCAAGAAAATTAAAGCTATGCTTGCATATACATATGAATAAAAGTCACTGAATGAAATTTGATTTTTTTTTTTGTGATTTCTTTTCTGTTCCTTTTTTTAAGAATTCATTGGTAAGTTTACATCAAAGCGTAGTTAGAAATGCGCGCGCGCGCTGAGGAAAGGCGCGCAACAAAATAGCGTTGTGTGGCAACAGCCGAAAAATCATGAAAGAATCAAACCATATATGGTAGTCACGGTAAGCGCACAAACGCGCGCACACAAATACAATACACTCATGCGCGCGCGCGCGTTCACATACAAACACAACAAATAATTGCACACCCGCGCAAAAATAAAAGATCGAGGAAAAGACGAAGAAAAAGTGGAAATAAAGACAATTTAAATGCGCGCGCTGAGCTAAACTAGTATTTAATGAGTTCGAAAGCAACAACAAATGATCAACTAAAATATATAAATAAATAAAAAGTAAATAAATTTTCTTAGGCTTTGTATTTAAATAAGTAAGAGGAAAGAAGAAAAAAAAAACAATAACAACAATAAAAAACGACAACAATCAACCCACTACAAGATATCGTTCATTTAACGCGCGGTTCAGCATTTAACCTTGACAGCGAACCAGCTGTGCAAGAGAGTTGGCGGCGTTTCACCAACCCATTCATTGAACAGTGGCGCACACATACACACACACACACCCATATACTTTTTGCCCACTCAAACGCACACAAATAGATTGACATGAACGCTTACCAATACTTATTGACAAATTCAAACGTTCACTCACTCATTCATTCGATCCGTCACTTGAGCACTAGTTGTTGTTATATAAAATACTTTGGTACATTTGCGCTCAATAAAACAGTATTGGTATTGCTACGCTTAACATTTTTCATTCACCTCCTCAATACAGCAATTGTAATTCCTAACAGGTTTATGTGATTTTGGAATGACATGCGCTCAGCGCTTGACTGCGTCGGGAGTGTAGAGATTTGGGGCAAAACGTGTACGGTGAAGTATTTAGGGGAGCGCTGAAGTTTTTTTTTAGTATTCTTATTGTTGTTTTTGTAACAGCACTTCGACTCTTCCGGTATGAAAATTTCCATTAGTCTCTTGTAACGACAGTCCAAGCAAACTCGCAGTTTTATTCAGAGTTAGATTATTGTGAGTTTGCTTAGCTACAAGCAATTGCAGTTGAGAGCGTCATATCCGAAACCCCAAGAAAGTTTTTTGTAACAGCTTTCACAACTATTACGGTAAAGAAATGTCTGGATGGAAGCGTGGGAAAGCTACTTATCTTATGTGGACTACAAAGAGTTTGATCGGCACTTGATCGAGATTTAGCTTGCTAATATCAGCCCTTTTTGGGACAGATGCATGGTAATGGCCGAAGAACGCCTTTGAGCGGAATCTTAAGCAGATCTATAGATGCATGCGGATACCGCATCTCCCACTCAAATCAGTATCTTTGGGGATCTATAGAGACTGGCCAATCTTGCGGCAAGCTAAGTAGATCTTATGTTACCGCCGTATTTAAACTGCTACATTCATAGGACTTGCGTTCGAAGACAACGATGACAACTTTTGGAATGAACGCGTCGAATTAATAGGCCAGGATTGCCTTCTATATGGAACTCGTTTGTCGCTACCCAGATAGCAATAGAATCTAGAAAGATTTTGGGAAGTTTGTGGAGGAGAATAGACTTCCCATTTCTACCCATTTCCCTGTACACTTCATAACCTTTTAAGACTTTCAAAACAGCAAAAATAAGCCGATAAAAAGTTCAATGAAAACACCAACCAAAACCGCAATTTAGTCGATTCTGCTCACTACTAATGAGCTCGTTTACTGAATAAGTTTTGAGTTGGGATTTTTAGTATTGTTTAAGGGAAAGCAGTAAGGAACCCAGTCTGTAATTGGAACGACTTCAGCTATATTGAAAGAGTTTTCTGTAAAAGCACTAACGAGCTTACAACTACAATCTAATGGCAGTCTTAAGCCCAAAAATGGGTTGTAAAGTCTTCTGCGATCGCTGAGCTCGAACAATAAAAGCCTTGTTTAAACGGTTACAGAGATCAGAGCCCAACACTTTGGCGAAACTTTAGCAAAAACTCAGTGTTTACCTGGGAAATCCAACAGGCAAGATACTGCTATTTTTATGCACACAACTGTAAGTACTAGCGAACTAGCTTGTCAATTAAACATGTACAATTTACATGCTTACATCTAACAACCCCTACCTAATTTGGTCAATGAAAACGTTAATGCGGCAAGCGGTAAGTAAGTACTCGTATTTTGTTTATGCATTTACAATATAAATGTTATAAAAATAAATTTAAAAATTATGATTGTATTGTTTTTATTGTAATTTACACAATAGCGCAGGAGTCAGATTCAAGCAAATGTGTGTAGGTTGTATGTATTGATAATGAACTTAGAGTTGAAAGCGTTTTTGCTTCGACTGAACGATCTTGTTGTTGCTCAGAATGAAGATCATCAATACAAATTCATTCAACATGCGATGCTGAGGCGTATGTGAGTTCACTTCCCCGCTGACTGAAGAGATGATGAACCAAAGTGTAAATAAAATTAAATAATAGCAACACCTACAACTACTAAGAGCGCGCTCATGTTATACACCAACTCTGACCGGCCAATACACTTGGCGAGTGATGCTAATTAACACGCTCGAAAAGTTGAAAATTGATCTGCATGTTAATACTACCTTTATGTAGGGTCACCTAATTGATGGTCGGAAACCTGCAGACTAATTTTAAAGAAAATTTGAAGTCAAGTAGAGACGTTAAGGTATTAAATTAACAAGGAACCATATTTCAAAATTTCCGCTAGGTGGCGCACAGATCAATGCTTAGCAAATTTATTCGTTTTTGAAATCCTCTCTGATTTAGATCATTGATACTTGGAATGTAATTTAAGACCCACTCACTTGAAAATATTAAAGCGGAAAACTTCCGCTAGGTGGCGCACAGATCAACGTTTGTAAAATTCGAGAGAAACTGGGCAGTTTTGAGTTCAACTTGGAAATTACCTCACAAAACATGGCAGTCATTTCATTTTACCCATAACAGACACCAAAAAGGAGCTCCAAGGGAGGTCAACTCATCTTCCAGTAGGAAACTGCACCCTCGCTCTGTTTTGAAATCGGGTGTTCTTAGAAAGACTTTCTGAGCCGAAGGTATTTTCTTCCTGAAAAATTCGTACTTTAAGGGTCATTCCTACTTCTTTCGAGACCGTCAAAGCGCTCAAGCCATATACGAGATCAGATATGATGAGAATGGCCTTTACTCGTACAAGGACTTTACTAATCAATTGCCTGTTCAGTACAAAGAAACACTCCTCAAAGGTTATGGGCAGTAGTGGGGTGATGATAATATCAATCTTAGCGGAGCTTCCGATACTGTTCAACATCACTTGGCATTACCATAAACGCTTTGCAGGGAAGACAGGTTCAGACACAGGAGTAAAAAGACAGCTCGTTTTCCGTAGACATGCGAGCTTTCTATGATACTTTGCAAGCTGTCACCTCTTCCCCTTCGTCTTTGAGCTGCACGGTGAGCAGTAAGCCTTTTGTCGCTTGGCACTTTATCACTTTTCAGCGTAGATATTTCCATCCTTACTTAACAGTTGAAAGTTTCTTCGCATAGCCAAAGATTTGGATATCGGGTCCATCATCTCCTAAAAAAATTTAACATTGAGCAGAAGTGTTCCCTCCAAAACCTTAGTCCGTTCTATAGGATTGTTACCAGGTGGTCCTTATTCTCTCTACAGGAACTCGTCTTGAAACCTTCCTTCCTGCAACTTATCTCTTCGCAGATTTTCCAAAAAACTCAGTCACGCCTTTCGATCTCAACTCTCTCTTCTGTCTCTCTTCGTTCTTCACCTCACGAATACGAAGGTTCCGAGCTAAAACATGTAGGCGGCTTTATATAAAGGTAGTCTTAAATTTTTATTTTTGTACATATTTTGTGTGCTATCGGCAATGTCGCTTGCTCGCATGCGCTCTGCCTGCCCACAACTTAACCAATTTGAATATGTACGAAGTGGTTGTTAAGCGGCGTAAATATGTTTATATAAGCATCTGGGCGGCATGGCACACGTCATTGTGTCCCACGCGCTGTAGTGCCGCCACACATTTGCCACTGACATTGACATTATTTTTCGTATGTGTTTTTTGTTGTTGTTGTTGTGCGGAAAAGCTCTGCGCATTGAAGATCAATGGAAAAATTGTCACAACTTATTAATACTTTTTCAAATCATCTAAGCTTGTTAAAAAAAAAGTTTACATATATCATTCAAAAATAAAACAAACTAAGCAGCGTTCAAAATTATGGAGTACAATCGGTGGGGGACGCCATGCAAGTTTTAGTTCTAGCAAAACCAGCTTGCCGAATTTCAATATTTCATATCAGCTTTGTTTTTGTATGTATATTTATTTATTATTTTGTTTTCCATAACTTGCGTAGGTGGAATCACAGCGGTTTTACGATAAGCGGAAGCGTCGACGTTCTATGCATTTCAATACGCATTTTTGTTGTTGACACCTCATTTTTGACTTACAATTTTTTTAATTCAAATCAATGAATGAGTGAGTAATCAATTAAGCAAGCGAATTTTTGAAATTTATGAATGAGTTGAAGAAGTGATTGAGTAAAATATGTGACCCCTAGCAGTCAAAACAACTACACCATTTGCAGTGGGAAATAAGAAACCGCCAAATATGAATGAGAAATGAAAGAAGAGTCGTATTATTAGTATTCAACTGAAACCTTGGTCTAATATTAGGACAATATCTGAATAGAAGGTGTTTCTCATTTTCAATTGTGGCATCTCAATTTCAAATGACGCTTTCGCATTTTCAAAGGACACTTTTCAATTTCAAATGACGCTAATTATTCACAACGTACAGTTCCCAATTCCAAGTGACAATTTCTCAATTTTAAATGACACTTCTCAATTTCAAATCACTTTCTCGCATTCACTAGTGACTATTCTAAATTCCGCAATGTCCCTTTCTCACTATGTATTGATCTTTTTTTATTTACAACTGACAGTTCTCAATTTCAAGTGACAATTTCTCAATTTCAAAAAACACTTCGTAGTTTCAAATCACTTTCTCGCATTCACTAGTGACTATTCTAAATTCCGCAATGTCCCTTTCTCATTATGTATTGATCTTTTTTTATTTACAGCTGACAGTTCTCAATTTCAAGTGACAATTTCTAAATTTCAAAAAACACTTGGTAGTTTCAAATCACTTTCTCGCATTTACCAGTGACTATTCTAATTTCCAAATTTCGCTTTCCCCTTTTTTAATTGATGCTTTATTATTTAGAACTGACAGTTCACAAATTCAAGTGACATTTCTCAATTTCAAATCACATTTCCCAAATTCAAATGACTTTCCCGAATTTACTAGTATTCTTATTGCCAAATGCCACCTTCTCATTTTTAATTAATGCTTTATAATTCACAACTGTCAGTTCCCAATTTCAAATGACACTTCTCAATTTCAAATCACTTTCTCGCATTTGCTAGTTACTATTCTCATTTCCAAATATCGATTTCTTATTTTCAAATAACGTTTTCTCATTTTCAGACGACACTATCTAATGTACAAGTACCTAATCTGATTTTCAACTGACTCCTTCGCACATACAATTGACTATTCTCATTTCACGTTGGCGACTTTATATATAACCCTTTCTCATTTACTATTGGAAATGGTGAGGTTGTAATGCCAAGCCCAATTAGTCAGTCGTCAGCATTTTTCTTTTGGTATTTGGCTTCAAATTTAAGGATGATTTAAATACAGGTATGAAAGAGCGAGACAACAATGTCAACGTTATTCAAAAAATAAATCCACTAGTTAGACAAAGATCCAAGGGCACTAGCTCTTAGTACCAGGACCATAGTGTTTAGAACTTCGTACTTCACTTAGCCACTGCGAAATCTTGTTAGAAGGATGCGAAACTACTTTGTTTACGAAAAAATTAGATGATGACATTCCGTCTCAAACCCAACAAACAAAATAACAAACTATTACCCGCCGAGCTAGACAAACATGCGGGTTATAACTTGCACTAAAAAAGTCGCAGAAAAATACTTAAAAAATAGGCGATTATGCCATTTCAGTAGTAACTGTCGAGATCAAAATTACCTCAAACATTTTTCTCAATAATTTTTTTCTTAAACTTTGCAGTACAGAAAGAAAAAATTAAAAATTGTAATCACAAAAATTTCAGTTTTCTTTATAATTATATTCTCAGATGTTTTCATTAAATTAGGTTAGTGTGTCTTTTGTTTTAATTATTTATAAATTTTAATTCAATTATAGATTTTTAAACGCCCGCAAACAACAACACTTCACTGTTTCTTACTTTTCAAAAAAAAAAAAAAAAAACATTCTAAGTAAACAGCTCCCATTGCAAATTTTACTAAAAATTATAATATTTAATATTGTATTGTTTTTATATTTTTTATAACTACAGCGGCTATTAATCTTCTGTTGACTTTTTATGCATAAACAAATTAATTTGTGTGTAGTAATAATATTAAATGAAAAATATTTTGGGAGCCAATTAATTGCGTTTATAGTGGATTTGCTAAACTTAAAAGTATTTTTTATTTTATTTTTATACATACATATTTATACGTAATAAATTATTTTTCCTACGATTTTAATTTCTGTTCGACAGAAATATTTTGTTTTTTTTTTTTTGCTTAAAATAAAATTGTAAATAAAACTAAAAAGTTGCTAAATAAAAATTTGCTAAGCATGCATGCAATAATAGAAATTTTTGCATTTCTTTAGAGTTTTTGTAATGGTTGGGGAGTTGAAAATGAAAGCTCTATGTAAAAAAAATGTGTTTAATGATTTTCTTTACTTGATGCATAAAAAACAAATTAAAAAAAAAAAACTTTTTTCTATTTATTTTTTATTTTAGAAAATTTTTTTTTATTATATAGAAAGAAAGAATAACAAAACCCGATGCTGAAAAAAAATCAACCGAAATTTCAAGCGCTTTGAGCCTTGCACTTCGTGAGGCTAGAATTTAATTGGCTACAAAACTGCATACTCGAAAATCATTAAAAATTTCTTGCCACAAATTTCAAAATTTCCATCCGGTTTTTTAATTTTTCTAGAATTTTAGGAAATTTTTCTATAGACTTGGAAACACTAGATTAAAAGTTGTCGAAGACAGACAAAATTTATCTTTTTCTAGGAAATAAAGACAGACTTTTTTTTTAGTGTGCTGTTTTCAAAATACTTTTTACTGTTTTAAAACTTGGTCGAAGAACGCTCCAACTCACAATTTTTTTCAACAACGCCGTATTTCAGCTGAAAGTGTACTGAATTCCATTGGGAGTTCTACGTAGGCTGATTTTGGAGTTCTACGTAGGCAGATTTTTTTTTTGGACTATTTTATTTTTGAAAAATCAATTTTTTTAATTTTGAAAAAAAAATTCGAATTAAAACGAAATACTTTACAAAAAAAAACAATAATAATTAAACCAATTATTATTGTTCACTGGTCTCGAGCTTGCAAAACTTACAAATATATGTAAATAGAAAGACCGTAAAAACCAAAACCAAAAACAAAATACAAAAAAAACATTGAAGCTGCAATTCGAATATGTAAATCTGAAGAAACTTATTCATGGTTATTTCAAAATAAAGATAAGTCTTCCGATTTGGTTTCGTTTAGTGCATATTGGACTAAGTATATATGTACATAGATCTGGGTACAAACTAGGACCTTTTAGTACTGTTTTCAACGAATTCAAGTTTAACAAAAATTAGATTGAGTTTCGTATTAGCTTTTTTTTCAATATTTGTATACTTTTTCGAAAAACCCACACAAACATATGCTCCTCAACCATTACAAGAATTTTAATAAAAAGGCTTTTCTTCACCTTTTTTTTAGCAAATCTACATACATAAATAACAATAAAATAAGCAACTCAGTATCTATGATTTCCTTTACGTAATGCATGTACTTGTAGTACACATACATATGTATTGATACTTAAACTAACTAAACACTTACAATACTAATTATTACAAAAACAAACACATTACTCACTGATCACGCTCAAACTCATCTTTTCATCCGCAATGTTCTACCATTTTTTTTAATAGACTCTGCAGCAGATTTTTAACTTTATACATATTGATATGTACATACATACATATGTATAGTTAGTATATGCAATTATTTATATACATATATATATTGGTTGTTTGTTATTATTACTCACTAAATATTTAAATTATTTATTGCACAAATTATTCGCAAAAAAAATATTAAATTTTTATTTATTAAATTTTTTTTTTTATACAGTTTTTTTCCTATTTTTTGCAAAAGCTGTCGAAAACTTAAAGCTTTCGAGTTCAATCGAAAATGGCACTGAATTCAGTTTATGTTTAAGTTTTAAGCAAATATTTTTCCCGCTTTGCTTAAATTTTTGTGCGTTTTTTTGTCTGTTTCTCTGTTTCTTGGTTTATCTATGACAACTGTGGTTTTTGTATTTTGTTTTTGTAGAATGGCCTCCAATTTATGGCACTGTATACACGTTCTAAATGAATGCAAGGGCATGCTTTATGCGCCTAAAAGTAGACTTCAATTGCGCTTCATTTATGCAGCTTTGGAGACGTGCGTTGGACTGTTTTGACTTTGTTTTTGGGTAGTTCAGAGTTAAATATGGCACAGTTCAATAAGAATTGTAAAAATGTATTTAAGTATAAGTATTTTGTCCGGTATATATGTACATGCTACATACAGTTGGTTTCCACAAAAATAGGTACACCTTAATTGTCTAAAAAATATTTTTTTAATTAATTTTTTTAACAGAAAATAAAAATTTTGCAGAAGAAAAACTAAAAAAAAAAAAAAAGAAGTGAACAACTCTCAGTTTAAAGTCTATTACCTGAGGGTCGTTTGTCTTTGCTGGTCAAAGCCAACTTTGCCCTTAACCTTTTTAAACATTTTTTTTTAAATTAATGGAATGTTTTAATAAATTTAAAAGTATTTCGACGGCAGCTTTTATGAACACTGCGAGCTTTAGCATCTGCTTTTAAATTTGTCATTTTTTTAATAAGGGGTTTTAACTGAAGTTTTAAATTCTTTCCCCCAATTTCATGAAAAATAATTAAAAATTACTAAAGTGACATTTTCAGAAAAATTTTCAGTAACGAGAGCTTTTTATACCTATTTTACTTTGTATGAATCTGTAGGTTAAAAATTTAAACCAAATTGATATTAAATTATTTTTTTGACCTTTAACTTAAAAAAAAAGAAAAAAAAAATTAGTAAAAATATTAAAAAATAAAAAAAAAAATTTCAAAAAAGAAACAAAATTATGAGATTCTGCATGCAAAATTTATAAAATGTTGACATTTACGACATTTTTCTTTGTTTAGTTATTGAAAGTATACGTGTTTTGATTAATCTTTGTTTTTATTTTTATTTTTTCCTACAGTGTGTTATATTATCATTCAATTATCTATTAAAATTTTTTTATTTTCGTTTAAAGAAAAATTCAAACTTTGAGTTCTGTATTTGAATTTTTACATGTAATAATTGATTGTATCAAAAATAAAATGTAAATAAAACAAAGTTACTAAAAAAAAAAAATAAATAAAAAAAATTAACTGTCAATATAAACAAAACCAAATACAACATTAATTTTTTTCAACAAAAAAAATTTTAAATAAGCAAATAAAATAAAAAAAAAATTAAATACAAATTTTCAGAATTAAAAAACATATTAAAACAAATAAAAAAATTTTCAAATAAAAAAAATTAAAACAAAAATCTTCAGAATGAAAAATATATTAAAGCAAATTAAAAAAAAAGTAAAAAATAAAATTTAAAAAAATCAATTTTTAATATGTTGTGCTCCTATTATTTTGTGCCCAGCTGTGTGTAGTACGCGTACGTAGTTGTGGTAGATTTGTCTTTATTATCCTTTTAGATTCGTGTCAACTCATCATAAATGACTAGTTTCGTATTTTTTCGTATGTTTTTGTTTCATAATTCCTATTTCGTTTTATTTTCTAACCTTTTAGCATACAAAAGTATTGAGCATTTATGTTCTAATTCAAGGCGAGATCATTGATCATATTCGTTATTATTCGATAAATACAACTAAGAAGGAGTGCTAGCATGTAAAAAAAAGCTCATACAAATGAATTACGTTTTTTTTTTCTTTTTTAACTTGAACAGTTTAAGAAAATAAAGTTTTTATGGAATGTCGATTTAAGCTAATTAATTAATTAAGTACGCGCATTATAAAACCAACTAAAATAATTGACTTTTACAAAATTGATGAATGCGCAAAGCTCAAAGCTTTCATGCTGAAAGCAAACTTTTGCTGCGTTGAAAGCGCACGAAAGCTCGCAATTGAGCTAAGCTTTCACGTGCAACTGAGCTTTCACACGCAAAAAATTTAGCAAAAGTATTTACATACATATATTTGGTCACCGATCGCACGCTATCTACATACATACAACAACCATATACATACATGCATTCGTATGTACATACATTAATAAATATTGCCATATTTATCAACCACCTATCGTTGCGAATGCGCATGTGACATGTGTGAATGAGTCGAATGTGGTACATGTGGCACGTGCGAATGATGCGTATGACCACCATGCGTTGCATATGCTTGCGCATGTGATAGAGGCGATGGTTGACCACCACTATATGGTGATTGCATTATACTCTGTTCGAGTCCATAATGGGATGTAGGCGCTTGCGGATGACTAAGATGAGCGTGACCATGATGGCCATAAATTAATTGTCTTACTTTTGAGTCCTCGTCCGCTATGTTATAGCTTAATTCGGTCTCTTCGAAGCCAGTCGCTGACATACGTTGATCACCACCGCCTACACTGGGCGGATCTGGTGAATTGAGACATGTTTGTATTAGTTGTTTACCAGCCTCTGATGTGATCATTGGTTGTAATTTGCGGGTGGCGAACGTATAAACGTGCCCAGTCTCTGAGGCGACTAACAGCATCACTTGGGTGCCAGTTAGTGTGGAGAGCTCGTAAGCCTGTAATGAGAAAATGTTGAAAAAATGTGTTAATATATTATTGTGTTGTATATTTTTACTTAAGACTGAACTAGACTTGAGTCTAAAATAAAGCTGAAGGCTTGAGAAAGGATTGTAGCTATTTTTTGAGCAGTGCCTGTTTATAATATTTCTTGTTTTTATTATTGGTATTAGAGGAAAATTGCAACGATGTTTTGAAGCCACCCACTTTTCGTAATACCCATTTTGCTTTGTTAGACATCTAGCAATAAATCGGTGAATCTTGCATTCAATACCGAGCAACAGTTCTTGAGTGATGCGCGAACAAATATATAGACAGACAGAGAGAATCTAGTTGAGAAATCTTACCTTAACCTTCAACAAATAGTGAAACGTTTGACAATTCCCAAATGCCAAGTTTAGTTCTAAATTACAACAACAACAACATAGTGCCCGATTTGTATAAATGTCACCAAGTCAAGTTAGCTTATTTATGAACTCCGCAACAAGTATTTAGGTATGTAAGTGGGTATTTACAAAAAATGATAATTGGCTCGATTAGATACTAAGTTTGGTAATAAAACACAAATAACATTACAATACAAATGATAATTTTTCAAAGAGCAATCAATGTTTACTGGCAAAGCAAATGGGAAGCCAATGATCACGAATCAGAAATAGACATACCGCCAGCAGAACTACATACATACCCACATACACACATACATACATACGTACATAGATGCAGTAAGTATATAAATATGTCGCAGTATGTAGCAATCTAAATATTCCCAACTAACCAACTTCAATGTTAAATAGTTAGAAGCTTGGTAGATTTATATATGAGAAATACATAAATATGTACGTATGTAGGTAATCAAGTTTGATATATAAATATTAGGGTGGGTTGAAATAAATATGTTAACTAGAAAAAATGGTTGCATTTAATTTAAAAAAAAAAATTACTCGACATTTTGAGGTCACCCAGTCTCAGGTTAACGAAATAAATAGTAGTAGGTACTAATGAAAATTTTAATTTTAGTTCAAAATTGTAAAAAAAAAACATCTAACAATTTTCAAATGTCTTTTATTATTATAAAATATAATAAAACAAAGAGGAAATAGAATAAAATAAAATAAGAGAAAATTAAATGAAAAAATTTAAATTAAATAAAACAAGGTAGAATTAAAAAAAATAGAAAAAATTAAATAAAGTTGAAGCAAATCATATAAAAAACAAAATAAACAAAAATGAAATACAAAAAAAATTGGATACAATAAGCCAAATAAGATAAAATAAAATATAAGGAAAAAAAGAAAATAAAAATAATGTCAAATAAGGAAACATGAAGTAAAATTAAATGAAATACATAATAAAAAAAAATTGGAAAAATTAAATAAACCAAAAATTAAAAAAAATAAAATAAAACAAAAAAAATAAAATAAAACAAAATAGAATAGAATAAAATAAAATATCAAGCTTTGGCAAGATCAAATAAAATCTAATAAAAAATTAAGTTGATTCAAAATTAAATATATAATTAAAAAATAAAAAAAAAAATAAATAAAATAAAATAAAACAAAATTAAAATAAAATCGAATAAAATACAAGAAGAGAAAATAAAATAAAACTCAAGTAAAATGAAATAATTTCTAAGAAAAGTATGTAATTAATTAAATATACAATAAATAAATAAAATAAAACAAGATTGAAAGAAATAAAAAAATATAACAAAAAATAAAATAGGCAAAAATAAAATATAATAAGATAAAATAAAACAAAATTCAAATATTATCTAACAAAAAAATTAAATAAGATAAAAATAAAATAAAATTAAAATTAAAACTAAATTAAATAAAATCACATAAAATCAATTAAATTAAAATAAAAGCTAATAAAAATATTAAACTAAAATAAAATAAAATAAATATAAAATAAAAAAAATAAAACTAAATGCACTATTTTTCCTTCACTGTTGTGCTATCAAAAATGAAAAATATTATTGTAGCAAAATTCTCCTCAATAAGTAAAATAATTGTAAACAAATTTAAAAAAATAAATAAAAGTTGAACTATATTATTAAATAGTAAAAAATTAAAAGTAGAGAAAAAGAAGCAAAAAGAAAATAAACACAAATATATTATTATTATAGGAAAGAAAAACAAAAAGAAAGTAAAGAAAAGTACGAAAATGAAGTTGAAGGAAAGAAAAAGCGATGAAAATAAATGCAACCACTAGGCGGCATGTATGTATGTATGTATGTAGTTTATTTAAAAATCGATTGAGCCACTTAAAAATGTTGAGTAAGCTCTTGCTTTACAAAGCACAGATTCAACCCCCCCTCTAAGGCAAAAAAAAAATTTTTATCAAAAAAAATGCCGACCCACACTAATGCTAGCTAAATATGCACACATCTACCTTAATCGTACTACATCGCTTTAGATATATTGAAAAGTTAAGCATGCGTCACATTGAATTTCCATTTCTTAACTCGCCACTAACTTGACAGTCTTATGGCGAATCGAAGGCAGCTCCTGTCCTACGTGTTGCAGCGTCGGGAATGACAATGCTCACGCACTGGCTGGCCGTACAGGCAAACCAACGAACGTCTTACATACGTATGTACATACACACAGTGCGCACCAATCATATGTACATAAATACATACGAAAGTAGATGTTTGTCTGAGCTTTCTTGCATTTAATAAGAACTGTTGCCGTGGGTAAAAGTGCAAACGGTGCGCATGCGCATACAATTCCCATACAAATGACAATGCGCCACAGAGCAGAGAAGCTGCCACAATTACAATAACACTGTGCAACAGCAATGGGAGGATGTAATGATTTCAAATCACGAAAGATCCTCGAATTGTATAAGAAAGTTTGCGAGGTGATGGATGCGATAAGCTCCCCTAGGAAGTTTGACTTAATCGAATCAAATCGTTCACACAATACTTGGTAACTACTCTAACTTCCGAATAAATGAGAGAGGGACATTGGCTCAATCAATAATAACAATCGTTGAGTTGGTAAGGAATAGATTGAAGTAGCAAGACCTAAAGATGAAGTGGGTGAAGATCGGGAATCCTTCTGTGCTGAAGTTGTACGAAGCATAAAGACAGTTTTTACTCGAGAACTTTAGGTGTGCCATCAGTTAATTTTCGAAGGATATATTGGAAAGTAAAGTTGTTCTGATGAACGTAACATTTCAAGCTTAATTGGTAGGATGACTGAGGAAAGAAAAGGTCTCCCAAGCCGAGTTGAAACAAGCAAAAATGTTGCAAAGTGTAATAAAAACCCACCTCAGCTGCAACAAATGCGCGACAAAAGGCAGAAGATGCAGGGGCCGACGAGACTTTGGTGCTGCGCGCATGCGACAGCTGGCGGCTCCGCGTTGGCTCGTTGTCGCTTTGGTTGGTTGGCTGCTTATCGGCTGACAATTGCATTGACCGAACAACCAAACGACTAATCGACCGAATGTCCCTGCGCTCGTCCGTTCCTTCGTTCGTCCGTCTGACTATATGCGCTCAACGTGTTAGTCATTTAACATTGAGAAAAATCTATGTTTACGCTTTTGTTTGTTTGTTTGTATGGCTCCGTAGAGACCAAATCATTTGTTAGAACGCGATTATTTGTGTTTGCGACACAATGTTTGGGCTTTATCGGTAAGCGACGATCAGCAAGTTTAGCGGAGGCGCAAGCGCGCGCGTAAATTGAACGCCATCGCCGAACGAAATCAAAACAGCAACAACAACAACAATAACAACGCGCTACATTTCTCACCGACCCTCTCTGCTGCCGCGGGCATAAATGAAGGTGAAAAAGACAATTGCCGCCTCTTGGCGTGTGAAGCTGGAAGCTGTTACTGTTGTTGTTGCTGTTGTGTACTTGATGTTGTATTGCTGTAGCTTTGGCACTTCTGGCTAATGCTACGCAGATTTACAAGTAGCCAGCAGGCAACACATGGCAGCTTCATGGCAGACAAACTGCGACAAGCTGCTGCAATCCTTCGTAAATTCAATTTAACACCTTTGGCGGCATCCTTTTTCGCGCGCGCGCGCTTCACTTTTGCTATGAATGCATTGTTAGCTTGTTTGTGGTTAATGTGCGATGCGCGTTGTGGCATTTTTTCGTTTTTACTCTTGACTTTGTTCTTGTTGTTGTTGAGCATGCGTTTGTAGCTACCACTGTTTTACATGTTCTATTTGTGGTCATCGCACGTGCGACAATTTTCAGTGCATTTCGATTTTGTCGTACCACCAAAAGTTGGCGCATTTCGGGTTGGGCGCTGTAAGAGGCGCGCGCTCAAAAACATTCACATGCTCGTATTTGTATGTAGAATTCATGTTGCGGCTGCCATTGATCGGCATGTTGACGGTGGCGGTGTTGGGCTCTGATGGTGGCAGCCACAATGACACCTCCTTTTGGACACACTACAAGCGGCGGCGGCGTTGGAGGTGGAGCAATAATTCGTTGTGAAATTCTTTAGCTGTCTTTAGCAAAAATATTTATTTATTCTAAAATTCTATGATTTGTATATATATTTAATTATTGACTGCAGGCGACGAGTAGGTGTACAGATTTCAATATCGATACACCATACGTAAGAGCTTTCAGATTTCATATCAGCTTTTTATAACATATACAAATAATGATGACACAACAACATCACAAAATGTGTAGTCGAAAAAATGAGCAAAAGTTTAACCCACGCATGCGTGGTTGGCTTAAGAAAAATGAAAACGCGCGCGCTTACCAAACCATCAGCGCCAAGCAGCAACCAACTCATCTTTCTCCACGACTGATGATATCACAGATGCGAATATTTTAATTTTTGTGTAACATTTTGGCATTATTTAGCACTTAAAGTTCGTATTAAAAAAAAAAAAAAATAACAAAAAAAAAATTAACAAAAAGAAATAAAAATAAAAAAATTGTGGTGGACACAGGTCGTCTTCGCGCACTCTGAGCGCCCTAAACTCTCTAGCGGCCATCCACGCAAAAACGTTAACACATTGCCCAATTTTGGTAGTTAACAGCGCGCTCTTCTTCGACCACCTACATTCGGCAGCGCATTTTTTAAAAGCTACAAAGTTTTGCTTAACTTTACTTAAATTAATTTTTGTACTGTTATTTATTAAACTTTTTTTTGTTGTTGCAATTTCCGTCTAACAGAACTTTGTCCTAAATTAAGCATATTTGGCAAGCTTTCTTTGGCCAAATCAGCGCATTTACTAAATATTTGTTTTTGTAAAAAACTACAAAAAACTTGACTAATCTCCGTATATGGCAATATTTTTAGTTGGGATGAGCGATGTGATACTAAGTGAGTTCGCTGAACTTTAAGGTTATGTTAGTTTCGTTTAGTTGAGTTACTGAAATTGTCTAGAAACAAGTATTTGAGCGAAATAGCAAACACTAATTCTCCTTCATTTATTTCATTTGCCTTGGTTGCGCTTGTAATTCGCAAAGAGTTTATGAAATATTCTAATGAAATAGTCAAACAATATTCAGATCAACTACAAGCGAATTGAATCGAGGGTCTCCGACGTTTGCCTACAACTCTCCAACGCGTACATAACTTCCAATATAAAAGGTTTACCGTAATAATCAAATAAATCGCTACCGCGGCAAGCAAGTACATAACAGAAGGTGTCGGAAAAAGACTAACCTCACCAGTAACACTCCCCCACACGTTTAGAGAGTATTTTAGCTGCTCCACAAAAACATAAACCAAACCTTTTCTGAAGTTAAGAGGACAGTTTTCTGCTTTTACCAACGTTTCTTCGAACCCAATAAGAGTTGTGTGAAAAATAACTTGCTTTAATAAGCGATCGCTTTTTATTCGTATAAGAGCTACCTAAAATTGTTCCTGCTTGCTTGTATTCCTTTTATACGTCATTTCGATGCTAAATAAAATTTGCAATAAAAAAAATAAGCAAGTAGAAAAATAAGTGTTTGTCATAAAAGTTTTATTTTGTCAATTTATACACAAGTCGGCAACAGCTTAAAAAAAATCCCTGTGCCCAAAAGAAGCCGACTGATTGGAACAGTTTCCAATTAGTAATTGAAGAGTAACGAAACCTTAGGTAATACAACTAACGGGACCACAAGCAATTGGGGAAAGCTGCGAATGGAAACGAAACCTGCAGCGCTACCTGAATAAGGAAATAAGAACGAATGCTACTATCCCAGTGGAAGTTTCAAAATATTTCGGTTTTTCCCTCTATTGTCAAAGATATATTGAGTTGAGATAGGCCGCTTCTGAATCAAATTTTGAAATAGATCCTGAGTAAGTGATCCTTGAAACAAATTGTGAGATAGATCCACTTTGAAAAGAATTCTGATATAAGGCGATTTTAAAATATATTTGGAAATATGGTAATCTTCAACTCAGTCGAAACTAATAATAGCCACAACCCGAGGTATTGTTTTAGGTCCCAACAACAACAGCATTGATAGAAACTTCTTGGCAACCAAAATGCGTAAAGTCTGCTTTAAAGCGTCTGCTAGTTACTCCAAATATTCTGCCAGACTTCATTAATACCACAAGTAGAATGCTTCCAATGTTGTAAATTTTAAATGCGCAATTCTTTGGTACTACAAAAATGCTTATCATTGAAAGCAAAGATTCATATCATGGTTACTGAAAATTCAACAAACTTTTGAAATGTATTAAAAGCGTTCATACAAGCCTACACCAATATGGCCACCTACTCACTTTGATATGAACTCACCAACTGGTTAAAGGTGAAACAAAAAGTCTACCTACTTTACTTCGGCCAAAGCAATAAATTCCAAAAGCGATTGCACAAATAAGATAAAATGTTAAACTAGCTTAATGCAAATGCGTAAGCGTGTGCCAAAGTGTTAACATTATTATTATTTGTTTGGCTTTTTTAGCCCGCATATTTGAAAGCAATAAAGAGCCGCGCATCTTTCAAATAAATGTGCTCAGCTCGCTCTTTGCATTTTGTATTCCAGTAGCTGGCATAATACTTCATTCAATGTAGATTAGAGTTTTTATATACATATGCATGTATATGAACAAACAAAGCTTCCGCTGGGCAAAGCTTTCGCTATTGATTTATTTCGGTTGATGCACTTAAAATAGACAGTGAAAAACTAAAAGCATGTAATTTGGTCTAAGTATGGATGTATTGATGTGAGTGCAGCAGCATTTAGCGATAAGACGCCTACAGATACGGAGTGTGGATAACTTCAAGAAAGTGTAGCACTTTTGAGTTCATATTAACTTCATACTTAGCTGATCAGCTGTACAACGGGAAAAGCACTTAAGCGGTTGTTTATTATTGTCTGGCACTCAGGCTGGTGCCGCAAGGAGCTTTTAATATCCTTTAGCCATAGTCGACAAAAGCATGCCCTTTAATTAGGATGGATTCGAGGAATCGAGAAAATCAAGCTGTAGTTGGGCGAATACTATACATGGAGGAGCTACGTTCGTTATATTAGGATATAGTCTCCATAAGTAAAAGTCTGTACAATAACAGCATCCAGAGAGAAATAATGCCAGAATAATTCGAGGCTTTTGAGGCAGGTTGAGAATGTCCTGCGATGTTTCAATTAGGGTTGTTGCCGGAGGAATAACTATCGGTATAGCAGTTTGGGGGGCTCTTTGAAAGATTTCGGTAGTACTTTGACTGTGTACTATAGAGGTCTGCTGACGGGATGATAGCCCACCAGAAACGGCTTGTCTTATTGTTTTAAAGTGACATAACTAGCGAGATGGCGATTATGGCTCAACTTTGGTCTGACTAAACGCCGACTCAAAGATGTACTTTTGCTTACACTTCAATTAGAAGGGATTCATAGTAATTCAAGTTCAACTATTGTTACTACAACAGTTCTTCATAAATAAGTACCACTACGCACTCCAGCGGATTAAGGGCTAATGGTTGAAGTAAGAGACGATTAAAACAAACATAACGTAATGACGGGCAAATTGATCTTTGAACTACGGATTTGATGCCAATGAGCTCTAGTGGGAGGGAGATGAAAGTTCCATATGGTCATATCAAACTGTTGCCGCGAAAGTCGGATCATGTTCAACAAAATACTATTAAAATCTAGAATCCCTACCATTAAAAAGGACCCGACTGCAGAGATCTTAATGCCAGTTGTACCATAATAACGTTTGTTATTGTTACAAATGAATATTGAAGTAAACTTAGTTTATACTTAAATCTAGTGAGCGTTGTTTTCTACTTACCTTCTTCATAATGCCGGTTTTACGTTTTGAAAATGTCGTATATCTACGCAATTTATTATCAATATATTCCATTTTGATTTTGACACGCCCTTTGGTTTTCTTGCCATTAGCAGGTGGTGATTTCTTATTTGCCAACGCCGTATAACTATCGTCCACCACATCGGGCACATTGCCACTCACTTGACTTTGCTGCTGTTGTTGTTGCTGCTGTTGCTGTTGTTGCTGTTGCTGTGTATTTTGCCCACAATCTAAACCTTGCAATGATTGTGATGACATACCCGCCGAACTACTACTACGATGATGATCCTCATAACAATCCGAGCCAGCACGTTTAATACCACGCTGATGGCTTGTATTGCCACCACCAGAACTATTGCTCGCACCACCAGACACCAATGATTGACATTGTGTGCTATTAGGCATGAGGCCACTTGAACTACGCGAACTAAATCCTAGACCCGCACCACCACCACCGCCACCCATTGGTTGTATGAGACCGCCTGACGGTGGACGACCGCCAAGCGCTGCGGGATTACCACCATAGATGTCGGCTTGATCGGCCAAACTGAGGCCAATGCTACCCATAGGATA
This sequence comes from Sphenella marginata, assembly GCA_951509765.1. Lineage (NCBI taxonomy): Eukaryota > Metazoa > Arthropoda > Insecta > Diptera > Tephritidae > Sphenella > Sphenella marginata. The sequence continues at coordinate 50,820,005 of OX608083.1, forward strand.
GTTGAGGTTGTAGCGCGAATCACCTCGCGTAGGGTCCATTCTAAGGTAAAAGTTCTCCACGATGGCGATTTTTAAATTAACACTTTACACAAAGAAATTGGCAAAATAAAGGGAGCAACTGCTTTTGTTCAGCAATTGCTTTTGGGTGGTGTCAGCTATGTTGTTTGTCGTTTTCTTTGTTATTGTTGCCGCCGTAATGACCGTGACTAGCGCTGCTGCAGTAGTGCGGCGTTCTGTAGGCGTACACTTGCTTTGAGGGTCAGTACTACTACGCACAGACAAACACTCGGATACTCGGGTTGGCAAATGTTTGAATATCTTTTCTTTTCGATATTTTGTTCTACGAAAGTATTTGCACTAACAACAACACATTGATGAAACTTAAGGCAGCCTCTTTGTATTGGCGCGCACACTTGTATTCCAAAAATAGCTACAAAACCACACTTTTGACACTTTGAAGGAATCACCACGGATCGTATTTAATAGAGATATCGCAGCAGCATTGGATATCCCATACAGCAAAACCAAAATACTGAAGAACAGCTGCACCATAGAACTATCAAATTAGCGCATGTGGTTCGCCCAATTGGCTGCACATTTATTCAACGTCCGCTGCAGGATTACACAAAAAGCAAACCCGCCTCGCCACTATACAACACGCAGGTAAACGAGCTGATCTATGCAGCGTTTACTATTTTTAATTCCAACAACAATTTCACGTTTTCTTCTTAAGTTAAATTAACACTAATTCCAAATGCACGCGTTTAATTTTACTATTTTTCTCGAATTCCTCTTTCTTTTAGCAATTGTCAGAATTACACAAAAATGTCAAACTATATTTGGTTTGCGCTCACTGTTGCACTCTCGCTGGCGTCGCTGCTTTTGTCAGCTGGCTTTTTTGACGTTTTAATGTGTTTTCAGTGTTGTAAAACGTGTGCGCGTGCCGAAAGGGAACTGTTACGATTATTTGCTGTAATGGACTTTCTTTTACGGAAATTCACCAAAAGTGGCATTAACGCATACGACTTTTTTTTATATGTTGGAGCAGCGTATGTTGTGTTTTTGGGAAAAATTCTCCTATTAATTGTTGTTGCTATCAGAAAACCTGAAATGTTTCCAGTACTTTTAAAGCCTTGTAAATATGTTTGTTCTTTAAATTCACCAAAACGTCTTGTCGTGTTTTACTTTTGTTTTGAATTTCACCAAACTGTCACAAAATCTACGCAAATGTTCTTTTATAAAAACTTACAGCAGTGTTTATTTTTAAAGCCGGTTTTGTTTTTAAAATTATTGGGGTTTTGTGGAATAAAATTTGTTGAATTTCACAAAAATAATTTGAAACCCATTTGCTGCATTTTCAAAATTTTTAAATGTCGCAAGCCAATCGTGAACATTCGTTAAGGTTTTTTGAACTAACCACGCTCAGTTAAATAGTGAATTTGTTTTTCTTTCGAAGGTTTCTCTTTTTCAAGATTTTTTATTTAAACTTCCAATATTATCGCGAAAGAAGTCTGCAAAATTATCTTAGTCTTGAGGACGAAATTTCGCAAACTCAGTTCTTAAATGGAGATGGTGAATATAATTCCACCCAACATGTCACTTGCTTTATTATTTTCTTTTTAATATAAGTTGTTGAATGTCATTTATAACATTTTTTTTTTTTGAGTTTCCACAATTGCTGCCACTCTTTTAGTCTGCACCGACACAATTTTGGAGATTTCGTATTTGTCACTTTTGAAAATTCACCATAAATCCCTCTTGCAGCAGAAACTCACTAGAATTTCCCCAAAATCATCAATCCGTATTTATTTCGTTATTAATTTTTTAAATTGTTGAGCGCAAATTTTGAATTATTTTTTTTAATTTTTAAATGATCTCCAAAATGTTGAATTAATATCTGCTGCGCCGCTACTGCTACTTCTGCTCCTGCTAGCCTTCCTCCTATGGCATGCAATTATTTATCCAAAAGCGCCGTCAACTAACTGATAAGGAATTGTTACCACTTTTTTGTGTACGCTCGCTTGCTGTTGTTGTTTTTGTCACGTATTAAATTTACGGAAATATCGCTTGTTAAACAGACAAATATGAATTGAACGCTATTTACGCTTAATGTCGTTAATGCGACCACCTTGATGTTCTCTAGATGGAGGCGCGCTACCGAATAAACTCGCTTTCGATCGCCTCACATAGCACGACCATTTTTTTTAGTTTTCTTTGTTGTGGCATAGCAAACTGGAGAGTTGTTAAATTAAAAAAACAAAGACACCACAGCAAAAGAGTATGATAAAAGATCATGATTTGCTGGAGCGAGCACAAACGCGCCCAGCCGGAGCGCCGCCAAAGTGATCCAACCGTTGCACAGTGGGACCTTTTGATTTGTTCATGCTAATTTGCATTTTTGACAAGTACAAAATTTTTAAAATTGTCATTTAATTTGTTTATGGACCCGGTACTCTTAGGCACTCCAACCTTGCAGTAAGATTTAATATGACCAGTGCAACCTACGTACATGTCATGTCTCCCCCTTTTTCTGTATGGAAGTAAAAGATTGGGAATTAGAGGTGAGAGGCATTAGATCCGTAGTAGTACTGAGCAGTAAGCATTCATGCTTAACGGTGCCTTCAATGATCCCTCCCCACTACTACCTTTGTCCGCACAAGACAAGATTCTGTACCACTTGATGATACAGAAATCACGATACAAGAGTCCAAGCTTAACGCAAGGTTTGTTCAGCGCACTTGAGACCTACGGCAAACTAGCATTCCGGCCGATGGTAGGGAACAGAATCTGGCTGAGCAGAGCGACGATACGGCAGTCAACACAGCGCACGAAGACGACCCCGAGTGGTAGAATATTTTCACAAATCGAGACATGACTCACTACCCACACTCCGCCCAATCGATATCCTCGCACCATCGGTTCTACATCAACTTAAGCAAAGAAAACCTTTGATGGTACACTTCGACATTTTATATCCCAAATATGGAGTATCAAGAAGAAAATCATACAGCTGGTAGACAAACACGCCGGATGGGAGGATCAACCAGTGCTCACAAATTCGAGTTTGTGTTCAAATCCAAGCCATTATCAAATAAAGGTTTGTCGGATCTGTAGGAATGTGCTTTGAAATCTTGAGTAGTAAGTTCAGTGAGTTCAAATTATACCAATTTCTGGTTATTAGCAAGGGACTTGGTTTGCTAAAGAGATCGAAGCCCATTTCTTGTGATTTGATGGTGAGTGCGTAGTCTTCATAAAGCCTTTAATGCTTTCGAGACCGACACCACAGTACGCCGTGCAATTGCTAGAAAGCGTGTTCCCCTCAAGTACTCTTTATTGAAATAATTTTTAATTTTTTCAGGTTTTGGAGACTTCACGTTTTGTGGTGCTCTTACAAAGTACCAAACTGAGTTTTCATTCGCTGTCAAGCTTTTTAACTCTCCCAGCTCACCCATTTAACCAAGTTGTGAGAGTTCGTGGTTTCATTCATACCACATTGTTATTGTTTTTCATACATTTGTTTTTGTATTGCTGTTGTTATATTTGTGTCGTCTACACTTTTTTGGTATTGGTTTGTTGCTCTTTTGGCATTCACGAATATTCAAAACGTTTCAACCAGACTTTAATTAACTATTACTGCCAATGAAGGCCTTATCTTTTACAATACAAACTAATACTCACTCATACACACACCTGCACATACACAAAAAAAAACATGCAAGCACAAACACGTTGGGCATATAATATGTTGGATCTATGGCGTGCGCTCATGCTAAAGCGATTTTGATTTGATTTGTTTATTTATATATGTACGTACACTACACAGCGAATGCAAAAACAAAATATAAAAATTACAAAAACAATGACCATATCATAACTTCGGCTCAGACATTTACGGTGCTATTGGTTGGTCAATAGCACATAAACTCCTCCCATTGTAGGAATGCCGGCGCGACGCTAACAACGCATTAGGTATTACCATTATGCTAGTTATTATGAGTGATCGTAGTCGTTTGAAGACAAGTTGGTATGTATGTATGTATGTATGTATGTATGTATGTCTGCCTGTCTGTCTCTGGTGGCGACACGCGCACCTATCCCATATGCAAATGGGCATGCCAGTAATTTTTCATATTTACACTGTACGTTAAGGAAATTATTACCGTAATTTTTAGCGTTTTTTTGAGATTTTATATTACTGATTGATTGATTGTTAGTTGGCATGATTACATTTATGTATGTATGTATGTAAATGTAGATATGCATTAGATGGTTTCACCAACTATAAAAAATTCACATTTCTTCAGAACTAGAGTTTGTTTTTTTAGTTAAACCACTTAATAATAATTCTTAGTTAATAATTATTTTCGAATTTGTATGGAAAAATTGATATTAGGAAAAAATTGCAAAACATTTGCACGCAGCGATGGATAGGATTACATGTTTCAAAGTGTCCCCACTTATCATCAGATCCCTTTTCGGACACTGTGATACAAACCGAAAGATAACCGCAGTATTTACATACATATATGTATGTATGACAACAAATATATAATTTAATCACTTACTATTGCATGTAATTAGGTAAGTCATCTAGCAATGTTTTATAATTTAACCACTTTCCAAAATAACCGCGAAATTCAATCAGCTGTTTATGACAACGAAGTGAGTTGCCATACATTTTAAAATAAGTTACCAAAATTTTTCATTGCAAAGTTCCCACACAATTATAAAATTGAAAACACAATTTTCAAGCTGGTACTGTGCTTTCCTAACATATCATAGGCAAAAGATTTAGGTCAGAAAACATCTGTTCTATATCTTTTTCGAACTCAAAGCAGCTTTAAACAGCGCGAAAAGGAGCCATCATTAAGCCTGAAAATTGTCCCAAATGATTTGCAGCACTGCCAAGTACTCTGTGCGCATTGGGGAGGTTTCTATCTAGCAAATTGAAACAAAAGAGGACGTCGACAAGGCGACACCCTATTGGGATAAACCTTTAACCTGCTGCTGGATAAGATAATTCGAGCAGCACAAACTCCACTCAGTTAATGGGTGCGGTGAAAAGATATAAAGCAGCTAATAACACCAACTTTATGGAAATCAATGTAATCGATTTATGGTATCATACCATAACACCTTAGTCGTAGGTATACCATAGCTAATTAATAATTTTCCGCCATAACCTATAAATTTTCAAATTTACATATTTACTTTTTGGAACTTTTCCCTTTCGTTTTCTATACCTTTTGATTGATAGAGCTATACAATTCAAAAACAACTCTTAAATTTTTCCAGAAATTAGCATCTTTTTTAGGTTATGGCATCCATCGATGACAATAAATTTGTTATGGTTATGACTATGTCTTTATGGATAAGGAAGCTAATATGCAGCTTTAACAAAATACGCCAATTAGGGCCTAAGGTCATGCGAAAGCAATGACACCTGATTTTAGCACCCCTGGATGGGGGATGCCACAATGAGTTGGGAGTTGGCATCAGTTATTTCTTTTACTTCATACCATTTCCGCACCTTCACGCTAACCCTTCACCACTACTGTAGCTTCAGGACCGCTAATAAATCCCATGACCAGGTAGACTACCCATACAATGTGTGGCAATACGGCCTGCGTTCAAATATTCCTTTTCTTTTCCAATTTTTTTTTGTCAGACACTCTAATGTTCTTACATATCTAAATACATATAATTTCATATTTATTCAGGAAAGACTTGTTTTGTAAAAATTTTCAATTTTGGAATTTTATTCTGTTCAATGATATGTTTAGTCCGTTTTTAGGCTTTTTGTAGGTGTTTAAACGTTTGGAATTCATCTAAAAGGAACTGTTTTGTTACAAAAATTCATAAAATGTCGATCATAACCAAATCGAAAACTCACCTGCAATTAGATATGGCAAAATGCACACGTGATTACACAAATTTATATGTATGGAATCGAGTTTGTATATCTAAACAAGCAATAAGGCAGTTAATATGAGAGATATGGCAGGCTTGTTACAGTGACTGACAAAATATGTGCTAATACCTACGTGAAATTAAAATTTATTCAGAAAATATGTATTTTACTTTCAGTAAACTGAATACTAAACTTTAATTTGGGTATCTAAAAATATTTTGGTGCAAATTTTATTCAATTCTTTTTAGAGGTTTTTGTGTGATGCGCGAACAAACACACAGACAGACAGACAGACAGGTAAATGGTAGTTGTCACTCAAGCTAACCTAAATGAAACTAGCTGATCGAAATTATGATCGATACCTTTTTTCCATCCATCCTCCTCCTACCCAAATTCAAATTATCATTTCAGCTGCTGATAAACATTTTGTGCGTCACTGTTAATCAAACTTTCAGTGCAGTGCGTACATACATCCATACATACATATTCATGTATGTGTAACTACATATATGTATGTTTATTTCTATTTTAAAGAAGTTTTGACAAATCCCACTGGAACATTCCATACCGGATTTTTCTCAGAATCTTCATTTTTTTTTTACAGCAACAATTTTTCCAATGGAACTTAGTTGTGATTTGTGATGCGTACGTTTGTTGAGTAGAGTTTAGTGAGACATACATGCTGCTATGGCTACTACTGCACCGCCCGCTCCTGTGCCGCCTGCTCCATGCGACGACGAGTGCAGCCTAAAAGGCCAGAAATGGTAAAAACATGCGACAGCATTACAACCTCTGGAGGATTTGCGTAATGTATCACTATACACGTACGAGTACGTCACCAATATACATATATATATAGGTAAGTACGAGTTGTGTTGTATGTTTGTACACGAAACGGTCGCCATGGACTTACAAACGTACGCATACTTGCGTACCACCAAGTGCAACGCGCAAATATTCGTCCTCAAACAGTCGAACTGACGACTAAACGTCGATGGCGTTCAATTGGTACACTGACAACGTTGGTGAAATGATGAGACGGATGCGGAGGAAGCAACACATCTAGACGTACTTATCAGCAAACCTATTTGATATTTAAGTCAGAAATCACCGTAGAAGCTGCATTTCGTCTAAAGAATTTGTTATGCTCGTACTCAAATACATACAAACAAACAAACATGCCGTAGAAATATAAGCACTCTGAGTAGCGCACAGTCTCGTTTGTCTATAAAGTTATAAACTTGAATATAAACGTAGAAACACAACATTCTGTATCCCGAATGATCATAGTAGGCCTAAAGTATTTCCCCAACTAGCGAATCTTCAAACGTGCACATACACACAAGTGAATACATACATAGTATGTATGTATGTGTATTTAGATGTGATCCTCTTGGCTGCTGACTGGTTGCCTGTTGCTTGGCTTACATCCTTAAATAGGAAATATTTTCAGTCCACGTGCAAAGACTATCTATTGGTGGAGACCCCAACTAAGTAGAAATATTTGAGTTTACACACGTCTATGAGAATACAAGGTGAGGCGAAAGTTGTTCTACAAATAGTTGAGAAAGAGACTGTCGCAATGACATAGTAGGTATGTGGTGACTTAACATATCGAAGGACGCAGATTTTTTTTTTATTTGTTTGCCTTTGCAGGTGGGTATAATAAAATGCTTAAAATCTTGTGTCCATGGACTAGAAAACTTCTACATCGACCCAGCTCGGGACCACTTTGTGTTGCTGCGGAGTGGCGTTCCATATTTCTCATTCATTAAGAGTATTTTTTTTTTGCCTGGAGTCTAGTTTCCTGCAAGCTCAACATTTTTTCTGTGACATTATCGGCAGTAACTTGTCCCAGTTTTGGCCATGTCCATTGGATATTAGGATAACATAGTATTAACCTCGCCAAAGTTTGAGCACTACAAACCCTAGCTTCAGTGATCAGTGCTGTTGTCCATCTGCCTTGGTGCTCACTTTTCCAGCGCTTTTGCCAAATTCTACACATTTCCTCGCTAAGTTCTTGGTGAACGACACTTATGAGCTCTTCGTCCGTACGCGTTTTAACTTCACATAGCCTACGTTCAAAGCTGTCGTCCGTTGTAGAATTGACTTCGAAACTAAATATTGAATAGATTTTAATCAAATTGGGCTTCGGCTTAAAAAGAGTCCAACGTCAAAGGTAGGACACTTTTGATAACAACGACTTGAGGGGCGTGGCACAGCTATAGTGATTAATGTTTCATACTGGATATCTTTGGAAGTGCCGTCGAATCTTCGGGTTGTAGGTTTTGGTTGCATTTTAAGACAGGCACATATTACGGCAGCTATATTCCTGGACCAGATTCTGATGGTAGGCAGTCCTAGACCGCACAACCTCCATTAGGGTAGAACGCCACTGACCCACTTATCTGAAACAACAACTAGTTTGACAAAAATACTACGAGAGTCTGGTTTTAGAATAAGTTTTTATCGCAGTTTTTTGCAGTCTGATCTCAATTCTACTAGATATGACTACCTATAGCCAGCGATGAGATTAAAAATAATATCAATTGGACGGCGTGAGAGATGGGTAAACTCGATCAATCTTGAAAATCTTTGATGGGTATGCCCAGCATGTGAAGAATCTCAACACACTCTCAGGTTCCACACCACCGAAATGGAATCTTTTCTAGGACTATCGTTGCTTGAAGTCTCTTACAAGACTCGAGCACAAGACGGTAATGACGGTTGGATAGCTTTTTTGTACGGGCCATGAATGATAGACGCAGTACGCAGATCTTGAGAATATGAAAAATTTGAGAGAAGACCAATGGTAATAGAATCGTCAAGAACCAAACTCAAGTCGCTTTCAAAGCAGCTTATGGCAACGCGATAAGAAGTTGCCTGTTTATCTGAACGGACTTCACTGCACAGCTTCTGTGAAAAAATTACTTCTCTAAACACGATAAGCTGCCCCATCTGGTTGGGAAAAAAGACCTCCAAGCGGCATTTAAAACCGAACGAAGATTTTTTTAGGTACCAGTAAACACAGCAGTCGGATTAGGATCCTTCTTCTTGGGGAAACCCTGTTAAGTATTCTTGCAGTTCACCAAATCCGACTTTCAGCAATCCATTCAGCTGCAATAAAGCAGCTTTGCATGACCTTGTATGTTTGAGCTCTAGTAGCTACTAGTGGCTGACGAGTACGCTCATCACATATCTACTACTCATCGAACTTTTTAAGACTGTTTGGACTGCTATGTCATCACAGTTATTGCTCCCTGATGATAATCACTGCATTCCAACAAACAACATGTTAGTTCATACAAACATAGCTACATACATACGCATATATTTGAAGATCTCGTCGCACTAACCATAATGGTCAATTCAATGCTGCTCCTGTTCACATTGACACTGCGAAACTCCACAGGCAAGCGGTGCAAGTACAACTAGATTTCCACCAAATAGCATGCTCCTCCCCCACCCCTCCTGCCCATTACAAAATAGAATTGATAAACTAGATAGAATAAGGCAATCACTAGCCGATCTTGCTACAATGCAAACACCAGACAGTCTAACAACCAACTACCGCCATTCTTACGTCCTGCCATCCCTGCGCGCTGCATGAACTCATTCCGTTGCATATTCGCAGCTAACAAAGTGTATGTGTTTGTCGATCGCTCGATCGAATACACGCCGATCAAAACGATCGATGGCTGCCTGTTTGGCTAGGCTTGCTAGCTGATCGACTGGTTGGTTACGAGTACTATGAGTTGTTGTACGAATACAATTCGATATGCGTAATGGTTAGAGTGAAGATGACTAGTAGTAGATGATGCTGCTGTTGCTGTTGTCGATGATGATGATGATGATGATTGGGGTAAACGTTTCGTTGTAGGGGTTGTTGGTATGGTTGAGATGGAGGAGGCGTATTTGTGATGCATATTGGTAGCATCATCATCACTCCAAATGGCATCTTACCTTTTATGCCAAGTAAACGACATAGTTGCACAAAGTCGCCAGCATGTCTTCCACAGAAAAATTCAGAATCGCTTTGTAAGTGGCTGGTGAATTTAATTAAATGAAATACCTTCTTGGGATATCAATTATTTGAGTTGTTTCTCGGTCGATGGCGGTAAACCGAAGCAGCAGCAAAAGCGGACAAGTGCATCCAACCACACATACATACAAACATTGCAGTGCGCAAGTAAACGTTTCGTTGTTCGTTCGATCGATCGATCTTTTGGTCGGCTCGCGCATGCACGGCGGTAGGAGTTGTTGCACTTACTGTTTTACTAATGAGAAAAGTTAATCGTTATGATTGCCTAAAAGATCACTTACATTAGTTCTGTAGTTCGTAGTAGTAAGTATGGTTGTAAGTAAGCAAGTGCGTCTGCACCAGCCCCAGCAGCAGCACAATCTCTACTCTGATTTGTGCTTCGTTACGTCGTTACAAAAAAACAAAACAACGTTCTCTAAAGTATAAGTATGTAAGTACACGCTTTTATGCGTCTTTAGTGTATTCATCAGTACATAAAGCACGACATTATTATGCAAGTATGTAAGCAGCACTCATACATACATACAAATACATAAGTTTCTTTATACATATGTATGTACATATTTGCGTTGTTGGAATTTTAGGAATTTATTCTAATATTAAGTATTTATGTATGTGTGCTTAATTCCATAGAGCCTTAAAGGAATTCTGAAGGCTTGTAAGATGTTGAGACGCTGCATGCTTCTGTTCTCCTTTTTCCTTACTTTTCATATTCAAAATGGCGGCGGCTACCACCTATGTGTTTTTAGTTTAAAATAACAAAAGCAGACTCGAATTTTTTTATAAGCGCTTCCGATGCACTCAATCCCTTAGCGGAATACCTCTTTTTACTATTTTGCTTTAGAAAGGGGCTTCGTGAATTTTAAACTTTTCAACTAGATCTTCTACTCGCAAACCTGGCGGAGAATTCCAAAAACTGCCATTGCCTAGATGCCAAAATGGTAAAACAAATGAACTCTAAAAGATTCTGGGCCCTTACTTGGTAGTTTTATTCGAAAGGCTATTAATTTAATTGATATATTATGAAAATCGAATATTTTAGAATAATTTATGGATTAGGATTAAATTTTGTGTTCGATTAATGAGGATTTATTTCGTTATTTCAAATTTAATTCTAGGATTATCAAATTAATCATAGCATTAATCAAATTAATCAATATTTCAATTTGATTACAATTTTTGATCAATTGCGATTAACGAGGATTAATAAGAAATTTTAAATATTTCACTATTAATTGAAATTAAAATTTTTTACAATATTCATCCAAAATAAAAAAAATTATATATTCCCAGCAAACCATACATGAGTCCGAAATGAGGGCATTTCCCTTCTTTCGATGGTCGTCGGATATGAGCCATACATACATTATATGAGCTTGAATAAGAGTCATATAGGGCACCTTTTTTCTCATAAGCGGCACTTTTTGACCCCTTTAATCGCAATTAATCAAAAGTTTTAATCATATTGAAATTTTGATTAATTTGATTAATCCTAGGATTAAATTTGAAAACGAAATAAATCTTAATTAATCGAACAAAAAATTTAATCCTGATCGATTAATTATTCTAAAAATGTTCGATTATCGTAATTAATCAATTATTACAAAAATAACAAAAGTTTTAATTTGATTGTCAATGATTAATATTCAAATTTTGTTACTTAAGGTGTGTTCGTGTAAAAGTCCAGTAACAATTATTCAGCAACGAGATTTTTAAGAATGTTTAGTTATTCTCTCACTATGCAAGTAGGTGGCAAGCTTGAGTGTCAGCTGATACGATTAGACAGGGTGCAGCAGACAAACAAAATAACAATCATTCGTGGATGAAAATATATCATATATACATATATCAGCTGATTTTGCTCTCTCAGTTTTCACTTGGAAATTTTTTAAAATTTGTATCAACTACTTGTATTACGAATGAACCTGTTATCTGTCCGTTGGGATTGCTGGCATAGTCAGAGCCCTGTAGTAAAATTGCGAACCAGGGATAGTCTTGAGCCAATTGGCAATAACAAGTAGACAGTTGAAATCATTGCCCAGGGATTGAGCTAGGACTATTGGTATGGATCAGGAATAGTTCTGAGCCTGAAGTTTTTAAAACTCCCCTTTTTATACCTTTCATGCTACAGGAGCTGCAAAAGACTACGAAGAGGAAGAAACTGTATGACACCTCAGCTGCAACTGGCCGCACTTAGCGAGAGTTCCCTTCTTAAACAACATGCGCCAAATTGCGGATTGTGATATCAAGGACGTGAAGGCCTTGTTGTTGTTGTTTTAGCAACAAATTCACTCACCGAGATAAGGAGGTGTAAAGGTGTATCTATGTGGTATCAGAACCGGCCTTCTGGTACTGGCCTAAGTTTGCCCCTTTGACAGCCACTTCAACCTAACCCTAACCATACCTTTTATGAACATGAAATGGTATTATAACTTTGGTCCGATGTTTGTAAGTGCATATGAGAAAAAGAAGAGATAGACCCACCATTAATACCGAAATGATCAGGGCGATGAGCTGAATTGATTTAGAAATATCTCGATGAATTTTTGCAAGCGGGCGCCATTTTGTGTAGGATTAATCATTTGTCGGAACCAGCAGAATCAGACCAATACAACGCATAGCTCCCATACAATCGATTGTTCCGATAAATGGGTTGTGGCCTATAACTTTTGTAATTAAAAAGCTAGGAACGCAGGTTTGTTACTTAATACATACATATGTAATGTGTTTAGTGAAAATTACGCAGATCGGACCAACATAACATATACTAGCTCACTTATAATCGATAGTTTCGATAAATGGATTTTGGGCTTCCTCCTTGTTTTTATTGATATTACCGAAAATTCTACAAATTCCTATAGATAGTGTATCTAAAAGCTTTTCGATTCACGTATGACATAGATATCAGTACATACATATGTACATACTAAGTTATATACATGCATACATATGTACATAAGTATTTGCTTCTAAGTTTATGCATTTGAGAACAAAATAAGAATGCTCATGCACATAAAAACGAACCAAAATATTTTCAAGCATAATATCTATAGCAAGAAATACAAATATGTATGAAAATAAAATCTCATGCAGTTAGTGGGAATGAGCACAAAAAAAAAAAAAAAAATGAAACCAAAAACAATTTTCTACTATAAATAGCCTTAATGTCGCATGAAAGCAATAATATACATACATACATACATATTTAGCTATGCTTTCGAACGAAAAAATAAAATCTAAAATAAATAAAATTTTAGTTTCTAAAAATAAAAAAGTAGGTAAGATTGTTTAAATTTATTTTGGTTTAGTTTTAATATTTTGCTATAGATCCACTAAAGATTTCATAGGAAAGCTTAAAACTTGCGGAATCTTTACCCGACGCTTTAGAGCACGTTGCCTGACTGATGCGAATTAGAGTATGTAAAAGAGCTGTTACTTGGGCACCTTTGGAGGCCACTTCTTATAAAACGATTGCATTTCCCATTTTGTGTGGGCTACATCTGATCTTGGACAGGTTTCTCGGAACTAAAGGCTATTAAGCCATGGAAGCTTCTATAATTTTTAAACCCAAAAGCATGAATATACTGGAACGGGGGTCCTACTAAGGTTATTGAGCCTTTGTTGCTTTTCTACAGAGAATTTTTAAGGGTTAATTCCCGAGCTTGTGTGAAAAATTCAAAAAGATTTTAATTCATGGAACACTAATCGATCCCCAGTTCCAGTAGAAGTAAGTCTTAACTTGTTGTTTTTTTTTGTTTCGCTTTTATTTCCGTGTTTTTGCTTTTTATTCTTTCTAACTTCATCTAATCCTTTTTCCAAATTTCTTCTTCTTTCTTTACGTGGCACAGCTTATGCAAATTGATATGTATGCAAATTTGTCTGCTTAGCATGGAAAGTGCAAAGGTTACGTATACGCACCGTCAACCAGCTCCAACGCCTTCAGCTTGAATGTAGGTAAAAGTTCATGCAATAATAATAATCTTTGTTCATTTTAAAGCCACCTGCGACAACACGAAAAATGAGCTACCTAAATGGCGCTATGTCTGAATTTGGTTTCCCCGAAAAAGCTCATCCAGAGTGACGTTGAGTAACACCATCAGCCTAGTCCGAACTGGGTTGCACCTCTCCGATACGTTTGAAACTAAAAGAGGTTTCATACAGAGGCTACTTTGAACTGAGCAAGCAACTGAGAAGTAAAGTCCTCTCTCCAGGAACGAAAATAATACTCTATAAGTCACCTATCGTATCCGATTTGATATATGCTGCAGAAGCTTGTACAATCACAACTTCTAATGGGGCGGTTCTGGGTGTACTCGAGATTTATGGACTTTTACGCATTGCCGACGGAGATAACCAAAAACTATTTAATGACGAGCTGCATGCAGACACCGACGTAATTCAACGAATTAAAAGCCAGCGGCTTCCATTCATTAAAGCGCCATATTCTGGGGTCGAATCACGACATACGATCCGTGATCGAATGCGAATTTGGGGAGTGCCACAAAGTCCCCGAAAAAAAAATCCCTAAACACAAAATCCCTAAAGGAAAAAAAATCCCCAAATTAGAATCCCCAAAGTAAAAACCCCCAAATCCACAAACAAAATCTTTGTACTATGCAAAAGGTTCAGGCAACCACCCGGAGTTGGCATGGCGTAGCCCAGGGTTATTTGTAATCAGCGCGGCCAAAGGACGCATACGCAGAATGGTGTACTACGCAGAAGGACTTGGCATAATGTAGCCCACAACAGTGGTACCTCAAAAGAAAGGTAGCATAATTACCTATCCAATACATAATTTGAATTTATTTCACACATAAAATGGGGATTTCGTGTTGGGGATTCTGATCATGGGGATAATGTGGTAGACCCCGAATCTTTAAATCACAATAAATTCGAAACTTTCCAGCTTTTTAAAAGAATAATAATGCATAATTGAAACTTCCGGTAGTTTCAGTTAATTACCGACTTAGAACTATTGACGGATCGTATGTCGTAATTCGACCCCTAAACATCTTATTCCGATTTAACTCTAGTTGACTCAGTCCCAGCATTGATTTCGGTTGTGGCTGCATTTCAGCATAGAGATCCGACGGGAAACAAAACCAGCAAACAAAGCAAAAAAACAGAGATAAGTGACTCTTCGACATACATACATGTGTATCTCGTTGATCTATGTATATCAGTTAAGATGGTGTCACTTGAAGTAAATGCTAAACGAAAAGTCGTGCCCATATTAACACGAATAATGTGTGGTGCTATCGTCCAGAAAGTATTTCTGTCGACACCCGTCGGTACCCGCAAAAGGAACTAAAGTGAAGCAGAATTTAGCGCCCTTTGGTGTTTGAAACTAGGATCCATCTAACGCGCTTTGATGTGGGCTAAAAAATTTGATTACTTTACGTCCCTTTTGATTTTCACTTAATTGGTGGTATTTTAGCGTATGACATGGATAAGAAATATTCTGGACTTCAAAAATAATTCTGCTTGGTTTTATGGTCACACAACTCACACTCAGCCAATAACTAATTTACGTATTTATATGGCAATACATACCCCCCAACATACAAATTAGGGATGTTAATCGCGCTACACGCGAAGGTTTGCAAAATTATATCTGAATAGCGAACCCGCCTTTGAATAAAAATAAAGAAATATGTATAAATTCGGCTTATACCCCGAATGGGAGGCTCTTACAAATATTATAAAAGGAGCAAAAAAATGTCCTTCGGATTAGACCTTAGGAGATTGGCCTATAGAACGATGATACCAAACAAGAGATATTCCAGCAATGCCCAAGTGTGTGAAGTGCTGAATCGTGTTGCTGAAAGAGGTTGGGGTGGAAGTGTGAAAACTCAATGGATGTAACAAATGACAGCGGTATAGAGCTCTAATAAATCTGTGTAGTTACTGAAACCTGTTTATCCCTAAACCCTTAATCGTAAGAAGGCCAAGTGAGTCTTGGTGTCTCACAAGACGAGATGGCTGGGCATAGTTCATATGCCTTGGTTATGTGGTTGTGTTAGCATGAAGGTGACCATTGGTATTCCTACCGGGTCATTTTCCGGGTGAGACATGGTCGATGGTGCCTCTACTGGCCAACTCATCTGCTCTGCAGTTGCTTACAATATCCCTGTGCCCATATGAGGCCGAGAGATTTTCGGCCTTCAGTAAGCGACTTATCGCTGTTGACAAATGAGCCCAGAGCCTTTGTGCGACCTGGCTGTCTGAGATGATGAAAACCCGTAAGCAGAAACCGATTTCGCTAATTCGTAGAGCAGCAATGACAGATACTTCCTTCACCACCAGGTCAAGCGGTGGTAGGTGTCTTAAGTGCGACCGACGGAGCGGAACAAAAAGCCCCGGCTATGCAGAGCTTCGAACTCTTTTGGACGTTTTGCAGCAGTTTAAGGTATGTATTTTTAGCTTGTGCAGCGCAAAGTGGAGTTAGTGAGAACCAAAGTAACAGTGTACGAGTTAGTCTTAACCTTGCGGAATAATCAGCGAGCTCAAAGGTCTGCTTAAAATACTTTAGTATGGAAAAGTGACAAAAGTAAACGGAGGGTGACAGTCCTTTGTCGGATATGCACCCGGCATAATTCGGTACTCCCTTGCGGTACATCACGTACTGTCCTGGGAGCTCTCCCTCTCTTTAGAGTATGCCGAATACCGAAACCCCGAAATCGCTAGTCCAAGTATTGGCATATCTACATACCTAATACAAAACTCTGAACTGCCAATAAACTATTCTACATAAATAAATTCGATATTCAATGCACATTTAATAACTCAACGCCATAATTAATAATTTTTCAATCAAGCTCAAGCGGCGCGTGCGCAATGTGCGCTTCTGCATTTTGAGGAAGTTCAATACGTTTTTAGGTTGACTACACGTACAAAGTGGTGTTGTTGTTATTATTGTAAATAAAATTGTTGCATACTGCTTACTGGCTGTTTATATGCAAAGCGAAATTGTCTAAATTACTAATAGTAATAATACGAGTGCTTGAGTGTGCGCCTGCGTGTGTGTGTGTGTGTGCGTGTATGTGTAGCTACATTTTGAGAGCGGAAGAAGTACGGTACGGTCACCAGGTTGCTTAGCTGTTTTGTTCGCCATCCGTCCTCCCGTCTATGCCTGCGCTTTGTGTGTGTTGACCACGGCTTTGGCCGCTATGCTTGTTGTTGTTGTTTGTTGTACTTTGCGTCGGTGGTACGGTTTTGTGTGACTATTCGATTCGTTTTACTGTTTACCTCATTTTGCTTTGGCGGACAGGTGATTTCAACCAGGTTGTTGTCGCAGACTTCCGTTATGAACCACACAACCAATGAAAGGTGCAACATTTGTTTATGATGTGAGTGGTCAAGTGACACCGAAATAAGTTGCCGCCGTCGTCGGGCTGTCAATGAAATTATGTTGCGCATGCGCGTTCACACAAAAAACATAAAAACCTCAAAGTATTGCACATTTGAATTAATTAAGTCGCTTGATTATGGCCAAGTACATATCGATAATACCTCGCCCACGCCCATGATCTCACCACTTAATCGCAGCCCAACACAAACTTCCACCAACCGTTCACATTGCGTGAATTTCAATTATTATTTTATGTGTGGCTTCCTGCCCTTTTTTCTTCGGCTTTTTTTTCCACTTGAATTTTCCTGTTTTCACTTGAGTTAATATTCGTGGTACGAAACTTGCGGTTTCTGGCACTTAACTGATATACGCTTCCTTCCGCCCAAAGGGCACACAAATTAATTGTTTAACATTGTTTTGATTTTTATCGGATTTTATAAAAATATATTCTTTTGACCCAATTCTCACTCTTTGTTGAGCTCGTCATAGACCCAAACACACATACGAGTGGATCACCTTAATCCGTCGGTGTGTGCATTAACCTACTTCATACCTCCTGTTCTTTTTTTGTTGTGTTGTAGCTGCCTGGTCTGGACGCTTCGTGTCGTGTTCTGTGGGGTTATTTGGAAACCCTGGCCATATCGACCGATTCTTTTATACTGACTGCCAAAAAACAACCTTACTCTCTCTCATTTTCGTTTCATTAAAATATACCAAACGTCTCTCACTTCAAACTGTCCTCGATTGGGGGAGTACTGCCCGAAAACGTTAAATATCTGGGAAATTAAACTTGATAGAGCGCCACTTGGAAACCTAAAGTG
Organism: Sphenella marginata; assembly: GCA_951509765.1. Classification (NCBI taxonomy): domain Eukaryota; kingdom Metazoa; phylum Arthropoda; class Insecta; order Diptera; family Tephritidae; genus Sphenella; species Sphenella marginata. The sequence continues at coordinate 50,838,130 of OX608083.1, forward strand.
GAAGTTAAAGAAGGAAGACAAGGGTCACTTGGTCGCAAATTCTATCTGAATACTGTAATACACTAAACCCTTTCCTATCCATATCGAGCCCCGCCAAAGCTTTAGAAGATGTCAATGCTGATGGATAGGGGAGTGACGACTAGCCAGGGCGAAACATCTTTACCACAACAATAAAAATATAGAGCTAGGAAGATCGCGGTTGCCATTGCTGCAGCCTTTCGCCAAGAGTAGTAAACTATCACTATAAGAAGGAGCTCAGTGGCATACTCACTCTTCAATGGAAAATTAGCTGGAGGAATGCACTGGAGACAGCTACATAGTAAAAGCCTAGAATCTGAGCAGCGGACTGCTCTGGTATGTATCAGCGAGGTTCTCAAGACCAAAATTCTTTGGAACATAAGTTTTATCCCGAAAGGGACGATCGACTAATTTGGGGTACTGGAAGATGGAAGGAAAGCTTGGAGAGGGAACTTTCTAGAGCTTAATGCAAGCAGCAAGTTCAAGTTGCCTGATCATAATTGTCTTCCAAGTGGACATCGCAACAATCCAAGATGTAGTAGATGCATGTTTGTACCGACTCTGAACGGCACCTGCAAAAAAGATGAATTTTTGATGTTACCTGTGCCGTCGCTACCAACACATCACGGCTATTAAAGCTCTCAGATAGAAGTTGACATAGTTCAGCGGATTAAACCACAGCGGGCTTCGATGGCTAGGCCACGTCGTGCGAATGACCCAGCCCAGAAGGTACACTTAACGGCACCCGCCGGTGGAAGCAGAGGATTAGGAAGACTACCACTCCGATGGAAAGACCAAGTGGAGACCGATTTGCAATCTCGCGGGGTCTCCAATTGGCGTAACGAAGAAATGACTGGCGAGTTATGTTGGACAATGAAACTCGCTGAGGCGGTTAGATGGTCATTTAAAGAAGAAGAAAATAGGCGCTACATCGTCAAGCAGTTGAGGATTCCGTTTTGGTATAGTCTCAGCCAGAAATATGTGTTAGTTATCGATGAGGACCAGATCCAGTTCGAATATTGACCATACCAAGTTCCCAAGCTCAGAAAATTTCGATCCAAATAGAGGTGATTGTTACTACAATAACAAGCCTATAGACTGTGTTCCAGGTCATATGGGGATAGAGAGGTACCCGATTGCTGATCGCCGAACCAGAGAGCCAGCAATGCTATATGAGCCCTTCTTAGTGATAGAAGCGCACTCAACAAAATAGCAGATCAAAGCAGGGAACAGACAAAGGAGAAAGAGGAGCACTGATGTGATTTGATTGCATTGCGTAAAGTTAGGCCCATGAGTTATATTACTAGAGGAAACTCTACCAGGTAGTCATCAATATACTCAAGAGCAATCTGAGGATCATAATTGAAATCTTCACAGCTCACAGACTCAAGAGTCCATGTCCATAAACTTGAAGTTTGGTCTGGCAGGTTGCAGTTCCTTAAAAAATGGAATGATGGAATATACCCGCAATAAGGTTCGATGTTTGTAGTAAGGCGACTAAACTCCGCCAACCAAAAGTTTAAGGGATCAAACGAGGCGCTCGGAGGAGTGCCGATGGAAGGGCATTGATCGCATATTTTTGGGAGCAACCCAAACATTTCGTAGGTGGCTTTGGCGCCACTTAACAAAGTAAAAAAGACGAATTTTAGGATGAACTAATGCCGTTCTCCTGCTTTAGTATAAATTCTCAACCAACATGTATGTTTGTACATGAATGTGTTTCTACGCTCATGTCATAATTATATTCTTAGCGCCACTTTAAAATTATGGAAGTAGGTTTACACAACAACAAAAGTGTAGATGATATTTCATTTGGGATGAAATAAACCGAACATAAAAACATAAAATGTGTACGAAAGTTGAAGGGAAGATCCATTGTTTACGGTCTTCACAGTGAGTTGCCACATTTGGGAATATTGCTCGAATTTTTAAATTTTATCAACACGCATGCGCACAGTATCCATGTAGGTATGTGTGTGTGTGTGCAACTACCCAGCAGGAGGAAAGTAGAACTTCCTTCCCAAACCTTTGGTGAGGAAATAGAGGTGAACATGGACATAGATCGCGGTGAACGTCGTCATACAACAAACAAAAGCACCATCCCGCCCCGCTTTTGCCAGAAGTAAGGGGGTTGGTATATGCCGAGGTAGGTATACCTGTCGTAAGCGATGAATAAACTCAACATCGACCAAGTTTCCTGGGTTAAGGAAATCGTTTGGGTTGGTGCTGGTTAAGGACTGTCAGTTTAATCTCAACTCACTATGACCACGTCTATTTCCTAGGAATAATGTTATAAGAGTGATGGAAACTTTAGTAAAGGACATGCTGACTAGTCTACAGTACAACAACAACATGCAGTTTTTGCGGAAGGAGGGATGACATGACCTAGTCATACAAAATCGCTACCACAACAGTCGGGCAGTACCGCAAGGGAGCGTACCGGTTTCATATCCGGCCAAGGACTGTCAATTCGACTAGACTCCCCAAAACCTTCGGGGAGTGTTTTAGTTGTTAAAATAACAACAACAACAACAAGACCGACCGATGACCACTCCAATCCCCAGCCAAACACTCGGCATCATTTTTTACCACCCAAAACAAAGTAGCCCAGACGACGATGAAACGGTCAGGTTGGTCCAGATATTAATGCTGAATCGTCGTATGAAGCCATTTTAAGGCACATTTCAGATCAAAGTCAGAAAAGCTAGCTCGAAAGACATCTTCATGTTAAAAGTACCAGTGGATTGTTGGGCTTCGAGTTCAAGCCAGTTTTGCGATATTCAATATTTAGTTGATTTGACTGCTGGGTATATGCCACATGCAATATATCAATATCGACGTTATTGACCGATCCAAACATTCCATATGCCACGAGCTGTAGTCGACAACCAAAATTGCTGCACCAAAACGACGGCGTTGTTGCAGAGCCTGGGTAGCACGCGGTCAAACTCAATTCGTGCCGCAGCTACGCACATTTCATTTGCGAAATACTTTGATTTGATGCATTGATGTTGAGTTTATTTGTTGCTATGTTCCATACTCCTGTGGATCTGGGATTTTGTTTTACTTTTATTTTTACTTAATTTTTCACATTTTTTTTTTTGTTGTGTTCAGCGAGTTTTTTGTTTTGGTGTCGCTTGCTACGCATTGTGACGAGCGCGCGCTAAGGAATGGTATGGATTGGTATGCATGGCTCGTCTTACGCCGATGCTGCTTCTTCCACGTCATCATCATTTTTGTAGAATTTAGCATTGAAAATCACCACAAAACAGTAGCTACTGCCACGCACAACAACAGCAGAGGAGGAGAATCCAGCAAAGACAACAATGCCAAAGACATCGCTACGCCAATGTGACCAATCGTGGACAATGCGAAAAAAGTTACCGTTTTCTACTTGACTTTTTCTTGACATTTTATGCCATTCGCAACATCCGCGTACAGTTCAATCGATGATGTACGATTTCGAGCGCAGTACGTATGCGGACGGACAATTTAACGAGAAGCGAGCTCGTACGGAAAAAGAAAAAAGTTGAAAAAAACACGCCAACTGCACTCTCCTCGTAGCCACGGGCGAAGCTGGAAGTGAAGGACGTTACTATAGCTCATATAGTCTCAGCTGAGTTTTGTGCGCAGGAGGGGTAGCCACTATCGCCGTATAACATTAAATATTAAATAGCAACTCAAAAGTGCAGATAGACGTCGCGTCTCGTTGCTACAAGCGCGTCCGCTTTTCTCCAGCTACTTACTGCACATGTGCTACCGGTCTTTGCTGTTGCTGTCTTCTTCTCCGCCTCCTACCGCTCTTTGTGGAAGTTGTTGCGCGCAGTCTTGCTGATTGCATTGTTTTCTTCTATTTTTGTTTTTGTTTTCTGTGCTGTGCGATCTCATGATGTCTCCAATGCGTCGAACGTTAAACATCGATTTGTTCTTCTTGTCTGCCAGCTCGGCTGCCTAACTGACTGACTTTGGTTTGACTGACGAAAGCCTATCAACAATCCATCGATCGCTCGCAACTCGTCTGCCGTTTGTCCACTCTTCATTCGTTGCTCGCCAAAACGTTCGGTAGACGGACAATTTTATCCAAGATGCGTGGGATAATTCTGTTCTAATTTGTTGCATGCGCTACTCTTAGGGGCACAAACACATCACACACTCATCCAACATATTTTACAAATGAAATTCAACATTGTTGTAAACGGTGTTAGTATTCTGCGCATTTTTTTTTGTTTCATCACAACGGTGTTCCATACCGTTGCGTTTGCGAGCCAGTATATAGCAAGGCATGAAACCGTTGGCTTCGATTTTTTTCTTCAAATTAATGTATTTCTGGATTATTTGAAAGATTTGTTGATTTCGAAGTTGGATTCGTTCCTCTTCTTCGGTGTTGGATTTCGGTCTAAAAATCATTTTTACTTTTATTCCGGTTTGGAAAAGTTTTTGGTTTCGCTTTTGGGTTTGTTCTCCAAAAAGTGTTTCATCCTGGATGGATATTATTTCGAAATTGTTTGTTTGCAAAGCGTTTAGGTTTTTATATCGTTCTCTAAAAATTTGTCGAGCCCATTTTGAAAAGTGTTTCGTATCAGTCAGTTCATCGAGTTCTTCTGCGGTTTGGCAAAGTGTTTTATCTTCGATGGATATTTCGTTCTTTAAAATTATTTCGAACTTGACTTTGTTGCATTTAATTTTTCGAAATAATTCCGGATTTCGTCTTCCAAAATTATTTGGATTTCATTCTAGTCTTGGTTTCCGATTTTTTTAGTGTTTCGGGTTTAATTTGGGTTAGAGGATGATCCGAGTTGTTTTTCAGATTAATTAAATTTTGTTTCGTTTGTGGCTTTTGGTCCGATATTTTTAAGTTTTAGTTTGGTTTTGGGATTGAAGATGGCTCGAAATTCTGCTTGGTTGTTTCGCAGTGCTTATTTTCGTTTATGGTTTTCTACTTCAAAATTATTTTAGCTTAATTTCAATTTTGCAAAAGTTTGGCTCCGTTCCGGCTTTCCTATTGTAAATAACCCGAATGCCAGTGTTTCATTATGGATTTTGGTTTCTAGAATGATTCTTAAAATTTCTTCCGTTTCGCTTTCCCAACGTGTTTAAATTTCGATTTTATTTTCGTTCCTTAATATTTTTTCACTCCATTCCGGTTCCACTTTTGCAAGTGTTCTGATTCTGATTAAAAAAACCCAGTCCGCGCACTTCTGACAAACCAAACATGTTCCAACAGCTGCGGTATCCACAAATCGGTATCATTCCTTGGTGGTGTTGGTTTATCGTTTGTGCGTAGTTGTTGTTGTTTGCATCGATTTCCAACAACGTTCAATGCATTAAAGTACTTGAAATTCTACAGCAATACTTATTGAAACAACGTAATTGTGCCTGCTGAGCACTTAAATGCGCTTTCTTCAAGCGACCTCAGACTCCAACTCTACCTCCATTGTCATGATCCAACTCGTCGTTTTGCTTACTTCCTACTTTCCATGGACGATGTTTGTTTTTTGTTCCCCCAACCCCGCTGTGCACATTAAATAGCACAACAACAGTTTGATGTGCGAATTTATGTGTAAAAATTATCTGTACGCGTTGATAGGTGGATAAGTAGCTTAATTGTCAGAAACTTATTTCAAACTTAATTAAAATTATTGAAACAATCAAGTATTTATAAATTAAGTATCGTTGAAGAAGAATGGAATTAAACATAAAGAGTGTCACTCATAATAATACATGTATGCATTCCTTGGATATGTTCAGTTGAGTTGTTGACGATTGTTGGAATAGTCGGAACTCCTCGCGTTATCTGCACCGTTTCAACCATACCGTAGTTGGACACTGTAAGAATTGTGTATATACATACATAGCTTAAACGTAGATTTTGATTCCACGGTTCCTGGTGGAGGCGTTTGCCGACCCAGTGAATAGCCGTGATGTGCCATGGTCGTTGAAGAGGTAATCAACGCCTTGCACTTGATATCCAGTAGAAGTTACTTTAAACTGAAAGGGAGCTCGTCCTTCTTAATACGAAACCAAAAATGATAAACCTTTCCTCCGACACCAAGTTTATTGCCACATATCTTTAAGCGAAAGAAAGCTGGACAAATAAAGTAGAAAAGGCTTAAAGAAAGCACTAGCAGGCCCCCGAGGAGAGCTAAAGACTGTCGTCTTATAACATAGGTATGTGTAGCACAGTCTATTAAAGTTCGTATGGGAGTGACGATGGGTAAGAAAACGTAAAATCTTCTCATTTGAAATCATGGATCTGCCAAGGAAAGCATAAGCAGGTCCAGCCGGTTGATTAATGCTTTTAATGTTAGGGTCTGGGTAGAAATTCATATCTGGCAATGCAATAAAATCTTTACGGCAATTGAACAGCTGGAATCGAATATCAAATAAATTCAATAATCGAGGAAAACCTTACAGACCCTCGATAATTTTTTTCGATTGCCGTTGTTTTTGTTGTTGTTGTAGTAATAACAAAAATTTTCCATGATTAATCAGCATAGTCATTACCGATAATTTCCTTCGAACGAAAGTTTAAGAAGCAATTTCAATAGGGTAGGACCAATTAAAAAGATGGTTGGCTTCATGGAGGGGGACATCGGCAATTCGGCTTTGGTCTGGATAGGTAGTTATTTCACTAGAACGGAGTTGAGTGTACATTGCGGGAATGTCTGGTTATTTGGGCGTGGAGACCCAGATTCAAGCAATTGTCTACCAGCGACTTGAAGCGATCTATCAATTTCCCTAGCCAATACAAGCAACGATGGGGTTTCTGTAGTTTTTGATTTTACTTTACGTTCGTGGAATAAAAGGCTCTTTTATATATTTGCGAGTATGTTTCCTAAGGGGCGCCTTTGGCGTTATTTGCTTCAGAGACAGTTCCCCTTCAATTAGGAGACAGTTGTGGTGCCTAAAAGTGAATCAATCCTTCCGCACCGACGGCACTGTTCCGGCGTAAATAGGTAAGACCTGATGATAGTTTCGACAGTACATCCAAACAATGAACTGAGTATTGAGACTCTGACTGTGGTGGCATTTCACAGGAATGTAAGAGTTTTATTGAAGGTTACATAGATAATTATAGGGTGGGGGGTACCATTGACGCCTATTTCTAATATCTTATTTTAATGTCTTATATCTATTTGTGGGTGTGATCAGAGATGTAAAAGAATGCATTCTTTTGCGAATAATTATTCATCTGATTTATCGCAAAATGATTGCAGCCATTTCTTGAATTCTTTGACTGGGACTTAAAAAATGAAGTTACCATTCAGACTTCATTCTGCGACTTCGAATTATTTTTTTCATTAATTTTTTGGTTATTCATGTTTGCATTCATTGAATAAAAAGTCTCACTGAAGTCATTTGGAGTCATTTGAAGTCAATTTACCTGTGCCATACGAGACACAGGACCGACGAGAGAGGGCGCTGAGGGGGTCATTTCCCCCGGTCCCGGGAATTTTAAAATGTTATCCAAGATTTTTACTTACGGAAAATAAACAAACAACAACTTTAATCACCTTTCGCAGATAGCAACATCCAGTTTCTGAACCTATCTGTCATACTGAATAATATTACCCATGGGACCATAGGTCTAAAATTAATTTCAACTACTTAAGCCTATGTAAAACTATTTTGATGTGAAAAAATTTGATTTCAGAGTTAAAAGAAAATTGAGGTCGTCAATGGGTTAACGTATGGCCGCTCATGGCTTATAATTTTAAATATTTACCAATTAAGTGCAGCACAACCCATTCAAATCTAACCAAAAAATCATTCATAATATCGTTATATAAATAAAAATGTAGATAACGAGTGGGTTAATGCATGACCGCAAATGTGTTTGTGAATTTTTGATTCTGAAAAATGCTTTCTGAAAAAAAATTTCCGAAAAATTGTATTTCTGAATTTTTTCTGTCTGAATTTATGGGGGGCACCATGATCGTAAACTATATTTGTTACAAATAGTTAGTGACTTCAGTTAGAGTGCATTCGAAATTTAAAGTCATTGAATAAGACTTCAAATGATTGCATTCGCATTAATAATAATCTTAAGTCTCAACAGGCGACTGCTCTCACCTTTTTAGATCCTTTAAACTTGAATTCCTTATGAAGAATTTAAAGAACAACCTTTTTTTGATGAAATCCGGTATAAGATAATATAGCCTTTTGATTCAAAGGTGCATCGACAGGCCCTCAACAACATCCACACATAGTCGGTAAACAGGGAGGCAAGAGTAACACTAGTACAACTTTGTTCTGGACAATGAAAGAGTTTAAGCGCTTACCTGACTAGACTGAACTCTGATACGCCAAATATTTGTCCGGCATGCTATGGCACTTCCGTTAGAAGATTAGCCAGGGGGAAGCATTTTTACAACAACAAGCTTTCTTTTTAAACCATGAAATTCTCGTCTCCATTCTTAGCTGAATGTTTGCTTATCTTCAAGAATAGGAAAGAATTCTCAAACAGGATAGTCACCATGAGTGCGGCCGTCTAATATTTTGAATTAGTTCAGCGTATATTGTGCATTCCTTTAAAAAAAAAAAGAACGGATCATTTCAATACACTTTTAATTAACTAAAACAGTTTTAACAACAATAAATTATTAGCAACCTTTCTAATTGCCGCATAAATTCTTATTACATCAAAGGGCACTTTCCATTGCACGCTACGCCGCTATCACATAATTAATTTTCTCACTGAAGCAAAGCAAAGAAAGAAGAAAAAAAAACAAGAAATTCAAAAGAAGCAACAATAATAACAAAATACATAAATAAAATATTCATAATAAAAGCTCATTTAGCAAAGTGTTCTCACAATATAAATGCTGCGGCCTCGTACTCGTACAATTATTCTTTTTAGCGATCCTGCAGCCGCCTCGCTTGTTTTTATCGATTACTCAACCGATCGATTATTTAAAATGCATGCAACGCAATCCTGTTTTATCGCCACTTTATTTATTTATTTTTATGCGTTCGTTTTTTTATTGTAGTTGTTGTTGTTGTTTGTTTGTTCTTTTCTTTTCATCACATTTTATTTGCTCATTTTATTTAATGCAGTTTGTAACTAGATTTTTTTTTTTGCTGTTGTTGTTGTTGTCTTATAATATTGTTGCTGTTGTACGCTTCACTTTAGATAAATCGTGTAGTTTGTATACTTTGCTGCGCTGGACATGAATGCTATTGTTGTTTTAGTAAACAGAGGTAGGCTTAGGCTTCCATATCGCACTGCCAGATCTAAAAGGAATTAACCCCAAAATATTAATTTGGAAAGACGGTCAGTTGAACAACGGTTGGTTGATGGCAGTTCCTCGATTACTCACTCTGGGGTTCGATTGCTTAGTTTTGTTGTCTAAATTTATCGGTTACAAGTGCGGGGTGCTTTATCATTTTCGGACGAGATCATAAAGACAATCAAGCTTAATTTCTAAAAAAGAGCAGCTTCGATTTCTTTGGTTTGAATTCCAATTTAGTCTTTTCTTGGTCCTTGAATTTGGGTGCGCTTGACACATTTGACTAAACCGACCAACAAGAAAATTCGCCAATCTTTCGGCACCCTTTCGGAATCGTTGTCCAAAATTTTTTCTGGTTCCGGACGGCGTCAGTTGGGTAGAAGATTGCTCTCAGATCGCGGAGCTGAGAACCGCAACCAATTTGTTGATATTTTGTTCGAGTCGCATCTTGGCGTGAAATTTTCCTTTCCAAAGGCGTATGCTTTTTCTGTCGTCTCAACTCGGGATGTGATAGTTTTTTCAGAGGTGTATGAATCTGGTTTTGAGTCTCCTATCTTATTGGTGGATTGATGGTTTTTCTTGTTCAGGAATACAATAATTGGGTAACCTTAACTTATGTTGTTGTTGTAACGACAAAAACACTCGCCGACGGTTTAAGGGAATGTTGTCCGCATAATAGTCCTCGGGCGGATATGATAGCTCTCGTTCCTAAGCAATGAGAAGATGGGAATGAGAATCCTTAGATACGCTGTCGAGTTGTATGTATCTCGGCCACAACGAAATCGCTTGCTATCGCTCCACAACCCAGAGTTGTTTCTTCTGGCACAACTCGCACAGCGGCCTGTATAAAGTTCAAATCGCATGGAACTTGGCTCTCCCTTACTTTGTTTTTGCTTTTTATTATTTATTCTTATTATTGCATCTGAATCTTGATGTACGTCTTGAATTCTGTTTCCCAAACGAACTGATTATGCCATTCAGCGCACGTACCTCGGCAAGGCATCCCAATCAGTTGGAGGTACAATAAGGCACATTATTCCTACTTTTGTGACAAAACAAAACAAAACAAAAAACAAACAAACAAAACAGACAAACATACTCAGAATATTCACAGGAAAACTTACGTCCATACTTACATACCCCAATGATTCTTATATGTACGAGTATGTTGTTGTTGTTGTTGCATGGTTAGTAGCTTCATTGCATGGTGTCTCGTCATCGTTGCTTTCGTCATCATTATCTCGTGGTCCAGCAAAAACAAACAAACATAAAATGAAAAACTGAACTATTTCAATCAATATGGACTTCGAAAAACGTTTGTATGCGAGCGCGCAGCTCATATCCAGCCTGTCAGCTAGTGTTGCACAGAATTGGACTCGCAAAATCTAGTACGAATGCTCGCTTATGAGGATATGGACAATATGCCCCAGGTAGGTATGCCTTTCGTAAGAGGTAATGACGTTTTTCCATCCCCTTCCTTACCTAGAATTGCCATCAGCCTCTTCTAACGGAAGCCCAAGAAACCTTACGGCTTCGAAGAGGGTGTACCAGAGTGTAATGGCGTGCAACTTGATGGTTAATCTATCGATAAGATGCCTCTCACCCTCTAATTCCTAATAGATGGAGGGGGTGACATGATGTAGAAGGCTACACTGGTTATTTCAAATCGTTGCCAGGACAGTCGGATATGTAAAGGGAGTACCGGGATCATATCTTACAAAAGATTGTCGTTTTAGAAAAAAAAAACCCAAAGTTACCGTAGCTAATAACAACAACAAAAAGAGCTCTTTAGAAATGGATGGTACGGGTTGGGCTTACATGTAGTCTTATTCCCTTTTACGTAATCGATAGCGGGAGAAATGATCTCCGAAGCTTTCATTTTTGGGCGTAAAAGAGCTTAGGTGTTTGGATTTAAATTAATTAATCCCAAAATCCTCCTCAGCTCCAAGGACGGCCAGACGTCTAATTCGGAAGAGCTCCCAGATATCATAGATGGTCGAGCTGGATCAAGGTTTTTAAATTGTATTTAGTGTAGCTTGACTGCCACTGGCTGAATCTCCACAACATAGACCATGGCCTATCGAATTGGTAAAGTTTCAGCTTTCAAAGACTGAAATATACCCTCTTTAAAAACCATCCCAGAGTTCGACTCACAAATACTCTGAGAGTTCTAGCTTAATATTAAGGTTAAGCTAATTTTCAGTCAACTCGCCTGAAGTCGCAGTTTTCGGTAGAACTTCGAACGTCCACAGCAGTTTCATATCCCAAACTACTTAAATATTTAACCTGGTTAGATGAATTAATTGCGATTTCCCTCTAGTAAAGCAAGGACGCTAGCCAACATTTTACGACTGGTGAAGCGGGTAGTACTGGCAGAGCGAAGGGATAGTCCTTTCTAGTTACAACTAGGTTCTCTCATATTCACTCTAGCTCACGCAAAGGGCCGATCTTTTGCCGGCCGAGGCGTGAATAAGGTGACCGAGGTTTTAGTCAGTGTGGATGTCAAGCACCTTGAGGTGAAGAAACCGGATAACATCGGGATATAATTGATAATATTGGAGCATAACAATCATTATCGTGCAATAGTCTGCTTAATAAATGGACATGGATGCTGAAGTGGCGCAACCGCACTCGGTAGACCCGGGTTCTTTAAATCCACCGGAGGCACACATCACTATATCCAGCGTTTTGCCCTCCCATGTGTGTGTGTGTGCCTGTAACTCTTGGCGCATGTGTGTGCGTGTGCATGTGCTGGTGTGCGAATGCACGTACATTTAAAAATTTAGGTTAATATCAACGATAAAATATTTTCGCACAAAACACGAATGTTGTTGCAACAGTCGAGGTTTGTTATTGAATGTTGTTGAGAATGCAGAATGCAGGGTGGATGTATTTTGAGCTGTTAAAATATTTGTTTGATGGCATCTTTAAGATGTTGTAAACTATTTTTTTTTTTAAACACAAAAATCCAGTAAATTTTAAATAACAACTCGAGATTTAATTGTTGCCTCGTTCAGTGTGGGGGATTTTTCTTAGCCCATTAACTCAAATAAATTGCATATCGCACACTTCAATTTAAAAAAAATCGATATAAACACTTTAGCACAAGATCAACGCTATAAATAAAACATCCTTCCTCGAAAAAACTTCCAATCTTCATTATAAGCCCATCTGCTTCAAAAAAAAACAAGAGTCAAAGCTTCCCGAGGTGGCCAAACAACACAGATCGTGGGCTCATTAAACCGTTTATACCTTATTTAGTCATGGCGTAAATATTCAAAAATCTTCTGGAAGGCTTTGGAGTCATCCGAGGGTCTTTGTTGATCGCTTTCAGGAGTGACAAAATCGTTCCCCGAAGGTTTTTGGTTTTAAATTTTTGTTTGTCTCTCTCTGTATGCGCCTCATTAAAAAACTTTCCATCGAAATATTGCTAGACATCTGAATTAAAATTTTGGATCTTTTTACTGCATAAAGGTGTTTTGTTCCTGTAGAATATAGTGGTGGTAAAAAACAGTAGTTATGTAGGTGGGGGTCTTTTCTTATCGTCCCATTAAAAACTGCTGGGCCCACTTTTTACTCAAAGCGACTTTTTCATACTGCTGGAAAGGTCGAAGATATCTGCGCCTGGTGGTAAAAGAAAATTATTTTTCCAAATGCAGAACCGAAAAAAAAATACTGGAAGTGAACCTGCGGTTCATAAAAAACTTTCAAAAGAACTGTAATGAGCAGAAATACATATAAATTGAAGAGAAGTGTCAAAAATTTGCAGTCAGGGAAGTCAGCTGATTGTGACACATGATGGCGTTTGTATCACGAAAGCAAGTTTCAATTTTTTCTACAACTGAATTTAAAAGAAAAGTACTTCAAATGCTAAATACGTATATTTTTATTCTTGCATGGTAGCAACCAAATAATGCTAATTTTGAATTTCAAATTTGTTTACTTCTCTTTGCCATGCAACCGTGGCAATCAGCTGACCCTTAAGCTTGACACTTTCGCGTAAAAGTTAGCCGTCATCTCCAATTTAAAACAAATATTTAAAAATTCTTGGAAATCTCGTTGCTGGAATTTTACACGAGCACACCTTCATGGTTTCACGAATTGGAAATTTTCATATATTTTTAAATACTTATTCGAACAAACTAACCTCCCTTGTCTGGTGTGCAGTGCCTGGCAACTGTCAATTTGAATTGTTCCTGTGATTTGTTATGTGACAGTGACAACCGAACTATAACGATTGTTAGCACCCACGAGCAAGAAACGCCGCTGAACACTTCGAGCATCATAACCTCTCAAATGAATAGTGATTTGAATCAAAACATCACCAACCTACTCAAGCCGCTCGTGGCATTTGACTTATCACAAAAAAGTTTTCCTACGTTAATAAAAATATTAAATTTAAAAACAAAAAACGATATTTAACGATCTATTACAATACGGATCATTCTTTTGTTTATTATTTTAAGACTTATATATATTTACAATATTAATGGAAGTAGGTAGAGGTGTATAATTATAATATATATGTATAATATAGGGGAGCTTGGTTGGTATTTAGGTAGGTAGGTAGTTAGGTAATAGGTATGCATGTCTCTTTGTAATGTAATATTTAATAAACGTAAAAACAAAAAAAATGTTGACTTTACGCAACAAAATTAAACTTTTTTTTTTGTATTTTTTTAGTTGGTTTAAGTAGAGCTAGGATACAAGAGGATAATTTAAAACTAAAATATGCGTTTATATGTATTTGTTTGTGTATGTATATTTAAAATTACTTAGCCATTCTGTTCGACAGACTAACCGTTTCAACTTGCTTTTTTTTAATTTAACGCTTATAATTTCTTTTTAAATTTTTTTGTTTGTTTACTGCGCAGCTGATTTTAGTTACGGTTTACCCAGTTTTGCATATTTTTTGTGTTTGTTTTATTTTTTATTAAACATAATTTTACTTAAGTTTTGTAATTTATTGGTATTTTGTTTTTGTATTATTTTTAATATTTAAAAAAAATATATGCGTATTTAACCTTTTTTTTTTTTTTTTTTTGTTTGTAAATATATTGACGTTATATTTTGTTCACCCAGTTTTTTTTTTGTTCTTTTGTCTATTGGTTTTTTTTTTTTTAAACTAACGCACTCATCCCTCCGAATAGGACGATAAACTACTGCGCGTTGAGCCGGTGAAATGATCACGCTGTAAAGTATCTGACGGCATAGGAACAACCAGTGAACCGCCATATAGCATTTCCATTTCCTCCAATTGTTGTGCGAAAGTCTCCTCCAGTCGCTAATTCAAATGAAATATCAAATCAAATAATTTAAAGAAATTACGTAAACGTGCCACAACGAAAGGATTAAATGAAATAAACAATCAATGATTTGGTTACGATTGACTGGTTTGAATGTTAGTAGTAGGTTGGGTTAAGTCACAAATGAACCGGAAGGAAGAGGAAAAACAAACAAACAACAAATCAATAGAATAATGAGTAAAATATAATTTGTATGAATGATGAGTCAGAGATAGCAAGGGATAATGAATAGTAAAAAGAAAATCCTCAAGTTTTTGACCTTGTAGCTCCCCTGGTTTAATTCGCCTGGATCTCAATTTCGTGTTCTTAAATTCTGCATACGCCTGTAAACCACTCTAACCATAGGTGACTCACAGTTTTAAGCTAAGGGGGAAAGAGAGTTTATGCTTTTCCATTTAAGTCCATCGCGAAAACGGTCCTGCAAGGGGATCTTCCCCGATTGAAACCGCCATTTCACGATTTTTATAGTGATGGTGGGTTAGGGCTACAATGAGGATGTAGAGCGTCCATGAATTTATTGGCTAGTGCAGAGAGGAAGGGTTTCAGTCGATATGACACACACGATATGTCTGGGCCTTCTAACATTTCGCTATTCCGTTCTGTAGGCCAACGTCTGTTTGATGACAATAGGTCTTACGTTTTGTGAGCCAAGATGCCAAATACCAGCAGAAGCATTTCAGTACCTTAGGTATTTGGTCTGATTAACTAGCCATCTCATTTTCTCATTGGTATCCCTGTAAATCTCAGAGCAGAAATGTTGTCAGGCAAAGGCTGCAACTTTGGCTGGAAAATTCCCCCGAATTTCTGCTGTTCTAAATGCTGATATGAAGTGAGTCGAGGTCGAATTAATGATTTCTTCAGAGAGCTTCAAGATTCACCTACAACGTGCTCTAGAATTTATTCATTATACCAGTTACATTTATGTGGGTAACGCTAATTCGCCCTTATAAGCCGTCACTTATGTTTGCGGATTCAACAGGGCTGCACTGAATTAACTGCACTTGCTTGGTCAGGTAAACCCCGAGTTAATCAGGCACCCCAGGAAACTGCAGTTCAATTGAGGCAGTTCGAGACTATAGGTACATAATTTGCTGCTAGAACAATTTCCTTCGGTGAGCTTTTTGAGGAAGTTGCAGGCCTGTCAGAACACCGCACTCAGAACTGCCACTGGATGTCTCCATATGGAACCGAAACGTCATTTACGTAGTGAGGCAACAACGCTCGGTGTTGAAGAGCATATTAAACTCTTGAGCAGGCAATTGTTGTTGTGCCAACAAGCACCCTCTTGAGGAAGATCTGGTTCCCCGGATAGTAAGGATACATCCTGCAAGCCCTATAATAAAATCAGGCATGACTTAAAGAGGTAGAGGATGACTTGGGCTCAACTGTGGTTTGCTTTTACCAGCCCAGTGGTGATTTCAATGCTGGCGAAACGGCATAGACATACATTGTATAAGAAATCAAGTAAAAAAGTTCAAAGTTTTTAATAATTTTCCAAAGTTTTTATACAAAGTAATGTGCATTTATACGTAGAGCATGAACGAGGGAGTTTTCTAAATGAAATTCAAGTTAAAATAAATGTGAAAGAATTTTGATTACTTCAAAAGTTTTACCCAACACTGTACATACAAAAATGTTAGTAATGAAAGAACAATGGAAATGTTAAAGAATTATTAATATACATATGTATATGTATACAATAACTGTAAGCCACCTTTGTTAGTTAAAATTTTTTATTTATTATTATATATATTTAATTATTTATTTCATGTTTTTGTGTTATAAAAAATAATTGCATATTTGATGAAAAATAAGCGCACATTATGACCTCACATCACACTCACTTTTCACGTGAAATGCACATTCAACTTTTATCGATACATTCAAATGTATGTATGTATGCATGTATGTATATGTATTGCTTGCTATTAATTTACTATATGTATTGGAGTTAAAAGCTTTTAACATTTTTGGCTTTTTTATTTGCATTTCGTTTTTTTCTCTCTCTATTTATGTAAGTATGTAAGCGTGCTGCAATATTAGTACGAAAATATTTTTTTTTTTTTAATTTTTCAATTTAGCCTTAATTGTTAGTGGATTTGTTTTCAAATATAAATGTGCATCAAAAATTTTATGAATATTTCTACGTATGTATGTATGTATGTATGTAAATACAATTTTATTAATTTAGTTTTCTACACGATACTATATACTAAACGATTTGTATACTGAAAATAATTTATAATAAACAGCATTTAATGTGTTTTAGAAGCTGTTGCAAGACTTTGGCAAGATTTTATGGCAACGAAGTTACTTTTATGCATCACTTCATTAATGATAAAAAAAAAAATTTATTATACATACATGAAAATTAGTTTTGTTGGCGCAATAAGCAACAAAGCTTTTGTTTTGCTTATTATTTAGTCATGAAAAAAATTGTTATATGTATTTGGCAATAAATCGCATCTGCCGGTTAAACAATTCAAGTTGTATGTATATGCGCCTAAAAGTATACCTCTTTTCAAGTTGACAGATTAAAGCTTTTTCTGACGAACGGACTTTGACTGAATTAAAGCTGGATTCTTGATATTGCTTTAAAGTTTTGAATGTATTAAAGTTCTCTAGAATGCAGTTAATTCCTTAAATGAAGAAACCATGAGGTGGAACACACCTAAAAATATGCAAGTCCTCGTAACTTCAATAAAAACAGTTGAGGACCAGAAGCAATTTGGACGAATGAAAATCCATCGTGGTGTAGAAATGCGTAAAACGCGAATTTCAATTCTCCTTATATAATATTGAAATTGCTAGTGCTAGCTAACTCATAAATATGTAAGAGGGTACCAACAAAAGTTCGCTTAAATGGTTTGTCTCAATTTTTTTTTTCGAAACCAAAAATACCAAAAGCTTTGTTTCGTTTTATACAACTTTTTTTTTATAAATTACAGAATGATTGTTTGAACTATTGACGAACGAACCCTACATTATTGACACAAAATTCCAGTACTATTTGAACAGGAATTTGCCTCGGGCTTTGGTTATGGAAGAATTGCGCCACATACAAATTATTCAAATACATTTCTGAAGAGGTGATGATGGATTCGGTCCATGTTTTTTGAACATTAAGTAACCAAGAAAGCCATCAGCTCTATCACAAAAATAGTTGGTAATAACTGAAAGTGTTGAGCACTTTCTTGGCAGACACCCTTCTTATACGAGCTTTTTGCTACTTAAATAAGCGAACTTTTGTTAGTCCCCTCACACTTCAGTACTCAGCTCATCCTAAAAGTGTTTGATATGAATATCAGAAATGTGTTTTACAAATGAAAAGTTTGTTGATGTTGTTGGTGAATTGATAAAGTGACACTCTTCAACTTTTGTAAAACCACACGAGACAGTTTAATTGACTTAAGGAGATTTATTCATATCCTTGCTGTCACATACATATATACATATTTATATACAATTGATATGTTATGAATGCAATGCCAAATGCGTACGAGTTATTA
The DNA here is from genome assembly GCA_951509765.1 of Sphenella marginata. Taxonomy (NCBI): domain Eukaryota; kingdom Metazoa; phylum Arthropoda; class Insecta; order Diptera; family Tephritidae; genus Sphenella; species Sphenella marginata. The sequence continues at coordinate 50,856,193 of OX608083.1, forward strand.
TCAGAAAAAAAAAAAACAAATAAATGTTAGACCAACACGCATACATAGAAACACTTATGCGCATACATATGGAATGTAATGGATATGCAGTTAAAAGCTTTAAGAGTAGATACACCGTCATCCGTAAATCTCACGCGCTGTTGGCAAGAACTTTTTACGTTTTTCGTTTTTATTGTGTATTTGAAATGCTTGCGATATTTGATGATGATTTTTCTTTTTCATTTTCTTTGCTAGCAATATTTCTTTATTTGCAATATACTCTATTTTTCCTTGCTTATTTTCTTATTCGTTTTTATTTTTGTTCTTTAAGCGCGTGAATCGTCCTCTGATATTTTTTTATTTGACTTTTTTGTGGAAATCCTTGGTAGTGTGCACTTAATCTCTTTATCATCCAAATGACTAATTTCCTGTACATTACTTAATTTGATTGAGGCGCGCAAAGAAGGATTAATACTATCGAGTAGGGCAGACGCCTTCTTGCTGGGCAAACGCAAATCGTGTTCAGTAGTGGGTTCATTGAAACGTGTTGTGCCCTCATAAATGTCGTAGAGCGATTGTGTGCTACCCAAAGAAGAGCGACCCGAGCCATACGAGGGACGTTTGATAGCAAACGATGAAGAATATAATACGCTTTGCGCATTTTGACGCAATTCTGGCTTATTATTAATTGCAGTTTTGGATGCCGTTGCTGTTGTTGGCTCACCAATATTCCAATTTTCTTTTTTACTAAAACGATTGCTTACCACAATATCTGTGGCATGCGGTGTTGAATAAATTGCATTTGTTTGTATACTATTTTTGGTTAAATCAATATTGTGACTTGATGACGTCATTGTACTGCGAAAAGTGGAGAGCACAGGCCGCTCGGAGTCAAGCAACATTTGTTTACTCGTTCCCATTGTAGGAGTTTGCACATGAATCGCCTTCACTTGACCAGCATCATAGACATCGTTTGTGGGGGATTCGGTGGCGTTGGTGACTGGTGCACCGCCAGCTGCTGCAGATGCATAGCGTGGCGTTAATACCCTATGCGCCTTACGTAGCTCAACTAACTCCTCTGTAAAGCTTTCTTCATACAATTTCGGTGGTTTTTCCAACGCTAAACTATCACTGCGTTCCTTGATTTGCCCAAATTTACGGAATATAGGCGTGTTTGGTACACTGCGACTCAAATCAGGTGTGGAACCATGATATTTGGGACGCGGATCTGACGATATTGTAAAATAGTTGCGTGTACGCAATATTTGATTATCATTCAAGAAGAGTCCACGTGGCAGCGTGCGTGGTGCATCATTGAAAAAACCACGCAGCTGCATTGGCAATTCAATATCTTTGGCTGTATATGGCACGCGTTGTGGTATAAGACCATATTTCATTTCGAAACGCTCAGACATTTCATTTAAAGTATCAATAAGTTTCTATGGATGCATAACAAAGCAAAACCAGCGCCAAAGCGTTCAAAGAGCATCATTAACCATTCCCAATTATCAGATTATTATTATAATTTTTTGTTTTGATATTTGGCAGGATTTTGCATGCAATTTCAGCATTAAGTGATTAGTACAGTAGATTATAAATTGTTTGTATTAAATTCAATACCATTATTAATATCCATAAATCAAGCCATATAAATGTAGCAGTTAAAAGAGAAGAGGATATATATGTATAAGAGAGATAAGACTTTTAAATTCGTAGTAGTATTTAGTAGTTAAATTTGTATAAAATTTGGCCAGGTTGTTGGAAAACAAAATATTTTTTTATAAACATTAAATAATATTAATAAAAATTAATTAAAAAGATTAAGGAAATAAAGCTGGACAACGCCACCATAAATAAAAAAAACTAGACAGCGAAGAACTGAGCGCAAAATAACGGAATTCGAATAAAAAAATATGTTGTTAAGCTGTTATTTTTCTTGAATAAGACTGCGGCAACATTCTTAGCGTAAAGCAAAATGATCCAACTTAAAGTAAGACCTTAATGTAGCGTTAACATTTATCAAAATCTTTACAGTAAGGAAATGAAGCACTGCCCAAAGTAGTTGCTTTCTTTGCTGCATAGAACTCTTGGTCATCTATTATACTCAAAATGTTTATAATAAATTGGAAGCAGTGCAGCTGTTGCTTTGTCTAATTCAATGAAAAATTACTTTTGGAATCAAAACCAAACATTATATAATACAACCCCACTCAATTTCGTAGCACATTCATACCATTCACACCTCTTTAGGGAAATGTTAACAATTTACAAATACAACATAGTTTGTAAGTGTATTATACAAAACACAAATATGTTTTAGCTAATTATACAAAACATAAATAGGTAAGTTACAAAAAAAATGTACAAAACAATGACTTTAAATCCATAAATAGCCAACATAACCAATTATACAAATAATATAAAGTCAGCTTGTAGTGTAATCCTGCATTAAAAAAACTTTACATAGAAGTAAATAAAAGGATTTGAAAGTGTTTGAACACATATGAAAATGTTCAACTAAAGTTTGAATTACTTAGCTAATAGCTAGGATATGACATTCCCGGTTTAACTAGTTAATACAATATCGAACTGCATCAACAGTTAATTTGAATAAAAAGTGAATTAAGCAGGTTAACACTCTAAGCCGACGATATTATTTTTGTTTGCTAAAACAAATTATCAAATTCAAATTTCATGTGTGCTTTTTCTACGAAATTTGCGCTCAACTCAATCTGCTGCCTTTTGCATACAAAAAAGTAAAAAATAAAAAATAAAAACTAAATCTGTTATGTGTATTATATATTGGTATTTACATTAAATTAAACATATATTTACCTGCTTTCTTGGTACTAATTGTTCCTTCCATTCACGAAGCTCTCCCTTTAGACGTTCATCAATATCGGAAAGTTTGGCTTGTTCGTGCTCGACCAAGGCTTTGCGTTTCTCATTCTGCAGCTGTTCAAGTTCTCTGCACACCAGGGGAGGAAAAACAGTTGAATCATTTTTGGGGAATATCTTTTAAAGTAAAAAGTTTCGGTCCGTCTACGTTTTTGTGTTCTATGATCAAACCTATTCACATTAGGCTACCAATGCAGACCTCGCTATAACAGATTACAAATGTTGCTAATAGTCGGATCTAAAGCTACAACTTTATGACTGTATATTTGGAATTGACGGAATTCCACCTACTTCACGGCTAAATTCCCCATTGTCTGGAAAAGCCAATAGGCTAGTTAAGGAGTTCTTCCGACTCGACGCTTACTGATATAAGGTCGAATATTCTCTAGGCCAACCACCTTCAAACACAATTGAGCGAATTTAAGGGATTAATAAGATAAATGTTTGAGTTGAGTCAACTACTGACAAGTGATCTTTAAAAAACTCTTAAACTGCTAAAAAGAATGTGAAATTTTCCTAGATAGGTAAAGGGGTTAAAGCTAAGATAATTCAACTTTTCCATAGGGAGACGATCCACATTTTTGATGGATAGTTCCTAAAAAATTGTTAGCTTCACTCACCTTATCGCCCCTTCACGTGTTGCTCGTAGCTCTTCCAATTGTTTCTGATGTTTAATTTCAAATCTTCGCTCCTCCTGTGTATAACGTTTCTTTTCCTGCTCTTGGAACTGTAAGTTATAAATTTTAAGATATAACAGGCCTCTTTTAATATTTGAATTAAATCATACCTTCTTAAGTCGTTCTCTTTCCACCTCCGGATCAAGATTTGTTGATATGCGCAATGATTCGCGGAACATCAAGTCACGTGCTTTACGCTCCGCACGTATACGTTTTGGTAGCGCACGCTTCTCTAATGCCTGTTTCTTAATCATATCCTCCTCTTTGCGTTGTAACATTCTCTTTACCTGATCCAATTCTTTTTCATGACGTACAATCATTTGATGACGTTGCATGAAACACAACTCCTTTACATGGCGTTTGGACAATTGATGGCGTTCGTGCAATTGCTTTTCTTCCAATTCCCAAAGTAGCGCTTCACGTGTACGCATGGCATTTTGTTTTTGCTGTAGGAAATTACGATTGATTGTGGCAAGATGATCACGATGTTTTTCGCTTAAACGTCGCAACAACAATTCATGGCGCTCTTTGAGTGAATCTAAGAAAGCGCGCTCTTTCTCCTCATGATCGAGCTCCATGGCTGAGCGTCGTTGCTTGAATTCATCTTTGCGTTTATCTTTGGGTAATAAATCAACTTCTTGTTTGAGTAAACGAATTTCTTGTTTTAGATTTTCACGGAAAATTTTTAATTCTTGTTCTTGCTCAGATCGTATGCGTTTAGAAGACGTTCGTAACTGTTGGGAAGAGAGGAATATGTATAGTTTGGATAAATTGAGTGAAAGTTAATACGATTATCAATATAATTTTAAGGGTTATAAAAAGTTGAACTCATGATTCATGAAGATCTAAATAGTTACAGTAAAACACAAATATCTTTTTGAATTCACAAGTCAACTTCTCGTTTTAAACCATGAAATGTTTTTGAGCTAGTTAAAAGCGGGTTAGAATGTCTCGATAGCACTTGTAGAGGACTTTAAACAAAAAAATCCTCTAGTGAAAGGTCTACTTTTAAAAACTATATTGAATATTATAAGAATGTTTAGAAGAATTTACGATATTATAATGCAAACGTTATAGCGATTGTCTAGAGAGTTTTACATTCTTCACGATGAGTTGACATCCTCAATCTTCCCTGAAACTATTCACTTTGAAACAAAAACTATTCTCACCTCATGCTCTTGAGCTTGTTCCGTCTTCTCAATTAACTGCTTTTGTTGTCTAGCCAAAGTGTCCATGTCAGCTTCATATGTCTTCTCCAACGAAATACGTTCTTGTTCAAAGCGACGATCCTGTTGCTCCCTAGCAATTTGTTCTTTCAATTGCAAATCATTTTGTTGTTTCTTCTCTTGTTTTTGTAGCATTTTCAATTCTCGTAATTCTTGTTTGCGGAATACATGATCATCGTAAAGTCGTCCAGTCTCCTCATCACCATATATCACACGACTCGTTGTTGTCGTCACCTGTACACCATCAATTTCAAATTTACGCGTACGTTTTCGCGTTTTCTTACGTAAATTACGTAGTTCAATTTCCTCTTTAGTCAGAGGTGGTGCTACTATTTTCGGCGATAGAGCGCCTTGTTTACGCCGTATGACAACTTCTTCATCTTCGGGAATTTTAGTGCTCATTATAGCGCCCTCCACCTCATTACGGCTATCATGACTAGTTGTAGTGCCAATACTTTCAACGTCGCTTTGATCAACAGATGCTGTGTTCAAACCTATTATAGCACGTCGCGCAACCCCACCACTCGAACGCAGTGAACCGCTTTCGCTTAATGTACGTGAATCTACAGAGCCCACACTATTATCTGGGGATGTACGCTTGCCGCCAACCATATCTTGTTGATTGTTGCTGCGATTTATAATTATATTTACATCTTCTACTGGTGCGCCACCTGTTATAATTTGGCCATTTTGGTGATTCTTTATATATGGTCGTTGATTATTTAGATTGTTATTCTCGTTGCTTATTGTTGTATCATATTGATTACTACTTAAATTACTACTATCTTTAACTTTTATTTCGTCGCCTACTGTAACAACAGAGACATGGCTTGTATCCATTAGATGTTCGCTATGATCATGACTACCCGTTGCTGTATTATAAGCCGAATCGTCTTCCACAAAAGAGGGGCTAACAATAAGCACCTCACTTTCGTCCAATTTACGTGCACGTGATCCTTTACCGATAATGGATTGATTAGCATCGGCACTTAATTCTCCCTTGTTGTCTGTTTCTTCGCTACCCTTCTCATAGACTGGCACTATCATTGATGATTGACGTGGCGATAGCGGTGAATCGCCAAGACTATCATCGAACGAAGTAAAATCATCATCAGTTGAAGATTCAGGCACATGCGTGCTCTTATTCATATCGTTTGAGACAATTATCACTTCGCTTTGAGGTTGTGCTGCAGCTGGCTGCACAAGAGAGTTATCAATTATTACCGGTGGATGCGTGCTGGTTACTACTCGTATTTGACTAACACCGGCTTCCAAGCTATTGGGTTGTACAATATTTTGCTGTTGTGTCTGATTGTTGTTAAATGAGCGTGTTGGAGTGCTGGATGGCGATGATTCGCTATTTATGGTTATAAGCGAAGTACTTGTACTTAACATAGCGCCGCTCTTTATCGACGATGATGAAGTAGAATTAACCGATACCGCTGCTGAAGATGTGGTCGGCGATGGAGGTGATGGTAGTGGATGTACCTGCTCTTGTGGTTCATTAACAAACTGTGGCATGGCTGGTATTTGCACATCGATTTCCACATTTTTGGTCAGCTCCGGTTTGATCGCAGCGCCGGTGGATGTAACTTCATCATTGGCGTGCTTCTCAACTGATTCTGTGCGTGCGTTCGATGCCAGAGACGGTGCTTCCGGTACTTTTGCAATCGCAGCAGAAGGCGGAGGTGGCGGTGCTTTGCCCTTCTCTTTTTTGGTAATCTGGTTAGAAGATAGAGTAAGAAACAACAAGTTTGAGTATGACGGTGTAGTTCCCATTAAGTAAAATATTTTACTTACCTTCCTTTCAGCGTCAACGCCTTTTTCAGGAAGACCATCTGCATCGCCAATCGTAGGCGTGGCAAACACTGTTTGCTTATTGGCCACTCCAGTTGGTGGCAGTGGTTTATTTGTTGTATTATTTTCTTTCGGCGTGTTATTAACGCTAAATGTTGTGGTTTTTTCATCTTCTTTTGTCGCTTTAGAAGATGGTTTATTATTTTCTTGGCTTTTTTGCAAAACAGGAGAAATTTTTTCCGCGTCTCCTCCTCCTCGTTGTTGTTGTTGTGATAGTTTACTTTGTGGTATACTATTTGTTTGATTTGGTTCTTTAGAGTCCATAGATACTGATATGGGGGTACCTGGAACTAAAGAAATTGTAACATTTGACTTTGGTGTAATGCACAGCTTGGGTAAAGGTTATTGTTGTGTTATATAACTTACGTTTGTCAATATCTTGGCTCCGTAAAGAGGCAGAGTCATCGTCCAGGTCGAGCCGGAGCGCCGAGTTGCGGGGTTCCTGAGTATAGGAATTGTAAATAAATTAATTTTACAAGTTACTTGCAATTACTCTGGGAATTGTGAACATAAATATAGTGGAATGATAGAAAATTATATTAAATAGAGAAACATTTTACAAATCAAAAGTGTTGTCGTCACCTACCATGCATTTAGGGATAACATATCTATCGACAATCTATTATTATTAATTATTATAATATTATCTTCTGTAATCAATTTAACACCTAACAGCTACCCGTATAAACAACATTGAAGTAGGGCAATCCCTGCTCCTAACTTATACCCGGAAAATGTTCTATTATGTTTTAAGACGTTGAGGGAGTAATTAAAATTTAAAACCGATATGTTTTTTTAATTTTCAATTACACCAACCTTTGCGGTGTTTAAGTGAAAATTATAACTCTTACTCAGGTAGCTATGTATTTCATTCCATCTGTGTTCTGTTTCTCTATTTATGTAATATAACTTGTATTTATTTGTTATTGTAAAAGCACTGAGTACATCCCGAAAGATAAAGTTCAAGTTGTTTTACTGCGATTACAACAACAACAAATCATATTTAAGCTTAGTACCCAGCCAATGTTTTCTTTTCGTAACAGAAGAGTTTCCTTGTGTTATAAGACATGATAAATTTAATATTTTTCATAATTTTGGATTATTCTTTTAATTGAATTTTTAGCCTCACTAAATGCTGGGTACTAACCTTGGCTCATGAAAAATGTAAAGCTAGGCATTATTCTACGAATCAACTACAAATGATGAATGACTACAAACAAATATGTGTTGAAAAAAATCATTTGTACCGAAAAAAAGTGAGATGAAATTAAAAAAAAAACAACTACGTTCCAAGTTATAGGCGTCGAATGCAGATGCATTTCTTGGCTTATTATCGAAGAGCGACCTCTCCAGAAATTTGGCTAAAACATGACCAACCTTAGTTTAATTTGTATTTAAAATTCTGAATGAGCAAATTATTTTAATATGAGAACGTAGTTTAAACCGACGATATCTGAGCTATTTTACTGCTCATATCAAAAATGAAAAATTGTGTTTAGTAACGCATTCTCATCATTAAAAAATAAAATTAACAGTGAAAGATGATGCCATGAATTTAAAAAAATGATGATTTCAAAATAAATTCATAGCTAAAAATTTAAAATTGAATGTGATGCAATTCCAAAAATGTACATAGCATGCAATCAATAAATAGGCCTTTTTTAAAAAAGGTATGTGAAAAAACAACAACAAAATAATTGTGGTAAACAATCATCGACAAACAAGGTCGTTTAAAAGTCCACCACTGACTTACCAACCCTCTGATAAAGAGAGCGCCGCTTCACTTGACGTTTAAGCTTCTAAAAGCAACAACAACAAAGTTTGTGAAACGTACAATTGATTTTTTATAAATATAGTGTGCAATTGTATTTTTTTTTGTTACGTTAAAACGCATTTGCACGTTGTAATTAGCAGCGTGTAAAAAAATTATGTTAAATAATTATTAATAATCAAATAATTTAATAAGCAGGTGTTTGTTTGGTTTGCACTTGTACATAAATACATATGTACATACTACAAATATATAACATTGCAGACATTTCGTTATTGCAGTAAAACTCACCTCAGCCTCATCGTCGACAACTTCTTCAACAACTTCAGCTTTATATTCTAATAATAAGTCTTTTATAGGTTTAGCGTCTAATTCACAATTGATAAATCTATGTTGTAATAAAGTATCTGTGGTTGGACGTTGTTGTGGATCCTAGAAATAAGTGTAAATTTATATTGAAAACAATGAAATAATTTACTAGTTTTCATGCTCTCACTTTGACTAAAGTTTTCTTAAGAAAATCATTAAACTCCTTACTCCACCTAGATGGTTGATCCAGTGAAGGTGGCTCACTCTTTTGTATTTTTAATAAAACACGCATTGGTGACATTTCACTATTTGGTGGTTCCATTTGCGCTAACTCAATTAATGTTATGCCAAGTGACCAGATATCCACTTTTAAATCATAAGGATTATCACGAAACGTTTCGCAAAGCACCAGCTCGGGTGCCATCCAATAAGGTGTGCCTATAAAAGTGTCGTGCTTTTGTAGTGTATGCTTATTTTTGGCCGACACGCCAAAATCAGCTGAAAATGAAATGAGATGGGAATGTAAATAGAATAACAATGCGAATATAGAAAAATTAAATTATTCGTTTAATTATAGGGTCGGGCATAATATTAATACATGTATAAGGATACTGTCACTTTCCTTTGAATTTCACCGCAGTACGATTTTGACATTAGGCCTACAAAACGTATTTTTCGCTTCTTTTTCTAGTTCGCCGTATTATTTTTTGAATCTTATTATGACCGATCTTATAACTATAAAACGAACTATATTTTAGATCTAAGCAAACCTAATTTAACGCCGCCTTCCATAGTTAGTAGGACGTTTCCAGCTTTCAAATCACGATGTATAACTTTATTTTTATGTAGAAAGGTTAAACCTTCAGTCATGTGTCGGCAAACGTATGCTATTTGTGGCTCTGTTAGTGGTTTCTCCAATTCAACCATTATACTATCTAGAGCACCGCCATCGCAATACTCAATTAACATCTAAAAATAAAAACAAAAATTTTAAAAATGCGCTTATGGGGTATTGATGGTCATTTATATTATAACATTCGTATTAAAATTATTATTTTTAGAGAAAACTATTTTCAGAATGGTATAAATCAGGAAATCCACTAAAGGCAGTTTGCAGGAAAGAGCATGTAACATAATGTTGGATAGTTTTCGGCGTATCTGATGTTCTTTCAAGATTTTAGAAAATGTACTTTTATCAAAAGCGAAAAAGGCTGTAAAATATCAAATTAGGGCAATAAATTGAACCAAATGCAAACTCACCCATAACTTATCCTCTATTGAGAAAGCTTCATACAACTCCACAATGTTTGGATGTTTTATCTCTGATAAGATATCAATTTCAACCATATGATCACTTAGGTTTTCCTCGTCCTCTAATGTACACAATTTTGCTGCAGCAAAACGTCTATGCTCTTTGTGTTGCGCTTTGTAAACTTTACCAAAAGCGCCATCACCCAGCTCACCCACCATTTCCCAAAACTCCGCTGGGTCCGTATCCATTTTAATATTATTATAAAGGCGTTTCTTTTTCGCCTCGCCACCGCCAAGGTGGAACACCTTCTTCAAATTATTTATAAACGACATTGTTATGCTTATTTACTGAATATACAATATTTTGTTGAAATAAATATTTTGTTATCGTATGTGTTGTATTAACATTAATTTAAAATTAAAAAAATATCCAAAAAAACTTTTTAGGCTCTACATTTTGTTTTCAATATACAAAAGTAGTTTCTTGATACATTTTCAATTTTTTCAATTCTCTCTTTTGGTGTTTGCTTAAAGCAGGAGCTTACTTGCTTGCTCTTACTAACTTCGCCGTTTTTTCTGTTTATTTTTTTATTTCTCAACTGGTGTATCAAAAAACATTCGCATCAAGTTAACAACGATTCGATACGATTCCACAAAGAGGTCGCCAGCCTTCTCCGCTCTAGCAAAAAGCGAGCTCCAGCAGCAGCAGCAACAGTAGCTCCAGTTAGTTACGTAGGTGCACGTGCTCTCTGTACCACCCTTTGCTGGTTTTTTTTGCCGTTCAATGTTCTTTACGATTTCCTCTCTTCTCTAATTTAATTATCGGCTTTAAATTAGGTCTTCATGCTTTGTGAGCGGCGAATGTTTAGAACTGCAAAATAGCAAAGAAAGATTTTATTTGCAACAAAAACACAAATATAGATACGCATGTAACACCTAATACAATATAATATAAAATGAGTAACAAACAAAAATGGGTTGAATAGAATTATTCAATAGCATGAAGCTAAGAAATCAATAAATCACTGAGATAGGTTTGTTGCTGATTATTATCAAAGGCGCAGTAAGAGTATTGATATGTAAATGTGTATGATGTGGTTTTGAGCTGGTATGAATATTCGAGCTGAAAGGCCTTACATATTGGACACTCCGCACTTTGTTGTCCACTTAGTTGGAAAAGAGTGAAGAGTTGTAAAAAGAGTCGCGGTAGCGATTTGGTATGACCAGTGCAACTTTCTAGGCCACGTTACCTATCTTTTTGTAAGGAAACTCTTGAAATCAGCATAATAGATTTATATCCGATAACGGCCTGCCAATATCAATATACCAAACCAAGTTTGGTTCAAACTACTGCTTCAAAATCATCTCCGGGCATGTCGTTGACTAGCCAAGATAGCTATGTATATTTCATGCAAGTATTCAAAGACATGCAAATAGCTTCGTAGCATTTGGTGAGATGATTGGTGAAAGTAGATTTCGCTAAACCGTGCAGCGAAAATGTTTGTTTATGAAGATATTTAGCAGGTTGCGCTGAAGTCATAACTGGCACTGTCAATGAATGACACAATGATTAGCGTAAGATGCACAGTGTTCATGTACCCACATCAATTTCTAACAAGAGGCTTTACACTACGCTGTTAAATATTACATCAGTGCCCCTACAAAAAAGAAAGTGAGTCATTTAAGTTGCGATCAATATCAAAACTGCATATTTTACTCATCATTGATTTTACGCGTTATTTATTTAGCGTTGGTGTCATATTAGTAGCTACCAACAATCATACAGGTTTCTAATTTATTTTGCTATCAAATTCACGTTTATGTTAAAAGAATTTTTGCTGTCTGCGTCAAGTCATTGTACGTTGTTAGTTTATTTAATGCAATATCAGCTTGCATAAAAGGAAAAACAATTTAACCATAAGCCGTTGTATAGTAATTTCTCCGCAAGGACAAGTCCCTATAACTAGGGCAAATTATAACTAATGACTGCTGGGATTGAGGAACTAATCTTATCAGCAAATAAGCTGTAATACTGATAACGAAACTTTTAGATCTCCAAATATTTATTGTATTACGAAAGCACTCAAAATATTCACACCCAATCAACAAACAGCGCCACCACATCAACCACAAAAACCAGTCGATAATCGTTGCATTCCTGGTTCATTCATGCACAGTCAGCGAGCCATCAGCTGCCGTTCGTTGACTATTCGCGAGACAACTCGGCAATTTCATTCATCCATAGTTCGTTCAATGTGTATATTTATTACATGTAGTTTGTAAGCCAAGTTTTCGCAATGTTTATGGAATGTAGTATAACTCTTTATTTTTACTTTTATTAAATACAAAATAGTTCTATAGTGAGGTAAAATTACACCGCTTATCAGTAAGCCGCTATTAGTCACTCATATTTACATTGATTCATGACAGCACATAAAAAAAAGCACGAAAGACACATAACTAAAATAAAATGGCGGTTATTTTAGGATTGCCAACTGACGTTTGTTTGCGCAAACATGTATGGCGAAGGTGCACACTATACGGTTGTAAATTAATGTTTACACCAAAATTATACTTGAGAAAATAAACATGATGCAATTCCTGATAAATAAACAAACGTGTCATTTGAATAATGTGAAAACGTTTACCGCACTAGCTTCAACACACACCCGTTTTACTTGTTTCAACACTAGCAGAAGTGATGCATGGCAGTTGGCAACTCTGTTCAACCCAAAATTGATTAAAATTGGTCATGCGAGGCCATTGTAAAGCTCTACAAGTAAGTTATCAATCAGCTGTTCGACTAACAGCTGTGCTCACCTGACTGGGAGCTCCGAATTCAGAGGCGAAATACGCGCGGTCTCATTCATGTGGACTGAAAAAAAAGTACGACTACCTATTGAAAAATGTATGATAACTATGTAAATATAAGAATTTAGTTGGTGAAAACTATTTATTGTTGCAGGTAATTTAATTTAGAGTAGTTTGTACAAAAGTTTTCTCTGTTTAAAGACCATTTTATGATATCTTCTTAAACTTTGTTAAACTTTCCAGTGGTACTCGCAGAAGCAACCGTGTAGTTGATGTTGCCATGGGAATTCTCTTGTTCTTCCTTGTTTACACTAAAATACCATGTGCTAATATGGTAAATTTCAGCAAATACTTGAACAAAATAGTAAATTCTCTTATTTATTTCGTATCTAAATGAAGTTCCCCACCATTTTAAGGTGTTTACAAGCAAAACGCACGCTCAAATATCTTTTTGCATATATGCGCAAAAATGTTCAACTAAAGGTGCATTCACATAGTACTCGCAAGTTTCTTAGGCATCGCTTTATTCTCATTCATTGCTATCTATTTTTAGCAGGTGTTAAGCTCAATCATGTATTTACCCAATTATACCAGTAAAAGCAGTAACTATATAATATTTGTTGAATTTGTCTTCAGTTCGGTATGGAACCAATTTCCCTGTTTTAATTAATTTTAGCACATTGTGTCACGAGGTACATATACATATAAATGTTTAGATATTACGTGCAAAATTCATATTAACAGCTGCTTACACTTCGGTATCCTCACTAAAGCGGTAAAGCATTAATGTCTTATGTCGCTTGCCGTATAACAATTCTGGTCGTTAGTCGTGCAAACGCTTAGAAGATGGTGAAAAATAGTGGATGATATGCCTCTGCTTATTTCAAACACGTCAATAGCTTAGTAAATTAGTTATTTTGTTGGTAAATTTGTATAAGAAAACATATTGGACTCGACAAAATCTGTTCAATTGGGGGAAAGTTTGTAGTATAATAATATTTGTTCGAACGGTTAACTCCTACCAAACGGTGAGCTCCTACCAAACGGTGAACTCCTCCCGAGTTTATGTTCATATTGAAAAGAAAACTTAGTATTGAACGGCTGAAGGACTGAACGAAGTGAACGATACACTTCACTTTCAAACAAATTTAGTCTGGAAAATGCCTAGCTCTAGCACAAACGATATTTCAAAAACAACCAATATGTGAATCATAAAAACTGCCGCAAAATTTTTTACGCGACTATTTATTTTAGCTTCAACATTCTACTAGAAACAAAGAAAACCAAAGGTTAATTGCGAAAAAGTGGTCTTGTCGTGGATATGTTTTTCTTCATTAAGTGGATTAGCTTCTCCATAAATTTTTCAGTACTTAAAGCAACATTTTATTCCATTATAAATGCCATATAGTATTATTTTCTGCAATGTTAAGTTAGAACTTGTCCTTTGACACATTTCGGCTCATATTTCCATACTAAATATGCTTCAAAAGTTAACCTACACAGCAACCCTTCTCTGGAATTTCGCTCCATTTTTGAATGAAAATTACATCCCTGCTGCGATAGGGGTTGCTGTACTAGCTTTTTTTTTGACATTTTTCTCAGTGTCAACCGCTGATTTGACGTTTTTCTCAGTGTCAAAAGCCTGTGTGTTAGAAAGAGAAAGGAACAAAGATAACTTACTTGTAGGATTTTACAATGTGCGAGGCAATAAATTTTGCGAAAACACAAAAAACACACTTTAAAAGTAGCTAAAATGAATTGTATTCACTTTTGTATGCACAAATTTACTTCTTTGAGCTTCCAAATATATTAAGGAGTAATTTTAAATACCACACAGAGCTCGCCTGCTGCGTAAGCAATCTGCAAAACATGTAAGGTCTCCCCACCTTCCACCTTTTATTAACACGATAAATTTATATTTTCACGTTGAATTTTGAATACTGTCACAAAGTATAGCTATTTAATTAAACAATTTTCGCAAAAACTAAATTTTTATGTGGCTTAAAACTATAAAACTATGCAAACATAACCCGACCAAATTCTTTTAACCAACTTACGAAGAATAGTAGGAAGTAGAAACTAAAATAAAAGTGAGGTGAGAAAAAGCTATGTTGCCAACACAGGTTAAAAATGATTAAATACAATTGTGCATGTGGAGCGCGTCATCTAGCGTGAAAGATACGGTTAGCCTAAAGACTTGGGACGCATTTGGAATGGGAGCAAGTAAATTATTGCTGAATCAAGTTATTACCAAAGAGGGTAAATAAATTTGGTATTTGTTTCCTTTGGCACTCAACTACTAATAAATTAGCTAAAAATATGATAAGGGTATCAAAAGACGCGTTTTGACCTCAGGATCAAGGATCCGAAGTCGAAATTTAATTTTTTTGTTCCAGTGAAAAGTTATTAACAAAAAACCAAAAAATTACCCAGGTCAAATCCCGATTTAGGGGCCCGATCCATGTTTCTTATGTGCAGAACACCTTTCCGAGTAGGCGGCCTTCGGCCGCGCTTCAAAAAATAACCCTGGGCTACGCCATTCCAACTCCGAGTGTGTGCCATAGCCGTGGCTACCGCCACGGTGATGTCCTCTTTTCTCACAGTGTAATTTGTGATTACAACAACCACATGAAAATGACAGAAAATTCGGAACTTTGATTGCAAATATCTCTTCACTGGAACAAAAAAATGAAATTTCGACTTCGGATCATTGATACTGAGGTCAAAACGCGTCTTTTGACACCCCTATCATATTTTTAGCTAATTTATTAGTAGTTGAGTGCCAAAGGAAACAAATACCATAAATTTATTTACCCTCTTTGTTATTACGGAGTTTCTTGTTGCTATTGTTAATTTATCCTATATCAATTTAAATTTAATGCTTAGCGCTGCGTTGTTTAGTTTGTATAATAATTTGTATTATTATGTAAGCTTTTTTAAATAAATAAATAAATAAATTTAGTGCTTTAACGGCATAGCAAAACATTTCCCATCGCATTGTATATCTTACGTTTGCGTCTGATACATGACCTGCCTTACCAGCAGCACTGCTTTATCGTGCTCTTACGTTGACAACAGCGCCGTCAACTTGACAACGAATTATTCACTGTCATTGCTCTTCTTCTTCTTCGGCATTATAAGCAAAAGTTTTCCAAAAGTCATTGAGCTGATATTTGATTTTTCTGCCGACCTATAATTACAAAAATATATATAACATAGTTAAATAAATAGGTTACAAATATGCCATCACTAGAGGTAAATGTGAATAAGGTGATTGTACATCCACTGGTGCTACTATCTGTGGTGGATCACTTCAACCGCATGGGCAAAATTGGCAACCAGCGACGTGTTGTCGGTGTATTATTGGGCTGTTGGCGTTCCAAAGGCGTACTTGATGTATCCAACAGTTTTGCTGGTAAGTCCTTAACCATT
The DNA here is from genome assembly GCA_951509765.1 of Sphenella marginata. NCBI lineage: Eukaryota > Metazoa > Arthropoda > Insecta > Diptera > Tephritidae > Sphenella > Sphenella marginata. The sequence goes on from OX608083.1 coordinate 50,872,404, forward strand.
TCTCACTCATTTGACATGGTCTCACAGATTTTTCGAATTTTCTTAAAGTGCCCTTCGATGAGGACGACAAAGACAAGTCTGTCTGGTTTTTAGATCATGATTATTTGGAAAATATGTATGGCATGTTTAAGAAAGTAAATGCACGCGAACGCGTAGTTGGTTGGTATCACACTGGCCCTAAGCTACACCAAAACGATATTGCCATAAATGAATTGATACGTCGCTATTGCCCTAACTCAGTGTTGGTGATAATTGATGCGAAACCCAAAGATCTTGGTCTACCCACTGAAGCATATATTGCTATTGAGGAGGTGCATGATGATGGTTCGCCTACAAGTAAAACATTTGAGCATGTACCAAGTGAAATTGGCGCCGAGGAAGCAGAAGAAGTGGGTGTTGAGCATCTGCTGCGCGATATTAAGGACACAACAGTTGGTAGTTTGTCACAAAAAATCACCAACCAATTAATGGGTCTCAAAGGTTTGAATGCGCAACTACATGATATCAAGAACTATTTACAGCGTGTTGGCGATGGTAAAATGCCCATCAACTATCAAATTGTCTATCAACTGCAAGATATCTTCAATCTGTTACCCGATATCACAAGTGAACAATTCACCGAAACCATGTACGTTAAGACAAATGATCAAATGCTTGTGGTATACTTAGCGTCAATGGTACGCTCCATAATTGCATTACACAATCTTATCAATAATAAGCTAACGAACCGCGATGCTGAGGAAGGCAAGAAAGTTGAAAAGGAAGCGGAAAAGGAGAAGGAAAAAAATAAAGACAAGGACAAGGATGGCAAAGATGTCAAGGACAAGGATAAGAAAAATGATGATAAATCAGCTAAAAGCACAGAGGATAGCGGTAAGAATGCTAAGAAATAGGAGCGAAAGAATAGGAAGAAGCCCCATCGTAAGAAGAAGAAAAATAAGAAAAACAACCACTAGAGTATGAGTGCCACAAGCCACCACCCAGCTTAAGGAAATAAACACAAAAAATGCACAAGATGAAGCGTGGAACCGTATGAAATGGCCGAAAAAGGATTAAAATAAAACTCATAAAAACAAAGCACATTCGACTTAGATGCGTACATCTTCATCTACATTTTAAGTTTAGTAAATGTTACGAAATTACGTTACATGCAAAAAATAATGAAACCGAGAATATTCAAAGAAAAAAATTTATCGCAGTATGTGTATTTAGCACTTCCCACTACTGAATACAATACCTATGTATATCTAATAACTTACTATATTCAAACATTTTTCATTTTTAATGTACACTTAAATAATAACGATAAATGTGTTTCTTCTACGCTTGCAATTTAAGATTTTTTTTCTCAATTAAAACTAATGTCCATATATTTATGTATGTGCATAAACATAGTACAATATAAGAAATGTTTTGTAAAAAAAACCATAGACATTTGTTAAATTATAATTTTAGTAGATATACATATCTGCTAAGCTCTTCATAACTTTTATATTTGATTTGATTCCGTTCATACGAGTTCGAACACGGTCACCTGTAAAACAAAGAATTTAGTCAATGTTGGCATATATTTAGCTTTCTGCCATCGAAGTAGGGGGGTTTCAAAACTATATCAAGAGTAGGAAAAATCACGATATGAGGGTACCTCATTTATCGTACAAAAATCTCGTGAAAAATTGGCGGAAGAGGTGTCAAATAAACTTCACATGCTGGTTATAAATTCCGGAAAGCCTTAGAAGATCCGACACAAATTGTCTACAATACCTGATGCTTGGAATCAGGGAAAAGTAGCGGAACAACAACAACAACAGCAGAATACTAAACTATATTTTTACAGATGAATACCAAATGCATTCGGACCTCATCCTTTCAAAAGAACAAGAAAGCAAGAAACAGAACATTGAACTTTAACAGTAAACAGACATCATATTTTCCAAAGGATGAGCTTGTAATATCTTTGGCTTATTCACCTGTAATTGAAACAGCTGTGGAATTAATACCATTAACTTCCGATAGTACTCGGCCGGAACAGACATGCGCATTACAATTGCTGATAAAAGCAATATTAAAATGTCAACGCTACAGTGGATTGCACTGAAATAATACCTTGGGAAAGGTAGGATTTGATTAACCGAGAGGCTTAGTTAGCATAACCTCGATTCAAATGCCAGCCACCATCGTATGCGACCAACAGCTTTTCACCATAGCCGTTCTTAGGGGAGCCCTGTTATGTTATACATGGTATGAGATATGGATCCAGTACACTCCGGAACCAGCAATATGTGGTACCAACCAGACTGCATGTGTCTATCACGAAACCTGGGTTGATATGAATTTTGTTCGTTTCTTACGACGGGCAAAATTACCTCGGGGCTCCATTTGGACAGTTAGCTCAGAACTGGCTGGCAGATTGCCTTGTACGTTTTTTGTCTTTTCCCAATATGCAGTTTCCCGGTTGTTGTTTTATGAACGAGATTTCAGATATTATTGTTATCAATCTCCTAAGAGATCTAGTTCTTGATAGTTCAATAATAATTCCCATCGGATTACCCACCATATCCCGCCCGACCAGCGCGAGGGGCGTATCCGCATACTCATTCGTCTCAAAGAAAAAAATATTAAGTTCTACCTTATCTAATAAATCGCTTGTTTCTATTCCGTTGCACAGCACTGTAATGAAAAGCTATCGACCGAATGCCTAGATAAACTTTAACTTCGTGCGGAAAAAGTAGTTTTTACATTGAATGGCGTAAATCATTTTTTTAATTATGTATTTTCTAATGTTTGATAGAGCATTTAAGCTTTGAAATCTTATTACCAAAGTGTAATACAGTGCTGTGGTTTAACTGGTATTTTTCAAGTGGGTGTTAAAAGTAACAAAATTAATTATTTTGACGTCCTTACGATACTTGGCTAAAAGGACTTTCAATTTTGCAATTCACTGCACAATACACTCAAAGTGGCGTTACACATGCACACAAACATACATACTTTCCATTTATATATCACATGCATGCACATTAGACCGCACCAAAATTTTGTTTAGAAGTATTTCTAAAATAAAAAAGTTGAGTTAAGGTATGCCTGTAGTAAAAAACGAATGAAGTCCATGACACGAAGGCACACAGAATTTTCTTCAGTTGGATGCTGTAGAAACTAGTTCGATAAAGTTTTCTATTGGATGCCACTATTAAAACGAAATTCATCCTATTTGGTCCTGAGTAAATAATTGAAAAGTGAGAGAGACGCTTCTACTGAGTTGTAAGAAACTGGTGCATGATTACTTGGTCTCCCTAGCTGTTTCCAATTGGTATAACTAGATCGAAAGAAATTGCATGAAGCACAGTTTTTCCAATTGGCGCTAGAACTCGTTTAGAGAAAAATAGTTTTGAGAGAAGTCGATTTTTAAGCAAAATTATCAACTTTTTCCAATATATCGATTTTTTTTTACGAAAAATGATAATGCGTTAAACCTTTCACTAAATTAACTCATGAATAATAATTAAAAATAAAGCGTTAATAAACAAGAGTCACAATATTCAGTATAACCTAACATTTTACTAGAGCAAAGAGAAGTTATTTATACTAAACTGTGTTTTCAGTTAAAGTGTCTACATGGTTTTAGACTTTTTCTTCGCTCTCACGGATAACACTATTTACAAAAATCGATTTAAAATGTGTTATTGTTATAATCGATTTAGTAAAAATCGATGTTTAGCAAAAATAAAATTTATGAAAATATCGATAGCTAAAAACACCGATTAAAATGGATTTAATATGTTTAATTCGTATGAAAAGTCTATGTTTACTATTAACAAACGCTATTTAAAAAGAATTGATTAAATTAATTATCGATAATTAAATTGATTATCGATTATTTACCATAACCCTATTGAGGCCTGTGGAAGCAAAAGAATAGCTAGGCCCATACTAAGTTGAGGCAAACAGTTAGCTAAGGACTTTTATGTGCTTGCTGTTCCCAATTGGCCTAGGCGTTCAAACGCCTTAGTGATGAAGGTATGTGGTGAAAATAACTATAAATTAGTTTGACACGGTCTAATGTGCATTTGTAGGTGAGCTCATAAACTTGTTGTTAGTGGTTGTCCTAGCAGCTAAAAACAATTAGTCAGTCAGAACGCGTACACAAAAAACGACTTACAATATTAAATACTAGTTATATTCATTAAATTTTACGACGAATAATCCATAAACGAATTTGATTGCATATTTGGTATGCGAAACGCACAAAACGAGCGAACTCGACGACCGTAGAACATATGCCAGGCGGTGGTGAAACAAAATTTGAAAAAATAAAAAAAACAAAAATTATTTTATCATACGTTTTGTGGTTGTTTTTTAGAAGTGATTAACGTTTAGTGTCGTTTAATTTTGCAAAGTGCACGGTACAAAGAAACTTTTCAACGGACAAACGGGTTTAGGATTAAAGTGAAAATTTTCCATTGCATACTTTTAGGAAATTTATTAAAGCAAAAGTAAAAGGAAAAGTAAAACAAGAAACATAAACAAAATGTAACAATTTATGGAGAGTAAAGTACAGTGTTGTGTCGTGTCTTGTCATGAAAACTCCCGTGAGTGGGAATCAAACAGCAACAACCACACAACGTAAACTTACAAGCAGTGACCTTTGCGGGCACACGAACCGACAGTGTGACACCACAGTCATAACAAACATATGCCACGAGCATATTAATCAAGCCGATACTAAGCTACAGCACAAAAACAAAAACAAGTTATCAATAACAACAACAATGAATAGCACAAAATGGAATACACGTAGCTTCAATGGCGCACATTGCCCCCAATCACCAGATCAAAAGGAAGCGACTATGCGTCGTAGTCTCGAAGAGATCTCCAAAGATATTAAAGATATCGAAAATGTGATTGCCGCAACAGAAATTGCTGTACGCAACGCAAGTAGAGATGATCCACCACAACCACCACCGCCTCCACCACGACGTAGACGTAGCAAAGCTATGCCAAATAAAGAGAATAAAACTCCAAGTCCTACAGAGCGCACTGCGCAAAAATCATCACCCGTCACCTACAAATTAAATTCATTCAAAAGACAACGTCAAAAAATGCGTAGCCCACGTCTTACCAACTCTAAGTTGTATTTTCGTAATGGACGCATTGGTTGTTTGGAAGCTGATCAACAGGGCTCCAATATACAAGGTACACATGCGTTGGTCAAACACATTTTGAAGTATGTCAATGAGAAACCGTTAGTGAGTCCAGATAGTGTGCGTCGTGTGTTGAATGGTACAATGAGCCCAGTTTCATCGCCAGTAGCAACGCCAAATGCGACATCATCAAACTCAACATTGGCGTCTTTAACATCAACATCGTCGTCATCGTCGTCGTCGTCTACGTCTGCATCGTCACCTCCAACAGCACCCTCGGTTGCTGGTGCTTCTCAGCCTGCTACTGCTGAGGCACAAATTAATGGACATGTATTGCTACCCGGCGAGGTGCCACAACCACTTGAAATACCTGATAGTAATGATGTTGTTGTTGTCAATAGTATTTCCCGTTACAGTAATATGACCAATAATGGCACCCATAGTCGTCGTAGACCACAAAGTGAGGGTTCCTCGATGACGGAGAATACCATGTCTCAGTTGCCGGTGGATGATGATGAGCAAGATGTACAAATCTGTTATGACGAGTTGCCGGATATGTTGAATGATGAGCAAAACTTTGGTCCGGAATTGGTGAAGAGTGATTTTGCAGCGGTGGCACCAGTAGAAGAGACACCCACTGATAGGCGTTTTAGTGCAACGAGGTAAGAGCGGGGAAAATGGGAGCGAAAAAAATGTATTTCTTGAGAACCGGTTTTTGTAGACAAAACCTTAAAAGCGCCTGAAACTAGATTATTTTAGGTCTGATTGAACTACCCTTCAGAAAATGAGATTTGTCTAGGTTGAGTCTGAAAGGAGCTTGCAACTAGTGCCAATTTTCATCCTTTGGTATGGGTTCAAGTGATTCCTTTGGTTTGAGTATGTTCTACGAAGAGACTAATTGGTCCCTTTTATGTCCAGATCCTCTTTATTCTCCTACAGGCACGGTCGGGCTAGTTTACTTTCAACTCCTATAAGTAGGCTACAGAAACTTAAATCGACTTATTTCAACAATTCACGGCAGCTTTACTCCCTCAATCAAGGTCTGTCTGAATTCAGGGATCTTTTACTTTCTTGTGAGACACCTCATCACCCTTCCCAAACAGGTTGGCACCACAAGATCGTTTCGCCAACACCTGCTATACCCTATAATTCTCACACCGTCCCTCCGGCCATCAGGATTGATAGCATCGAGTGTCCTTTCATGTTCTGCCTGTCCCGTCTACCAGTAGGGCTCGTCATTCTGTCTTTGTAGTGGCCAACCTAGTGGGTAGAACTCGTTCCAAGTCGACTGTCTGTTATCACTTTAAAATATACCTCAACTGCTTGACCGTTCAACTTTGAGCCATATTTGTAGCAGCAGCTCAATTATAACCTTCTCTGCCAAAGAGAAGAGAGGGCGTCACATAATATTTATTCATTACAGATTCCTCTTTCTTGGCTTCTTACTTCATTTGTCCTTTCTATTTCAGCCTCAACTCGGATGTGCGTGATCAAGTGCGTCATTTGGTGCGCCGCTTCACAGCACGCGCCAACAAAGTCAAATCCCGCATCGAATTACCACCCACGCCGTCAAGCAGTACGAGTGTTGTTGCTAGCGCCAGCACTGATGGCTCAGCTTCACCGGTACGTTCACTCCCACTCGGTTTGAAATCGCTTAGCGCAACACGTGAGAATTCGCCATTTAAAACCAAATTAATGGACGCTGCAAAATCATTGAATCGTGGCCGTCTATTTGAGGCCGACACATCACGTTCGAATGTATGGATTTGTTCGAGTTTATGTGGTAGCAATAATGATGAGAAGACGCTTGATCCACAAGGAAAAATTTATATCTCGTGGTTGTGTGTGGTTTCGTTGTCCTTCCTCTATAATGCTTGGGTCATTCCACTGCGTTCCACATTTCCATTTCAAACACCAGAGAATACGAACACTTGGTTGATATGTGACTTTTGTGCCGATGTTATTTATTTGCTCGATGTTATATTCTTTAAACATCGGATCATGTATCTATTTGAAGGATTTTGGGTAAAAAATAAAAATCTAACACGTAAGAATTATATGAGGAAATTGCAGTTTAAGGTGAGTACTTGGTAGATTTAAGAAAGCTGGCTTCAACTTCCAAGTGATTATTGATTGAGCTTGAAGACCAGTAGTCTTCTAGAGTATAGATGATCATGCTTGTAAATATTTATGTATTTATTTGCAGTTGGACTTATTGGCTTTACTTCCTCTGGAGCTGTTCTATTTCAAGTTTGGCACCAATGCGGTTTATTTACGTTTTCCTAGATTCTTTAAAATTCAAAGCTTTTGGGAGGTTTTCAAGTTGCTGGATCGTGTCATAGCGGCGCCACATTTTGTAAGTTAATATTTGGAATTGAATTCAAGATTACCAGACTAAGTTGAACGACCCACCTTTACTTGAATTCAAGACACTTATTCAAATATCCTAAAATAGGCTGTTCTTGAATTCTCCCACCTAAATTTTCTCTTTTTTTATTTTCGTCAATAACTAACAGCAACTCACTCCCGAGCACGGTTCTCTCACTACTGAGAGCATAAAATTTAGAGTAATTAACGTTTACAGGGAGAGAACACATTTTGACATTTTATTGGGAGAGAAAGTTTCTGTTAGCGAAAGGTCACTCAATAAAACCAAGGCGAATTAATAGAAGGTGGAAGCCAGGCGAATTACAAACACACATCCATACATTTTCAATGTACTTGGTTTTTGTAATTCGTGGGACTAATGTCAAAATCGTATGGCGGCTGAATGTGTAATGTCAAAATTTGAGAAAAAAGTAGCTATCAGCTGATGGGATAATGCCACCTTGTATTAATTCGCCTTGAATAAAACTTTGCAGCTAATCGTGATAGCGGAAAGCAACAACAAAATATTGAGCTGTTAACCAATCAAAACAGTAACAGCTGTTTTGCTTGGAAGTTTTTAAGAATTCCTGTTCGGCCGAAACTTTTTGCGTTTCGAGAGAGTTTTACATCATTCTGACTTTACTGGCAGTTCTCTGCAAGTTTTGTCCCCCCAAAAACAGCTAAACAATTTTCCTGACTAAACCTTTGACATCTTTCAAATTATCAGCTGTTGGTTCTAGAAGTTATGTGGTTTTGCCTTTCAATATTTCCATCTTCTCGGGTTGAGACAAATCCAAGTCAAACTAAACGAAAAAGACCACCCCACCCTAACAGGGCCCCTTAACAATATCTATCCTTTTTGAGATATAGCTATGGGATCATAATTAAAACGGCGGATCCATGGGGGATTTGACCCAAACCCCCTTCATAATCCAAAAAGTCTAAAATATTTCATAAAAAAATGTCTACCTTCCCGTTCCCAAAGTCCGGGATTCCCCACTGTTATATGGAATCGTTTCAAAAGTATTAAAGCGGATATACATATAGGCCTTTAAAGAAGATACTCCAAAAGGAGCAATACCTACTTACAGAGACTCTGCTTCGTAACACTTAGCCGATATTCGCATTCCCTTACAGAGTTGCTAATCACTTCTGCCTTTCCACTCATCTTACAGGTTCGTGTGGCTAAAACTTTGACCTACATGCTGTACATGATACATCTGACAGCTTGCGCTTATTATGCCTATAGTTACTATCAAGGTAATAACTCGAACTTCAAAGATCCATCTCCTAACTAAGAGGACTCTATATAATTTTGTATTACAGGTCTAGGCATAAATCGTTGGGTTTTTAGTGGAAGAGGACATCCCTATGTACGTTGTTTTGCCTTCGCCACAAAAACTGCGACATCTATCGGTAAATAAAATATGAATTTGGCTTTCCTAACAAACAATTAACTTATTTCCCACCTCGTTTCTAAAGGTAAAAATCCAAAACCCGAGAGAGAAGGTGAATACGTTTTTATGACGGCGGCGTGGCTGATGGGTGTCTTCGTATTCGCGTTACTCATTGGACAGATACGCGACATCATCTCGACAGCTACACGCAACAAGAATGAGTATCGCCAGTTGGAGGATGAGACCTTGGAATATATGCGACGTTTGAATCTACCGAGCGAAGTGCAAGGACGTGTGAAAATGTGGTTTAAGTTCACTTGGGAACAACAACGCACATTGGGTAAGTCGTAAATGAGGCTCTAGTGAGAACGTTTAATTAACCCTACTTTCCTAATTCTTAGATGAAGCAAATATTTTGGACTCATTACCGATCAATCTGAAAACTGATATCGCTATCGCTGTACACATACAAACCCTTTCCAAAGTACAGCTTTTCGCCGACTGCGAGGAAGCTCTGTTACGCGATTTGGTATTAAAGTTGCGTGCTGTCACCTTTCTACCAGGCGACTATGTATGTCGCAAGGGTGAGGTAGGACGTGAAATGTACATCATAAAATTGGGTCAGGTGCAAGTAATGGGCCCGCCGCACAGCAACGTCGTCTTGGCCACACTCTCCGAAGGCTCGGTCTTTGGTGAAATTAGTTTGTTGGGCATAAATGGCGCCGATCGTCGTACAGCCGATGTACGTTCCAAAGGCTATGCCAATCTCTTTGTGCTCTCAAAGTCCGATCTCAATGAAGTAATAGCCTACTATCCAAATGCACAATCGATCTTAAAGAGGCGTGCGCGTGCTCTTATGCGTAAGAATGCTGCACGCGAACGTGAAGAGGAACGCGCCAAAAGCGCTTTAAAAGCCGATGTGGTCATAAGTAATCCAAAGACACCACAAACTCCACCAAAGCTGTTGAAGACTGTCCTACAAGCTTTACCTTATGAATCGCCAGCAGTAATCCTTATAACGCGTGGCTCCAAGCGTGGACGCAATAAAAACAAATCCAATGCATTATCAAGTATTGAGGATGAGAAAGTTGTTGGTGACAATACGACGCACAAGTTGGTTAATGAGCTGCGTGGCGATGATTCTGTTAAGCGCGCCAATTCACCCGACCTGCTCTCATCCATACAAACAGAGTTGAAGAATAACAACAGTTATATTAATTTAACCGATTCTGAGAAAGCATTGATCATATCGAAATCGAATAATAGTTCGATGGAGCAGCAGAGTAACAGCGAAGAGGCTTCAGTGAGGGGCAATGAGAAAGTTTAAGTGTGTCATATGGTAGAGATCTAAAAGATTCTCTCTATATTAGTTATTTATAGGTTGAAAAAAAATGGTTGAAGAAAGCTTGTTTCAAATTACAAAGAATGCAATAAAATGTTTTACTTTATTAATGGGAACAACTGATCTTTTGAGCTCTTGGTGCTTAGAGATCTTCTGATTTTAAACGAATGTAAATATGACAGAAAACCCAGGTAAACAGTTCTAAATGAAAGAGAGGACTTAGCAGGCTTTGTTGTGAGTTTTGGTGCCTAAGACCATGGCCTACTGCCGAGGCTACTTTACGACCCTATACAACAAGATGTGCAATTTGAATATAAGAGTCTAAGTAGGTTGAGGCAGTTTTGATGTAAAGAAACTATTGAACTAAGGGCCACTTTCATAAAAGCCGGTAGGCGCTAACCGGAGTTTAATTGACGTATTTTGTACGGTTAGCTGTCAAATTAATCTCCGATTAGGCCTAACCGGCTTTTATGAAAGTGGCCCCTTAATCTTTGAACTAGTTCGTTCAGTAAAGTAATATTGCAACCCTGTTTGTTTGTTATTTTAAATCGTATGGCAACTTATCGAAACAGCTGTTCGATTTCGGCGGCAATTGTGCAAAATTTTATAATTTATCATATTTCGCAGGATTAGTAATTTACATTCAATGGCAAGTGCTTAAATTGTTGTTTCTTCAGCAATGTGAATTAATCCATTCATTGCACTAAATAACCCAAATCCCCAGGATGCATTAACCCGATCACATTGAACAAGGTTTGCGGGTTTCGTTTGCAATCCCAAGAAAGGCAGACAGGACTGTTACTGTGAACCAAATTAATTGGCTGGATGAGTAGGCCAGCTCTGATAGACTATTTTATACTTTCAGATACATATGAAAACACGGATTTAAATATTTTCTAATTACACGGCCTCCTGGAACCGGTCCATCTCCTTTATTTTAGGAAGCTGATGCCTTTTCGCTCACGAGGATAACAAACAAGCGGGAACTTTCGCCACCCGTATGAAAGGGTCCGAGTCCTTTCGAAACATAGAACTAGCCGACCAAGAGACGATAAGCGAATTCAGTGAATTATCTATCACTTCCTCTCTTTCTCTTAGACAACCGCAATCCAAACCCAATCAAAATTTTTTATTATTTTTTTTTATTTTTTTTTAACATCAATACTTCAACACGGTCTCCACAGACCCATAACAAAGCATGAACTTTTATTGTATCTTTTCAGTCTCTATTCTTAATTAAAACTCTTAAAAATTTAAAAATAGCAAAACAAACGATTTAACTTAATCGCGAATCTTTATAATGTTTCTCACTGCCAGAGTTGTCCAAACGAATTGAATATTTAGGAATCAATGAACCTTCAACGGTAGCCTCGCCATTCTCATCGAATTGTGGACCATCACCAATTTCTTGGGTATCCTCTTTGACGACACGATAACCATTCTCATCGGCTTCATAGTGAACGGTACGCATGACAAAACCATCGCGATATGAGTACATGCCTTTGACCTGGAAATGGATTGAAGGAAGTTAATGATGGATAAGGTATTTGAATATTTCTATTTTTTTTAGGGTGGAAGGAGAAATAAACGCCATGGATCAGACTTCAATGTCAATTCGAAGTTATAGAGCACGCCATCTTTACTTTATAAAAGTGAGAAAGCGACCCTCATATCATTAAATGTGGATCGCAACTATCGCTAGCTTACAGCTGAGATGTAAGCCCATATGCGAGGCGAATTCAATGAGGCAAATCCAATAACCTTGACCAAGTTACAAAATTGATTGTTTCTCAAAATCTTACCTTACTACCATCACGTGTCTCCTCGCGTTGAATAGCTCCATCATTTATGTTATCCTGAATATTTGAACCATAGGCATATTGAGCGCTTTCATTTTGTATTTTTTCCACTTCCGCCTTCTCATCAGCTTCAGCTTGAGTCTGTAATATCCAAAACGGATAAAATAAGTGAATGTGATAAAAATTAAAAAATTATATTTAAACGTATAAATAATTGCATAAACATGCTTTCATATCAATGCCTCTCACTTATGCGGCCTTGTGCCATAAAACCAACCGAAATAACCAAAAAAAAAAATAAAAAATATCGCATGATGATCCCTAAAAAGCAGACAACATAACAACACATGTGAAGAAGGCACTTAAACTTTGATAAGAAACCAAAAGCAAAAACCAATTTTTGAACCTGTTATTGCGTACGAATTGCACAAACTTGAAGATGTTTATGTCTAGCTTACAAAATATGTAAAGCTGTATTTAAAAAATAAAAGAAAAACAAAAACAAGTCGTTTAAACCAGTTTTGGCACGCAATTCTTGATTGCCTTATGTCATATGATGATCAAGTGACATTAATGCGCTGAGTAATAACTTGCACGCCTAGCCCATTAAATATGTATGCTTGCTAACATGTATTATTTGTATATATAAATATATTTATTTATGTATTTACATATTTATATACGCTTGATAATATATAGCTGTGAGTATTCCAGATGTCGTGACTTGACACGCTGACGATGTGATGTCACCTACATTGATGCAGTGTTCGATTTTATATTTACGAATGCTTCATTTTTTAATGCTTTTGAACGATTAAGAAATTTTTGAAAATTGTTTGGAATTGCGACACACTTGTATCCATGATCAGATCATGCATGATCGGCCAAGGGGATAAGGAGTAAAATATAAGAAATTTGGAAAAATTGGTTTATTTTCTAAAGAGGAAATCAAAAAGTTCCAGTATAATTGCTTTAGAAACATATTCAAAGTAGGCTTCCAAAAGTCTAAGCTCCAAAGCGCTTATGTAGTGATGCAGACGAAGACGATGCTGAATTCGGCTTCCTCAAAATGGACACAGGTTTGACCAGAGTTTGAGCAAGGAGTGATCGAAGTCACAGGCTCATAATCATAGTCGTTGCTTAACATGCGTTTTAATTAAAATCTTTACTTAATTTAAAAAGTCATTTAAAATTTTGATCAATTATCGTCATATAAAACAAAGATTTTAGCTTAAATTAATTGTAAGGGGGTCCCCTTTATAAAAAAAAAATTATGTTGGTTGGTGGTATAGAAATTTTGTATGTTTGGCGAGGTCAACCGAGTATTTTTGTTTCGATTATTGACTGACCCATCTTTCGAGAGCTAAAACGACCACAAATAAAGCACCCTTTATATTTTTGTATTTAATATTTAATTTATACTTTTCTATCCTCAATTTCGATGCGAGATAATTCACAGAGGGAATTACATATTTAAAAAAAAAAAAAAATCATGCATAAGTCGCTTAGTGCTTAAAAAAAATAGACTATTTCTATTACGATTGCCTAAGATCACTTAATAAAATTTTAATATTTTCATTAGGTAAATAAAAACGACTGAGCGTGTTAATTTTTATTGACAACACCACTGTGCGACAGATTCCTATTAATTGTTTTATGAGCAGTTAGTAGCTCTTGTGTAGTATTACCCAGTAAACCAAATATCCTAGCATTAATTTTTGTTTAGGGTAGTTGGTTTCATGGTTGCTGTGGTAGATTTTCCGGAGCCGCCAGCGACTTCGTGGATGGTTGGGAGACTACTGCACCAAATCACTGTGGTCCCCAAATTCATAAAAAATCTTGGAGCTCAGCTGGAGGCTACTCATTGATTCATCCACTCAGTTGAGTTGATTTCCGTTGATATTTGGTTTGTTGGTCGTATCTCGCTTTCATATGAATGAGTTCATATCTTACAAATATTTGCTTGTTCATTTTCAATTACTGAGAAAGGTTAGCCTCGAGTTCAAAACACTTGCTTGCATTTGCGGATACCTATGAATGTAATTATACAATTTGCTGCGCTTTACTGAGACTTTGATAAAAAAAACAACATGTTTGCGGCTCTTTCCACATTTCCCTGCTTCTTGCGTCTTCCGGTAATAAATTGAGTTTCATACCTCATTGATGAAAAAGAACAAAAAACAAACAGAATTCGACTAAGTTTCAAGCCGGTGAATAAAAACTAAATTATACCCTACAGGACTCCCCAGACATTTTTCTAGCAAGACGAGTTGAACCACTTAAAAAAGTGTGACCTTCGACACATTCCAGGAATGAAGAAATTTTTCGACCTATCACTATATATTAGGTTCTGTTAGTTTTTGTGAAAGTCCCCAAGGGCGGCTAAATAGCGCACTCAAGTCGGTACCCCTGTCCTAGGATCCCTGTACTGAAAGCTCCATCAATCGCTTGTCCAGAAAATCCCGCTACGATGCAGTGTTACTTCAGCTCAGTTGGCCATTACTGACTTTCCAGTCAAAAAATTCCTTTTTGTAGCCATGGAAAGCTTCATCCATTAGTTGTGTAGGGTATATTCATGTCTCACATTGCTTCAAAAATGTTTTGCATTGTACACAATCGATCTCAAAACAAGCAAATCTTGAATGTTTTGCTAGAAACAATTAAGTAACAAAAAAGATGCGCAGTCGACTTCAAAGTGCAGAACAGCCATTAGTGTGACGCTTACTCAATTGCGACCAGTTTTAGGCCGAGCTTTTTGGTGGCTGAGAAGATAACGTCAGATTGAAATGTTGATTGATTGTGTAGTGGGAATATTTGATAAAACCTTTACAAATCCGAGAATGTTTCCACCTCAACTAACTTAGATGTAGGATAGCTTTAATCAAAGCTTTTATAGACGCTTTTAAAGCTCTCGAAAACTTTCTACAGCTTTCTCGATTCTTCTCGAGCCCTCGTTAAACTCTCTCTATATGCGAAAACTGTCCTTGCCAAACATTTTCAGAAAGGTCTTCAAGCTTCGAAAAGCTCTATTCAAAGCTTTTATCCTTATTCTCTATAAAGTTTTGAGCAACAGCAGGTTTCGCCATTTAATAGCAGCTATTTTATTGAAGATGCTGCACGAGCTTTTAAAATAAAAAGTGCAGTGTTCAGAAAACCTCTTAGAGCTTGAATCACACCTATTCTTCGTTTTCCAAAATTACAAAAGCTGTGAAGATGAAGAAGTTTCATGCGCCGCTTCAGGTGAAATCAATAGTTTTCGCTCCCAAAAAAAGAATTTCAAGTTGTTCAGCTCAAGGAAGTAGCCTTCACGGTGTTGCTCTAGTATTGATAAAGCTCTCTTGGACTTCGTCTCATCAGCTCATCAACGCTCCCACCTTCTTCCAACTTCAACGTCAACTCTCCCCCGGCTTACAGGCAAGCCAAGTTTGCTCTTCTATAAATCCGAAGTGGAAATCGAAACATGGAGCCACACTACTCGCACACACAACTTACTCGAGTACGCTGACGGCATCTCAGATCTCAACAAATGCACATGTCTGTAACTGCTTACATCCATGCATAAATAATCACTCATTAAAACAACAAAACAAAAACAGCGAAAAAGACCTTAACTATTTGCAGAGCACAAACGTATAAACACAACAACTTGGCGCAGCTTTTAAGGTAGTTTCTGTTTAAAAGTGTAGAAGTGAACACCATGTTGCGCCATAACGGATCGTCAGTAAACAACAGCAACAGCATCATGAGCCAACTCTTTGGTAAATCTTTAAATACATACATATGTATGTGAATTGGTTATTACGATTGCGAAAGGTTTGGTGGAAGTGTTAAACATGAAATTTGCATACGCGAACTCCTACCCCACCACCATCACCACCACCATCGCTCTCTTGCGCTATTTTAACGGTTAATTTTGTTGTTTGTTTTGCAGGCGGTGCAACTTTGAAAGTGATTTTGCCATTATTGTTGTTGGCAACAATGGTGGCAATAAGCAATGCACAGGGTATGTGTCAATTTGTTTACTAAAAAGTTATAAAACCAAACCAAAATGTAATATTTGAGGAAAATCCCCTTAAATTGTCTAATTTTTTCCACTTTTTTTCTTTTTATGCCAATCGCTCATTCGCTTAGTAGGTTGCCCCTCATCATCGAAGATATTGACATGTACGCCAAAATGTAAACAAGATAGCGATTGCAGTTCCATTGGTGGCAAATGTTGCCCCAATTTATGCAATGAACGTTCGTGCATACAACGAAATCAAATTGATATGGGCAATGCAGCAGGCGGTGATAAATATTGTAAGTACAAAAGGATTAAGCAATTGTTAAGGGGGAGATGGGGAAACATTTTGATACCTTCCACTTACATATATATATGTTTTTTAATCTTTTAATTTTTCTAAGTTCAATTGTCGCACTACAACTGTCGAAAGTTAAAAATCCGCTGAGAGCAATATTAGCTTTGTTCGGGTACAGAGAAAGCAACAACAAAAATTTAAAAATTTGAACTTTTTACCAATCAAAATGGCAACAGATGTTTTTGCTGCAAGTTTTTACTGACTCCTGTTGCGAGAGAGTTTTACGTCATTCTCACGCTACTTACACTCATGATCCAATGTTTGTCGAGCTGCTACGACCTGTTATGGTTGGATCATGCTTGAAAGTTTTGTACGCGAACAAAGCTATTAACTTCTAATGGAAAACGAAACATCTGTCAAACTTATTCGGATATTTATAAATGTTTAAAATACAATAAAAACGTTGAATCAATTTAAAGTAAATGGTTCTCCATTCACTTTTAAACGCATGCAAGACGGAAAATTGCCCTTTTGAGTACAAAATTTCAGAATTTTTCTCCAATTTTTTCCAAATGTACAACAGCTGTTAATTTGACAGATTTGTCAAAAGCAATAATAAAATTCATCTAACCAAAACTTGCGACTTCTGACTTAAAGAGGAACCATATTTACTCTATACCAAAAATTTTATTTTTTCTTTTAAACCTTCTCTTAATAGCCGGTTCCAGCTCCTCGGGCGCTTACTGTGGCAACACCAAATGCAGCCGATATGAGAAATGTGAAATGGATCGCTCAACTAAGCGTCAAAAATGTGTCAAAACTTAAAATTTGAGCTGACTTGCAAAGGAGTTTTGGAAATGTTTGTTTAAAAAAAAGTATCATAAATATATGGTCACATTTTCTATAAAGATACAACTTTTTTTTACATGTTTGCACTCACTTAGGGCGCGTAAGTCAAATTTTAAAAAGAAATTCATTTTGAAATGATGGTGACCATTTTATTGTGGCTTCTTCGATTAGTGTTTTGTTAGTGCTTCAAAACATCAATAGAAATTTTGAGGAAAAGTAGTAGAAAATGTATTAAATTTCACTTAATAGTCGTTTACAACAGTTTAATTTGCCTCTTGCCCTTTGCTAAAGAACACTTCAAAACAAAGTAATAAAATGAAATACAGAAAAAGTAGTAGGCCATTCTATTGAAAAAGTAGTAGAAATTGTATTAATTTTCTTAAGAACATTTGTAGCTAGATTTGCGTTCTTTGACAAAAGCTGAGTTGCCTTTTGCTGCTTGTTACACAAAAAAAATATTTCAATAAGTAGTAGAAAAGGTATGAAAAAAGTCGGTGCTAAAAAAGTAGTAAAAAATGAGTCAGTATGTATGATTTGTTTTTTAGTACTTCGAATACCTGGTAAATTTTCAAAAACTAAGAAGGAAAATTGCGAAAAAAGTAGTGGAAGTGTTTTGACAACTGAGTAAGGGAAATAAAAGGTGACACTTAAAATTTCTGTTCCCATTTCTTGTCAAACCTTAGTGCCTTTTTGTATTTTCTAAAAAATTAAAAAACAAACTACTTAAAAAAAAGTAGTGGCAAAATGTATGAAGTTTCGGAAAACTAAGTAAGATCTATATCTGGTAAAGCATTATTTGCCTGTAAATTCAAGAATTTCGAAAAATTTTATAAACTTCGAAAGCGCTTATAAAATTTGGCACTGAAAATATTTTTTTCGATACTTTGGAAAATCTTGGTTAATTTTGTTATACAAAAATAAATTCTGAATTAGAAAATGGCTGACATTTAATGAAAACTGAGTTAGGCAAAAAGCACTTATAAAAAAAGTAGTAGCAAATGCCTAACATTTTTTTAAGAAATTAATTGTTCAGCAAACAATTTGGCACTTTAAATTTTTGTTGTTTGCTACCGAAAAAGGTACTAGAAAATGTGGGAAAGTTCTTAACAATTTTTTTTGTGAAATTTAATGTACTTTTGTGCAATAAAAAAATACTAGAAAACGTATTAAATTTTTTAGAATTGAAATAGGTCACAAGAAAATTGCGTTAAAATTTTTAAAACTTTTCTTATAAGTTGCCCTTATTCATAGAGATATTCACTTACAAGTGGCGCCGCTACGACAAATTGCACTAAAAGGCAAGCAACCAAAACAAATTTCAACATTTTGAATTTCGTAGTATTTCGCTACTTTTCTACGAGCTCACTATTTGCACTTAGTACTTTTGTTTTTGTGGTGTGAAATGCACTTTCAGTTTTCGAATTTTTTTTTTTTTTGTATGTTTAACTCGCGCGTGTCTTTCAAGACTAACCACTGTCTGCAGATATCTTTTGCTTTTATAGCTCCAAAATGTGACATGCTACATACCTAAACATTGTAACTATACATAAGTGAGTAGGTAAGTATGTAAGTATGAATGTGCGTTTCCATCTTTCGATATTCAAGGGCTGTGCCGACTATTACAGATCGCGTTTTGCTCTTGTCTTTGTGGTAATTGCGTTTTGTGTTTTTGAAAGCGCATGATCCGGGTGGTGGTGCCGGCGTTTGGGGATACGTTGTTGTACGGTAGCGTTTTTCTGGTGCGCAAGATCATACAGAAGACAGGTTGCCATTATATTGCCAACATTTACAGTTCATAATTATATGCACAAAACAAAAACAACAAGCCACAAGTGAACTGTATCTGGGGTTATGAGTTTGTACAAAGTTGTGCTCATCTTTGCTGCCTTCGCTGTGTTGGAATCAAGTAAGAAGTGTGTCAGAAGAGTTCGCATAGATCCCCTTCACACTTCTCACTTAGTGCCCAACCTTTTTCTTCTTTTATCATCTAGTTTTTGCCTTTTTTAACTTTCATTGGAACATCAAAATTATGCAATGCTCTTGACAACTTAATAGCCCGAGTTATACCCGTTTTGTGCGGCACATTTGAAGACATCGAGAATGGGCAAAAATAATAAAAAAAATTTGTAAGATCTAAAAATACTATAGCCGTTTGCTGTTGCTAACACAAAAAAGTAAATTTCTCACAGTAAGTAAAGGTTAACAGTAAGTAAAGGTTAACATCAGCTGAGACTTCTTATTGGTTGTGCTCCAAAAGCTGTATTTTGTGTTTGGGTAATGCCACGTCAGATCACAGCTCATATTGAGGAAGCCATTCGGAAGTCTAAGAGCTCAAAATCTAGCGGACAAGATGGTATAACCTATGGTGTTACCATTCCGGAAAAGTGCAAAACATAGCAAATCTGCGAGCAGCCGATCATCAGGTTGGGCTCCCTAAAATGCACAGCACCATAACCACGCTGAACGTCCTAAACCCTAAGACTATACACGGTATTAGTTCCTGAAATGAACAATCAAATCAAGTCTAATCAACCGAGACCACTTGTGCCCTATCCTAAGCTTACTCGTTTCATCATTTTATTTATGCTCCAATACTAACTGACTTATCGAACTGTTCTTGTAGCTGGGGTATGTGAGTGTTGACACTATGATTAGTGACGAAAATTAATTCTAAGCACCAAACACATAACACGAACTCCATTTGGGTTTTGTAAAAAAATCCAGATATTCGCCTAAGCTTATGGGAAATCAGCTTAGGAAATATACGTTCGGCCAACACAAACTAGCGGTATACTAAAGAAGTAGAACTCCGCACTGAAGGTGGTCATAGAGAGGTTAAAAGCACAAGCTGGATTTCTCATCGCCTAGATATTCGCTAGCCAGGGCCGGCGCTTCGTTAGGGAGAGATGCGAAGGAGCTTTTGGTGAACTCTCGGAATTCGTAGGCCTTGGAGGTTACACTGGACAATCGGACAGTACCCCCAGGGCAGCTTCCTGCTTGGGTACATCTTCCTATATAATCAATATCAAGCTTTTGATGAATGATGGATTTTGTTATTGGCTGCATTTTTTCGACCTCGGAGCAACTTCTAGTATTAATTTCGATAAGCTTCCAATCAATTTGGTCAATTGCAATACAGCTTTTTTTCCATAAATACAACCACAATCAACTTGAAGATTAATGGGATTTGTTTGATTCAGTTTAGCTTTGTCGTTTTTCATGTCTAATAACAATATTATTGTGCAATTTTTTTTTTTTTTTTTAATTTTTCACGCCAAACCAATGGACGTTAGCTTCAAAATTAGCATATATGCAAATCAGTGCGAGTATTTATGTAAGCTTTTTAGTTATTGTAAATTTTAACTCTCTTCAAGGTCGAAATTAATCAGCCTAAATAGCCCGCAAGATATCGGAAATTTAAGCAGCGCGCAACCACACCTTTCCTGTTTATGGTTTCCCCCACCTCTGCAGGTGCAGCAGTGCGTAGGTATGTCGGTATGTGTGTGTGTGCGTCTGTCGAATGTTGGCTAAATTCCAAAAAACCAATTCATATCTACGCGGTGAGTGCATCTTCATTTTAGCTGATAAATTGCTTTTATTTATTGAACCAAACATATTGCAATAAGCGATGGCCCAATGTTGGCCGGTTTTACCGGCTTTTTTTTTTTTTTTGGTGCGCTAAATATGGTCTGTGCTAGTTTGGCGTTTATCTTCAAAATAAAAATTAAAAAAATAATTTATAAGGTTACTAGTTTTACAATTTATAATGGAAAAATAATTTTGGCTGATAAGGAAATACTTGTTAAATGCGAATAGTAGGACTAGTATTACGAGGTGATAGTATCGGAGCGTGCCGAATTCAAATCTGAAAAAGGACTGCCACTTTATACGAAGCTTTCGAGCAGTGTTTCTTGTCATTCCATCATTGATATAGAAGCTATCGAGCCCTAACCGCAATTTTGGTGAACGATCCAACTATAACAGGTCGTAGCAGCTCGACAAATACATATACAGACACATAAACATTTTCCATAAATGTTTTTGTAATTTGTGAGGTTATAGTCAAAATCGCACTGAAAAATGTGTCGATTATCAAAATTCGAGAACAAAATAAAAATCAGCTGGCCTATTAACACGACCTGTATTGGATCATATTTTGAAAACTCGTGTTTTGATAGATATGTTGTTGTTGTTGTTTTAACAACAAAATCACTCCCCGAAGGTTTTGGGGAGTGTTGTCGAAATAACAGTCCTTGGCCGGATATGAATCCGGTACGCTCCGGTACTCCCTTGCGGTACTGCCCGACTGTCGTGAGAGCGATTTGTTATGACCAGTGCAACCTTCTAGGTCATGTCATCCCTCCTTCCGAAAGGAAAGAGAAGATGGGTAATGAGAGGTGGGAGGCATCATATCCGTAGATCAACCATCGAGTTGCACATCATTACCTTTGTGCACATTGGTCGCCTCTTACGACCGGTATGCCTACCGCGGGCATATTCTAAGCCCCAACCCGCAGGGGCGTTTGATAGATATCGATAATTCTGTTTGTTTTAAAACATCTCACAAAATATTACAACCATTTTAAGTGCCGTTACGAAAATAGAGCAAAGGCAATTATGATTTAAGTAACATTTTCCATTGAAATTTTGTATATTTCTGAATTAAAAAACTTACTCGTGTAAAATTTTATTTATATTGATTACACCAAAATTGCGGCTCGAGCTGAATATGTTCTAAGTGCTGTTTGAAGTACACTTTGCTTCCGTGGCCCTTACCGAACATCGAACTTGTATAAAAAAACATACTGACCGATAATATCCTTGACTTAACCAATTGACTGTCTATGGTATGATACATATATTACATTAATTCCCTTAAGATTGGTTGGATCAGCTGTTTTATCTAGATATGGCTATGTCACCATTAACAGGGCTTTATAATCGATTACGTTGATTTCCATAAAGTTGGTCGATCAGCTGTTTTATATGGATATGGCCGTCACCATTAACTGAGCTCTAAGGCCTCTATTCGATTTCTAATAATGCATGTACGTGTTCCCTGTTTTTATATTTATTTGTGATGATGACTGATCTTTTTATGGGGAGAAAATAAAATTTTGTTTCGGAAGAATATAAAGTTCGTATAAAATTGTTAAAAATCCTCATAATTGAATGCACAGCACTGTTTCGGACACGCAAGTTACGGCTGAGTTAATTAGCAGTACCCATAGAACCGATTACTTTTAAGTTGCATTAATGTTTACAAGCAAATTGTTAATTATAATAATGTGTGACAACGTTCGTTGTATTGTTAAGTACATCACATCATAACAAGCCAAAAGTAAGTCCACCAGCAAAAAATCTGCATGTGAATTACTTGCTTGCTACTCGTAACCTAACAGCTGATCTAGAGTAGTTAAATTATCAATAAGAATTGCACATCACTAGTCCGAAAAGTTGATTTTAGATTTAGAAAAGTAAAATATTTATCTTTTGGCATAAAAATGGGAGAAACTGTTGATGAAAGTGATTTTTTAGTAGAATCAAATCGTTTAGCAACATTTAAGAACTGGCCTGTGAGTTAATAAAATAATTTAAGTCTCCGAATTATATACGTATGTATATGCATAATACTTTAAAATTGCAAATAGCGTATTGTTTCGAAATAGTTTCCGTACTATATTTAGTTTACGCATTAATGAAAAGTTTACATATTTCTATGTGTGTATATATGTTAGTAATTGGTTTGCTTCCTATTTGAAGTGCGCAGTCTTTCAACAATTGTTAGGTCTACAGTTCATTTATGAAGGGGTGTAAATCCAGATCCAGAATCTTGTACGAACTATTTGGAGAAATAAATAAAAGTGGGATGTTTATCTGCTTATTTGCGACTGCCGAGGGAATGAGGTCAGTCTTATAATAGGCAATGATGTTGCACTTCGATGGGGGATCTACATGTGTAATATGAGCAGACTCAAAGTTTCGACGTGGCATAGCACCTGTGCTGATCGATCCAATACCAGATCCATATATACCTAGCAAAGGACATTTTGAGGATTTGCTTATGTTGAAGACTAGAAACTTTTTGTCGCTATGAGTCCCTTTTTTAGATCAGTTTATTGAATTGTAACATGGCCTACTTCATTAAAGTGGAGCACGGTTTTGTTCAAAATGCGGCCTCGTTTAAAAAATATGTCTTTCACTAGGCAGATTGAAATGTGAGCCTCTCTCTATGTTGCTCACGTAGACTTGAATTTGGTTAATGTAGGACATACCCACTATTGGGCATAGCTTGCAGTGAACGGGGCTGCGACCTTGTCATTATGTCACAAACGTTGTAAAGGAATCCCACAGTCGACAAAACCTTGATAGCTTAAGAAGTCAGTTAATGCAACAATAGAAGATAGAATCTACGCGCTTATCTGCTCCATCATTTTTGTATAAGAATTTTTATAATAATATATTCCTTATTTTTAAATAGAATCCCAATATTTCACCACAATCACTGGCAAAAGCAGGTTTCTATTATTTAAACCGTTCCGATCAAGTAAAATGTGCCTGGTGTAAAGGTATCATTGCTAAGTGGGAGGAACAGGACGACGCTTTTGAAGAACATAAACGTTTTTTCCCCGATTGCCCGCGGGTACAATTAGGCCCACACATAGAAATGGCTAGCAATGGCATACGTGATTTGGGCATACAACAAATTTCACCACCGAATAAACCAAAATTCTGCTCATTAGACTCGCGGCTCAGGACATATACCAATTGGCCTATAACCGATATACAACAACCTGAAGCCCTGGCGCAAGCTGGCCTATATTATCAGAATGTGGACGATCAAGTACGTTGTTTTCATTGTAATATTGGCCTACGCTCGTGGCAGCGAGAGGATGATCCGTGGTTTGAGCATGCTAAGTGGTAGGAGTCTTTAATTTTTGAATAAATTTTGATTTTAATGTTTGTGTTTTCTGCAGGTTCCCTCAATGCCAATTCGTGCGTTTGGTTAAAGGTGCAAACTACATAGAACATGTACAAGACTTGACACGCCAATCGGGCCAACAGCTACATAGTGAATTGACTATTGAGGAAGCCATGATGACTGTACCAGTGTTGCAAGCTTTAGAGATAGGCATTGATGGTGGATCTATACGAAACGCAACACAAAGACAACTTCTCGCAGTGGGACGACCCTATGATACAGTTGAAGATCTAATTAAAGCTGTATTTGGTGATCCAGAAGATGCAGAACCAATAGGCCGTGGACAATGTACAGAAGGATTAAGTGCATCATTGGCTGGTGATGTTTCACGTTTAATAAATATGCTAGGCGAAGCAGGTGTTGGTAGCAGTAATTGTGTTGGTGGCGAAAATTATAATACAACATTTAATCATACTCCAACAACAATAACAACATCAGATAATAATAATGATACCCAACAACAAATTCAATTAAATGTGATGAATGAACCAAGCTGCTCCTCAGCAATTACCCAAGCGAAAATTTGTAGTGATAATAATAAAACGGCGTTAAGTGAAGATAAGAGCACGATTGCTGTTACAAAAGACCCAACCACAACAGAGCCCATCTTGAGTAGAGCGTTATCGTTAGAGGAAGAAAATCGTAGACTTAAAGATGCACGACTTTGCAAAGTGTGTTTAGATGAAGAAGTTGGTGTGGTATTTTTGCCTTGCGGACATTTGGGTATGTATGCACCTATTGATAACGTTACAAGATATCGTTTGTTATACCCAGCTTGTTTACCTAATGGAATATTGTAACGGCGCAGAGCAATACTACATAAACAATTTTATTGATCACCATTAAGAAATAATTATGTTGGGATAGGTTTAAATAACTAAAATGTCCAAGTTTGAGACTTTCAAGAGCAGCTATGTTAGTTGCGTTGTTCCGCTATGGCGGGGTCTTGAGCCAAATGTGAAAAATTCTATTCACGGCGCTTGTCTAACGCGACGTTCTCGACTAGTCAAGTCTTAAGAGGAACAGCTACATTAATAGAGAAAGATATTGGCAAGAGACTGTTAACAACAACAACGGAAAGAGAATGATGCAAGAATTAGGATTGAGATACGGAAAAACTTATGCATAGGTACAATTTCTATTAGGGATAGGGATAGTGGGATACGGAAAAACTTATGCATAGGTACAATTTCTATTAGGGATAGGGATAGGGATTGTGGGGGTGCTAGTTGAAAACAGGAAATGGAATTCGAAATAATGATAAGATGAAAGATAGGATTCATATCCGGCCAAGGACTGTTATTTCGACAACACTCCCCAAAACCTTCGGGGAGTGATTTTGTTGTTAAAACAACAACAACAACAACATAGGATGACAAATTAAGAGCAAGTGTTAAGCATACGGATGGGCTGTTATTTCACCTGATAACTGACTATATGAAGTGCCATACAAATAAGACATGCTTCTTAGAATAACTAACAATTTCCCTCTTTGTATTTACAGTTACATGCGTCCAGTGTGCGCCTGGTGTTGGTCAATGTCCTATGTGTCGCGCAGATATTAAAGGATTCGTACGCACTTATCTATCCTAAAAAATGTTATGGGACTGGAGCACATATTCACACTCACAAACAATAATTTCCTCTCACAATGTGTTATATTTTAATTTATTTAAAACCAAGTAGTAGTAGTTACTATTAAAATTGCTTTAGTACATGCATTCATATATGCACAACACATATATGTATGTTTGTATGTATAAATGTTACAGTGTTAGGTTGAAAAGATGAAAGTATATAGATTCACTATTAATTTTACATATTACTATATAGACAATGTTAAATAAAGACACACACACACAAAAGCTTTTTACTAATCATTGAACAATAAATATGTATGAGAAATTCTTGTTTATATGTTATGTACTACGTATACCAAAATACCTTTGCAACAAAATCAAATTATGTACTATTATAGCTTGTCTGTTATGTTTATAAACACTTACGACTTTTAAAAAGTCCAATAGAAACTCTAGTTTTCGTAATGAATATCGAATGTACGAATTAATTGAAATACTTTTTGTGTTTTGTTTTTTGAATGTATTTTATGTGGTAACAAAAAAAGAATATCAAATAAAATCAATGCAATATTTATAAAAAAAATAAATCTGGTTTATAAAATTTTAAATGTAAATTAAAATGGAAAATGTACATTGTTTATAATTTGTATGAAGAACAAATTCTAAATCAAATGCTCTAAATTTACATTTGTTGCGCCTAAAACTATGCAGCATTCGTGCCAAATGTTAACATTCACATGTAACTAGGCATCTACACCTGCAAGCAGAAAATGCGCTATCAAACTAAGCAAGGTATCAACTTGCTTATTCGAAAAAACCATCCCATTTTTCTTCTATGTATATCCAATTATTGCATTTCCTGTGTTTAGTTCTCTTAAAAAAAATATAACATTTTTTTATTTTTCAATAGCATTTTTATAATATTAAAATGAAAGGAAAAAATTGAAAGCTTTAAAACAAAATTTCAAATTTATTTTAAATTATAGTTTTAATAAATTTTCTAAAAGAAATTTAAATATTATTGATAGTCAATTCTATTTGTGCTAAATATTTTCGACATACATATTTCAAAATAAGTACTCTCTTAATTTGTGGAAAATTTCACCCAGTATGTCTTTAAAATAATAATAATATAAAATAATAATAATAATATACATATATGTATATTTAAATTTTTAATTGTTAAAAAAAAATTCTTTCTTTGTTGGGAAATATTTTCTTTAGTAAAATTTTAAATTTTTAAAAAATAATTTTTATTTTGACTATCTAAAATCTAATGCCTAAAAGCCAAAAACCAAAAAATATCTAAGTTATAGTACAAATTTTTTAAATACAAATTTTTTTTGGGAAGTTTTTCTTTGTTCATTTCACATGGAATCACCCCATACAAATTCTCATTAGCGCTCACGTGATTGCTCTGCGACTGGTTGGGTGCCTCTTTTCTCGCGTAATCTCTATCTATTTGCCACTATTTTGTATTAGCTTTCATAGTCTTTGCTTCAGTTTGAATTCTTTGCTCGCCAACGGTGCACTCAACTCGGTAAATTAAGCGCGCGAAAGATCGCTCGATCGGATGCGGACCAGTCAGTGTCTGTCTGTGCAAGTGGTATATAAATGCATATGTGTATGTGTATGTATCTATAGGAGGCAAACGCACATAGATACGTGTTATTTATTGTGCATATATGCAGTACATACCCTCATGTATCTTACGTCTTATGTACAAACAAATCTTTAAAGTGAGCATAATCATTTTGTAAATTTGTTGTAAAATTCAAATCCTTCGTTAAAAATAATTATAAAAGCAGGGCAAGTGAAAGAAAAGTAAGCGTAAAATAAAAATAAAAAATAAAAAATTGTGCGAAAGATAAGACGAAAATTAAATTCACCATTCAGATGTTCTTAGTAGCGATTGTTGCTTAGTAAACTATAGTAAAACTGAAGCTGAAAGTAGCGCATCAGTGTGCGTGTGTGTATCTGTGTGCCAGAAGTAGTAAATGCGATCGTTGGTGTTGTTTTTTTTTTTGGTGAGTACTGAATCTTAGAACTAAAAAACGAAAACATATCGAGGCCGTCTAAAGAGGCGAATATGAAAATGCCCTTATTTCAATATATACATACATACATATACGCTTGTATATAGTCACTATGTGTTTATGCTTACATACCTACATACATATGTACATACATATGTATTTACAAACCAATATGAAAGTAGCGCAGTGAGAGCCACGATGCCTACAATTTGCTAAATGCATGCAAATTAGCAAATACAGATGCATACATATATGTACATATGTATGTATGCATGTATGTATGTCTATATAGAATCATAACAATAGTCTCTTCTTTCGGAAGGAGGGATGACATGACCTAGAAGGTTCCAGTGGTCATACCAAATCGCTTCCACGACAGTCGGGCAGTACCGCAAGGGAGTACCGAAGCGTACCGGATTCATATCCGGCCAAGGACTGTTATTTCGACAACACCCCCAAAACCTTCGGGGAGTGATTTTGTTGCTAAAACAACAACAACAACAACATGAAAGGTACCCCGGCAACTTTATGTACATATCTCCGCCTTTAGGATTGATAACTTACATTTACTAATCTTTATCTTTATCTTTATCTTTATCTTTATCTCTATCTTTATCTTTATCTTTATCTTTATCTTTATCTTTATCTTTATCTTTATCTTTATTTTTGTCTTTATCTTTATCTTTATCTTTATCTTTATTTTTATCTTTATCTTTATCTTTATCTTTATCTTTATCTTTATCTTTATTTTGACTATTATTCTTATACTAATTTTGCTTTTTTATTTTTATCTTGAACTCAATCTTCCTACTACATTCCCTTCAAAGTTGTTTGTTTAGTCTTTTTTATTGCAATATCAATTTTCAACCCAATTGACTTTCTAAATTGACTAAATATATTCCATGAAGTGTTACTCCAGGCATTTAATTCAATAAAAAAAATGGTAAGTCGTCGCATTTTATTTTTGTATTCCATTGCAATTGCGGCTTTTAAATTTCCCATTCCATTCGCTTTAATTGGGTTCAAAAGTGTAAATTTGCAAATTAAAATTAAAATTGTTGTTTTTGTTGTTATTGAGTGCAATACATTTTCGATGTGTATTTTTAGAAAGAACCGCATACCTAATTGATTATACTTCTGGTTATTAAGGGGAATTATTTAGCAGGCCAGGTTACAATTTTAACTGTCGCTAAACAGCTATTAAAGATAGTCTATTGCGCCTGAAATTATGCAACATTTAGTTTAAGGACATGCCGGAAAATGTTGCAGGCTTTGAGATGCAGTTCATTCAAAGAACAACCCTTGGTTGCATAACACCCGTGACTTAGCAGTACGTAAACCTGACGTAACCTTGAAATAACTTTGAGAGTCATTGTCAAGGTCGGGGTGATTCTTAACGATTTTCTTTTGAATTTAATAATACTAATTTCCACCTCTTTATAATCATCGGCCAATGTTTGAGCTTTTTTGTTGTCCTAACAATGCCCGCAAGCACAAAAACAAATGAGTTAACCTATGTAAATATAAATTCATGGAAGCTTGTATGTATGTATGTATGTGGGTACATACACATGCACACACACGCATGCGGGCAGTTAATGGCAGCATATACCCCCTTTTTTTCAAACGATTATGTTATGCCAATATAATATACATTTAAAGGATTCCCCCTTTCCCACTGCCTCAACAAAACTTTTTCTCAATTAATTGGTTGTTTTGCGATTTTTTGTTGTGCACCGCCACACCAATTTCTATAGCAACGAAACGTGTTGTCCCCAAATAGGCAGTAACCACTTTGTAATGCATGCGCATACCCTGCCGGAAATGAAAAGCATTTTAATAAATTTGAGGTTATGCTGAATAAGAAATCGCTGAAAAGAAAACTAATTAATATTAATAATTATTGGAGCGAAGTACATATGTATGTAGTCATTTATCTATCTATTTAAGATTAATACTATTTCGACGCCTAAATGGAATGTTACCCTATTTTAAAACATTTTTAAAAAGCTCCATACTTCAAAATTCGGTTAAAGAACCCTAAACCAGAACAAGATTCAAAAACGCCCTATCGAAAAAATTTTTTTATTCAACTGGGCGTTTTGAAAAAAAAAAAACTATTATAGTAGCTTTCCAAAGAAATTCTGAAAAAAGACTTTTTTTAAATATTTTCGACGAAAGTGATTTTCCATGCAGTGTCTAAATTCAATAAACGAGTTGGCCCATAATCATAGTCCTATTAAAAATAGAGTTTTATCTACTTTAATATGATTCTAAAACAAATACCATTTCATGTTTGTCTAGTCTAAGACGGAGTTTTCATTTTAAAATTTCGAAAACTGCCATTTAAACATTTTAAAATCAGGGTTTGTGTCTATGGTTGTTCATCACAACGCTTTCTCCAAACTTGAGTTTGGTTTTTTTCGCTTATTGCCGCAGATATGCTATGGTTTGTGAATGAAATAGTTGGCACAGGGTGACCTCGCAAAACATAAAAAAAGTTTTAACAGCAATCAAATTTTTTTTCCATGAGGCAACCCTGTTAATTTTCATTTTAGTTGAAATCTTTGTTTAAACTTATAACTTTAAACGAGTTATTCTTGTACATACATTTGAATATTCACTACTATCTCAGGAACGACTTAACCGATTTGGATGAAATTTGGCATATATGTAGGCACTATACTTTGGTGTTGCCACCTTTATAAATTTGTTTAAATACTAAGCAATATATGGCATATAGGTATCAAATGAAGGGTATTGTAGGCCGTATACCACCAAAATATTTTCGAGTAGGATTCCCACCTACATAGGGTTGCCATATGACCGCATTTTATTTATTCCTTCAGATATCGACCACTATCTCGGGAACGGCTCAACCGATTTCGATGAAATTTGGTAGATGGATAGTATGCTTCCTTCTAAGATTTTCTACTTGGATGTTGTCACTAAAGGAAGCTAAGAGGGTATGGGTATCAAACGGAAGGTATTTGACGCCGTATACCAACCAGAATATTTAATACACAACAGGTGTCGCCATAGTATGTTAGTTACCTATTTGAAAAACAGATGACGCTATTCCGAGCAAATCTCGGTCACCCAGCTACTATGATTATAATTGATCAACACTCCCAAGCTTTTAATACGATGTCCAATGCACGATAATTAAGTTCGTTATTGCAAAATTAAAACTTAAGTTCCATATCAAACCCATCGATTTATCTTGATTTATGTATATAAAATATTCGAGGCAACACATTTTTGCTTTTATAACTCCAACAACTTTTCACAGCTGTTAATTTTCACAAGCCACTCAAAATGTTCCCACAGGGTAGGTAGATCGGTATACATACATATACATATGTGTACTTGTTTTATGCATACAAGTCTTAACTAAACAAAATAGTAATTCACTACAAAACCAGGTGTTGTTGGCGAGCATTGTGCTTAAGTAATGAATGTGATGACGGTCAGTGACTAAGTTTGGCTAAAAGTCAATGCTCAAGTGTGGTAATGAAAATTTGTGAAATGCGATTTTAGACAAAAAATTAAAAAAGAAAGCAATAAAAAAAAATTAAAATAAAAAAAATTTACTAGAAAAATCGTAAAAAACTTTTTAATAATAAAACTGTATAGCGTGTAGTATATTTACATACATACAAACATACTTCGGAATATATGTGCATAAAAGCGTTTGTAAGAAATGCAAAATCATCATCGTCATCATCATCAGCAGTGATCTTAGCAAAATTGCATACGAAACCACCTAGAGCATAATGCAGTGAAATCAAATGAAATGAAACGAAAAGCTGAGAAGTGCAGTGAAATGTAAAGCCATGTAGTAGATATGTTTGTGTGTATGTACATACATATGTATGTACATATGTGTGTAGGTAGGTAGATATGAATATTCAGAGTGATCTGCAACCGTGTCACACGCACACTTATGTTGTATATTTTAGCTCTAGAAATATATATTTACATATGTACATATGTACATACATACATACACACATACATATACATACATATATGCATACATAGGTACATACATAATTAGCTCATAAGTGGTTTTCTTCTGCATTTAAAATAGATCTGGTGTAAGCCTATCAGTCTATGCACATATTAGTATGTATGCATGTAAATGGGGCATTCCAGGCAAAATAAGCTAAAGCGACGAGCAACCTATGACGAGAGTAAAATTAAGAATTAGGCTGTTAGGAGTAATAACCCACAAGAGCCGTTGCTATCGTACCGGAATGAGGAAAGTTTTTTTGGACCCGACCAAGGGCTCTTATTTCGATGCAACCCTGTTTAACTCCTAAACAAAACTTTTTACAGAAAACGATAAAATAAAAATCGGCCGAATTTTCTCGTAAAATGCTGACCTGGTAACCGAAACCGAGAGAGTACATAAGTTTTGGAGCTCTTACTCTTCATTTAGTTATATCGATTGAGCGTGGTTCATAGACACCGAGACTCCCTCATATTGTTGGCGCATTTAGATCCAATTTCCGGTACGCATGTCGTTAAACGTAACTTATATCCACGATCCGAAGAGGTTTGAAAGGCTAAACAAATCTTTTAAGCCGCATTGCACCAGAAGGTGTTGGCACCAGAGAGCTCCGGACTGATTGCAATGACACCAAAAGGATTGTGCCCTGTATAGTTTACGGTTACAACAACAACGCTTCAAAATAAAAGTGCGTTTTGCGATGAGCGGGGACAAACTGAAGTACATGCTGCCACCAAATAAAAAATCGTTCCTCTGCCTCGTCACTGTTGAAGAATGGGAAGCAGCTTTAACATCGAAAATAATGACTGTGGAGTCCAACGGCCTCTGGACTGAATAGACAAGGGCGAACTAAAGTCCTTTTGTGCAATTTGGAATCACGGACAATGTCAAAATCTAATGGAATGACCCTTGTAGTATTCGAGAGACACGGTCTCCTTAGGATATGCGGTTCTGACGACGAGTGTCGAAGGAAATTTAAGGTGTTTGTTGTTGTTGTTGTAGCTCTGCCTAATCGTAGCTCTCCTTATATATCTTTGTCGTCAATGGAGGTCCCATCAACCTTACAGTTTCAATTGGGTCGGATCAGAGTAAAGTTCCATTGAGATGGTGGACATCGCGTTCCTCTTTGGCAAAGGGTGGTGTTTGTGCATGAATAACGGTATTCACCGAGCGAGAGCTGACCAAAGAGTTTACTGACTGGATGTGGACGTTGTTGAAGGCCTGCCGCTTCACCTCTGGATGAAACGGAGAGTTTATGAGGTTCCGGAACTCATCATATCGCTTACGAGGATGTATCTTTACTTTAAGGGGAAGGCGGATTTTACATTTTGCATACCATCGGTACCAGTTTTAACCCCGTTCACCACCAAATCCATTTTTTCCTCTTCAAATTAAAATCCAGCAACTTTGTGTAAATATTTAGGGATAGGAAGTAGTCTTAACGGCACTGACCGGTGTCCTGTTGTTGTTGTTTTAGCACTACTTTGCCCTGCCTAGGTAGTCAGTATCAACCTTACCCAATATTGTCATCGAGCTCTTCTAACGGAAGTCCTAAAAACCTAGCGGCTTCAACAGGGGAGGACCAGAGGGATATGGGTGTTAGAAGAGTAGGCTCAGATGAGCAGACAAAAAGATGGTTAGTGGTATGGGGGGACAAGCCGCATGCCGGACAGACATTGGGCAAGTCGGGGTTCAGTCTGGATAGGTAAGAGTTTAACCTATTACAGTATCCAGACCGGAGTTGGGCCAGCATCACCCTAGTCTCCCTAGGCAGCTCGCGCTCCTCTTCGGCAACGGGTGGTGTTGCTGCCTGAAGAACGGCGTTCACCGGGAGAGAGCCAACATAGGAATTTACCGAATTTGTGTGGATGAGGGTGAGGGCCTGCCGGTGCACCTTAGGATCAAACGGCGTGGAAATCAGGTGCCGGATCTCATCGTAGTGTTTGCGTAGATGGCTCCTTATGCTCCTGGGGGGCGGATCCTCGTTGATCAGGCGTCCGTTCGGATGCTGCGGTTTGCAACAGTTGAACAGGAATTGCCTGGTCAACATCTCGCTATGCTCTTTAACGGCGAGCATTTTCGCTTCATTATGTAAGTGATGCTCAGGAGACATAAGAAGACACCCAGTGGCGGTACGAAGGGCGGTGTTTTGGCAGACCTGTAGCCTCGTCCAGTGTGTGTCAGCTAGCCCCGGCGACCATATAGGCGTCGCGTAGCTCAGTACCGGCTGGCCAATTGCTTTATATGTAGCTAGTAACGTTTCTTTGTCTTTACCCCAAGTGCTGCCAGCTAGGGACTTGAGGATTTTGTTACGGCTTTGGACTTTATTGGCAATTGCGGTTACGTGACCGCCGTATTTGAACATGTTATCAAACGTCACCCCTAAGATTTTGGGGTGTGAGACAGTTGGTAGCTTGACACTATCAACGTAGACGTCTAATTCCATGTTCACTTGCGTTGTCCACGTCGTAAATAGGGTGGCCGAGGACTTATTCGGTGACAATGCCAGGTTTCTCCCGGCGAAGAATTCGGACACGGCTGGGAGGTATAAGTTAATACGAGAGCAGAGTTCTTCTACGGAGGGGCCTGTTGCCAGAATCGTACAGTCGTCGGCGTAAGAGACGATCGAGACACCCTCTGGTGGGGGGGGAAGTTTCGATATATAATAGTTGAACAGGAACGGGGATAGGACACCACCCTGCGGCACCCCCTGTTTAACTATTCTGGGTTTTGATCTTGCGCCTCTGAACTCAACCGACGATTGACGACCACTCATATAGTTTGCAGTCCAACGTTTAAGACAGGGAGGAAGGGACGAATCTTCAAGGTCTTTCATTAGTTGCGCATGGTTGACCGTATCAAAAGCTTTGGCCAAGTCAAGCGCAACTAGCACTGTCCTGTGGTTTGGACGCTTTTGGTTTAGCCCGTCCCCTATCTGAGTGGTTATGGCGTTCAGCGCGGTGGTGGTGCTGTGATTTTTGCGAAATCCATGCTGATGTTCGGCGAGCCGCAGGTTTGCGGTGAAGTACGGCAACAAGGTGGCTTCCAACACTTTCACTACTGGCGAGAGGAGAGATATCGGGCGATATGACTCCCCTACGGCAGCTGGCTTGCCAGGCTTTAGTAGTGGGACCACCTTTGCTTGTTTCCATCTTTCAGGAATAACAAAGGTGGAAAGGGAAAGGTTGAAAATTTGTGTGAGGTATCTTATGCCTTCGTCGCCAAGGTGTTTCAGCATCAGCATGGAAATGCCATCGGGGCCGATATATTTGGTGTTCTTGGATCTCCGAATAGCCTCATGAACTTCTGTTGTGGAGATGGCAACGGGCGCATCGCTGTTTTTGTGTTTGTGCGCTTCCCTGGTGGCTCGGCGAATATCTTTGTTCAACGTAGGATGCATTACAAATTGTCGGCAGAAGGCGCTCGCGCATCTTTTTGGCTTCGACTGAACCTTATCACCGAAGGCGATGGATATTTTGTCGTTAGGTTTAGTCGGGTTGGACAAAGATTTCACCGTCGACCATAATTTGCCAACTCCAGCCGAGAGGTTGCAAGACCTTAGGTGCTCCTCCCACTTAGCGCGTTTGTGTTGATCTACTAAGCGTCTGATTTCCGCGTTAAGATCCCGTATTTGAGGATCCGTAGGGTCAAGGCGTCTAATATGGTCACGTTCATTTGCCAGGGCCGCTGCCTCTGCGGGGAAGAATGGACGCACTTCCTTTATTCTACCTGACGGAATGTGTTGGTGGGAGGCTGAAATTAGGGCCATACGAAACGCCTTTTCCCCTTCTCGTACGTCAGATGGGGTAGGAAGAGCAGCGAAGGCGCTCTCTGTGGTGTTGAGAAAACCCTCCCAGTCGGCTTTATTGAAGTTAGTGTATGTGCGTTTCTCAGCGGTGACAAAGTCGGTGGGGCGATCGATTGAGAGCACTATGGGTAGGTGGTCTGAAGCAAGCGTCAGCATCGGTCGCCAGTCAACGCAGTTTATTAGTCCAGCGCTGACTATGGTGATGTCTGGCGAGCTAGAGCAGTTTACCGCCACTCTAGTGGGGGCATCCCCATTTACCGTGCAAAACGTCGAATCATCTATTTGGTCAGCCAGCTCCTGTCCCCTACCATCGGCCTGCAGGCTGGAGTGCCACAGGTCGTGGTGTGCGTTGAAGTCACCAAGGATGACGCGGTTCTCGCCCCTGAGTAACGCACGAATGTCAGGGTGGTAGTCCCTGGGACAACAGGTGACAGGAGGTACGTAAATGTTTATGATTTCAAGGTCGACATCGCCTGACCGGACAACCATACCTTGACGTTCTAAGGTGGTGTCCCTCGGGTCGATGTCAGGCTCAAATAGACGATACTGCACAGATTGATGCGTGATGAATGCCAGACCACCCCCAAGCCCTCTCGCACGGTCACAACGGTGTACATTGTACCCGTTGCAGGTCAAAAGAGACGACCTTCCACCTAACTTTGTCTCCTGGATAGCCGCGATCTTGATGTTCAGTCGCTTCATTAAATTTGTCACTTCAACAATTTTGCCAGTTAGGCCGTTGCAATTAAATTGCAGGATACCGAAGTGTGTAGGGGGAGCAGAGTTGATGCTGGGGGTCAAGGACTGGTGCGTATGCCTAGGTGGTAATAGGCTGGGTCGCGCACTACGGCGCAATCTTGAAGTCGAAGGAATCGCGTTACCAGAAGGTAGTGGCGAGTCGGACGACGTTGAAGGTTGCGTAGCTCGACAGCATGGCGCAACGTACGTATCAGTCCATAGGTTCCTGTTCGCGAGTCCAGAGCATATGAGCAGGTGACACAGGCCAGAGCAGTTATTGCACTTGACTGATGCCAACGGCGTATATAATCTTAACCGACAAACAGTGCACGTAGTATAAGGGACCAGGAGCTGATGGTTGAGGCTTATACTCGTGCTAATGCTGGAAGAAGAGGGGCTGACCGGGGGGGTAGGAGAGAGCGGACGCTCAGCATTGCTCAAATCCACTTGGGAAGTGCTACGTAGGGAGTAGCTGTGAGCTGCTGTGTGAGATGTTGACGCCTGTGGGCGTGAGCGGCCGCTCGGAAGGTCTACTTGCTGATGTGCATTGTTAGTGCTAGTCGTGGAGACTGATGTGACAGAGTCAGACATATGTGGCGGAGCGATACTTGATCGACGACGGCCACTGGACGTCATAGGACGTGAACAGCAAGGGGCCACAAAAGTTTTATAAAAACTAGCGGGTCTATGAGTAGAGGGATTTAGTCCGGAGCAACTAGTTAGATGCAACCATCTGCTACAGTTAGAGCATTGTACCGAATGTGAACGTTTCACATAAATTTTCTTCCAGCATACACAGCAGATCCATTCTCTAGGTCCGGGGTTGGATTCAATACCAGCCCGGAGCAGGAGAGTCTTGAGCAGTCCCGCTGCAAGGAGCTGCTCGGAGGATGACATTATTGGGGGGAGGATAACTGACGGTTTAGGCAGGGGGGTAGTGAAATAACAGCCCTTGGTCGGGGAAACCCCGAGTCATTCCGGTACGTAGAACCGGCTGTCGTGGGAATGACCGGTGTCCTCGCCAACCTAGACGGCTTAGTCGTCTAGTGAAATGCATAAGTCGTCGGTTCGGATCCGGCTCGAAGGACCATGTCTAAGCTTTAGAGGAGGCGAGTAGTTTTTTTTAAAGTTATTATTATTTTTTATTTTATTTTATTATTTGGCTCAGGTGCTATGTGACCGTTTTGCTCAAATTGTTCAAAATTGTTCTTTGGAGAACCAGAGGGTATGTACATGTGTATTATTGGTGGCGAGCACTGTTGACTCTGAGGCATGGCGCGATTGGCTTCCTCATTTTCGGTATGAAAAACCACACCTTGGCTTTCCAAAACATAAACTATATCTTCGAAATATTTTATAAGCTGATTGCGAACTACAATAGCATGCAATGCAAATAAAATAAACGAATGAAGTAACCGTAGCTTATGTCGCTTAAACACGGTGGAAGCCTAGTATGAACTAGGAATGAAGCGAGATTGAAACTGAACCAAATTTGAAAATTTAAAAACACTTTTGAGTGCAATAAAAAATGTTTCCCATCGTCGGAAAAAAAGTGTTCTTAATCGAAAATGCTCAATTCCAGCCATGACCCGTTTTGAGGTGGAGTGACCCGCATACAAACATATGTACATTAAGCTAACAAAATGTAAAGACCAATATTTTTCCCGTTTTTTTTTTGTTTTTTTCTTTCGTTTGTTCTTATCTCCCCCTCTGTATTGCATGCAATTAACATTTCCCGTTCATGCCTTATTTCTGCTCGCACACTTAAACGCATTTGTTGCTATGTATGTATGTATGTGTGTATGTTGCTTCCACGTGCAATTGAGTATGCATTTGTTGAGCATATGTGTCTCTTTATCTAAACGTGTTTCACTGAACTCTGTCTGTCCGACAGCACTTTTGACGCATCTACAAGCATAAATACACAAATGGTAATTATGAGTGCACATAAATGTATGTGTGTGTGTGTTCTATGCCATTTATGTTACGCAGTGTTACAGTGACTCAGAGGATTTGCTCTATTCTACCTGGGGATGTGTGTTCTGCTTCGGGTATTTTCTAGTTTTTTAAGTATTTTTATGACAAATTTTTTGGAAGATTTGTTCCATTCCCTGTTCATCTCCTTCTTCTTCTTCTCCTTCTAGCTCTCACTCTCTACCTTTCCCACTCCATCCGATTTCTATAGTACCAGAGTAGGTATGTATATTGGATTCTTATTCGATAAATCCAAGCAGACCTGTTATATCTGGATTAAAATTAAAAATCGATTATATTAAGCTGCTCTATTAATTTAATTGATTAATTATGATTAATTGATCAATTATGAATATGAACTAATCGATTGAGATTAAATTTTATGTTCCATTAATGAGAATTAATGAGGATTTATTTAATTCTTTAATTTAATCCTAGGATTAATCAAAATTTCAATTTGTTAAAATGTTTGATTAGTTGCGATTAAATATTTTTATATTAATTTAAATTAATATTTTTGTAAAATTCTGTATTTTTTTTTATAAATTCATCAAATAAAAATATATATTCCCAGCAAAAAAATAGGAGTCATACATGAGTCAGAAAGGAGTCCTAAATGGGAGCGTTTAGGCTCTTTATGAGCTCATTTATGAGTCCGAAATGAGTTCGCTCGATATGAGCCTAAATCCATATATCACATGAGCTTAAATAAGAGTCAAATAGGAAAAAGAGGAAATTTAATTCGATTATCAATGGTTAAGATGAATAATAATAAATTAACAGGTCTGAACCCTAGCCAATCTTGTTACTAGCCAATCCCAATTGCTTTCCTCGCGATACTGAAGATCTGCTCGGGCAGTCCCAACAAAGTGTTGACACGGCTATAAACGCCATGTTAGTCACATCAGCCCAACAACGTTAATTCACCATGTCCACTCAGCAGCTGTGTGAAATTGAGTTCGACACGCTTCTGCTGGTATCATTGGGCTATATCAATTATTAAATTGTATGGAGCTCCAACTTCCTTCTATTGAGTTCTCTGACTGATTTGGCGACTTGGTGATTCGTGAGCTTTCGTTTTTCTTTCTTCTACAAAGACCGCCCGGTATGGATGTGAGCCAGATCTCTTGTCATCAGATCTACTGATATTTTTTGGGATACAAAAAGGATCACATTATTTCCACGAGCAAGGAAACAAGCCTTCTTAGGCGGAGTCGTCAAAAACATCAGTTGATACTGAGGATCTATCCTTTATTGCTGCTTTAAGGGCTTTGTTTGGTACTACAACTGGCTCTACAATACAGCATCCATTACCTCCGGCCTTGCGGTTCTTGGGATTCCCAAACCTTCTTCGATGCCCTCCTTTCTTAAGCTGCAAGGCTGCTGTGAGGATTTCAACGACAAGTCCCCGAATCCGTGGGTTCGCTGTGATGCCTGTCCATTAATGTTGGCATCATAGTTCTCTAAGCCCATCCCAAAGGATCAAGTTCGGCATTTTGGAAGCACTGTCTCTTGCTTGCATTCATGGTATTTTTAATACATACCGCGTAGCTCATCTTATTGTGCAGATGATGGGACCCTGAAGATGAAGAGTGCAGTCGTACCAACGATATTTTCAATGTTCTTCCGCTCTGGGCCGACAACTCATATAATGGCGTGCGAGTAACATGTCAGAAGAGAGAGGCTATGAGATTTGGTAACGCAGAAAATGCGATGGTATACCTACCGGCCTTTAATGATGTTAAGAAGGAACAAGTCGTCTATATCAGACGAACGCTTTTGACCCCAAAAATTCGCCTCGTCACATCCCCGAAATGGACACTCTGAAACTCTGATTAAAATCTTGCGTATTACCCTTCCGACGACCGGTCAAAGGAAGCCCACTAACAAGAGGTGAAATTGGAGGTGAAAGTGAAGGAAGGTGCATGTCGCTGTTGGGAACTGCAATCCACTTAGACGATATAGCCATAGGAGCAGTAAAACCTAAATGCGAGAGCCGACCCAAGTACCTCCTAAATCTTGTTTTTCGCTAGTTCAACTGATAAAATGACGTACGGAAAGTCTGAACAAATAATTCGTTGACTGTTTAGCCAAGATTGTTAGGAACGAGCTCTGGTAGGGTTAGCGGGTACTACAACTAACCTACAACCTTACCTTGAAACTAATTAGGCAAAAGAAGTTTGGAAGAGCATCCTAGTAAAACAACAACAACAACAACAAATATAATGAAGACTTCTAAAGCATTTAACAATCAATTCAAAATAATTTTATTAGTCACTGTACTGTACAGAACGCCTACTTGCTCTGTACTTGCCATGCGAGTTAGTTTAGCAGTCCGGGGTGTGAAGGGTGGCCCAAACAGACAAAACATCCATACATATTTATTACCTGCAACTCTGTAGTTCTGCAACAATGCCAAAGCAATAACCAAAGACTGGTTTCTTCACTATCACACACACACACACTCACGCACACACTCACACATGGACATGCAAATAAAAACAAAATAAAAACCAACAGACAAGCGCAATAGCACGTTACGGCGCAACTTACGTTGCTTACGTCTACTACGTTAACGTTATGTTTGAAAAACTGGCTTATGAGAGTCGTAAATTTGTTGCTGTGTGTGTGAGAGCCTTTGGAAATGGATGTGATTTTTTTTGTTTTTGTGGTTAGGCACAGTGGGTTCTGGTTGGGGAAAAACTAGAAAAAAAATTAATTGTTTTTGATATTTTCTACCAACAATATGCTGGCGTTTACGGCCTTTAAATTTTCAAGTATCCTGGTTCGGTACGAGCTCGAGGCCTACTAACAATTTTGTGTTTGTAATTTTAAAAGCTGTGCTAATCGCTAATTAATTCTTAGTCCTTAGCTCTGCATTAATTTTCCATCCCAAGTTTTGTTCTTTTCCTTTTTTTAAATGATCATCTAACCGCCTGTGCGATTTTGGCAGTCCAACCTTGCTCGCAAGTGGTTTTTTCTTTAAGCCTATTGGAGACACCGTGGGATCGCAAATCGGTCTTCACTTGGTCCTTCCATCGGATTGTTAGTTTGTCTCTTCTTCTGCTTCCATCGGCGGCTACCGATAAGATTACCTTCTGGGACTGAGAATCTTTGTTTATTCACACAAAGTGACCTTGGCAGTGAAGTCATTAGGTTTTACTGAACCAGCTTTTTATCTAACATGAATTTAAAATGGAGGCAACTAGATCCCAATGGAAATGTTCTGCATACTCGTGATGAGTTCCGGACAGAGTGCACACAAATTTCCTAGTGTTCCGAGCTCTTACTCATCGGTCTGCAATCGGCTGTACCCCTCTCTCATTCGACTGTCAGCGAAGTTTGAGCTTTTGCCGCATATACCAACGGCTCAACGGCTCACCCATGCATTAGCTTGTTTTCTCTTCCACTGTGGCTCCAATTGCCTTCTTCTTTCTGCAACTTTTTCAGCTTACCGTCCTTCACCTCTTTTCATTACCCTGCTCCCACCTTCTTTTTCCGATACCTCCTGTTTATCTTTCTTTACACCTTCTCCTTCCCATATGGATTTGTTGTTAATACGAATTGAGTATTTATAATATTTGGAGGCGTGACACCGCCCACTTCTCCTAAAACTATTTTCAACACACGCTGTACCCAGCGACTACATGAGCAATCTTTTAAAATTTCATCGCAGATCTCTAGACACTTTGAACTCCTATATAGCACTGATTATTATTTTTGTAATTTTGTTCCATTTCCCTTCAACTTGTAACCACTGTGCAATGTGTGTCGTGAGTGTGACGCACACAAATACCATCACCACCGCATGACGAGATCAGAGAGCGTGGTGGCTAGTAAGTAGCTGGTTTGGTAGCTATTTATTTGTGATAGTCAAGCAAACAAACGACGTACGACGACGACGCGCACTTCGAAGGCAGCTCAATTTAATTTAATTCGGCGCGGCTTAGCTCGCAACTTTGCTCAATTGAAAAATCAAGTTTTGTTTTATGAAAATGTTCTTAAACTAGAAATTTTGTAGTTTGACTTTGTGCAACTATTTGAATGTAAACAGTCGTTTATTTGTTGTTTTTTTAATGTGATTTTATTAACCGTTATTGTTATTGTTTTAAACTAGTTCAGTGTCGTGGTTGTTTTAAATGTTGTGTTTTACATTTTTTTTACTTCTTTCTTTTAATTTTTTTTTTTAATTTTTTCTTGAGTGTTAAACCTACAAAAGTGATTGGATAGCGTGCAAATATGCATGTTTGCAATGTTTGAATATTTTTTTTTTTAACTCAAAATGTATATTAATTGAATATTTCTTTGAGCACATAAATTCCATTGACCATCTCTGGTTAAAGTGTTTGTAAGTGCATTAGACCGTTTCGGAATTTTTTGTTTTTAATTTTTGATATGAGGAATGAACTCGAAGCAGTGTTCAGGAAAAAGTCCAGCAAGAATTACAGATCAACGATATTTCCAAGCAATCTTAATTATTCTACCTTAAAGAGCGTTTATTGGAAGTTTTAGTGAACGCTAAATTTGTAAAAATGGCCATGTTTGAGCGTCAGCTGATTGAAAGTTGACATTTACAAATGTTGTTGTAGCAACAATTCCAAAATAAAAATATCATTTTTATTTATTTATTTATTTTTGATTGCTACCTTACAATTAAAATTATAAGCTAGCATATTTGGTTGGAGCAATGGCTACTAAGGCCTTCAGCTCGCCGAGTTTTTAGAACTAATTAGTTAATATATACATCTATAGGCGTGTGTTTGTAGGTGTGAATTTACATAAATTCTAATATAACTATTATATTATTATTCAAATAATGTAGTATAGGCGAGTGGATTTTAGGAAACATATAATTTTGGAGATATTTTCTGCATTGGGGGTTGATAGCGTAACTAAGGGGTTGTTGTCGGGAAAGGATCGGGTACGTTGCGTTTGGAAGGATGTGCATTCGGTTAGGAGATGGGGGATCGTGATAGGAACTTGGTGGTTGCAAAAATGGCAGTAAGTTTGTGGTTGGTTTAGAAAGTGGTAATTGTGAGTAACGCGTGTATAACCTAGGCGGAGACGTTCGAATTTTATAAGGTCTATTCTGGGTATATCGTCTAGGGCTCGGAGGAATATGTTTACGTTAGTTTCATCGCTGTTGATGTATTGGTACCAGGATGAAGTTTGTGAAAATGTGGTTTTGTGTAATAGTCTGTAGTGCGTTGAGATGTGTCTCTTGATGTCTTTTAAGTTCAGATTTGGTGTTGCTGTCAGTGGGGCAGAATGGCCAGATTTTGCCGCTTGATCGGCTAGTTCGTTGCCACGAATGTTGGCGTGACCGGGGATCCAGATCAACATGAATTTGGGGTAGTATTTGGTCAATAGTATCCTTATATTGTGTGGGTAGTAGTCATTGTTTTGTAGGTTAATTATAGAGTCCAGGGAGGATAAAGAGTCAGAACATATAGCAAATTTCCCGTGTGTGTCTTTGAAGCGGTGGATTGCCTTAAAAATAGCTATAATCTCGGCAGTAAATGCAGAGGAGTATTCTGGTAGGAGTGAAACGTGGAAGATTTCGATTTCTGTTGTGATGCTGTATGTGGTGGAGGTGTTGGATTTGGATCCGTCTGTGAAGATAAATTTATAGTCTTGGTGTTTGTTTGTTATTTCTGAGAATAGTTGTCGGTATCTTGAAGTTGGGGTAGATGCTTTGTTGTGTTTTCTCATGGATGTGACTATAGTGGATGTAGGAAACTCCCATGGTGGGAAAGTTTCTGTGGAAGAGGGTTCGGGAAGGTATGGGATATGAAGGGGAGCGCAATGGTTAATGGTTTTGGAAATAACTGACTCAGGATTCGGGGTTTTTGCATCGGCAGTAAGTTTATGTATGATATTTTGAATTGGTGTGTCTTGGCTGGTGATGAGGTTTTTGACTAGGTTGGTAGTGATGTGGTCTCTATTGTTTGTTATAGAGGGCAAGTTAGCTTCGTACCTGATATTGGTGGTCCGGGTGGTTCGGAAGGCCCCTAGAACCAAACGGCCTGCAGAGTTAAGTACTGATTGAAGTTTTTTTAAATTTTCTTTTGAAGTGTATCCGTATAAGAAGATACCGTAAAAATATCATGTGCCGTTATAAGTGATAGCTTTTAACTAAGTGAATCATAAAAACTAAAAAAAGACGAAAATTAAAATACATAAC
This sequence comes from Sphenella marginata, assembly GCA_951509765.1. Lineage (NCBI taxonomy): Eukaryota > Metazoa > Arthropoda > Insecta > Diptera > Tephritidae > Sphenella > Sphenella marginata. Next base: position 50,916,914 of record OX608083.1, read on the forward strand.
CAAATTGATTTGTTGCAAGAAAACTCAACCATGTGTCAAAATCAGCTGATCTCCATGTTTGCAAATCTCTGCTAGAAGCTAATCGAGCATGAGTTTGCAACTTTTACTAAATTAAATTTAATTTTGCTACAGAAATTTTCCCTCACTTGTAATTTTTTCAGAAATCGCGAAAGCAATTTAGACAAAAATCATTATTATTCGCAAAATTTTGTAACAACGCGTCCAAAAATGTCGGGAGAGGTATCAAAAGACGCGTTTCCGTCCCAGGAGCATGAATATAACTCCGCTCAACCAATATTTTCATTATTTTGGAAAATATTTGCGAAAAACCGAAAAATGACCAGGGTTTTGGGGCCCGATCCATGTTTTTTATGTGCAGAACACCTTTCCGCGTAGGCGGCCTTTGGCCGCGCTTCAAAAAATAACCCTGGGCTACGCCATTCCAACTCCGGGTGTGTGCCATAGCCGTGGCTACCGCCACGGTGATGTCCTTCCGCGTGCCACTCTTTTTCTCACAGGGTAATGTGATTACAACAACCACATGAAAATGACAGAAAATTCTGAACTTTAACTGCAAATATCTCGCAAACTACTAAAAATATTGGTTCAGCGGAGTTATATTCATGCTCCTGGGACCAAAGCGCGTCTTCTGATACATATCTCAACATTTTTGGTTGTGTATTAGCGCTCGGTACCCCACGTAAACGATTACCGAGTTCCGAAGGAAATGTATTTTTGCGATTTCAAATGCGGCCGAGAGACGCCGATTTCTTAATTTTTATAATCCCGACATTTTCGGGATCTGTTCTATAAATCCTGTTACTTAGAAACATTTTGTTGGTAAATACGGTCTGGGAATGCTAACTTCATGGATTTTTGCAATCCCGAAATTTTCGGGTTCTGACTTAAGGATCCCGGCATTTGAAAATTCGACATACTTCAACAGTTTCGGTTAAGCAAAGTTAATTTATTGTTTGAGAAACTAGCTAACCTTTTTATACCCAGTACTAGTAACTAGTAAATACAAGGGTATTATAATTTTGTCCACACAACGGTACTACGTAACGGCGCAAAATAATCGAGTAAGATATAGAGTTCCAGGTGTGAAAGTTCTTAGGTTGAAAAGAGGAACTGATTAAGGCATGTCCGTCCGTCTGTCCATCCGTTTACACGATAACTTGAGTAAAAATTGAGATATTTGCATGAAATACGCATACAGGTTACTTTCTGGCCAAGGCAGGTTGGTGTTTAAAATGGGCGAAATCGGATGACCACCACGCCCCCTTTTTCTGAAAACTAACGCCCCCTTTTTCTGAAAACTAACGCTAACACCCGAACTTAGACTTCCTTACTTGTTTTTATTGTTTTCTTTTTGAAACGAAAGTTATTTCATTAATAAAAAGCCTAAACAAATATATTTTTTTGTTTAAATATTGAAAAACAAATTTTTGTATTTTTCAGATACTTAATTTCCTGCTTTGTTTGTTAGTTAGAAAAAAAGAAAAATTTAATTTTTTTGAAACAGTCTAATGTGCATACTATGTGTTTGATTTGGCGTTTAAAGACGCCTCACTACAAAAAAAAAAAGAAAAACCAAAAACAGCACGAAAATATCTCTTCTAACAACAACAACAACAACAACAAAATGTTGTATGGCTAACGCTTCAGTGAATAACTCGAATTTCCGTGTTACAATTTTGTTTCTATTGTTTTTGTTGTTTCTTAAACTTGTGCAATCATTAAATTGTGTAAATAATAATAATTAAATGTGTTGTTTGTTGTTGTTTGTGTGGAGTTTGCAAAAAGTAATCTATTAAATTACGATCAATGGCCGGTGCGTGAATGAATGAACTTTTAAATATATTCGATTGATGTTTGTTTGTATGTATTTTACATATTTTGTGAAGGTGTGCGGGAGTGGGTGTCGGTGTGAGTGTGTGTGTGTTTCCTTTAGCACTTGTGCAAACCAAACGCTTGAATGCTTTTAACATCAGCGCTTGAATGCTGAATTTTGCGCTAAAACACCTTTTCACCTGCCGATTTCCGTTGGAAAGGTGAATAGACGACGATAGTGAGGTATGTGGTCTGTGCCCCGTTGTAGTCCGGCAAGATGGCTCTTGATATTTCGCAAGTAGTTGTGTGTTTCCCGAGACTACTTACAAGGTTATGCCTACTTCAAGGTTGGTTAACTGCTCACTTGATAGGAATCTCTGAGGGTGAACTGATCTTGCCAACAAGTTCCACCTTGTACTGAGAAGGTGTCTGAAATGTATCTGAATCCTGTGATAATGTTTGGCTATCGACAACAGATTTTGGCAGCACAAGAGCAGGGCGGCCTCCACTGAGTTGTAAAACACAAGCATGGATGGATGACTTACCCGCTCAAAACTGCTGACTGAATGAATTATGATGAGGCGAATCCCATTCCTGCGTTCATCCGCCAGAAACTGTGTTTACGTTCTAAAATTTGGAATATCTTTACTTTTAATTTTAACTCCTCACTTTTTTAAATCGCAGTTGGACTAATGCCACACCCATTTTTACTTAACTAAAGTTTACACTGTTCTTTCAGTGCGCTTCCGTGCGAGAAGCGAATACAATCGAAATTGTCTATTAGTTGATACCCTGCAAAAAACTAGCGACTAGTCTAGAAGGAAGTCGAGATGGGTCGCAAAGGTGTATGCGACCAATGGGTATGAGTGAAGTAATCCCTTTTGTTTGAGTGTGTCCTATGAAGAGAATTATTAGTCCCTTTCATTCCCAAAGGGGTAGTATTTGACAGATTCATTTAGTTCCCCTGCGGTTGACGGTCGGACAAGTTTATCTTCAACTCCAAAAAATAGGCTGCAAAAACTACAATCGACTTATCCCAAACAACCTATACCTATACCTAATGGAATAGTTGGGATCAATTCTAACCGACTGTAGACTCAAGATTTTTATCCCAGCTCATTTGTTTTCTAGACATCAGTCACACAATTTTTTGCAGTGTATAAGCTGTATACCCACATCACACACCTATCCATAAATCGTATTTTGCAATACTTGGGCTCCAACCCACAGCATCTGTTTTTTCGCGCTATTTAATTTTCATATTGTAATAACTCAGAGAACTAAGTGCGCATAACCACACTTCCATACACTTGTAAATACAGTGAGACCACGATAATATTTACATCCCAAAAGCTTGTTGTTGTTGTGGCAGTACTTCACACCTGCTTAGTCGAAGCAGCCTTAGAAGGATAAGAACGATTTCGTTAAATATTCTTTCCAAGTAGCCAAACTTATACCCTTTTGGGTAATCGTTTACGTGGAGTACCGAGCGCTAATACACAACCAAAAATGTTGAGATACGTATCAGGAGACGCGCTTTGGTCCCAGGAGCATGAATATAACTCCGCTGAAAAATTATTTTTAGTAGTTTGCGAGATATTTGCAGTTAAAGTTCAGAATTTTCTGTCGGTTTTTCGCAAATGTTTTCCAAAATAATGAAAATATTGGTTGAGCGGAGTTACATATATTCATGCTCCTGGGACGGAAACGCGTCTCCTGATACCCCTCCCGACATTTTTGGACGCGTATTAGCGCTCGGTACCCCACGTAAACGATTACCCCCTTTTGCTTGTTTTCATTGATCCAACCAATCTAACGAAACATTTGCTCCACTTCGTTCATTTTGTCGTGAGACCACTGTACATTTGTATGTTAGATAGAGTAAATGAGTAACATATGAGTATCTAGTGTTTATTGGCCGATCGTGTAAACATATTTTTTGTTGTATTTTCTTTTTTTTATTTCATTTCAAATCTTTGTTTACCGCAAATCTCATTATTACTATATTTGTGCTAAAACGATTATTAACGTCTTACCGTTTTCCGTCGTTTCACATTGTTTATGTTAAAGATATATCGCTATATCACACATGAATACATACATACATACACTCATACATAGGTAGTATTTTATTAGCTGCATACGATTTTCCGCAACAAAATGCTAATTTCTTACGATCAGCAAGCTTTAGGATCTCCATGCGTCATTTGTAGTACATAGGATTCAGCTGTTTTCAAGTTAGCAGATGTTTACTGTCATAAATTTGCATTTGAATGCCAGATTTCCTGTTTTAGAAATATTTAACAAACCCTGAAACTAGATTACCAAGTACCTACCTATATTGTGTGGAATATTATCATCACTTGCTCTTTAAAGTACGGTAGAAGGCTTCAGCTAGTAATATCTCTACCACTGGTTGATGTTGCCTTGTTGTTGTTGTAGCAACAAAATCACTACCCGAAGGTTTTAGGGAGTGTTGTCGAATTAACAGTCCTTGGCCGGATATGAATCCGGTACTCTCCGGTACTCCCTTGCGGTACTGCCCGACTGTCGTGGTAGCGATTTGTTATGACCTGTGCAACCTTCTAGGTCATGCCATCCCTCCTTCCGAAAGGAAAGAGAAGATGGGTATTTTATTTTATTTTATTTTATTTCATTTCATTTTATTTTATTTTATTTTATTTTATTTTATTTTATTTTATTTTATTTTATTTTATTTTATTTTATTTTATTTTATTTTATTTTATTTCATTTCATTTTAAATTTTTTTTAAATTTTGTTTTATTTTATTTTTTTTTATTTTATTTTATTTTATTTTATTTTGTTTTATTTTATTTTATTTTTTTTTTATTTTTTTTTTGTAAGAATGCTTTTTGTGTTGGTGCTACTTTCCACTCTCCTCTCTACCTTCCCTTTTTACTTTAACAACAACAACAAGTGATTCAGCAAAACCTTAAATGTCACCTCCGCACACCTCGACTTGGCGCCAGTGATTCATCAAACTTAAAAAAAAGTGTAATACTACCAATTGGGGCATTGTCGTCACATGAGTATTTTTTTTTTTAGAAACTCGAAACGGATATCGGATTTTCATATTCAACTGAAATTTCATAAAATCCCAAACTAACAACAACAAATACTGAACACCTGAGCAAGACATCCGCTAAATGTCTGTTCCATGGTTGCTAAAGTGCAAAGAACCGATAACCCGGCGAACGGCTAGTGAGTCAGTCAGTCACTCAGCGCGGAAAGGCTTATTTAAATATGAAATATGATCTACGGCGGCATTCATTAATGTTAACTGCATATGGCACAGTTCGTCTACGTTCAAGTACTTACTTAACTGCAATATTTGCACTAAGTATTTGTGTACAATTGCACATTAGGGTTCGCATTAAAATCATTTTTAAATATTGGTTTTGCGTTTAAATTATTGACTATTCTTTTGAGCTTTTGGATCAAGTATGTCGTGAAGTGGTTTAGACAGGCCCCAGACACTACCAAGATGACTGATGCTTCTACCGCGCAACATGTAAGCGAGCTTTGGGCGCTAGTCAAATACCTCTAACATCTTTGCTTCTTTCCATAGTGGGGTTAGGTGGACAACGAGTGGTCGTAAATGCATTCGTTTGAGGTTTTTTTTTTTGGTATATTATGGACCACCCTAATGTAAATGGAAATTTTGCATATTGCATGAAGTACAAAAATCTACTAAACATTACCATTAAGGAACGCTATGAAATATTTTTTGTTCTTATATTTTCTCATTTTTTGTTTTTGTTTATTTGCAGTTTTGATTTCATATCCAACAACGGTGGCACAAATAAACGTACAACAATAACACAGAGAAAGTGGTGATGTTCAAAGGAACAAATGCTGGCAACAGCAGATCAAGCGAAGAACGTGACCGCCTGGCAGATGGCGAAACACGATCACGCTTTTCCAACAACAACGCCCCCAACACCGCCACTTCCTACAGATCCCGACCATTTTCTAGTCTTCCACGACGTTTCTCATCAGCGAAAAATTGCGCCACGACTGATGCAAAACAAGAGAGTAAGAAAATAAGAAATGCGAGCAACAAATTGGGAGATTCCTCAGCGAAGAGTTTATCACGTCTAAATACGCTTAACTATCATGATAATAATGCAATAGAATTACTAAATGAGAATAGCTTTCATAGCAGTGGATTCGATAGTTATCCACAAATAAGTAAAAGTTCCGGAGCCATCTCATTGGAGATGGAGCAATTACAAAGCGACAGGCGGGACAACGAATTCCCGCGCGATACATCACTCACTTCACTCACCGATCTATCATGGCATGGACACGGTTGTGATGAGCAAGCATCCACGCCACATTCAACTGCGTCGAGCATTTACTCAGACGACGACAATGACGACGATGCTACGCGCGTACTCAATGAGCTCGACACGATACTCGATATACATGGTGCTGGACAGTTAACAACAAATAGTGGAGAAATGGAAACTAAAGTTGAAGACTGTTTATTGGATTTAGATAATTATCTAGAAGAAATGGATGATTATAGTTTTAGCAATAATGATGATGATGATGAAGATGATGATCATGATGAGTATGGTAGCCGCTCTGTTGAGTTGGATGATTCACCAAGCCCGCAACGTTTACCTACAAGACAACGAAATCGTTCGCTACCGTTGAGTCGTAAGAAGTGTACACAGGGTGTGAGAGCGGAGAGCGAGGGTAGAGAAGAGATTAGTGCAAAGCGTGGGAGATTTGAGCGTGCGCAACCTATGAGACGCACATTCACGAGCGCAAAGGAGAAAAAATATGAAGGTAAGTGTGCAAAGGTGAATTTTTCGTGAGCATATTCGTGAATTCTTCATGAACTTGTTCATCGATTATTCGTAGGAACATCATGATACTATTCGCGAATGCTTGTGAATGGTTCTTGGGAACTTTTTTATGAATTTTTCATGTTTTCATGAACACTTCGTGAATCTTTTTTAGTGTACTTTTGGAATCTCTCTAAAGTCTCATCTACACCCCCAATCGATTAAGCACTACACAGTGGGTCGGTTTCCAATGATGGTTCAAATTAAGGTGTCCTGTGGTTCACGGCGGCAACCGATTTCGCGTCAGCTCTTCTAACCCTGAAGCCAACATGGCTGGAGGAGGTTAATCTTATTCTGTTTAGACGACTGATCTTTGGGTCCAAAACCAGTCGCAACCTTTCGATACCACACATCGGCTCCATAAGAAAACAAAAAGTTTATTCGCCGATGTGTCAACAATCACGCTAACTCGCCTGTGCGCCAATAACTCGCGCAGAGATTCGCCGAAGCGGTCGACATGCCCTCTTGATTTTCCCCTTCAAAATTAGAAGGAGGCGCTATCAAGCGCCTGGGTTATCAAGAGCAGCACTCTTCTAAGTATTTGAAAGAGAAGGCTGTTTTGGTAGGATCTATCACCACTGTTGATATTTCAGGCTATCTTCTGAACAACAAATACCTTCGCGCTTGATAAGATCGAAAGAGATTACCGATACGGGCTAATGGCGAGGAAGTGGGCCCCAGAAGCTCACGGCAAGGAGCATCTGGAAATTGTTGCAGGATCTCCTCCTCCGATACCAAAAGGCTTTTGGGGAAAATCTATGGGCTAGAGAATATCCATAGAGCAGACTGAGGTCATTCTGTAGCAACATCGATATAAGTTCTATTAGCCACAAAGATTCTTTACCCAAAACAAAAATGGTTGTCTGAAAATCTTTTCGCCTGCTGAACAGTCCTCTACTTCCCTTAGATTCTCTTTTTAAAGTCTAGCCAATTGACCAGCTGAAAGACCTCTGAATCGAACACTCAGGATCTTCATAGTAACTTCCCTGTTCGGGTTATGGAACCGAAAACCTGCTGAAGTTAAGAACCCACAAGTTCGTCTCATGATTAGGATGCAACCGGGCTTATACTTGAAAGACTTAACTTTACGTAAGCTCACCACTTTAATGAATATCTCTCCCCCTTTCAGATTTAATGGAAAATTTAGAGCATACACCGCTAGAGGGCGCAAGATTTCCAAGCGAAGAAGCATTCACTGAACTATTCATCACAGAGGAGAATGTGGACGATACAAATTTGCAAGCACCCATGACGCATACGTGGACAGACACAGGCACGCCACCGCACACATCACAGCGCAATCCGGCTGGTGAGCCACAACTACGTTTGACGAGCTCCACACCCAACATCGAAGAGGCAGCCACAAACTACACAGAACATCACAGTATTCACACAACGACTGGCGAACCGGCGCCACTTGACAATGAGACAACAACAACAGCAGACGCCATACCACTACATGCCGAGCTAAGACGTTGCCACTCGCAAAATCGACTCAGCACCACAAGCACAAATAGTCGCACTGAAATGCTAACCCAAGAGGATATTTTCAATAATTTCATAACACAAAATGACGAGAACAATAGCAACACATTAGCCAATAGACCACGTCAGTTTGGACGACGTGCCACGGGCCATCCGCCTGTGCTATCCGTACGTCCCGACATACTCGAAGGCAATCATAACTTTGGCGGCATTGCGAATGGCAATCAACGTCCACAAAGTGCGCCCGCAATCAGCGCTGCAGCACGCCAAACGCGTTCCACACACTCCAACGATGAACGTCATTTACACTTTTCCGCAAGTTCGGATGTCAGTTCGGCGCATACTTCACGCAATTCAAGTCCCATCACAATCGTTTCTAGCACCGACTCCGCTTCAACTTCGCCATCTACGAATGGTCATACGGCGGCTATGAATTTGGTCAATAGCACACATTACGGTGAAACGTCGAGTGTGGAGCACAATAATACGACGCATGCGAGCGCGCAGCACAGCGACAACGAATGGCCGCATATGTGTAGTCGTGCGCTCGCTTTGGTTTGTTGTACGGTGGGTCTCTTCAATATGTCGCGCTTTGCTGTGTTGACCATCGAATATGGTGGCAACTTTGTGTTGCAATTCTTTTTGCTGTCGATCTTGTTTGGCATACCGCTCTTCCTGCTGCACGTTTGCTTGGGCTCACGCATTCAGGCGGGTCCCATATCAATGTGGAAGATTAGTCCGATATGTCGTGGCATTGGCATTGCTTTGGTTTTGGTGCAATTTTTTATTGCGATCTACTCGACGGTGACAGTGGCTTGGTTGTTGATCTATGTGCGTGATTCGATTCCAAATAAGGGTCACACGGGCTATTTGTGGCAGGAAATGATTAGTCCATATCGGCGTAGTACGAATACCTCTACGAACTTGACGGAGAGCATCACAGATTATTTCAATGTGGTCGTGCTGCAGCGTTTGCATCTTTTGAAGTCGCCGAATGGTGGGAATATACGTTTCCGTGTGAGCAATAGGGTGAGTAGCAGTTGGCGCACTTCTCCTTGGTAAAGCTCAGTAATAGCTAAGATATCTTATATTACAGTTGGCCTTCAATTTAGCCATCATCTGGGCTGCTGTATTCTTAATACTCTGCAGAGGTTTGAAATCCTTCGGGAAAGCAGTTTTTCTGCTGACGATTTTGCCGCTCATAGCTTTGGCGGTGGTGATTTGTAAGCTGCTCTATGTCGTGGATCCAACTAAGCTGCAGGTAAGTCGGGGGTTTCGTGTCAGTATCTTCTGAAATATACGTATTAGGGGAATAGCTCAAGTTCTTCATAAGAGCAGTAAAAATTAGATCATGGTCTCTGTGGGAGATCGTCGTCCAGAATTCCGTATCGAGGAAAGATGCTTCATCCCGAAATCAGACAGTATGCGTAATTAGACCACCTAGGCGGATCATAAACAGAGTCGAAAACGTCCTTGTAAAAGTGGATTCGCTGACAGAAAACAGAAATCGCTTACACAGCTGGCCTACTGATATTGCAAGACTTCAGCTTATCACATTTCGGCAAGACGAAGCCCACAAGATTGGATCCACCGAACTGCCAGGGTGGGTCGGAATTTGATATTCCCACCTCGTAAAAGACGGGTAGTGGAATGTTAGTTCCATCATCTTCGCCGCTCGCTTTTTTTCGGCTCGGGTTTGCCAACATCTCTGTTTGGAAGAAAGCGATCTTCTGTTAACAGAGCTCCCTCTACAATTTAACTACTCTTTAAGTCGGTCTCGAAATGATCATTTTAATTTTTTAAAAAGTTCGACCCAGACTTGAAATATTTCGACCGCTTTCCTACCTCCATGTTTGCTATCCGCTATTTTATTTAGAGGTCATTACTTCCGACCTCCACCCCCCCTTCCTTCTGTTGATGCACACTTCTTGTCGTCCAGAGCTGGTGCTCATGTAAGCACCGACCTATCGTTGTTAGATCCTCAAGTCGAACTCATCTGGATAGCCATATATGTATGTAGCTTGTTTCGAAGACCGCCAAAGTCAATCAGCCTTGATCCATTAGCCCACATCTCATAAAATAGGATGAGCACTGTCTTAAAGTTATACAAGTCATCAGGGGGCAGTACTCATTTGCACCTTCCAAGGTCTCGCAGGATCCATCCTTTTCCATGTTGTCCTAAACCTTCGTGTGTGAGGATGAAGAAAAAATATCCGAACTGCCCCGCTACCTAGAAATTACTTGAAGCGCATCCAATACAATCGATTTAGCCATTTCCAGAACCATTTCCGCTTACTTCCATACACTTTCCGACCTCCTAGATTAGGTTATTTTCGCGTAAACATCTCTGCCCATTCAAGTTTCAAGGAAGTGAACCTAAGTTGCACCAAAAGGATGCGGATCAAGAGGCTTCTAACTCCCCATAGACCCATAACACGTTCTTTGTTAGAGTTTTAAAAACCATGTGGACCTTCTACTGGAGGACATTATAGATTGTAGGATGTGGCGGTTACTTCGACCAGCCCTTTGCTGTGGCTGACATCGTCACGTCACAGTAGAAGGATGTTCGAAAGCTTTTTAAAAAGCATTGAAGAATTCAGTAGTTCGCTTGAGAAGTTCCTCGAAAACCACAAGGAGAGTAAGTCAAGTTGATTGTCAGTCCGCTATATACCCATGATCAATCCAAGAGATCAGCTTTATAGGCGTACTCTATCGACCTGCAGTGTAAAGTCCTCATAGCTGATATCATAGGATGTGTTAGATGTAAGATCTTTTTCAGGCAACTATAGGACTGAGGAATTAGAGGGTATAACCTAGGGATCTTTAATTTCAAATAATTCCCTCAGCTTTTAACTTGATATTTGTAACTCTCATCCGCAGAACATCTTTACCGCCACCGATTTTAGTGACTTCTTCGAAAACTCCAAAATGTGGGTAGCTGCCGCACAAGAAGTGTTCCTAACGTGGGGTCTACTAGGCTCCTCCGTGATCTCCATCACAAGCTGTGCACACATGGCCGGACGTAGTGATATATCCTTGCGACGTGATGCCATCTTTGCTATTTTGATCACGCTCTTCAGTATTTTTGTAGCAGCGCTATTAGGCACATTGTGTCTGCAGATTATAAATCAACATTCCTACATTTATATGCCCGGCTCGTTTGGTAAGTTTTAGCTTCTTCTTTACTCTCTCTTATAATTCCTAACCGCTTCTACTTCTCATCACACAGAGACGCTCGAATCAGCCAAATCCGTGTTCTCACCCGAATCCATAACAGACGTCAATATACGTTCGCTGGCCTACAAATGGATGCCACACTACTCCAGTTTTATTGGAGAAATTTATCGACGTGGCACTACGTCGTCGCAAGAGAGCGGCTATCAAGCTTTGCGTTTCATCAGTGAAATCTTTCCAGCTACATTAATACTAACGCGCGATACCGTCTCATGGGTTTGGGCCACAGTTGCCTTTACGGCTTTCATCATCTTAGGTATCTCGCAACTGTGCGCGATGTGGAAGCCTATTGCCAGCGCTTTGGGCAATTCCACAAGCGCTGTTCTGCTGAGCTGTGTCACTGGCCTACTATTGGGTGTACCATTCACCACCGAGATCGGCATATCGATATTGTACTACATGGATTTGGTGTTGGGTGGCGCATGGTTTGTTGCAATTCTTTGGACGGCGCAAATATTTGGCGTTTTCCTAATACGTGGACGTCCTTATAATGGCGATGATTTGGTTAACAATTTGAAGTTTAACAACACGTTGTCGGCGTTCACGGCCTTGGCTTGGAATGTTTTATTACCGATCGGCCTGATAACACTCTCGGTGGTCAGCTATAAGACCTCATTCTCCAATCAATTCTATTACTGGCGTGGCACATCGTATTTCACGTATTGGGCTCGTAAAGTTGCAGCTTCGGTGCAAATCGGATTTCTGCTGCTGATACCCGTTACGTCTATTGTACAAATTTACCGTTATTTGACAAATGGACCACCAGACATATTGGATGTGAGTATTGAATATCGTATTTTCCATGTATGGTAATTGACCTCGGGGTTAAAAAACTGGAAACGTTTGAGCGTTTCCAGGTTTGGAGCTGAATACACGAGATTATTCTTTTTTATTTTTTGTTGTAGGTTCTCTAGAGGTTTTTCTCTATACCGGGTCAAAGAATATCTTCAAATTTCAAAGCCCATATTGGTTAAAATCAGCTCTTCCCGTTTTCAAAATCTCATAATCTCTGTGGTTCCGCCTTTGATTGTCTCGTTTCTCCGGGCCAAGTAGATGAATCCCAAGATAATGAGGTGCAACTCGTTGGTTTATCTAAGCATATGATAACTCTCACCGCTCATTACCCATGTTCTCTTTCTTAAAGGACGCAGTAGGCTTAGATGACTAGAGGGTTCCACTGGTCATACCCAATCGATTACGCCACTGTTGAGCATGCACCCCAAGGCAGTACTAGGCCGTACCGGGTTCATATCCGGCCAAGGGCTCTTACTTCGAAAAGACTCTCCAAAACCGCCTTTACAACAACAACCACACATTCAAACTGGACCTGGATGTAGCAACAACTACAACCTAAATCTCCACCTCAGTGAGCAGAAGTAATTTGCCTCAGCTTCAGTGATGTGCGGACGGTCAACTCTTATGACTGGGTTCTTTTTTTTTCTAGTAAAATCTCTTCGAGAGAAAGCGAGTACTTCGATCTACGCTTATGTAAACTTCTGATCTTCTGACGTCGGGCCTGTCCTCTGAAAGGCTCAGTTCTAAGTGCTGGTTGCGACAGACAATGATTCGTTGTATTTCCTCGCTATGTTGTTGTTGTAATGGCACTCCGAATACTAGTCATTTAGGCTGTCGTGCATTCACCTTCAAAGGGGAGTACTTAGATCACTTCCGCCAGACCTCTGGCAGCCTTTTTCTCTAGCAAGCAGCCCTTGCTTCTATCTCCGTCCACAAGGCCTCTCTCATAGCCTCCTTGTTAAGGAACCCTATGGGGACTTGTAGCAGTCAAAGTGAGCTCCAGGGACCTTCATCCTTTTGAAGAAGTACGAAGTAAGACTCAGCCTATTGCTGCCACAACGTTTAGTCCTACAAAACTCTGTAAAATAAATAGGAAATCACATCTTTCATCTTCAGATATGGCTCTGAAATCCAGCGATTCTGTCAGTAAGGCAGGACATTGAATGGAGATTTCTGTGGTTCTGGTCTCAGTGTAGGTAGGCTAAGCCATTCGGTTTTCCACACAGAGAGTAGAGAATACGATCAAACGGAAGATATTTGCAAGACGGAAACTATGTTGGTTCGAACCATAGCCGAAAATATCTGAGATGGAAAGGGAAGGTGAGTCTTCTATGGCTATTTTTTAACTACCGCCGGCTGGCTTGGGGTCCGTACAATAACCCACCCATAGTCTTAACTAAACTAAGCAAATAAGCTTAGCCAATATACTCGCCGTCCATCCCCTCACGCTTCAGGGATCCTAAGAACACATAGTTATTTAATAACTACAAGGGTTATCTTAGGTAGCTAGGTTTTCCCAGACTAGGAGAAGGTGGGCGGGACAGTAGTAATAAAATTTCGCACTCTCTAACATTATTTTCTCTTCCTCCAGCGCATACAACTTCTCTATCGTCCCGGTGAAGGCTTACGTGAGATACGCAACAGTTCCTCTTGCGATCGCAGTCGAACAGACTTTGGGCGTTCAGAGGGTAATGGCGCCGTGGGAAATTTAGAACTCAACCCATATCAAGTGCAAGATGATGCACCACCAAAATATACGCCACCACCCTCATACACCACAGCAACTGGTGCACGTTTTGCGAAGATCCTCAGGCAAAGCATAAGACGTAGTGTCAGACGGTAATTACAGATAAAGCACAGCTGATTATGCTTGGGCTCTTTATTTATTTAATATCTTCTCATTTTTCTTAGTGTACTTGGTGAACGCGGACGCGCACGTCCCATACTCACCATCGATTCGGAGAGCAATCAACCAACCACATCACTAAACTCACACGAGTCGCATGCTCCACAGTACACGAGCGCTGACATACCGATCACAAATACTGCCCTTAACACCGCCACAGCTCAACAGCACAATTTCCCCATCAGCTCAGGTGAGCAAATACAACGTTCACTGTCGCTGGGACGCAAATTGACGGTGAAGCAGCAACATACAACACATCACACTATCGGTGGTGGGCGTGGTCAGCGCTCAACTACCTCGGAAGGTGGACAACGGGGCTTGCGTGCACCCTACACAGCGGACGATGTCGTAACTGTGCTGCGTTCAACTAACCACCCCACAGCAGCAACACCAGCAAACACAGCTCAACAACGTCCAGAAACTGTAGCCGTTGTGTCGCCCTCTACACCCGAAGCGTGCGAGCTTTCGTCGCACAATTATGCTTCGTTTCGTTCGATTGAGAATTTGGTTACGAATGCGGCACCGATGGCACGCAGTGCAGCATTTACTGCAGCGACACGAGCACATAACGACGGCGGTGACGATGATGTCAACGAAAGCGGAAGTAATACATCTGTGATTTAAAACAACAAAAATAAAGTAAAACAAAACAATGAGAAAACGTTACTGAGTTTGTGTACGTGTACTATGTATGTAAATAGTTTATATATTTAATTTATATAAAAAAATAAATATTTAAGTGTAATAATTATTATAAATAATATCTTAGTAATAAAAAAAAAATACTAATTTGTCTAAATCAGTGGTCGGCATTTATTTTCCTTGGATACGAAGTTCGAACTAGTTGGACTTTTACACTAACACAAGCGGTTCTTAACACAGCCGATTGGCAACGCCGAAAGTACAATAACCAACAACACTGACTCATTACTCGCACTGAAATCTACATTATCATATCATGTGCCGGTCACTGCACTAAATAATAATTTCTAACTGTTTTCATATTCCTAAAAGAGAGCTCTAAAGCATACTACTACTAACTCACTTCAATTGCTCAGAGAGGGTACAAAGGTTGGGCGTAAGGTAATGTTCGTTGATCCTTGTAAGGTCCACGAGCTTGGTATCATCTCCAAGAAGAAGTGGTCACCTCATTCAACCCTTATACGAGTACCTTAACTCATTCACTGGTCTAGCAAAGCCTGTCATGGTGTCTAGTGAAGGATGAGAGAGTAAGTGCGCTCTTATTTTCAAATGGCTGGCGGCATGCAAGAAAGCTCAGAGAATGGTGCTCGCAACCAACAGCATTGAGTATGTTGTTGTTGTAGCCGAAATTCGCTCGATAAGTCGCACAAAAAGAGCTGTATCTGCCTCAATCGGTCTAAGGGGTGGTCGGGGTTCAATGCATTTAATGAATTGGGCGTAGAGATGAGTCAATTCCTCTGGAGCTTATCCCGGTAAACTTGTAGGCCGCTTATGGTGAATGACATTCTACTTGATGATGGCAGAAGGTTATTCGTAGTTGAGGCTAGTGTCCTTAGATATATCCTGTTGTTGGTGTACTTGTAGTCTTATCAAGTCCACGCATCCTTTTATTCAATGGGACGCGATGAACCCTACAAGATTATGTTGATGTTTCGTTGACGGTGGCACCTGGATAGATGTGGAGTTTAGTCACTTGTTGTTGTTGTAGTAACGATTCGTCGTCCTTCCTTACCTAGCATTGTTGTTGTTGTTGTTTTAGCAACAAAACCACTTCCCGATTCGCTATGACCAGTGGAACCTTCTAGGCCATGTCATCCCTCCTTCCGAAAGGAAAGAGAAGATGGGCAATGAGAGGTGAGAGGCATCACATCCGTAGATCAACCATCGAGTTGCGCATCATTACCTTTGTGCAGATTAGTCACCTCTTACGACCGGTATGCCTACCGCGTGCGTATTCTAAACCCCTAACCCGCAGGGTGATACTATGTCTCTGCTAACGGAAGTCCAAGAATCGGCTTCAAAATGGTTGTACCTGAGTGAGGTTGGTGTTAGAAGAGCGGGACAGGGAAGTAGAAAGGCGCGAGTAAGACATACTATGTCAACTCTAAAAACCTCTTCATATATGTGAGTACTTTTTGAGGTTCCAATATCGATTCATAACCAAGTGGATGATAATATTAAGTTCCATTAGGCGATTGAAGAGGTGAGATTTCTGAGGTGTCTATTTATAATGGAATGGAGCTCGTCAGGTTAGTAGCCGTTATCCTATAGGGTTTGATAAAAAAGTGGAGACACTTCATACTTCTGGGCTTTGATGTTTCATTCCTAAATTCCTCAGACAATCCCATACTACCGTTCTAAACATCTAACGCCGACTAAACTCGTCTTCCAATTAATCGATCCCTTCACACACCGACGCTTACGTACGTATAGCGAGTGTGTGAGCTCAAGTAAATGAATAAAATCCTTTTACACACTTTTGCTCTTTGATTAAATTAGGTGAGCGCAATTTGCCTCCATTCCTTCCATTAAGGCAAAGCACCACAACTAAGAGACCTAATTTTGAAAGAAAACTTAATTAAAAATTGAGCCACAAAAAATTATTTTTGCTCGCACTTCATTTATTTGTAGACATTAATTTGCATGCAAGATACAGTGGTGTGCATAGAAATGTGGACACTTCAATAATTGGCTGTCTTTTGCCAATGGAAAGAATTTATAATTTAAAAATTAAAGCTTTTTTAAAATTTTCCAACCTATTTCTTAAGATCTTTCAGGTTTACCAATAATAATGAGAAGGCAATCGGTTCGAGATATCCATATTAATTCTCATCGAAACTGGGCTTACATACCGGCTTGGCTCGGGGTTCACCCTACCATAGATTGTGAATTCAACACCCGCAATATCCCCATAGTCCGTCAAAATGAAATGAGCTTAATGAAATGGTTAGCGCATGTATAAGCGCATGTATAAGCTTCTTCAGAGAATATGGGTGGACGAGTGTCTAAAGATTGGAATCTATGTTCTCTATGCAATCTGAGGTTCGATGTGAAAGAAGTGATTGGACCTTTACCTTTCAAAAAATTACGTTACCCGTTAGGCGGATATTTGGTATATGGTATGGTATATGTGAACTGGTGCTGCTGCGGTTAAAGAGAAAATGAAGACACTACTAGGACCATCCAATTTGTAGCTCCTCTGCAAAAAAAGCTCTTAATCTGGGATGAGTCAAGGGTGAGTCGCAAAGAAGCATGCGACCAATGCCAGTTTTAATCTTTTTGTATGGGTTGAAGTGATCTCTTTTGTGTGAGCATGTCCTAGTCTAGTCCTAGTAAAAGAACAGTGTCTGATAGATGCGATTTGTTTCCCTACTGGTACAGTCACTTCAAGTTCGCTATCAACAGCTAAAAGTAGGCTACAGAAATTTAAATCGGCTTATCATTCCATAGCCCACTGTAGACGAAAGGGGTTTGATCTCAGATCACTCTTTTTCGAAATTTTTGGCTTGGTTATTTGCCTAAAGTACTATAGCAGCTCTTGTAGGTTATGAGCTTAGAAAAAGATCGTGTCAATTTTTATTGTATGGGAGCATGGAAATCCAGTTTTACATTCCTTTTTCCGCCAGGAGCTGCATTGGGTGCTGTTTGAGTCTGAACTTGGAGCTCATGCGTTGAAATCAACTTTGTTGTTTGTTGTTGTTGCCCTATAACGCACCGAGAATGACAGTCCTTTGCAGCGTATGAATCCTGAAGCTTTCTTCTATACTGCGCAAGGCGGTTTGCTGGATGATTGCCCTAGAAAAACATTTTAAGCAGACAAGGCTCTGGCGTTCCCAAGTCACTGAAAGAAGAAGAAAACAGAGTCAACGCACAGGAGGTTGGAGGTATTCTTAACAAAACATTCACACCATAGTCGGGGTAGAATCTGAGGGCGCTGTGTTGTTGTGTATTATTATGGACGGAACGAAGTTAAAAAGAGGGTTGGTATACACCACACGCCGTTTAAACTTTCGGCATATCTGGGTTTAGTCGCCATAAATAGGGAAAAGTTTAAGTTATTTCAATATTCAGACCGAAGTTTGGACAGAGTGATTCGCGACTACCACGGAACTTCGTGTTCTTCGGCAGCTACTCGGTATAACGGCGTTCACCAGCTGTTTACCGACTTTGAGCGGATGTTGTTCAAGGTGTGAAAATTGGGAAGTGTTTTTGCTTTTAATAAAACAACAACAAAAACAGGAAGAACGTCTGCCCAGATTGTATAATTTTTATTTTTTTTTTTAATTCACCAAAAGTCTGCTGCGACACATTTTCTTCACGAGCACAATTACTTAAATCCGCGCTCTATAGCTGACTGTTACAAATTCTCATAAAGTAGATGCGTCTTTGTTGAGGGCACGTTCTATAGTTAAAACCGACAATCATGTGCGCGCTCGAGTGTGTGTGTGTGTGTGGTGTGTGGTGCGTAGTAGCCGGGTGACACAGGAATTGCAACGCAATTGTGTTGCGGGTTAAGTAGGTGCTGCTGCTGTACTGAGCTCTGCTGTGATTGCGCCTTTTTTCTCATTTTTTATTATTTTTATTATTATCATTACAATAACACTTAACGTTTAATCCCTCAATCGAAATAAAAACGGTGTCTGATCTTTTATTTGTTGTTGTTGTTCTTGTTGTTCACTTCACAACGTATTTAGTTTACTCGCAAGTTTTCCTACCGAATTTCTGTTTGTTTTGTCTGAAGTCGGGCTGCACGTCATTTTGCACTCGCCATAACTCGCATATGTCACATTTATTATGAAAGATTTTGAAAAAAAAAAACAACACGAAATACAGAGCGTAAAAAAGTAACAACTACAAAAACAAAAAAAAAAACAAAATCACAATAACAATAATCCGATTAAAGTTTTGCTGGACGAGAAATAAAAAAAAACGGAAGTGATTGTGATAAAAGCGGAAAAATGCTAACAAGAAAATATTTGTGCTATTTCATTGACTGACCAATAAGCTCATATGTATGTATGTGTGGGTGTAAATGAGTATTTGTGCATAGCTAGCTAGCAAAAAATTACGTAAGTGGTTGGCACAGTGTGGCCGCAGTGCTGAGTACTTTGATGGTCTGTTCGACAGAATTTTGATCTTGGAATGGACGCAGGATGAAAGTAATTCCTTACCCCAGTTCGACCACAGCGCAATTGGTACCTTTTCGGTTCCTTCTGATATCACATTAGCTAACGAATATGATACTGAAAGTGAATTGGCTACAAATCTGCATACTCAAAAAAATTCTAAAAATTCTGAGAAAAAATTTGAAAATTTCCCTGAAAATTCGTCGAAATTTAGCGAATTTTTCCCATATTTTTAAAACATAATTTAGATTTTATGTGTTAGATCATGAGAAGCTGTCTCAAAGCAAATTAATTAAAATAAATTTATTGAAGCCAAAAATGGTGAGAGCTGCCAAAATGAGGTGTGTACTTATTTATGTGAGTGACTGTAAGTCCCAGAAAGTCAGACATCCATCTTGGGTTTTTTTCGAGCTCTTAAGATAATATTTAGCAATACATACCTGCGTTGTTAAGTCACAGATAAATATTTTCACAAACCGCTTGAAACACCAGGAAATAACACCCTGAGGATGAGAAAGATACGGTTGGTTATAAAGAGAGATAAGGTGAAATTAGAAAGTTAGGTTAGAATGCTGGAAAGCCAGTTTTTGGGAGTAAAACGCAAGCCGGGCTTGATCGTCCCATATTTGAAAATAAACATGTGGGCCTCCCTGATAGACGTCCTAAAACCGCAAATGATTTTTATAAAATTCTCCTTGTTACAGTCCCAAAACAAAAACGTCTGCCTACTGAGGCATTACCCTTACCACTAACCTTTTTCATTCGGCATCTCATAAGCCTTACACGAAAATTAAATAAGCGTTATATAAGGGATGCATACTTTTTTGTTGGCTATTTATGTTTTCGTATGCTTTCTTCCATGAAAAAATCATACAACGAAGGTAAACAAAAGCTAAGCTTTTGAATTTTTGGTAATTTTCAAAATTTGTTTGCGTTTCTTTGTTTTGTTAATTTCATAACAAATAATGCTGTGCCATGCAATCGGCACCTTTCCCATACTACGATGCTCTGCTGTTGTCAATTGTATTTGCAGCAATGCTCATAATCAGAGCACACGGCCACCCATACGCCAAAAAGTAGGCAACACATTTGGCGATGACTTTATACCCGGTATTATCAGGCGCTTGCGGGATGGACTTATATATGGATATATCTTCTAGTTTGACACGGAGTTTCAAGATATTGGGCATCATATTTACTTGAGCAAAGGACAGTGATGCGTAAGCCACCAAGACATTCTGGTGATATCTTTTGGAGTTCTAACTGTACAAGCTCTCACACACAGCCGTTGAAGAGCTTTATCAAGGATGTAAAAATTCTTTCGAATACTTTCGGTTTGTTTGGACGGTCACGCAACGTTCCCGAGGTACTTTAGGATTTTCTTGTCCGCTATAGTCACGGTCGGACTTTGTTGTTTTTGGTTGGTAGTAACACCAGCACGACAACCGAGGGAACGGTTTACTTGGAGAAGAAATCTTGATGCTTCTGGTGGGGACGGATGATTCGATGTATAAAAACTAAACAATAGTTTGTCCAATTTTGAGGTACCCGTTCTTATCCTATGAAGTCTCGAAGGAAACTATGTTAGGTAGGTAGGTAGGTAGAATGGCTGCGACGCGGGTCGCCCAAGTAGCTTATAGAAGCCGTTTTGATGCCATAAAAAAAACTCGTTTAAACCTACTTATATAATATGGATATCTGTTACAACCAACCAGAGTTGTTGATAAACTCGAGGATGTTTGAAATTCCTATCTCGGATACACGATCCAAGTTCCCCAAGAAGGGGCTCCCAAAGGATTTCATTCGCCTACCGGCTAGAGCCGGGCACCTACACAGGAAATGCTCAACGGTCTCTTTGGAAACTATGTTGCTCTGTGGTCTTTTTGCTGCATGAAAGTGTTCGGATACCTCTTTGTGGACTGTGAATCCGTTAATAGCACCAGACCCGTCGAAGCTTTAAGTCCTCGTTACTGATCTATGTATGTACTTTCCAAAAATTCTTGGAATGGTATCACCTAATCCGAAGAAAAGCAGGAGTTAGATAGTGACAGGAATTTCCAGCGATTTGCTCAGCATTATTATTTATGGCCCCAATTTGGATGCGAAGCTTATGACCCATACCCCCTTAGTGGGGGAATTTTTTCTATTTCGATCAGCCTAAATCAGTATGATCGGAAATATTTAAGCATCATTTTGACGATCCTGTGCCCATAGATTTTGAATCTTTAACATTCAACTTTAAGTAACCGATACTTCTGTTGCCTGTTTCCGCCTGAGAAGCTCGCTTTTCATTTCGGCTATGAACCTTCGATAAATTTGGAGATCCTCAGGTACCTTAAGGTCTTGTTAAATACGTCCTTTCGATTTGCCGCTTTGTTAACCCCGGTGAAGTACGAGCCGAGTCTATATTGGTAATATCGGATATCTAATGGAAAATTAGGTCTAACTATGACCCTCAGGAGTTAAAAGTGAATTCCAGAAAGTCGTCACAGTCAGTATTACAATTACGGTCCTTGACTAGGGCTAAGTGAACTAATTTTTATTTAATAAAATGATTTTTTTTTTAAATTTCACAGCTCGTCTTTACTTCAAATTCAAATTTTTGATGCAAAAAAATACCACAGTACCAAACCGTAGCAAAGGCAACGTCAACGACGACTGCGACGCTAGCAACTACATGATGCCGGCGCCAACGTCAAATACTATACAGCAGTTTCACTCAATCAACGATAGCAGCAGCGCGCTCTCACTCAGTCAACCACACGAAAAAACTCGTTATTCACAATTCACGCAACTTGCAACTTCAGTTGGTATTTGAGCACGAAACGATAAAGTTGTGGTGACCGGATGTGACGCGTAGTGAAACTTTGAATTTTTGTTGGTGAACACAAACCTGAGTTTTCAAACAACAACAAAATAAGTGTACACACTCACACATACACGCGTATATGTGCACATATACAACAACGCAAGAAAGAAGAAGAAGTTGATTCAATTAATTTTTGGCTATGGGAAAATTTACTCCTGTGTGAAAAAAACGGTATATTTCGTGAACGAAAAAGTTTAAATATATTAAAATATAAATTTTACGCTAACCTGAATCAAGTTTAAACAAGTATACGATATTTTTTAACGTTCTTTTTGTTGTTCGTAGTGCAAAGCCGTCACAAAATATGTATGTAGGTACCTAACGTGAGATTTTATTTTTCCTGTTCATTTGCAACAACAACAACGACGACCATTACGAGCGACTGGCTTTTTGTAACGTAGTGTTCGTGCGTTTGTACTTGTGCATCGGTGTGACTCCTGTAGCCCGTTTCTGTAACTTTGCGTTAACTTAACGAATGAGTTTTTATCGCATGGCTCGTAACGAATTCGTTATGAAAAGTGTTTCTGTATGAAAAAAATTCACCTTGCGATATGTTCGTGGTGTGTTATGTAAAAATGATAAAATGATAGCCCACAAGGCTTAGGTGCCAAATAGAACATTTGACGCACGCCAAGCAATTGTCTTAATAGCCTAGTAGTTGTGATGTTGCCCTAACCAGCGGGGGATTCCGAGTTCGAATCATGGCAAGTTTTTATTTTTTTCATCTTTTTTTTAAATATTTTTTTTTTGTTTTTATATTTTTCTAAGAACTTACTTTGAGTAAATATTAATAACATTAAAAATTTGCACACAATGCAATTATTTTGGATTCTACGCTTGTTATCACTGCCACTATAGGCTGCGTTAATTTTATCGATCGCCGTAACGAAAATACATATCTACCACGCTTATAGAAACACTGCTCAGCGATAACTACATAACAGGGTTGCACTTTGCGTTAAAAATCGTATCGATGGGATACAGAAACGGGCTACTGATGTGGTGCTGCGCACACAAAAATTGACAACGAGAAGGCAAGAAGCAGCAGCAACAGCAGCAGGCACACAAAATGGGTAGAAACCCAGAAATGTTGTGAAAAAATATTCAAGTGTGAAGTGAAAGGTGCAAAATTTTTGTGGAAAAAATAAAATTATTATTACCTATTGCTAGTTTATTATTTTTTCATTTTTTTTGTTGCGCTGCAGCTTTGAAGATTTTACTAGAAAGTGAAGCAGTGTAAGCGCACGATTTGTAAAAGTGTGCATTTTTGGAAAAATTTATAGAAATATTCGGCATAGCGATTGTTGCTGGTTTCTTTTGTTGTTGTTGCAAGTATTGTAGTATTGCGAAGAACTGTGAGTATACAAATATTTGGCGTAAGAAAAAAGAAGGATATTTGGCGTTGTAGCAGAAATCGGCGAAAACAAATGTGAGTTCAATGATATCTTTATGTGTATGTACATATGTATGTATTTACATTAAACCGTTTTCGAATATTTTTTTTATCTATGTAAGTAGACCCTAAAGTTTCGTTTGCTGGCAAAAACTGGTATTTCAGCAAAAAAAAAATGTACAAGAAAAGTGGCAGCAGTGTTGTAAAAAATTTAAATATTTTTGTTAATTGTTATTAGAAAATAATTATAGCGATTTGCATAGCGTTGATATGGCATGACATGTTTCGAAGTCACCAATTTCTCATTAGACCATTTTTGCCAGTTTTTTAAAGTTGGATGCTAAAAATATCGTTTTAAAAAGTACGTAACTCAGCGGATTTGTTGAAAAATTCATGTCTCAAGAACTCCTTTCAAGATTTGTAACTGCAAGATAACATTTTTATTAAAGGGATACCTATGTATGTATGAACATTAGAGAGAAACGTTTGAAATCTTTCCTTTGATTGGATAGCAGAATTCTATTCAAAGATAGAAAAATAAAAAAAGTCAGAACCCTTTAAAAACATCCGAATTTCTCCGAGCAATTCTTGTTAATTTTGATAGCTAAATAGCCGAGTACTTAACAGAAAATTAGAGTGAAAAATGCTTAGCATCGGTTTGATCCTTTCTTATTTTTTCGGAATTGTGTCGTAAATATGCGATGTTTTTAAGTAAACAAAAAATAAGCAAAAAATTAATTGAGAAATGTTGAAAAATAACATTAATTATGTATTTTCAAAAAATCAGTATATCTATCTTGGCTGAATGATGTAATCTAAATTGCAAACTACTGTGCGTTCCTTGAACTCATTTGACCTCAGAAGTTTCGAAGTCGCTCTCTTAAGGGCCGTCCGTCCTTATTGCTGACATCGCTGAGATTTGACTTTTTCAATGAAATGCCTAAGTTAAGTTCCTTTAAACCTAATTACTAAGAGGCGACCTTTCAAAGTAAAGCAAAAACAAGTAAGGAAGTCTAAGTTCGGGAGAACCGAACATTAAATACCCAGCGTTAGTTTTCAGAACGAGATACAAATACCATGACTTGGGAATAATATATGTAGGCCCTAGAATGTATGAAAACAATTAACTGAAGAAATTTTCAATTCTATTTTTAAAATTAATATTTATTTAAGCTAATATAAATGACTAGTACTAGTACGCTGGGTATAAAAAGGGGCGTGGTTATCATCCGATTTCGCTCATTTTAAACACCAATCTGCCTTGGCCAGAAAGTAGCCTGCATAACAAATTTCATGCAAATACCTCAATTTTTACTCAAGTTATGTTAACTTATGTGATTTTCGAAATTTTCGATATCGAAAAAGGAAGCGCGGCTATCATCCGATTTCGTCCATTTTCAATAGCAACTTACCTTGGCCAGAAAGTAACCTTTCATGCAAATATCTCACTTTTGATTAAGTTATCGTGTACACGGACGGACAGACAGACGGACGGGCATGCCTTAATCAATTCCTCTTTTCAACCTTAGAACTTTGATACCTGGAACTCTATATCTAACTCGATTATTTTGCGTCGTTACGTAGTACCGTTATGTGGACAAAATTATAATACCCTTGTACTAGTACTAGTACGCTGGGTATAACAATGTGCCTATTTCATCATATTCGAGCTGACTTGATGCACCTTCCTTGTTCTATCACGCCCGCCAGATTTTATACTGTCCGGAATTGGGCTCTTCAGAAAATAAAAGGTCCTAGCAGATGCTTTGCTTCACTTTTCCACAACCTGCAGCTTTATCTTTCTGTGTTCTTTTTGTAGTAGCAGTAATTCACCCTGCTCCGTTGCTACCTTCAGCCATGGTTACGGATTAAACAGGGTTATACCGAGTTATCAGAAAACATACACTGAAGATGAAGGATCGCCGAAACCGGTTTACAACAAAACAAAAATTGACGAGGGTTGATGAAAAATCGTTCCAATATACATAAATCTAGTTATCAGTCCTTGATCGGAAAACAACAAATAATTCTGGTACGTAGGCCCGAATATGCTGGTTACTGTGGATCTCTCCGCTTTCCTTTTATTTTTCCCTTTCCCTCTTCAGTCCTTTTGTCGCTATTTTAGGACGATCTAAGATTCCAAGAAGCTTGTCAAAACAACTGGTACGAAAGAAATACATGCCCTTGTGAGCATTTGAGTTTGATATGTTGGGTGATAGGAACTATGCCGGATATTTACTATGGGAAAATCTGGTGGATAGTGGAAAATGACTACAAAGCTACATATTTACCGCTCGTCAGAAAATTTTTTTTTATTTTTCCCGACTGATTTACAGGATTTTTTCGATATGGCTATTAGTCACCTCCTCCGACAGGCATACTTGCGCTGGGTATATTCTAAGCCCCCTAACCCGCTTCATCAGGGCAAAAGGCGTCTTACATTTACCCCTTGCAGTTTCATCCAATTGTAATAAAATTTACAAATTACATGCTAGCATCAAAAAATCAATCCAACAATAATTTATTCAAAACAATTTTTTTTTGTTACACGCAATTGTGTTGGTTTTTCCTTAAAATTTTTTGTTCCATCTTTAATTACAACTTCTAGTGAGAATAAGCAGGTGTGACATCCTATATCACATACTCGTGCTTAATAACATACAAACATATGTATGTACAGTGCACTCGCGAAAACTCGAACACACGATAACTCGAACATTCGGAAACTTGAACTTTTTTTTTCTCCATTGACTACTTTAAAACTCGAACAAAATGTAGCTACTCTAAAACTCGAACAATTATTTTCTTTTTTTCATGGAAAAACATGTTAGAAACTGTCGTTTTGCATGTGCTGTAACGGCCGATATTCAAATTTTTGTCGTTATGTGAGTCTTTTGTTTCATTCTAATAGCTGTATTCTGTAAGTCTGTCTCATCTCAAGTCACTAAATTTGAGATTTTTCATTAGAGACAATTTTTGTGACTTCCGCTGATTTCGGTATTCTGTAAGAGAAAATCACAAAAAGTTCACCATTGATGTGTGGTAAAAACAGATATGCATAAATCTGAAGTACAGCATTTGACAGCGCTCAAATAAATGGTGCAATAGCACAGGTAGTAAGTGTCTCGGGGTACAACGTGAGCGGTGCAGGTTCAAACCCAGGATCGGGGACAGTTTATTATTTTTGTTTTTTCTTTTTTGTATTCATTAATTATTATTTTTTTAAATATTTATAAATGATTTCAAACTTAAAAAAACAAATTTTTAACTTATTTAATTTTTAGCCCTATATTTTCTTGTTTGTGACCTGCCTACAACCAGCTGACAAATTAGTGACTCTTTTTTTGAGACTTGAGATGTGAGACGGCTTACTGAATACCAAATTGTCTCAAAATTGAAATTGACCACAAAATGTCTCTATTAGTGACTAGAGACAGCTTACAGAATTCGCCTATAAGGCGCCGCACTGGCTGGGTTTCGTGCTAATTACGGAACTTTTCGTTTAAGTTGATCGATATTTGTCAGTGATACACGGGATTTTGCGCGGTTAGGATCAAATTTATTTGCGTGTTATAATGGGACGAAAACAAATGTTTTAAGTTTAGCAAAAAAGGCTGTATTGAATGCGGTAGAAAATAAGAAACATCAAACCAAAATCACTGCTTTTTTTCTAATACATAATTTGTAAACAACATTCATATTTGCTAGCATTTTTTATTAAATAAACTGGCAATGAACTACAAAACATCAAACCAGAGAATCTCTTTGATTAATAATACCATAAAATTGGACAGGATATAAAAACTGTTAAAAAGAATACATTTATCAATTAAAAATACATAACGTTCGAAAACTCGAACATTTCGATAACTCGGACAGGGCTGGTTTTCATTAGTTCGAGTTTTCGCGAGTGCACTGTATGTACATACATGTTAGAGTAACTTGTTTATCTGCGTAATTTATAAGCGCAATATACATAGGTAGTCGTACGAAGTTAATGCGGATAGTAAGTAGCAGCATGAACCACAAAGAATGGTGACAAGCCAAAGACATTACGCTCTAAGTACAGATCACGTACCTATCTACCTACCTACATATGTTTCTATATATTTACTACCTACTTAGTAGATATCTACGGGGTCAAAAACGTTATTTACTTCTTCTTGTTTGTTTTTAAGTACTCTTACTCTTACTCACTCCTCTTTTCGTACTGTGCTAATATATCTTCTTCGCAGCTTTACATTTCTCCTTTGACTTTGCGAGTTGCAATTTTTTTTTGAACTCTGTGAGTTTGAATTTATTGTTAATTTTCTTCTTCTCATTTTCCATTGGTAATCCATCAGCTGCGCTTACGTCTTCATCGCTGTTGCTAGTGCTGCTGCTACGGTCTCTAACTTCGCGGTTGCCGTCACTGCCACTGTTTATTTTCACTCCAATTTCGAGTTTGTATAACGTTCCACAGATTTTCAAGAATAGTAGTTT
The DNA here is from genome assembly GCA_951509765.1 of Sphenella marginata. Lineage (NCBI taxonomy): Eukaryota > Metazoa > Arthropoda > Insecta > Diptera > Tephritidae > Sphenella > Sphenella marginata. Next base: position 50,944,896 of record OX608083.1, read on the forward strand.
AACTTTGGAAACCGGCAATATTGTCACCATGAAAGGATTCAAGTTCACCTATGATCACAACACAGTCTTGGTACACACATAAGTATATTCCTTAAAAAGCCCTTCCCGGAATTTGTATTGGAGTTTTTCTGCATTGTCTATCAGCGTTTCAACAGCATGGACCAACAACCAACTTTTGATTTTTGTAACTGTTTCCTCAATAAACATGCCATTAACGCGATCTTTGTGAAGACGCCACTCTAAAATTTCGATAGTTCTTTCAATGCATACATATGTTATATGTATGTACATGCAGGATTATTCCTGAAGGCCCCTTAATGTATGCTTTAAAATTTCAATTTGGTAGAGAAATAAAACAAAACAAAAAAAAAATAAATAAATTAAGTAAAATAAAATAAAAAACATTAAAATATAATATAATATAATAAAATAAAAAAAAAATTTAAATAGAATAAATAAATTAAAATAAAATTTAAGAAAATAAAATAAAATAAAACAAAATTAAGTAAAAATAAAATAGAATTTAAGAAAATAAAATAATCTAAAATAAAATAAAATAAAGTAAATTAAAATAAAATAACATGAAATAAAGTAAAATAAAATGAAATAAAATAAGTTAAAAATAAATAAAAAAAATTAAATTAAATAGAAGAAGTTTTTGCGAATTTTCTGAAAATATAATTAAAGAAAATAATATAAAATAAAATAAATTAAAATAAAATAAAATGAAATAAAGTAAAATAAAATAATCTAAAATAAAATAAAATTAAATAAAATAAAATTAAATAAATTAAAATAAACTAAAATGAAATAAAAATAAAATAAAATAAAATAAAATAAAATATAATAAAGTAAAATAAAATAAAATATAATAAAGTAAAATAAAATAAAATAATTAAACCGAATAAAATAAAGATTTGTTCTTGAATTATAAGCTCTAGTTACTACTCATGGTTGCAGGTTTATAGAATTTTTTTTATATTCGTTTTAAAATATACATATTATATTTCGACGGCAACTGTCTTTGTTCCTAGAAGGTTTCCCGAAAATTTAAAACCAAAATTGGGATGTATATTACGCCTAATTTATGCACTTTTGCTTACCTTTCTCGAAAAAAATTTAAAAACATTGTTCCACTAAGCGAACATTTGTTGATCCCCACCCATATCTAGGTATATACATACCTGTATAAATTAGTAAAGATTTTGCTCTCGCATAAGTATTTAGTGGCACATTCATTTCAACTCAAATCAATCCATTGCGCTCATTCACAATAGACAAAGCCGCGAGTTTACACCGAGTTTGGCTAGCAGGACACCCTTAGCTGCCTGCTAAAACGTAACCGCACGCCCAAATGCTCACTTGTATTTGTATGTATGTGTGAATTGTTGTTGTTATTGTTGTATTTTGTTTTCATACATATTTTTTGTTTGCTTATTGCCTTTTGCCATTTGCCTTTTCCGCTTTTATTGCTTTCATCGTTTCATCTTTGCCACTTCGCCCTATGAGCTCGGTGTGTGCTGCGATGTCCGAAAATTTTCTGTTTCTGTTTATGAATTTTCCTTCGTTTTAGTGTTTTAAGTTGGTGACGTTTGTGTCTGCATAGTTTTTCCACTGTCATTGTTTTTGTTTTTCTTTCTTTACGCTAAGTGTATTTGTATTTTTCGGTTTTCGTTGATGTGGCTGTTGTTGTTGTGCGCCTCTGTGTTTTGTGCAAAAATGACATTCTAACGTATGAAAGTCAGTTGAAAAACAGCCTAGGGGCGTTTTTGCGAAAGACAGGAGATTTAAAGTGCGAAAAAAAGGATATTCGGATTGTTGTTTGTGGCTGGCGGTTGGCTGGCGGCTGCTGACGGCCTGCGACTCTTTTAACACTTCTAATTTTATGCGGCTACGAAGAAGACATTTCAATTTAAGTTTTCAACTATTTCCTGGTTTGAATGTGTAGCTTAATATATATACATACATATGTACTTAACTATATACAGTGGCGTACATATATAGGCTCTGTTTTAGGGTGGGGAAGATGTTCTTGATGAATTACTACGAAATAAAATAAAATTAAATACAATTAAAGAAAAAAAAATAATATAAAATAAAATAAAATAAAATAAAATAAAATAAAATAAAATAAAATAAAATAAAATAAAATAAAATAAAATAAAATAAAATAAAATAAAATAAAATAAAATAAAATAAAATAAAATAAAATAAAATAAAATAAAATAAAATAAAATAAAATAAAATAAAATAAAATAAAATAAAATAAAATAAAATAAAATAAAGTAAAATAAAATAAAATAAAATAAAATGAAATGAAATGAAATAAAATGAAATAAAATAAAATAAAATAAAAATGAAATAAAATGAAATAAAATAAAATAAAATAAAATAAAATAAAATAAAATAAAATAAAATAAAATAAAATAAAATAAAATAAAATAAAATAAAATAGTATTAAATAAAATAAAATAAAATAAAATAAAATAAAATAAAATAAAATAAAATAAAATAAAATAAAATAAAATAGTATTAAATAAAATAAAATAAAATAAAATAAAATAAAATAAAATAAAATAAAATAAAATAAAATAAAATAAAATAAAATAAAATAAAATAAAATAAAATAGTATTAAATAAAATAAAATAAAATAAAATAAAATAAAATAAAATAAAATAAAATAAAATAAAATAAAATAAAATAAAATAAAATAAAGTAAAATAAAATAAAATAAAATAAAATGAAATGAAATGAAATAAAATAAAATAAAATAAAAATGAAATAAAATGAAATAAAATAAAATAAAATAAAATAAAATAAAATAAAATAAAATAAAATAAAATAAAATAAAATAAAATAAAATAAAATAAAATAAAATAAAATAAAATAGTATTAAATAAAATAAAGTAAAATAAAATAAAATAAAATAAAATGAAATGAAATGAAATAAAATGAAATAAAATAAAATAAAATAAAAATGAAATAAAATGAAATAAAATAAAATAAAATAAAATAAAATAAAATAAAATAAAATAAAATAAAATAAAATAAAATAAAACAAAATAAAATAAAATAAAATAGTATTAAATAAAATAAAATAAAATAAAATAAAATAAAATAAAATAAAATAAAATAAAATAAAATAAAATAAAATAAAATAAAATACAATAAAATTAAATAAAATAAAATAAAATTAAATAAAATAAAATAAAATTAAATAAAATAAAATAAAGTAAAATAAAATAAAATAAAACAAAGTGAACTAAAATAAAATAAAATAAAATAAAATAAAATAAAATAAAATAAAATAAAATAAAATAAAATAAAATAAAATAAAATAAAATTAAATTAAATAAAATAAAATAAAATAAATTAAAATAAAATAAAATAAAATAAAATAAAATAATATAAAATAAAATAAAATAAAATAAAATAAAATAAAATAAAATAAAATAAAATAAAATAAAATAAAATAAAATAAAATAAAATAAAATAAAATAAAATAAAATAAAATAAAATCAAATAAAATAAAATAAAATAAAATAAAATAAAATAAAATAAAATAAAATAAAATAAAGTAAAATAAAATAAAATAAAACAAAGTGAACTAAAATAAAATAAAATAAAATAAAATAAAATAAAATAAAATAAAATAAAATAAAGTAAAATAAAATAATTTAAAATAAGAGAACGAAAACTTACACTGAAGATGGCGGATCTCCGAAACCGGTTTGTAAAAAAAAAAAAAAATTTAGAAGGGAAGACGGAAAATCGTTTCAGTATAAATCTAGATTTCACAGTGTCGGAAAAACAGAAAATCAAAATAACTCATCTTGATTTGAAATGAAAAAGGTAATAAAAAAACCAAATAAAAAAAATTTAAAATGAAAATAAGCTTTTAACAGCACGAACTTCGGTTTGGAAAGGAACTCTCAGAGCCGCCCAGACAAGATTAACTATGAAGATGAAAATAGTTATTGAAGTGCGTTCGCTCTTTGTTCCTTCTATTAATATTGGCGATGAAGTCAGGTTATAATCTAAATATATCTTGAAACTTACTTGGGGAAACTTGAGCATGAAAGCATCGCCTTTGGCAAATTCTCTACTCGTTGCATATTTTATTAGATTTTCGTATTTGAATTTGTTCCCATTTGAAAAATATACAACAACATTTCTATATTACTAACTTCTCCCACTTCAAATGATAACAAATAAAATCAAAATTGACAAAACATGCCCGTAGGTGGACTCTAAAAATGTCTTACAAATCTAACCATGCACACCACTTCGTACTCGTACATTCATTGTGCGTCTCGCATGCCATACAACAAAATCCCCACAGTGCCACAATACGCAGAAATCATTCGAACTGATTTCAAATGCAGTCATTCATATGCAAATCAAATGCCTAGCGTTATGTTAAATGAAAAGTTTTAATCGAATTCTTAACACTCTAATGAATCTGGCAGATAATACTAAGTAAAAGTGGGATTAGCGGAGCTTTTATTACTATTTGGCTTTATATTTGATATATTTAAGCCTACTCGTAACATACAAACACAATAGGACCAACTGAGGGAGTCTAAGTTCGGTTATAAGCGATTATTATATACCCAGTTGCGAGTTTATTTATTTATTTTATGAATTATGAATTAAAAAAAAATAATTGGAGATTATGGGCTCCCCAGTCTTTGGATTAAGAATTTCCAAGGCTATGCCGGCTGTAGTATTTATATTTAACTAAACACCAAAGGGTAAGCCGATTCAGCATTCATCTCTTTGTGAAGGCTTCAACCAAATGTGAGTAAAAGAGTAAAGTTGTTGAGAGCCTGCCAGTCTCAGCCTTCCAGGGGGCCATGTCAGCTTGAATCAATTGCCAACTAACGCTGGTTTCCAAATAGGAGACGCCTTTCAGAGCTGTGGGTTAGCTCTATTACAGAGTGAAAGAAATAGCACAGCAAGAAGTCGCCTTGTTTGAAGATTCATTTTGTTGTTAATGGCTCTCGTAGACCTTTTCACTCTAGACGGATCTATTGGTATTGCTCAACATTATACGTATAGCCGAATAAGCTTCAATGGAAGGTCCAACACAGACATATCAGCATAAAGGCTTCTCCTTTTTGCGCTATTAAAGCTGCTCCGAAGTTAACAGACATATAAAGCTTGTCCTCGGTCTTCTCCAAGGTTTATCGCAAAGTGAATACCTTGTCTATGGCAGACCTCCGAATTATGAAATCGAACTGGTAAGATACAATCAGCTTGTCAAAGTTATACAAGATTAAGGAGACTGAGTTGGTGCGATTTGAAGTAGTGTCTGGTGTTTTAGGCAGAGCCCCCTTTGCTTCCAATCCTGAGGCATCTGACTAGTTGGCCTTTCCCAGGCACTTTTTTATTTTTGTCCCGGAATGTAGCTATATCACTGTGATGATGCTAGCTTCATCATAATAGTTTTAAGCGAAGTTTTTTAGTCGCCAGAGGTTGTGGAAATTAGGCTCGCCATCGCTTTAGTGGCTCTGTTGTATTGACTTCAGATTGACTAACTCATTTGGCTGTGAGAACCATTGATTTGAGATTCCAGTCTCAAGCTATGTCTTTAGCATATTTCATAAGCCGATTGTGAATTACAAAAGCATGCAGCGCTAGTGAAAAAAAAAACGAAAGAAAGACACTCGCCATTACTTTAGTACGCTTTGGACATCGTTTACGAAATTGAGCTTCGTCTGTGGTCGATTTTTTTCATGAATTTTCCGGTCATCTTTCCACCACTCAAGCTTGAAAATTCTCACTCACATTTATGTTGTAATCCTTTTTAATCAATTTCTAATAAAGCGAAGTGCTAATGCGGTAGTTAGAAAAAAAATATTTATCAACTCATTAAGCCAACTTACTGTGCGACATGCTGTTAAATAAATTACAACAACAAAAAATCATACAAACATAATTACAAATCACAGATATGGCTCTTCTAACTCACTCATTTGCATCTCAAATTCTACTTGTTTCATTACATTCTACATAAATAAATAAATAACGAAGAGTGAAAGTCGAGTGCGGGGATTTAGTAGAAAATTGTAGAAATCTTTATAATTAAATCAACTTTAATAATAAATTATCCGAAACAGTTTTTTAATACAAATTCTTATCGATAAACACCTTTTAATTTACTACATTTAAATATAAACAACAAACTACTTTATTTAATTAATAGAAAAATGCCATGCATTCCGTACACTAACACACACACAAGGGCACACACACACACACATACGAACTTCAAGCGAATAAATTAGAAGCCATTAATATAAATTCAGGCGCTTACAAAAATATAAATAAATTTTATTCAAATGTAGCAACAGTTGCTCGGTTTGTTGTGTGGCGCACGAACGATCGGTTGGCTCTCGCTCCACTTCGCTAATCTCGGGTTAACACATGCAACAACAAACTTGACTGATACGAGACATCAACAAAACATGCATAAGTGAGATTATTAGGGTGCTGCTTTTGATTAAAGTGACGTGCTGTTGTTGTTGTTGTTGTAAAGTAAAGAGAAATAGGTGTGGCCAAGCAGTTACAGTTAATTCCAACTCTTTGGCGCTCGTTCGAGCACTCTGGGTAGTTGAAGGCTTAACAGATATCACCGCGTCCTTACCGAGCTAAGTCTGACATTGAACGACTGAATTAAAGCCGATCTGGGTGTGATGTGTGACAACGGCCTCACCTATTCCCGCCACTATACTCACCCCAAAGGTTAAGGAGCCAATATCGCGCAGCCTATTGGTCCGGCAGTGCCTATATGGTCAACGAACCTAAGGTAGAGCAGTTTTAGATCTCGACGAATAGCAAACCAAAGTATTTCAACGACTCGCCACGAAAGAACAAGCCGCGCGTCATGCGAATGCGCCCTCGCTCCGATCGGTCGGGATATGGTGGCTAATCCGATGGGAATTATTATTAGTTATTGTTAGAACCACTGTCTGTCAAACACCCCCCAAAACATAAGTTCCCCTCATGTCTTCTTTGATAGCAGTTAATCCGCCGTTTGAGCGACGGAACCATAGCTGGGGTCTAAACGTCATCCTCGGAGTCGGTAGCTGCCTTCATTGAGTATCCGCCTGTGAGCGCCTTTATTAACATTCAACCACCGAAACTTGAATAAGAAAAAATGTCTTCCCGAAGAGACTCGAGTCATTTTCTTAAATTCGATCTGGATATTGGAACAGGCTACATTCTTACCTAAGCATACTCTATTTCACTAGGCAAACCAAATATGTCCCCCAAGTGGTGGCCAGAAAGCAAAAGGAAGTCGTGATGTTGGATTTGTGGCGAGAAAGCGGACGAATGTCTCCAAGTAGAAATGGTAATCTCAAGCATCCGGTCAAAGCTGATGCCAAACATAGTCCCAAATACCAGAAATACACATAACTGCGGGGCGAACTCAATGAGGTGCCAACATTGACTTCAGCCTCCATCTTATAAAAACCAGGGATGAAGACACTGGACATGGTATTGGGTCGTATGATTTCTCTACTGGGCTGGCACAGCTGCTTTCTGAGAGCAATCTTTCACCAAAAATCTCTTATCTCAGTTCCTTAAGGAGCTAGCGAACTCGTCCCCGCTGTGACTATTTGCAGATTCTTCACTGATTCCGTGTAGACGAAATGGACACTTCAGGGTTCCAAGAGACTCGAAAGGTACTACCAGTGGCGGATCCATGACTTTTGACTTTAATCTACAGCTCCTGGAAAACATGACTTCTTGGTTTCCGAAGAGAAGCTTGGACCCCAAACATCCCACACTATAGACCAAAGGGCCAATAGCGTGGCACTATCTTTAAAGATTTTTTGGCAGTGAAACTTGGAGTACAACTTTGCCGCCTTTAGTGAGATGCGTTGCTCACGAACAGCAAGTTAACCTTGGGTCTAAGCTGTTAAGCCACAATCAAAAATAATAATGACTCCCGATCACAAACGAGCTACCTAAAACTTTAAGTAAGGAACACCCTAGTGAATGTGTAGTAGTATTAGGGCCTCGTATGGGTGTGTATGTGTGCCAAGTAGTTGTATCTGCAGTTGTTGTTGTAACAAAAGTTAGGTTTTAAATGCAAATGTTTTTTTGTTGTTAAATTTTTTTCATTTTTTTAGTTTTGTTTTTGTTTTTTGTTTTAATTTTTTTCCATTTTAATTTATTTTATTTTTTTCTTCTGCAACATTTTCTTACCGCCATCATTGTTGTGGCAGCGAGAGCGGGGTGCGGCAAGCTGGCAGTTGTCGATCTACACGAGATTAAATCTTACATTCACGGTTTTTCTTCGCCTATAAGCCACACCAACCGACGAACTTGAGCTTTGTGTTGTGCACTCTATAAACCGGTATTTGAAATAACCAACTTAAATATTTCTTTATGTTTTGCCTTTTATTGTTGTTGTTGTTGTTGTTGTTGTTGTTGTTGTTGTATGTCATGCAAGTTTGTCTACATATAAACTACATTTGTTGACGTTTATACAGCTTGACTTGACTACGCTTGGGGCTTGGTGATATGGCCGCAAGTTGGAGTTACTTACGTTCAAGCGGACTGCGGACTGCGGGCGAATTGTGCTGACTGTGAGAAAAAGATGCTGGACGCATGCGGGTTTAAGGGCGACGAAGTGTGACGAATAAAGGGAAAATTTCGTGAAATACTTGTTTGTGTTTGGAGCATGTACACACACATATACACCCACACACACATACATACATATTTAGTTATAAATAAAAGCTTTTTTGTTGTTTGTGTTTTGTTAGTTTAAGCCGCCTAAGCTTGGCCAATTCTCAATGTAAATATTTCATAAATTAGCCAGAGGCAATAGAAAAGCGCCTAATTTGATTTAGAAATTTTTGTTTTTATTATGATTTTCTTTTTTTTCTGTTGTAATTTTTGTGTGTTTGCTGTTGTTGTTTTTTGTTGTACTTTGAGCTCATATTTTTATTATTTATTAAATTTGTGCGCCTAATAATTGCCAATGGTGTGGAGATAAATAAACATTTTTATGGTATTTATGGGATTGCTATGTAGTTGTATGTATGTATGTGTGTCTATGTACATGTATGTAGGTGTGTCTGTGTTTGTGTAAACATTTGTTTTCTTCTCGTCTAAGCTCTGTGATAGCACTCAAGTGCGAGCCTGAAATGTTTATTTATGCAAAATAACCGTGGAAGCTGGCGCCTAAGCATAAACAACAACACAAAAAAACAACAAAGTTGAAAGGCAAAGCTTAAAACAACAACAACAACAACAATAAAATCAAAGCAAATTTTGCCAACATTCTTAACCTTCGTTCTGTTTACTTTGATTCGGCATGGGCGCATTCCATTCTATTGCAGAGAAGAAATGAGTTAAATGCAATGAATTTCAACAATTTACAAAAGATCAGAAATAGTTTTGAAAGTAGCAAAAATACTAGTAAATAGCTATGCCATTAAAGGTAGTGGAGCGCCCTTACAAATTATCCACAGGCATCATACTTATTGAGAAACAAAAGGTAAATACAGCTGTGCGCAAAAAAATAGCAACAAAAGTTTTAAAAGCAATACAAGTTTTATTTTTTTTTTCTATTTTTTTATGAAAAAAATTTTCATCATCAGTTTTTATAAGAGCATGTTTAAAACAAAAAATAAATAGAAATAGTTTAAAACAAAAATTCTTTTGAAAACTTTATTTTAGGTTTTAAAATTAAAAAAAAATACTTTAAAACGCACAAAAATCAAGGAACGACTTGTATAGCTTGTACATAAAATTTGTATTTAAATTATATGCACATTTTCTAAATTTTCTACAATTTTGATATCTGCATGCTTAGAACAAAAAAAAAAAAAAAAATACAAGACAAATCCAACAAAGTTTGTGATTAATTTTTTCTTTCCTTTTATAAAATTTAAACCAAATTTTTATCGAATTCTCAATTGTTTTAGTAGTGCATGTAAAAACAAAAACTTTTTAGAAAAAAAAATTATGTAGAAGAGATATCAAAAAAAAAAAAAAAATACAAATACAAGTTTTTCGAATTGCAAAAAATTTTCTTTTAGATTTAAAACCTTTTTATGCATTCATTTATATGTAACGGCTTGAAAAAAAAACTAAAAAATAAAATAAAAAATTAAAGAACATTTATTATAAAAAAAATTGGAAATTTGAAAAATTAATTCCTCACACTTTCTACATTTTTCATAACGCTTAATTTTTTTAAATAAAAGTACAATTTGTTTTAAAAGTTACAACTTTTTGAGTTGAAGCTTTTCAAGTTAAAATTTTTTAACTTTTTTTCTTTCCAAGCAAAAGCTTCTAGAATATGCAAAATATTTCAAAAATAAAATTTTAAGTACAATGTATTAGTAGTATTCCAAAAATATTTGCTTAAAAATTCTTTATAGGAAATATATACATACATATGTATAGCAGAAATTTCAAAAATCGTGGTTTCTAAAATTTTTTTATTTTATTTCAAATTTATAGGATTGCAAAAAGTAGAATTTACAATTTGAAAAAATATTAAGGGGTGTTAATTTTTAAAATTTTAAATAAATTTCGCCAAACTTTCCACTTTTTGACAGTCGTATGCCATACCATTTTTTTTTTTTAATTTTAAAAATTGCATGCCTGTATGTTAACAGTGAAAACTTATTGAAAAAAATATAGAACAAGTTTGAAAAAAATACATACATACTACATACATAATTTCGGGAAAAAATGGAATTTTACAATTAAAAAATTTTTTTTTTCAAAAGTTTATAATTTCAACCATCTTTTCTTAAAATTTACAAACTTTTGCATGCGCATGAAAAGATACAATAAAATATGTTAATTAAAGTATAAAAAAATTTTAATTTTAAAAAATTTTATTATTATGAATATAAACAGTTTGAAAATATTCATAATTTTGAAAAAACTTTGAAGTTATATAATTGCCATAATTCTTTCTTAAAATTTGAAAAATATGGAAAAAGTTTCCAAAAATTTGAAAATTTACAAAATTTTATGTTTATAAAAAAAATATCAAAGAACTAGAACATAAAATAGATTCTATACTTCTATTTGCATATTTAGGGATACACTAGTGAAAATTTCATTCAATTTTATGCTGTGGTTTTTGAGTGATCCGCGAACAAACATACGAAAATTTTCCAATTTTTTTTGGCTTTTTTGCTAATTTTTTTTAATATCTTTAATGCCTCTTACCATTTCATTATTGTAAAAATGCTGAGAAACTAAAAACTTAAACAGTTTTAGAAAATCGATTCCATTTTTTTGCGCACTGCTGTATTCAAAAGTATCATAATTTCCTGTTCTGAATTTCAGAATTCGACTTGCAATACAAATCAAAAATGTTTGACATATTTCGTGGCTCTTTATGTACCTTTGTGCGAATGTGCGTATTGCATGAATGTTGAAATATGAGTTGGGTAAAGGTTGATGTGTCATTTGTTCGTTTTTTTTTTTGTTTGTTGCCTCCGACAAGTCAGTGTAATGGACAGTGCTGGCAGTAGATATGGATCTGTCACATATGGACACAAATTTAGTGTACATATGTATGTATGTATGTATGTTATTAGCCTGCACTGCAACAATCAAACTCGTCTGAGTCATATATTTCTCTCTTCTTCTTTTTTTTTTTTTCTTTAAAGTCTAAATGTCATTATGTGAATTTTCAATTGGACTCCCTGTGGTGCCGAAATCACCGTAAGGACACACACATGTGAGAGTATGAATAAGAGAATAAAGTGTATTTTCAACGGTGTTTTGTCAGCGGCATTTAATTACGTCAGGTTATTAAATATGTAGTGATGACACAAGGGAAAATATACTCGTACAATATAGCTTTGTTATTTATATACCTGAAGGCAGCTAATTTATGTACATAAATGAATATATACATATATGTGTGTGTATATGAGATGAATATAATAGGGGCCAAACCAAACTGAAGCAGCAAATGTCATTCCACTGGTAGGCTGAGGATTTATAATACAGTTCCGCATTTAATCCTGGCCCAGCAGTACCCTTTGACAGCGTACTCGAATGGATGTTCGTTAAGTTGGGCTGAGGTGACTCTCTTACATCCCAGGTGAACGATTCAACTTTGGTCTGCTAACATATTATGACTTCACTAGTGAAAACGCAAGATCTTCTTGCTATTTTCATTCAAAGCTCCTTAAGTTTGGAATAGTTTCGAGATCAGCTCACAGCAAAAATATTAATCGAAAACCCCAGCCGGTTGCCTTGTGTACCTCTCAGACAGGACCTTTTTATTGGTATGACCAAGTTTTCGAGTGTTTGTCTAAGTTGTTACTTCAGCTACTTCTACCTTAATTGTTTTAGAACCAAATCGGTTTTGTGGCCTTGACATGGTGGTTGCCTATTGAGTTAAACTTGATCCAAACCAGGATTGTCAGAAGCACAGTTGTCAAACAGAAACAGGACACCTATAGCGTACACTTAGCTTTCCGCATTTAGATCGCTTTAATTGTGTGATCCTTGCCCATTTGAAGGTCCTTAGAGTGAGCTTCGTAGCAATGCTGTTAGTACGCTTTCCTGCCAAACCAAAGATCTCATTGATGATTCGTTCCCATCATAAACTGTTTTTGGCTTACATCGCAGCTACCTTCTTGAAAGTCGAATAGTCCTACTCAGAATCTTGGATAATAAGATAGGTTAAGTCCATAGAGGGAAAGAAAAAATCAAGGACCGAAGCACCTACGCCGAAGTAACACCATAATTCATGTCGTCATTCTTCATCTTTAAATATCGGTCTATCCTACAAGAGATAAAGTTAGCGCAGCACTTGATCAGCAAAATCGTGGCATCTCCTTTCAGGAACATTGTACAAGTACTGAAAGAAACTCCCCTTCCAACCACCGCTCCCAAACTTTAATCCATTCATCAACTAGTTTATCGATTCAATGCCACACAGCGGTTTGTCCCACCAGGGGAACAAGTCGAAGCCGTCAAGAATACTGAAGTGGCGGCAGGTTACGGCCCTGTAGCCCATATCCCGAATCATGACGTAATACTCTCCGAAGTAGTCTTGAGAGATACCAGCACTAAATAATGATTATTAATCTTAATAATTGATAATCAAATTAATGTTTTTGTTATTTTTGCAATAATTTATTAATTATGATAATCGAACATTTTTAGAATAAATAATCCATTAGGATTAAATTTTGTGTTCGATTAATCAGGATTTATTTCGTTTCCAAATTTAATCCTAAGATTTATCGAATTAATAAAAATTTCAAATCGAATCCTCGTTAATCGTAATTAATCAATAATTTTAATCAAATTGAAATTTTGATTAATTTGATTAATCCTAGGATTAAATCGTCATTAATTCTAATTAATCGAACACAAAATTTAATAGTAATCGATTAATTATTCTGAAAATGTTCGATTATCATAAATAATCAATGAAATTAATAGAGCAGTTTAATATAACCGATTTTGAATTTTAATGCAGATTTAACAGGTCTGCTTAGAACCATTCAATTTGAGTCTAAGAAACACACTTTTAAGTCTAGCTTTAGGCACTCAGTTCGAAGTCGCAGCTTTACTTGCTCTATTTTAGATTTTTAGCTTGAATTTCATGTAAGTAGTGGTGAAGAAATTAAAGGTCGCTTGGAAGAAGTACAAAAAGACCCATCCTAATGATCATAGGAACCTACTTAACATGCAGACATTTTCTTTTAAAAATATATATAAATGCAATATCTAGGTGTGCAATATTAAGAGATATTAATTGTTGTCAACAAATGTATACTTACATATACTATATAACAACATACATACATATACATATGTACATATGTATACCAACATATGTATAATATATGTACATATATACCAACAAGTTTTGTAATTGATCCCAACTGTTACGAATAATGACCGATATGAACACTCGTGCCATGCCTGCGGTTGACCAATGATATTACTTTTAAACCAACAACAATTGAATTGCATTTTATGCTACATTACATCCCGACAGCGAGCGATGTAATTAAAACGACAAGATACTGGTACAGAACTAGTTCGATAGCAACAAGATTCGCGCAAGCTCAATACTCAATTGAGTAAATTTCACTAGGAATTTAAAAAAAAAAAGTTATTGCTACAATTTAAATTTGAGTTTTTATTGTTTTTTTTTATTAATAAAATAATTATTAAATAAATAAATATCTTTAAGCGAATGCGATTTAAATTAAATTTTAAGTTAGTACTAGATGGTAATCATTTATTTGATTACTTGTGTATACATACATATATTGTATCATTAATTACCACTTTTTTTTAATAAATATTTTCCAATTAATTAAAAGGCCAACAAAACTTCAAAAATTTTCTTGATTTTTTAAAAACCATAAAATAATTATATCCATTTTTTCGGATTATTTCATGATTTTTGCAACGGCGAAATGATAAAAAATAATTAAAACTGATTATTATTTTGCATTGTTTTTGCTTTTTCTTTACTTAATTTATAATGTACAAAAATTATAATTTGTTTAAACTTTATTTACAACTTTTCGGAAACAACAAAAAAAATGCTATTATAAAAAGTTATTTTTTATTATGAAGTTATTTTTTTATTGAAAATTCATAAGCTTTTAAGAAATTCTTATAAATTTTTCTAAAAAAATTTTCATAAGAATCAAAACATATTAAATCCGAAAAAAAGTTAACGCAAGTAATGATGGTTTTATAAGACTGATTTAGAGACCACAGATTAATTATGATACAAGAAAACGTTTTATTTAAAAAAAAAATTTTTATGAAAAACAAACATAATTTTTTTTAAAAATCTGTAACTAATAACTTTTATTTTTAATTTTTGCTGAAAAATTTACATTAAAAAAAAAAGAATTAAAACAAGTTTTGTTTACATAATGGGTCAAAAACTAGAAAAATCAGCTATAATAAAGGGGTATTTTTTTACTGTTATTTCTCATTTTTTTAAGAAATTATAAATTAATAATGATACTAAAAACTGCTGATGTATTTTTCTAATTTAAAAACATTATTTTTATCGAATTGATTTAATTTTTTTTTCTTAATTCAAAAGCATAATTTTCTTCTAAATTAACTTTTTTTAATTACATATAGAGTTTTTAAAATTTGAAAATAAATAATATTTTTTTCCAAAAATTTATAATTAAAAAAAAAAAATATTTAATAAATTGTGGAAAAATCAAAGCTTATCGAAAATAATAATTCTTTTTTTCTTTTTTTTTTGTATTTAAGAAATTCCAAACTAATTATAGTTATCATTTTTTCATATTCTGAAAAAACTAGCAACCAATAGAAATATTCAAAAAAAAAAACAATTTTGTCAAAAATGATTTACGAAAATGAAAAAAATTATGATTTAACTCGGAGTAAGCGTAAAGCACAAATAAAGGAACTGTTTCTAAACTGGTTACCATTTAATTAGTTCAAAATTACGGCAAGGCCATTGCAGCGATGACCATTTTTTAACGTCATTGCCAGATTAAATTCGCCCATTCATTGCGCGTAAAGACGGACGAGTACGAACTAGTAGTGGTTGCGAATGCACCAGAAGCATACCAGTTCGCAAGTAGAGATTTCTTTAACTATAAGGTTAATACATACATAAATTTGTATATATAGCCAAGTGATTTGTTCTTTTTACCGTAGAACTTAACTTTTTTAATAACCGAGAAATAATTTTTCAACTTTACACCACATGTAATTAATTTTGAGTACCTGAAAAAATGATATTTCCACATTAGGATGTGTCTGTTTTTGCGTAGACAAACTTGTGCCGGGTGACAAAGCAAGCATCGCTCTGGATATGTTCGTGAATTCTGATTCATGCATTCCACAAGCTTATATAGAACTTTAGTTCTGTAAGCAAAATGTTCTTAGCACACGTTTCTATGGTTTGAGGAACTTTTGTAAATACTAGCGCATTTTCAATAACTTCATGGAAATGTATGTATTAAATTCTTAAATTTATGTTCACACCTTTCACCATACACAACATTCGCTTAATTTTAATTAAATTACAAATTAAAAACCCAAAAATTTAATTATTAAAACAAATTTAGATTTATTTACTGGTAAAACGTTTTTCAAATTAAATTCAGTATGCAATCCAAAATATTTCGTTTTGTTTATTTGGTTTTAATTAAATTTCCTATTGCTTTGCTAATGGTGTAAAGCAGTGAATGAAACAACAGTTATTCTTAAAGTCAACGATAATTTTTAGCGATTTGAAATTTCTAGAAATTCATACACTCGAAAATTGAACACCCAAAAATTTGCAAAATGCTTTGAAATACTTCTAGGTTGAGATCTTTCGAATCTAATTAAAAAGTTTTTTTATTTTTTTTTTATTTTCGAATTCAGAAACTCAAATTTTAAAAGTTTTCGAAACCAAGACAATATTTAAATAAAATGTGAAACATGATTTGAGAACTCACCTTTCGTTATAGCATACTGGGAAATTTTCTAAAATATTTTGAAAAAAATTCTAAATTTTTTGAAAATAATTTGAAATATTTCTTTCGAAAATTATCAAATAGAAGTTTACAATACTATCCATTACAAAAAGGTTTTAGAATCAAATGCTGAGCTAGCGCTTTTTTCATCCAAATTTTAAAATATGGAATTTTTTTTTTAATTCTGAAATTGGTCATTTTTGAAAAAGTTCCTAACTATGTAATCCTTTTTCAAAAATATTTTTGGAAATATTTAATGAAACCGCAATATTTAAAATGTATCACCTTAGAGTTTCATTCAATTTTAATTAAAGGAAATTTTATATTTCGAAAAAAACATTTCATTTTATTTATTTTTATTCATAAGTCGCTAAACGCTGACGAAAAAAAACATGGCTAATGTTAAACTTTTCCTTATTGGCGTAAGTTCCATCTCTATGTGTCATTAACGAAGACACGACACAACCCGACACAGTATCAAATATCAAAAGCATACGTTTCATTTAATAAAACTTAATTAAACCATAAAGAAATTTATAAATTATTATGTTATTGTAAAAAAAGTCTGTTATTTTATTGTCGCTACTGCCACACATTCCAAATAAGCAATAAATTTCTGCATAATCACAAGAGTGTCAGTACGTACATATGTATGACTGTCTGTATGTACAAGTAGATCACTTGCTAACTCCCAGTGAAGCAGCAGGTGTTATTTTACGCATAGATTTTATGAGTTAAATGCTTTGCCGCACCCTTGCCAACCCCCCTTCCCCATGGCCTAAACCATTTCAGCACATTGGCACTCAAACTTACATTCCCAGCACACAATGACAAGCAGTATGTGTGTATGTATGTAAATATATTCATTCTAAATTCATTTTACAAAAGAGACTTTAATCCATTTGTTTATTTTTGAGATTGAATGATGTTGGAGATTTTCTGCGCTTCATTTTGAGCGCTAATCTTGTATGCGTGAGATGGCATTAAAAGCAATTTCACTGAAAGTATCTTACATATTTTTATATAGATGAATGTGTAGTTAAGGCACAGTGTAAGCAACTAGCTCTAGACTACACACTTTACAACCGGGTAGGTAAAGAGAACTAAATCGAAGAGTATGGTAAAGATAAAGATAAAGATAAAGATAAAGATATAGATAAAGATAAAGATAAAGATAAAGATAAAGATAAAGATAAAGATAAAGATAAAGATAAAGATAAAGATAAAGATAAAGACAAAGATAAAGATAAAGATAAAGATAAAGATAAAGATAAAGATAAAGATAAAGATAAAGATAAAGATAAAGATAAAGATAAAGATAAAGATAAAGATAAAGATAAAGATAAAGATAAAGATAAAGATAAAGATAAAGATAAAGATAAAGATAAAGATAAAGATAAAGATAAAGATAAAGATAAAGATAAAGATAAAGATAAAGATAAAGATAAAGATAAAGATAAAGATAAAGATAAAGATAAAGATAAAGATAAAGATAAAGATAAAGATAAAGATAAAGATAAAGATAAAGATAAAGATAAAGATAATGATAAAGATAAAGATAAAGATAAAGATAAAGATAAAGATAAAGATAAAGATAAAGATAAAGATAAAGATAAAGATAAAGATAAAGATAAAGATAAAGATAAAGATAAAGATAAAGATAAAGATAAAGATAAAGATAAAGATAAAGATAAAGATAAAGATAAAGATAAAGATAAAGATAAAGATAAAGATAAAGATAAAGATAAAGATAAAGATAAAGATAAAGATAAAGATAAAGATAAAGATAAAGATAAAGATAAAGATAAAGATAAAGATAAAGATAAAGATAAAGATAAAGATAAAGATAAAGATAAAGATAAAGATAAAGATAAAGATAAAGATAAAGATAAAGATAAAGATAAAGATAAAGATAAAGATAAAGATAAAGATAAAGATAAAGATAAAGATAAAGATAAAGATAAAGATAAAGGTAAAGATAAAGTTAAAGATAAAGATAAAGATAAAGATAAAGATAAAGATAAAGATAAAGATAAAGATAAAGATAAAGATAAAGATAAAGATAAAGATAAAGATAAAGATAAAGATAAAGATAAAGATAAAGATAAAGATAAAGATAAAGATAAAGATAAAGATAAAGATAAAGATAAAGATAAAGATAAAGATAAAGATAAAGATAAAGGTAAAGATAAAGATAAAGGTAAAGATAAAGTTAAAGATAAAGATAAAGATAAAGATAAAGATAAAGATAAAGATAAGGATAAGCAGTTGCTAAACGTGTGCCCTCTTTCGGACTAGTTCGCTTGCAGTTGGTTTATTTTTATTTGTTTTTTTGTAATCTGGTGTATTGTTTTCCGATTGATATCTTTTTACCACTACAGTTTTACATAATATGGAAAGACATTCCCATATATTTTCAAATTAATAACCTGGTGTTGTAATCGTCTTTTGAAAATCAAATAAAAAATTTTGTATTGCACGTCAAATGCTTTTTCAAGTGGTTCTCTGTTTGTACAAGGTATATATGTTTTCAGATAAATATAAGACACAAACATATAGACATGCATAGATACATTTAAACATCTAAAAGCATTTGAAGTACATACATACATACATATACGCTTTAGTTAGGTTTCATTTGTATAGTGAACACATTCAAAATTGTGCTTAAAAAGCCATCACTTATAGGCGATTATCTACATAAACATGTAATCCGATCAAATTTCGTGCACAAATTGAATTTTCGGTTGTTTGTGCTCATTCAGTCAGTCATTCCTTGGGATTCGTCTTGACTTTGACTTTGTTGCCTTGCACGTTATAATTTTCATAATTGTGATGAAGATGATATGTGTTCTACACCTACATGCGCGTGAGGATATAAAAATTTGTATACATAACTTGAACATGTCGCATAATAAACAAATTTGTATTTTTTTTATATACAAATAAAATGTTTAAGACATGCAGTGAATGGGAGGAAATTTACGGTTTATTTGTTTATTGTTGGTAATAAATTTAAATAAAAATAATTATAAAGCTCTTAAGTTTTGCTTTGGTTTCACTTGTTGTGAATGGAGCGTCTCTTCTTTGCCTGGAAATTATGTTGGTGTTTGTAGCTAGTACTTAAGGGTGTGTCAAATTTTAAATTGAATTTCGAAATTTTAGGTAGTAGATACGTGGTTTTTGTAAATTATTTCAGTATTGAAACACTTTCTTGAAAACCTCAAACTTTATTTTTTTAGTTTTGTTTTTCTATGTGAATGTTTCAAAAATACCAAGAAAATATTTAAAAAACGTTTCATTCAAAAATTTTCGACATTTTTCAAATATGCAATTTTTTAATTTCAAATTTATTTTTTTCATATGCTTGTTCGAAACTTCCAAATTTTACGACGTTTTAAAAACTAAAAAACTTTAAAACATTTTGAAAAAAGTTTCGAATATATAGTTATTTAAAATCCATCGCTTGTTTTCCTGTGCCTAGAAATATTAAACCTGTGTCTGGTTGCTTTAAAAACGCATGAGGCATAAAACTGCATACTCTAAAAGATTTTTAAAAATTTCAAAAACTGGTTTGAAAAAGTTTTGAAACATTTTTTTAAATATTTTTGCTTAAGTCTTTCACTAAATTTTGGGATAATTTTTTTTTTTTTGGTTCGAAATTTTCTTAGCGAATATCAGTTTTTTGTCATAAGCATTGGTTTCATAAAACTTTCTAAAATGTTTTCAAAAAATTATTGAATTATTTTCATAGGATTTATGAAAGACCATAAATTGACATTAACGCATTTCATTTCAGGATCGTAAGAATAAATTACAGTTTTCAAAAACGTTTTTCAAAATTTCTGAGAACAACCAACCAGTATTCTATTTTTTCCTTTCCTTCCAAATGTCGAAACACCCCAAACACATATGCGCCAAAGTCAAGCGGCGCCGCTTCACATCACATTCACAATCGTAAATATCAAATGCTTAGCTTTGCTACGATTTTGGATGAGCTCAAATGGCAGGCTTTCACGCTCGTTACCATTTCAAGCTGGTAATTCCTCAAATTTTTCAATGCCAGAATTATTTCAAACAAAAAATATATCTCCACACACACGCGCATATGTAGACTCGAATCAAACTTCACATTGTAGCCTTCTTCCGTATGTTTAGTATTTATGATATGATTTATAACTTATCAAAACATGCATGGCGACAACACAAATATTTTTAAATAATAAGCGAGAATTGTAGAGGAGCAGTCAGTGACTAGGTGCATAGATTTCAAATGTTTTTGTTGTAGAATGTGATATGACAGCGGTGGGCAAGCGCAAACACTCACAACTGGGTTACAGGCTTTCATTTAGAATGGAACTCTTATAGGGTGAATTTGAAACTCATTCATGAGGTAGATCGTCTTTTAGAAATATTCTAAAATGCGCCAACTTTCCACTTAGATTTCGATTTGCTTTTGAAATATGCAACTTTCATTAGGCTCTCCCTATCATTATTGGTCTGGATAATTAGGTAATACCACATAGCACTTGCCCATCCCTGCCATATGCGTACCTATGTATGTATGTATACCCATTAGACTGGCACAAATAGTTTTTTTATTCTTTAACATTTTCTAAGGAAATTTATTGTTGAATCCGTTTTTCGTTTTTGAGGTTAGAGCAGAGCCACATTATTATCTTCAACTTTCAACTTTTGAAATGGAAACCTATATCAGAAAAGCTTTGGTCATTGACTCTAAACGTTGATTTTCTCCTCAAATAAAAACTTTAAATAATTAAAAAAAAAAAATTTTATATAAAAACAGTTATGATTTTCTGACAAAATAGTTTTCTTGGCCTTGAGCTCATTTTACGTCTTGAATACCTACTTAAAAAATTTAAAGGTAAAAAAAAAGCAACAGGGAAATTGTTGGTAGGTAAGCAATGTAAATTTTAAGAATAAAAAAAACTTTTTTTCTGTAGTCAACTTCTACTTTTACAGAAAAATAAATGTTGCTCATAAAAAAATTCTTAAAATTCAGAACGATTTTTAAAAATATATATGTATTTGCTTGCCTCTTTCCACCTTCCCTTTAAAAATCAAAAAGAGTAAGTGAATAATAATTGACAAAAATTATTCATAAAAATCTAAAATTTCAAAACGATTTAAAAAAAAATTTTCTGTGTGCTTCTTTCCATATTTTCTTTAAAAATTAAATATAATAAGTGAATAATAATTGACAAAAATGGTCAAATAGCCTAAAAACTAACCACAAAAATAAAATTGAAATTTTTTTTGTACAATTCTGATTTAAGAGCTACCATAAATCTGTCTTCTAATTTTGAGTGCATTTTTTAAAAAATAATTTTTGTCAATATAATTTTCAAAAAAAAAAAAAAATTTTTTGTCACAGTCTAATGCATACCCATAAATTTCCAGTGTTTGTTTGTATGCAAGTGTGAAATCACTAAAGTTCCTTTGGTCTTTGCTTTGCTGGAGTATTGCTTAAGCCGCGCTGTCATGACAAATTTACTTTGAATGAAAATTTGTCGCTTGTTGTTGTTTGTACAATGCAGCTCTAACAGATCAGCACAGTGCTGCGCGATCATAAAAAATTTTGATTAATAGTTATATAGGAGTATGTGTTAAGGAATTCTTTTCTATTTATAAGCTGTTTCAGTTGGGAAGTTGAACGTTTTAGTTATTACTCAAGCGGTTTCCCTTTATTACTTGTTTTATATTATTTTAACTTTTGTATTGTGCGAGGTTTGAATTCTGAAAAATTACAAAAATATAAATCAACCGAAATTCTGCATAATTAAGTTTGTAATAGGACGACAATTTTTTAGTTCTGCAAGGAT
Source organism: Sphenella marginata (assembly GCA_951509765.1). Taxonomy (NCBI): domain Eukaryota; kingdom Metazoa; phylum Arthropoda; class Insecta; order Diptera; family Tephritidae; genus Sphenella; species Sphenella marginata. Next base: position 50,967,227 of record OX608083.1, read on the forward strand.
TAGCTTTCCCATTCCTTAGCACTACTCATACCCAGCGACCTCATAGAATGCTACCAGAGCGTCTCTGAAACTGCTTACGAGACCACTGGAAACTGGATTAAGTCCACGATCACTATTCCCGAAAATTTATAAAGCATTTATTGCATTTTGTTGCACTGTGCAGCCGAACAAACATAGAACATTTTCAAATTCATAAATTATTTCGATTTGAACAAACGGAAATTTGAGAGATAGAAAGCCGTCACTTTGGAGATTAAATGAAGTGCTTACAATTTCGACATACAGACAGACATACAAATAGTAGAAATATACGAGCATGCAAGCGATATAAATTTTTAAGATTATTTACCTTTGGCTGGCTTGGTTTTAGATAGTTGGGAAAAAAACAAGAACTAAGACGCACGTATATATGTATGTATGGTTGTATGATTGCATAGGTATGTATGTACATAGTTTGTACGTCCACCCTGAGACATAAAATTATAAATGCTTAGGTATTTCTTACAACAATTTTTTTTATTCATTTTCCACAACTTTAACGCTTCCGCCTGTCGAACATTAGTTAGAACTAGATGATAGATGCGTACATGCATTCATAATTACTGCATGTAAATACCGCATTGTATATGTTATATGCTGGTAGATACAGGTAACCTAACCTAGCTAAAGTTGCTAGCAAATCAAAATATCTAAAAAATTTTTTTTTAACTAAAAAATATTTTTTTAAACGATATTAATTCATTTTTTCTAACAAATTTTTTAAGACTTTTTGGGAATACATTTTGTTGTTATTTTTAACTCTTCAAAAATGGTTTTCGAAATTGAAAAGTGTGTAATTTTTTTAATAATTAAAAAAAAAATATTTTATTATAAAAATATTGACAAAGTTGTCAAAGTTTTTACAACGAGAGCTGAGTAGAAGATGACCCACTTTCAGAACAACAACAAATATCTAATCTAGATAGGTTTAAGCAAAACTCCCTTTTTCAGTATATGATAGAGAAATTTTCTATTTCAGCTCAAACTGTATCGAGATTAAAAAAGTTGAATTCTGATATATAGCGTTTTTCAATTGCTTGCTGGGATAATTATTACAATTAAAAAATTTACTAAAACTACAATTTTTTTTAGAAATTTTCAGTTAAATTTTTTAATATTTTATATTTTACTAAAACGAGAAGAAAACTGCAAACAAAGCTCCTACAATTTTAAAATTTCTCTGTACTTTTTTCAAAACTGTGCACATTTTTTAAACTTAAAAAAAAAAATTTGTAAACTAAAAAACAAACAAACAAATTTTAGAAACTAAAATAAAAAACGTTAACCCTTAGACAGATTTTTTTTCGCTTTATTATCGTTAATAAAACAAGAAAATTTTTAAAAAATAATAAATAAAAAAATACAAAAATTTATTTAGATACATTGGAATCAACAACAAATTATTCATCAAAGTTTATTAAAATCAACAATTTTTATAAAAAAAAATTACATTTCGGGTTTAAAAAATGTAAATAAATTTTAGGAAAAAACAAAAAAACGTCACTTAAACATGTAAATAATTTACTTTTAATCAAGATTGTTTTAAAAAAATGTAACACAATTTATAAACAAATTTAAATGTTAAATTTTTTTGTTTTTAACAACTCTATAAAAAAAAAAACTAAAATAAAAATTATTTTTAAAAATCCTCCAAACTTTATAAAAATTTGAATAGCCTCCAAAAAACTCCTAAAACTGTCAAAAGTTCATTATTTTTTTTTAAACTTTTTACAAAATTTTAAAATTAAAAAAAAAGATAATGGATTTGAATGTTTTCGTTAAATGTCCAATCATTTAGATACATATGTATTTCGCCATTTGTATGTAAATTCAAAAAATGAATTCCAAAAAATTTACAAAATCTTGTTTTTAAACGAAAATTTTTCAAAATTGTGGAAATTGCCTAAGTTTTTAAAAAGTAAAAGGTAAAGGTAAAAATTAAGTTAAAAGAAAGCAATTAAAAATTTTATAAATAATGATAAATTATGTAGATCAACTTATTAACTTTTTTCTTATTTTTTAGAAAGCATAATTCAAAAATCCGCAAAATATTTAATTTTCTGGATTACAAAATGTTTTCTTAAACATTCTAATTGAATTGAATTTCAGTTTCAGTAATTAATTTTTTTTTTGAAATTTCAAAATTTCTTGTTTTGTCGCACTTCACTGACACCAACTGTACGAGTGAGTATTTATTCCACTGCTTGCATTCTTCACATCCACTTCAGCCGACACCTATAAAGAACAAACCGGAACATGTGTTTATCGGTATGTAGGGATGTTTTGTGAATTTTTTATTTGAAATTTCTATGTAAGTGCACATGTTTACACGTGTTTATGCGTAATTTAGGGTCTCGAAAAATTTCAACATCACAGAAAAGTGGAATTTAATGTTCGCATTCAAAATGAAAAATACACATTTACATGATTTATTTGCTGTTACAAACACACACACACACACAAGCATACATACACACATACATTGACATTGTTAAAAATTTATAAATTAAATTAGTTATGCATAACCAATTATATGATTCTATTGTAAACTAATTTAAAAATAATCACAAACCCACATTTCAGCAAACTATCAATTCAACGCCCTCAGCTTAATTTGATTCAAAAATATTCCAAAAAAAAAAGAAAAATTTTAAATGAAAAGAATTAAAATTTTGGCAGTATCCGCCCAATAGTTTTTGATTTATGCGTTTTGAGACGGCATTGGCTCTAGCTAAAGTTGTCGTTGCACAGCTTTCAATATTATGCTTGTCTTTCCATACCTACAGGGGGCCATTCCATGGAAGTTTGATAATTTGTAATAATAAAATAATTGGTGAGGAGATGTAGGAAAGATTAAAACAATTATTTTGTTTTAGTTATTGTAGTTCTCTTTATCTTAAAAGATCAATCGATTTCAAAATATTTTTAAAAAATGCACTATCTTATACATTTTTTAAACACGGCCCATTTCACATATTTTTCATCAACGTTCTATTTCAGAATGTCTTTCAAAAGAGGGTGTTTTTTGTAGGAAAATTCTGATATAGGACGTTCTTCAATACGGTGTTTGAAATATGGCGGCTCCATTTAATGATAGATTACCATTACTTTGATTTATTTAATGATTATTTTCCAATTATTTAAAAAATAATCATACAAATTAAGAATTTTTACGGCTATTAAAAAAGAATTAAAAAAAACAAATTTCATAAAAATTATCAAAAAAATGTTTTTTTTATTATATTGGTTTGTTTTTAATTATTTCTTTATTATTTTTAATCTGTCTTTCATTTTCTTTAATCGTGAAAAATCTAGATTTCTATTTTTCAATTTTTTTACATGTAATGATTGATTAACAGTAATTTCAATTTTGAATGATTATTTTCCATTTTGAACATTTTGTTTTTTTTTTAGCTTTTTTTTGATTATTTTTAATATTTTTTTATGTTTTTATATTTTCTAAGCATAACAAATCTAGATTATTTCCGATTTTTTTTAAATGTAATGTTGTTTACCATTATTGTGAATATTTAATGATTATTTTCCAATTATTTAAAAAAGAGTCATAAAAATCATGATTTTTTACAACTATTAAAAAAAATGCCAAAAAAATCAAAAATAATCAAAAAACAGTTATTTTTTAATTCTTGATTATTTTTTATCTTTTTTATTATTAATACTTTTTTTCATCGTAAAAAATCAAGATTTTTTTAAATGTAATGATTAATTACCATTATTTTAAAATCCTCATGATTGTTATCCAATTATTTAAAAAATAATTAAAATAACTAATCATGATTTTTACAACTACATATTATAAAAATCCAAAAAAAAAAATTTTTAATTATCAAAATTTATGAAAAAAAAGGTTTTCGATAATAATCGTAAAAAATTAAGATTTCTTTTTCTATTTTTTTAATCGTAATATATTTAGAATTGCCTTTTCCTACAAACAATTAAAATAAATGATTGCTGCCTAATCAATTGATAACTAATTACTAATCAAATTTAACAGGTCTGACTTGAATTGTCATGGAATGACCCATCTAAATGTATGTTCATATGTTTGTACATATTTAATCATAGAAAGCATATCAAATGAGCGGTACGAGATGCCCATTACTCGTTAAAGGGGCGGCTGGTCGCCATCCACAGGCCAACCGTTTGGGAGTTTGTGAGTACGACCGCGTGGGTCGGTGGTTGGCAGGCGTATCATTCATTGATTTTTTGTTTATACTTGATTAGAGTGTGTGACGAGTGATTTTGATTGTTTTATATTTGAAATTCTAAATCTGTCAGCGGATACCCAGCATTAGTAAATAATAACAATTATGGCTCTTCTGTCTAAAGGAAGCACAGCACAGACTCACTAAATAAATACAGCCGAATACTTTTTTTATTTACAATTGTATGTATGTGGCAGAACATTGAAGCTTGAATCAAAGTCATCCAAAAAAATTTTAAAGTTAAATTAAAAATGAAAAACATTACCGCTTTGCTCGCACACCAACACACACACTCGCACATGCATCGGCACTACATCGATAGCACTACATCTCTGACCATCTGTGTCTAATTCAAGTGTTTTTTCGCGAGCTTAAGTGCATGTGAGTGTGTGTGTGTGTTGGTGACAGTTATCTGCTTTTGAGTTCCCGGTCTCTCCCAAGGAAGCACAGCACAGACTCACTAAATAAATACAGCCGAATACTTTTTTTATTTACAATTGTATGTATGTGGCAGAACATTGAAGCTTGAATCAAAGTCATCCAAAAAAATTTTAAAGTTAAATTAAAAATGAAAAACATTACCGCTTTGCTCGCACACCAACACACACACTCGCACATGCATCGGCACTACATCGATAGCACTACATCTCTGACCATCTGTGTCTAATTCAAGTGTTTTTTCGCGAGCTTAAGTGCATGTGAGTGTGTGTGTGTGTTGGTGACAGTTATCTGCTTTTGAGTTCCCGGTCTCCATCAAAATACCACTTCAGCGCATATCTCTCTACACTAGGCATTCAGAGCACCAACATCACCCACCAGCATTTAGAGTAATGGCATACCCTGTAGGAATTTGGATTCGTATGAAGGCGAATCATAGTTAATCCAGACTGGACTCCAAATGAGTCAGACTAAAATTGGTTCTATGTTGCGGATTGAATGGGTGTTTACCCAACCAAGGGTTAAATTGTAGCTGAAAAGGGCGCAATCATCTCGTTCTTCAAGTCAAGGTAGTGGGACAGCTTTTCTCGTCAGGCAATAAGAAGTTGAATCCAGTAGGCTTGTAAGAGACTTATTCAATGAAATTCAGTTCTTATCAGTGTGTTTAATGTCTTGACTAGGTCTCCTATTCTGGCGTGGCCGCTTGGATGGAAGTCCCGAAAGTTAGTTGGCCTCTTACCTTTTGCTTGGTTCATTGATCTGCAGTGCGTGCTATGGATATTCCAAAATAGTTTCTAGATCGATTAGGTAATTTTGGAAACCACACTTTTAAATAAGCTCAGGATTTCTATTGTACTCATAGCTCTGTGGTTTTAAAAGGGAAGACTTAACTCCGAAAAGAAAGAAGCGAAGTTAAACACTGGAATTACAATTTTCACAGAGAACTCTGAGTGGTATTAGTCAAGAGCCATCAAAGGGTACCTCTTAGAAGTCCTAAGGTTAGGCGGGAGCATACCGTTTCGAGCACATGCATGGAAGCTTATGAGACCTTGGGTTAAATACAAATTTTTGTAGTAAGTCAGTAAAAATATTTCTAAGCAGGGTTGCCACCTAATCCTTATTGCTTTTTGCATCTGCGTTTAGCTCAAAAGCGACTTTTTATATATACATACATGCCAGAGTTATGTGATACATTCTTAGGTCCCTTATTTAAGTGTTGCCACTGTAAATGTTTTATGGAGTTGCCACCTGGTTAATTTTCATCTGAATTCATATAAGCGGATATGGATATCAAAGGATTTGTATTTTACGTCTTATGTCAAGAAAAATATTTCTAAGTAGGGTAAAGGCATAGGGTTGCCACCTAGTCCTACTATACTTATTCTTTATATATCCGCTAGTGTTTCGAAAATGACTTAACAGTTTTTTATGAAATGTTATACATCTACGGGTTTTTTGATTTATTTCAATGTATGCTTCTTGAAATCTTCGACTTATACTTATATATTTATAAAATTATATATCCGCCACTATCTTGAAAATCTGTTAATTTTTATGAACATTTTTTTTTAACTTTTTCAAAGTATTCAATTATTTGGAACTCGTTGGGGTTGCCAGCTGTATACATTTTTTAAAGAAAATGAAATGATAGTTATTTGGCATAATATTTCAAGGCAAATATTTTTTTGTTTAAGTGAAAGTATCTAATAGATGCCACTGAAAATGTTTTATAGAGTTGCCATATTTTTGGATTATTTTATCTTAACTTCTCGCGTAAACATCTCGCACGGACTTCGATAAAAAGTGAAGGTATTAATTCAGACCTTACTTTGTGAGACAAAATGATACATGCTGCCAGCTAGTATTGCCACCTTATTCGAAAAAAGCTTCGTTCCCCAAGGTTCTAGTCTTCAAAGTAACTACCACAGTCCCCTGCTGAGAACTCATCATAGCCAATAGACATCCACTTGAACTCGAATCACTGACTTTCCCCTCACCTACAGGGTACCTACCTCATGCATGCTTGACCACTTGTAAAGTTGAGTGATCTGCATGCCACCCGCGAGCTGTGCAACTGCCCAATACGCTGGCCCCCACTCTGTTTGAAAACATTTTTGGAATGTTCCCGCGCACAAACGACAATTCGCAGTGTTCCTGGCGTACAAATTCTGGAATTCCAACAAAATTTAGTATCCAACTGTTTTGTGATTGCGGTAACGGTATTCCCACTACACATTGTTGTTGGTGCAGTCACAACTACAACCAACCGAAATGGGATGACATATTTGAATATTTGGTTGCATACAAATCACAAATGACTACAACAACAACAAGTAACAAATAAAAGTTTGCCCCTGCACTACACGTTTATGAATTTACAACAATAAACAACAAAAAAAAGCAGAAGAAGAGCTCCCTCGCCGGGAGCTTGTCCGATTACTGTCGAGGTGGTTGCTCGTTATCTTAATTTTGTTGTTGATGAACTCGGTGTAGGTACTTCAAGTGACAGGCATTTTCTTGCGTTGCTTCCTTTTGTTGGTGCTTCTTCTTGCTCCTCCTACTATTTGCTTCCCTACTTTATTTTTCACAATAAATGAACTCTAGTGAAAACACACACACACACATACATACATACATATCTCACAATTACCACATATGCACTTATGTTCGTTCATTTATCTTTGTTTATCATTTTGTTGTTGTTTTTGTTGTTGGGAAAAAGAAAAATGTCAAGTAGGTAGTAAACGACAATAAAGAATCTGGAATCTGGAATCTGATGAAAATCTCTAATACTCATTATGCGCAGTAAGACGAGAAGTTTTACTTTAGTAATTAATTGAATCAGTAGGGCTGAGCTCGTCTCTTGTCGCAAAATGAAGACAAATATTGTGAAGATGAAGAAAAAGTGCTCAGCACATTAAGATTTTAGGCGCTCATTTGACAACATTTCCTGTGAATAATGGACTGTATTTTGCGAGGTGGAAGCATCAAAAGAGCGACGTAGGTAGTGTGAAACTCTAACCCAAACTAAATAACCTACAGTCTCAGTAATGTTCCACTCGGTTGGTGGGTTGGTCAATCACTTTTAATATTCTATTATCTAGTTAGTTGAAATTTTTTTTTTTCTGTTTTTTATTTTTTTCTGTTTTTTACTAATAGAACTTGACTAGAGAGTTAAAAAAATATTTAAAAAAATTTAAAATTTTCTAAAATTTAGCATTTTAAAAACTTTTTTTTTGTATCCCTCTTTTTTATTTTTTATTTTATATTAATTAAGCTTGACTAGAAAGTTAAATAAATCTAAAAATAAAACTTTTAGTCAACTTCCTGAACTATTTTGTTTTTTTACCATTAAGTGTCCCCTTTGAATTAAATTTTGACATTTTAGAACTTTTATTCAATAATTTTTTAATTCCTCCCTCCCTTTTTTCGTTTTAGCTAATTGCTAATTGCTAATTGTACTTAGCTAGAAGTTAAAAAAATAAAAAAATAAATTTTTGTTAAAATTCAAATATTAATATTAAAAAAATGGTAATTTTAAATCTCTTTCCCACACCACTCTCTCGTTCTTTTGTTTGTTTTGTACTACTTGAACTTGTAACTTTCTAAAAAAACAGAAAATTTTATGAAATTCAAAAATCTGACACGATTCTTAAAAATTTTAATTTTAGGGAATAAATAATAAATTTTTTTTCAAAACCATTCACTTTTTTTCCGATTTTTTCGGATTGAACTTGAATAGAAAGTTAAAAAAAAATTTAAAAAAAATATTTTCAGAAATTAAAAAATTGGGTTCATTTTAAATTTCTTTTTGTTTGAATTTTTTTTTATCTCTTCTTCTCTTTTTTTATTTTATTCTAAAATAACTTGACAAGGAAGTTAAGAAAATAGAAAACTTGATAAATTCAAAAATCTGATACGGTTAAAAAAATTTTCTGAAATTAATCATTTTAAACCTTTTTTCCAAAATATTTTTTAATACCATTCTCTTCTTTTTTTTCGATTTTTACAGATTGACTAGAAAGTTAAAAAAAATATTTGAAGAATTCAAAAATTTTATACATTTTAAATTTTGTTGTTTTTTTTTTTAAAACTTCTCTGTCTTCTGTCTCTCTCTTTCCGTTTTTTATTTTATATGTACTTCTTGAACTTGACAAGAAAGTTAAAAAAAAAATTGTTTGGTAAAATTTCAAAATTTTAGCCAATTTTAAAAAATCGAAAATTTTTTTTTTAATGTAAAAGTGCCAAAATTAAAATAAAATATTTTTACAAAACAAGAAAAATGTGAAAAAGGTGAAATTGTGAATTTTCATAGCTCCAAAAAAAATTGTTTTCACTATCAAAACTTCACTTTATGATAAAAGAAAACTCTCACCAAATTTGATTCAAATCGGCGGGGGTTGATTCCAACTATGTGACAATTTAACATGGCAAGACCTTTATAACCTGCGGGGGCCAATGAAGTTTCCTCTATATTGGAGAATTTCTCGTGCCAGATTAAAGATGGTAACAAACCCAGCTGTTTTAGCTCCATAAAACTGACGATTTTCTTTCGTAATGCATCTATTTTGATATTCCGATGATAACTTATTATTATGATAAGTTTATTTATCACCTTCATGTTAGTCAGCAACCTCTTTCCAGCTAGCAATTTAGTGGAGGGGGGAGTGAGTGAATGGTAAAGTTTTAATGTTATTCGTTGAATGATGCATATTTTATCAGCGATGTGATAACAAGGAAAATGCAAGTGGTACAAAAACTATGTAAAATATTAAAATGTGATAAATACATAAGTAAATACAAACATACATAGCGACTACTATTACAACTGAAGTGCTTAAATAAAGTTTATGGAAAGTTTAGTAACTTTCACTGAAATGCAAATTTTCGTAGTTAACGCACGAGAAGAAAACGTACAATTTGTAGGAAAACTTTATGTAACAATTTAAAATGAGGTAGAAGTTAGTATTAAAATAAGTATTCAAAAAAGCTTTACGAAGCATGACGTTATGAGTACTTTTAATGCGTCCTTCGGTTTGCGCAGTTAATGAAGATCTCAAATTTAATGATGGAGTTCTGGCAAAAAGTTCAATGAGATGATTAAGTGGTATCCGAAGTAGAAGGTATTAACCAGTTTTATAGATTAAACAAAAAAAAAACTATATGTAGGCTTAACTAGAATCCGTAAACGCTTTCTTTTCGCAAGCACTAAGCGACTTGAATGAATAAAATTTGTTATTTTAAATTATTATTTTTCTTCAAAATTTTTAATTAACTTTAAAAATCAAAATTTTATGGCGTAAAGTGTCTTTTAGTATAAATAAACCTACCAGCCCAAAATTTAAGTAAAAAAGCTGCAATAAACCTGAAGAATTGCTTAAGAAGGTACTTCACCTCCCGTACATATGTATTACAAACAACAACAACTGGAACTTGGTTGGACTCTTTTAATATTGCTCTTGTAAGAGACGAGCATGCAATTTACTGCTTTTAATTAAATTTGAGATGATTTTAAAAAAATTTTAATTTTCCAAAATTTGACATTAAAATTTTTTTATTAAAAAAAAAATTCGATATGGGGAAATCGAAAATTTTCTAAAACCAGACATTCTAACATTTGTTTCCAAAACAATTTTTTTTATGCCTTTTAGTACCTCCTTTGAATTAAATTTGGGGCTTTTTTAAATAATTTTTTTATACCTCTCCCTTTTTTGTTTTGTGCTAATTGAATTTGACTAAAGATTAAATTTTTGGTAAAATTCAAGTATTTAAATTTTTTTTAAATTGGACATTTTAAAACTTTTTTTTAAATATTTATGTACACCTCTTTCTCGTTTGTTTTTTTGCTTCGTACTTATTGAACTTGAGTAGAAATTTATAAAAACAAAAAATTTGGTAAATTCAAAAATCTGTTACGATTTAAAAAAAATTTTATTTTCTGAAATTAGTAATTTAAAATATTTGCCTTTCTTTAATATTCTTCTAAGCCTATATATGAGTATAACTCGAAAAAAATCTTCAAACGAACTTCAGTAAATTTCATAAAAAGGAGAAGAAGAAGAATAAAAGAAATGTCACATAGTGCTTCATCGCCACAGCTCAAAGAAAAATAAGGTCAACTTCAATTAGGAAAACTTCACACCAATTGTCAGTGGCTGTGAATATATTGTTGTATGATGTTTTGATGACATAGGGAAAATGAAAATTGTCTGTCATAAATTTACACAACTGTCATTCATAAACAATATGTCAACTGTAATCAGCTGTTTGTCATTAACGCACAGCATTTCCGGTGTGAAAATTGCTTAGCCATGAACATCTTCTTTAGAGGTTTCAATTGTTGGTACTTGGAAGAACAACTTATTTATGTGTATAGATGTATATAAGTAAATATTTACATGAATATCTTTAAGATAGCTAAGTGTGTTGACTGTGATCCATAACAAATTTCGCTTGAATACCATCACTTCGAATTCCAATTAAATACGATTTAAATTTATATCAAAATAATTGAAAGATTTTGCTTGCGTGTTGGTTGGCAGAAATGGATGTTTTTTTGGGGTTTTTAAATTATTATTTCTTGCTTGGTTGAGATTTCATATGCGCTGCGTAGCTCTCTAGCATAACGTGAGAAATGATGGGCGAATGTCACTCACTGTCAAGTCGCTGTCAGTCAACAAATTAATAATTGAAACAATTAACTGCCTAGACAACAAAACAAGATCTAGTAGTTGCTATATAAAAAATTACTAAATTGAAGTTAAACAGATTGAAGCTGCTGGTGGTTCAACTCGTCCGCCAATGGTTCAATGTTATTATTTGTTAATTTTTGTACGCTTTAGGTTTTGTTGTTTTATAGCTTTGTAAATGCTTGCCCACACTCACCGCATACCACTTCAACCACCACCCATTTTATAGAATTTTATTATCGTTGCTCGTTACTTACTTGTCAATTTACAAATTGTGTTGTCTTAAGCATCAATTAGATGCGATCACCCTTGAAAAATGTTTTAAAGAGTGCAATTACAGATGAAAACAGGAACAGAGCTACCAAATAACTATCAAGCAAAATGAATTCAAATAAAATAAAATGAATTAATGTAAAATGAAATAAAATAAAATAAAATAAAATGAAATAAAATAAAATAATATAAAATAAAATAAAATAAATTAAAATAAAATAAAATAGAATAAAATAAAGTAAAATATAATAAAATAAAATAAAATAGAATAAAATAAAATAATATAAAATAAAATAAAATAAAATAAAATAAAATAAAATATAATTAAATAAAATAAAATGGAATAAAATAAAATAATATAAAATAAAATAAAATAAAATAAAATAAAATAAAATAAAATAAAATAAAATAAAATAAAATAAAATAAAATAAAATAAAATAAAATAAAATAAAATAAAATAAAATAAAATAAAATGAAATGAAATGAAATGATATAAAATAAAATAAAATAAAATAAAATAAAACAAAATAAAAGAAAATAAAATAAAATAAACAAAATAAAATAAAACAAAATAAAATAAAATAAAATAAAATAAAATAAAATAAAAGAAAATAAAATCAAATAAAATGAATTAATGTAAAATGAAATAAAATTAAATTAAATTAAATTAAATAACAAATCAACAAATAAATATTTCTCACTGAGCCCAACTTTTATTCAAATTTTTGGCTAAATATTATTTTGGTGCCCTGTCCAGTAATATAAAATCATTTACCCGATTATTGCAGTACTTAGGTAAATGTATGTATGTATGTATGTATGTATGTGTAATTGATTTAAATAATTGAGTGCATCATGCAGAGAAAACCGTTCTATGTAAAATGTTTTATAGAAAAGCGTTTTGTTGGAACGATAAGAATCTGAGGGGCGCAAACTGTACGAAGGGTCGTTTTTCTATCTTCCTTTGTGCAAAGCTTCAAGCACATAAATGAAACTCTCAAATGTGAATGTATGTGTTTGTGGGAAAGATACAGTAGCGTATAAAAGCACATGCTTCTCGTCATTAAAAATTATTTTTTATTGTTGCAGCAACTGTGAATTTTGATTCAGATTGTGTTTGGTTAATATCAAAAGAATTTCTGTGTTTTCGCATCCCACTTCTGATTTTATATTTACAATTCACTGCCACAAATGACTCAGCATGCACTTTTAAGACCAGAGCCATTTTTTTCACTGGACATAATGGTCAAGTCAAGTCAGCACTGAGTTTTCTTTACTCCAAACACTTGGGAAACACGCGTTCCTCTGAAATAAGAGAGATTAGGCTTAATCCCTCGTTACTAGATGCTGAAGAGTGATGTGAGACTCCATTTTTCCTTTGAACGACTATCCACTAAATCGAACCTCCCACGTTTAGCATTACTTCAAGTTCGAAAGTGAGCTATGTGGGTACTTTCACCTTCATGGGCTGGACAGCGGTCTTGCCGTTTTTCTCGTAACTGCTGACCATATCCCATCTATTCTTCCCGCAGATCATCTTTTGGTTGGCACTGTTAGGGAATAGGTCGGCTAGCGTAACTTTCATCCGTCTTCGCTTTTGAGATAATTGTTCGCATTCGAAGGCGTGGCGTCTATACCTCTAAAGTTTCAACCTTGCCCATTCTGAGAAGGTATTCGCGGAAGTAATCGTGCCCTTCAACTAAAACTTCAGGAATTAATCCCGGACCTATCTTCCTGCTGTACGCCGGTTCCATTGTAGTTGCCAACGACGAATCAATTTCCCTAACCCCTGCGGGTTGGGGCTTAGAATATGCCCGCGGTAGGCATACCGGTCGTAAGAGGCGACCAATATGCACAAAGGTGATGATGTGCAACTCGATGGTTGATCTACGGATATGATGCCTCCCACTTCTCATTACCCATCTTCTCTTTCCTTTCGGAAGGAGGGATGTCATGGCCTAGAAGGTTCCACTGGTCATACCAAATCGCTCCCACGACAGTCGGGCAGTACCGCAAGGGAGTACCGGAGCGTACCGGACTCATATCCGGCCAAGGACTGTTATTTCGACAACACTCCCCAAAACCTTCGGGGAGTGATTTTGTTGTTAAAACAACAACAACAATCAATTTCCCTCTCATGAACTTTTTTTTTGCCGGAGAGTCCTTCTGTCCGACGAATCTTCTAGTGGATCCATGACACACGTACGATTTTGAGCCAACTACAGCTTAGTTCATCGTTATCTCTTCATAATTTTCTTCAGCAGCCACAACACGGACAAAACATCAAAGGCGGAAGATTTTGTAGGCGTTTCAGAATGTGAAGAGTTTCATTTGAAATGAGAAGAAATTTTAAGAATTTTTCTTTTTGGGTTTAGAAAAGGTCAGTTTCAGAACAATGCGCTGTAGGTGTGAGTATTGTGTTGTTGAAAGTAAGGAAACGAGCTGCGACGCTGATCCATTCAAGTAGATAACAATCACTTCACTCCTCTTCTTTGGACGGCATCTAACACGTCCCGAAGAAGGGATCACATCATGCTGGACATCACACCTAGTTCCAGCTCTCGCGCTCCACTCGACGTCCAAACAACAAATTTCCAATTGCACTTAGTCCTAGCATCTTGAACACCACTGTACCTTCACACATTCATTTGCGAAACACGTCGCCCCAAATACGTAGCTTTTGCTTGGCGCACTTGAAGTCACGTCGTAGGAGTGCATTTTTAATTGCAACCCTTGAGTTTGCCACCCACTTCAGTGATGGCGGCATTGCTCATTGTTAACTGTAATATGTGGCCGAAGTGATTGTAACATCTTGTAAAAAGAAGTCCTTGAGTGAAAAACATATGAATTTGTCAGCCTGGTTAACTTAATTCAATCTCACTACCTGAGGCTATTTGACGCATTTCGTTTTATCTGAAACACACACACACAAGCAAAAAAAAAGCCGATATATTATTGTTGAATGTAGCTACCCAGCAAAAAATCGAGCGGCTAATGTGTGAGGAGAGTGGTAGAGCGCAATGAATTACTTTCGTCTAGATTGGTGCTTGGTGGATATCAACTAGTCCCTAATGGATGTAGTTGGGGATAAGTAAATTTAATTAAATTTCTTTAGCATACTTATAAGAGTAAAAAGTATCTAGTGGGCATCACTGGGGCCTTCTTCGTCCTGTAAGTTGATTTGATAAAAAACTCTTTAGGCACGAACTAGCAGTGGTCGTGGCTAGCGACTTTCCTTGCAGTAGCACTATGAATTCAGTCTTGAAATGTTGTAATTATTCACTTCACAGCACAAGCAAAAAACCAAGGGATCCGTTCAGCTCATATAAACACATCCCTATTCATATTTATTGGCTTATTCTGGATTCAATCTAGCCTAGTCGCATTTTCTGCTGGGTAGTTACTTATGTATGTTTGACCGTTTTGCTGAAATGCACAAATTCTTCCTTCCAGTTATACGTGCCACGTAACGATATGTATGTAAGTACAGTGTCGGTGTAAATTATAGTAGTCAGATGATACAATTTTCTCTTGTCATCACACACATTTTCATAAGCTTAGAGTACTATGTCTAGTTCCAAGTTCAGGCCGCTTGGCTTTATGGAGTTGGCAGTTGGATACCGCTTTGCCAATTGACTACAATTTTAAATACTGGAGGTGCTAAATGGGTCCTTACTATGGCGAGATGGACCCTCTCTGCCTCTGGATTTCAATTAGAAAACATTTTTGCCGGAATAATTTTTTTAAAGCTTTGAAATATGCCAATTACTGGAAAAAATTTTAAAAATTCATCATTCCATCTTGTGCTTTCGAAGTAGGTACTCTCGATAAGTTAATAGATTAATCAATTTTATTTATTTGCAATGCTGTTACCTAATTAGATTGTGAATAGTCAAAGGTTTAACAATCAAGTTTTCTGTTCAATCAGATTATGACTACTAATTCTTGTAACTAAAAAAATTTATTGGACTATAATTAATCTGCATAAGATTAATCGTTAACTTAATTGTTGTGATTAGTCGATAACGACTATTCTGATTAATTGATTAATTTTAGTTCCGTTAATATGATTAATATGTACTTAATATGAGGTTGTGACTACTAATTTTTGTAAATAAAAAAATTAATCGGAGCATTAACTAAAATTAAAACTTAATTGTTCTGATTACTCGATAAGAATTATTCTGATTAATTAATTAATTTTGTTTCCGTTATAACTATAGTTAATAATCTTCAATTAATTGATTAATACTTGATTTTCGCTAGCAGACGCAGTATAATCCATTTCTTGTAAAAAAAAAATCAGTTCGAACCTCTACACGAAATCGATCTAAATTTTAATCCTACTCATGTCCTTAGCACTACGAAAGCGCTCCACAAAAAAATGTTTGTATTATAATTTTTGCACCACTGCAATTTTTTGTAGCGCCACTGTATACACATAACATCTACATACAAACATATGTACATATGTATTATAATCTTTGTAGGCCTTATTGCAACATGTTCATTAACTTTGTTCCTCTTTATTTCTGCTCTTTCTTTTCCAGTCACCTTTTTTTTGCTGCAGAGGATTATATGTAACTTAAGCAGCAGCAGCACACAAGAAGAAGAAGAAGCAGTAACAGCGCAACTATCCAAAAACAGCTGCCGCACAGCAAGCAAATTACAATAACAACAATATGCTAGCACTGCAAATGAGAAGCAGTTATAGTAACTAATGCAACAACAACAAGAGCAATTTAAACACAATATTGAAAAACAAGAACTACAACAACAACAACAGACACGGCGCGTGCATTCATTATTATCTGCGCGCATTGAATTACAACAAGACAAATGTACATCCGCTACCTACAGGTCGAACGACGGCAATCTGTAGCCTCCTTTGTAAAGAGATAGTGGTGTACAGCGACCTTTTTCGATATGCAACTTGTTGTTGTTGTTGCTGCCTTTTTTTTTTGTTCTTTCCCTTTTTGGAAAAATGCACGAATATTTTAGGGAATAAAGTGGTTGGTTGATTGTTTGTCGTCGTACATTTTAGATGGTCATAAAATAATTTTTATTAACAACCACCAAATGCAACAGTAAACTAAATTCAACATAGAGTGGTGAATTGGGTGTATTTCAGTTTTTGTTTTTGTTATCTACTTGTGCAACATTTTTAGGCTTAGCAGTTACGCATGTACATATGTATTTGTGTGTCTGTTGATTAAACGCGTTTTATTTTCAAATAGTTTTTACCGTTACGACATATGCGTGAAATTCACCACGCTTTGGTGAAATAAGAAATTAAACGAATAAAACGACGACGAAGCACAAATTGAGTGTTTAAGCAAAATACGAAATTAGAAAATATTAAGCAAAACAATACAAAAAATAAATATAAGCGCAATAAACATTAATAATAAAAGAAAATTGCTAAAGCGTGATTATGTGAAAAATGGCACAGCTGCTTTGTTGTAGCCAAAGCAAACAACAACAACAACGAAATTGCAAAAGAATTGCATGAGAGTAATGAGAACATTTCCTACTTACACATGCCATAGCGCTGCAATGTGATTTAGTTTGGCTATAAAAATAAAAATTTAAGCGCAAAACCCGAAATTATTACGAACATCCAATAAACAAAAGAAAACGCAGCCGCGTCTTGCCACAAATAAAAATAAAAGCAATAAAAAAAACAAGAATCCAAAAAACCTTGCCTGCATGCAAAGCGCACGGAGTTATAAGAATTTGATATAACAAAACAACAACAAAAAACACATAAAACTACAACAAAAAATTCAACGCAACAATTTCTCGCGCCCTCTATTTTAATGTGCGGAAATGACGCACCTGCAACCCCAACGTCGCTTCTGCTCCCCAATGCGATTTAAAGGAGGAGGCGTTAGTAGTCACGGTCGCAGTAGTGAGGACGAGGGTGTTAGCGATGTGTACAACATAAGCGCTAGTGTTGAATACGCGCGCACAGCTGGCATACTCGTACGTGGTGCTGACGGTGGTGGTGGTGTCAGCAGCAGTGAAAGTGCAACTGATGATGTCGAAATAACATTTAACACGAACACTCCTGCAGCGACTGTTGCGCTCAATGATTGTTGCGCCTATGAAGATGATGTTCGTGGTGTTGATTTAAGTTTGGCGCACTGCCATGCAAACCTCCACACTTCGACGACGCAACGTACACCACAGCACCACTACACTTCGCTTGTAGCGCCCAAATGGGGTGATGCTACAAAACATCATACACGCGCCAATATGTATCGCCCCAGTGTTAGCAGCAGCCTCAACAGCAACAAATTCAATGCAACAACAACAACAACATCAACCATCATTACGAGTATTTGTACTCTCCGTCAACAGCCTCGTTGCCTTTCTTGGCTCTTTTGTGTATATTTCTTCCTTCTACTGCAATTGTTTGCTGGTTGCTTTGATTTTCTTCAGGTTGCTGCCGAACCATATGGTGGCTCTTCAGTGGGTATTCATATACCCGGCGGCAGTTTGGGTATGATTAGCGAATCACGATGTCCGCGTGTGTGTTCGTGCAATGGGCTAACTGTAGATTGTTCGCATCGTGGTTTGACACAAGTGCCGAGAAAAATATCAGCGGATGTGGAAAGACTGTAAGTATATCAGAAACTATATAATCATCAATCGTATACATACATATGTATAATTTAGTTTAGGGTGGGTCTTAATAGAAGCACTTATTGGAGACCCCTCGAAACGTTCATAATTTTGAAGTATTTTTTACCTTCCGATGAGTGACAGTTCTGAACTTCACGGCCGTGTGAAAAGGTCCCTACGGACCTTTTTTGTACATCATGTTTTTATCATATAAACAATTTTTTTTTTGTTGTTTTTATTGTTTATAACTAAATTTTACATACAAAAATATTCTCACTAATACCTCAATAACTCCTAAGGTAATGATCCGATCGGCTTGATTTTTTTCCGAAAGATGCGCAACAAAATACTCTTGGAAAACAGTGTAAGTGATTGAAGTAGGAGTAATTTCAGTTTGAAAAGGCAAAAAGGTCCCAAGACCTTCTCACTCATCGGAGGGTTAAAGACTGCTGTCATTCTGGGAGCAGTCCAGGAAGAGTCTTAAAGTAGAATGGCAGTCCTGATCTGCTCATATAGTTTGAGTTGTTCACATTTGTTTGTGCATACCCTATGAAGAGACTAATCTTACCCATTTATACCCTAAATGTTCCTAAAGGCCTAAAGAAAATTACTTTCTGCCCGACGGTCCGACATATCTTTTAACTCCTATCTCTTCACAGAGATTGGCTTCACAATTTTTTGCCGGGCTATTAAATTATGTGATTCCGGGTAGAGGAAGGACAGACGAGCAGATTCCAAACGTAAATAGGCAAGCGGCGAGTTGAGAACCAACCAAGTTTCATTAGATGTCATATTTCTGAAGACAGCAATTGGCCGACCTGTTACCCAAGAATCGCAATTTTCGACCACCATCCTGAGAAGAGGGACCCTCATACCAGACCTTTAGGTGATTACTAATCGACAAAGGATGGTGAGCATCTCGGGTAAAAGAACCAATCTCTGATAGGTGTGTGACAGTTTTGGCGATAGTGAGTGCCAGAGATGTCAAGAATAGCCATGTTTTCAGGGACCACGCCATCTTTTTTATGGGCTAGTAACCCTAGATGACTTACCAGGAAGCTTCGGCCGTAGAAGGTTTAGTATGTTAGATGAAGTGCTCCTGTTATAATCCGAACTCTGCCTTACGAGCCAAATTTTACTATGGCAGTGTACAATAGGGGTCCAATCTGACATCTCTTACCCATAAGTTGGCCCTGCAGTCATCTTTATGAGAGGGTTCTGTTCAACTTTGATTTGCTCTTCAGAATAATAGCGCGATTTCACCTCAAGAGGTAGGTGAACCTCAACTACATTCTGAGTCTTAATAGGTTTAACATAGCAAAGTCAGAAGACCAATGAGACAAAAGATTGAACAGTGGTTTCAGATAACGTTGAGCTCCATAAAGCTTCACTATATAATTATTAAGCTCAAAAACGAAATACCACAATGGGAACGTGTTGAGATTCAATCAAGTTGTTGTGAGTTGGTGAAATACCTTTTTATCTACCAAAAATATGGGGAGTAAGCAACATGATAGAGTAGGAGAAACCTAGTCCCCTCTCTAGTTAGTGTTTGATATTTCGTTATGAAAAACAATTCTCACATTTGGTACTCTAATTTTTAAGAACCACCCTAATATATACATTTAGCATTTACTTTGCTTTTATTATTTCCTTCTTTTGTATTTCATTATTTGCATTTGTATCGTTTTTGATTGATTTGAAATAAATAAAAGCATTGGCAAAGTGCATTTCCGTCATACAAAGGCCTGAACAAAACTCTTGGCTGGTCGCACTCATTCACTCACACCCTCACTCACATTGAGGGCGTGCTTTTTTTCTGAAAGAACATCCATACATATGTACATACATCGGATTTTGTTTGGCAACTCTATGTTAAAACTTCAAATAAACATCAAGTCAATGAATTGGAAAATGAAGTAGTAATACTCATTTGAACTCTTCACTCTTAAATAGTTACGATAAGTGCAAAACTTTATTTTTTAGTAATTAAAAAAGTTTTTGAAAATTAAAAAAAAAAATAAAAAAAATTATTTCAGTAGAAATTTACCTAAACATAGCGTGGAAGAGATGAAAAAAAATTTACATATGCAGGGGTTGATTTAATGTTTTTTTTTCCCTTTCAACTTTATTTTTACGAGAGGCATTCGATAAGTCCTTCACTCATTTCTTTTGAAATTTTTCGTCATCTTTTATGAGTGATCAGTTTTCCTAAAACTAAGATTTAGAGATGAGTCTCTCACGAAAACGTCACTTCCAATTTTTACATTTATCGTAACTCACTTTGTTGGACCAAGGCGAATTCAATATAAGTTGGAAGCGCGGCGAATTACAAAGAGAAATACATACATACATACATTATTTATGTATTTTGTTTTTGTAATTCGTAGGTCTAATGTCAAATTAGTTCTGCGTCAAAATTTGTATTGTCAAACTTCGATCAGCTGATTGGGTAGTGCCACCCTGTACTGATTTTGCCTTGATTAAGACGACTCGCTCAAATTGCAGAGCCCCCCTTCCAGCTAAATTCCGCAGATAAACAAATGATTTCAGACAGATTCCTATAAACGTAGTCAGTCAGTATATTTGAAATGCAGATAAGCCTCTCCCTATCCAATTCACCCACTCTCCAAATAATTTTTCTGAAATTAGAAATGATTTCTAATACTTTTGATCATTTTGAAATGACTTTAAATTTTTTGATAAAATTAAAAAAAAAAATGTTTTTTTTTTCCTTACACCAGTCTAATGACAATAATAATAGTGATCAGTAAAATGATGATGGTGACCTGAATGGCTGATGACCCCAAATTGCGATAATTGCAAATTGTGCCATACTCGCTAGTTGTAACAAATTGCAGTACCAACTCCTCCGACATTCTCGCGACTTTGGTTTGTTGCGTTGCGATGGTCCGGTTTCGTACGTGACAGCCAAACAACGAAATTGTTGTGAGAGGAAATTTATTTTTCTTTTATTTTGGCATTATTTTGTTGTTGTTGTTGTTTTATTTCTTCTGCTTAATTTGAAAGCATTGCACAAAAGTTTACAAAAACTTAAACTAAAACAAGCAATGAACTATTGTTAGCGTTTAAATGTGGACAAGAGCGTACGAACTGGCATAGAAAGTTAAATCAAAATTTAGTACCTACAGCAGTGGCAACAAAAAGAGGTATTCTATATTTCAATAAAAGCCTCTCCGAATATATTTGTGAAGTAAACGTTGAAGTCTATAAGCGAGTTATTGATGGATGAGCATACAAACATACATGCAGATGGGCAAGCAAAAGTCGCTCCAATCAATACCTTTCTTACCATTATTGTTTACAGCAGTAGTAAAATAGCTTTAAAATGGATTCTTAAGTTTAAATTGGTCATCTAGCAATAACTCGGTGAAAACTGCATAAAATTCTGTAGAGC
This sequence comes from Sphenella marginata, assembly GCA_951509765.1. Taxonomy (NCBI): domain Eukaryota; kingdom Metazoa; phylum Arthropoda; class Insecta; order Diptera; family Tephritidae; genus Sphenella; species Sphenella marginata. The sequence continues at coordinate 50,988,938 of OX608083.1, forward strand.
GGTTCTTGAGTGATGCTCGAACAAACATAGAGACAAACAGACGAAAATTCTGAAAAGTATTTTTTTTTTTTAACTTGAGTACCAGCGAAACATTAGCTTCTCCTACCTCTGACAGTATATCGAGTGATTTGGAATATATAGTACGAACAGAATATATGAAGGGCTTAGAACCAAATGGATCTCAGTGACTCCGAAATTGATTTGAGATATTCAAGTTTAAAGTTTACTGCCTTTTGAAAATTCTATGAAAAACCTGGGTAGGGCGTTTATTGTATGGGAAATAGATGGCACTACAATGTCCGAAATTGCCAACAAATGAACACCATATCTCACTATACAAATATGGGTATAACTCAATTTAAAAAAAAATGTCACGTAGATCCTTTTAGTTCTGAGCCCTTCATATGTATAACCTCGATATCGATGAAAGACGTGATGATTTCACTCTTATTCTTCCTCATTCTTACAACTTTTGTTCTCTTCGGTTGGACACCTCATTTTCCAATGATGATAGCAGATGCAAATATGGTCCGTAGAACTTCAAATCTTCCAAATTCCATTTAACGAGTTTGTAAACCTAACAGTACATTGTCTCTCGAAGCCTACAATCCTGACTTTTGATCACTAAAATGATCAGGCTGCATGAACTTGCGGTTTACATCAAACTCCTAAAAGAAAACTGAGCTACAACCCAGCTCCGATCCATTCTTCACACAACTTCCTCTGCCCAATCAGAGCGCCGCTGATTCCTACCAGAGAAGTCCGCTGTACCTACAGGTTACAGACTTTTGACGGTGAGAGCAATGTCCCCAAATTATTTCACGCTATCCTCCTGTCGAGAGCAGTTTTCGCTTCAAGAGAATGACTTACGTTTTACTGGGTTTTACAACCAGTCCATAAGACTCTACCCAAGAAGACAACGTGTCCAAATAATTCCGCAGAACAGCCCACAAAGTGTGTAAGTATTCTGAGCTGCAAACCACTGACTTCAGGGCTCAAAAAAACTTCGTTTACGACCACAAAAGACATTTTTGAACATTTAATGCCGCCTGCCACACCCATCGCACGTAAATTATAAATAATTTTCGGACAGAATAAAACCAGCAATTTTACGCTAATCAAGACAGTTCGTAGTTAATTTTGACTTAGACAATTTGTAGTTGAAATCTCTCAAACAATTTAGTTTCTCACAATTTACAACAAGTTACAACGAGCTATACAAAGATAACATCGCAAATGTTATTTCCTTAATTTTAATATCAAAAGGAGAAATAGACAAAAGAGACAAACAGACAGACAAACGAGCAGACAAAACTAGAAAATGCTTTGTTACAAAATATAAAAGATGGGAATTGCGACGTTAATGAGCAGCAACAACAACAACAAAGTTGAAACTGTTTTGTAATTTTTTTTTTTTTTTTTGTTTGTTTGTAATTTAGTTTTGGTTATTATTACTGCTTAGGTTTATTTATTTATATTTTTTTTTCTTTATAATTTTTTTTTTTTTTTTTTTAATTCAACCCTCTTTATTTTGGAAAATTTCAAATGCTTGCACAATCGCTAATAACCGCTGGTTGAGTATGTTTGATCTTTCAAAAAAAAACAAAAACAAAGCAAAAAAAATAAACAAATAAAAAATACTTGAAGGAGAGCCACACAAGTGTTTTTTCGTAAGCTATTGAAGGCCTCAATTTGCAGCAGATCCTCAATGCGCACTCTTGTTTGTGTGTGTGCTGCCACCATATGTGTTTCTATAAAAAATTAAGTATTACAACACTCAGCCAGAAACTATTTGATGGCATCTTTAATCATATTTGAGCAGGTACACAACAAATATGAATATGTATGTAAAAATATGTGTATGTGATATACAGGGTGACTGAAAAATATTGAACGCATACATAAATTTTTTTTTCGTGCTCCGAGCCATTGGAAAACTAATTTACTAATTTTTATTAATTTTGAAATAACGACTAATCGCCTTCGAAAGTAACAGAGTTTTAAAATAATAATTCCAAAATTTCTTATCACCACCACTGTATTACGCGTGTATATTTTTCCATTCGCCCAATTGTATTCCAAACTCTAACTGGGACATCTAGCAATACATTGGTGAAAATTCCATTCAATTCTATAAAGCGATATTTAAGTGATGCGCGAACGAACATATAGACAGATATACGAAAATTCTGAAAACGGCTATATTGACTTCACTTACTTCAATAAAACAATTCCTCTATTACATTTTTCTTTCACTATTACATAAGAACTATGAAAAAATCGACTTCCACTTTTATTTTTTCCAAAGATTATCACGACACCACTCTTAATAGGCCACCCTGTATCCAGTATGTTCTTTTCATAAATTTAAAAAATTTCTACTCAATACCTGTCAGTAGCTTGTCTTATGCTTGCATGCACATATTCACAAATGTATGTACATATGTATGTATGTATGTATGTATGTTGGTATGTATGTATATCTCGTTATGTACATACATATATATATATGTAAGTATATGTAGTTCTGGTTAACATCGGACATTTTTCATCTGCCTCATAACATAAATTTCATAATTCAAAACTATCGAATAAAGATCTGGTAATTTGATGTTTGACGCAAGCATTGGCTCGCTTTGTTGGTAAATATTCGTTTTAAGAAAGAAAAAAAACCGAACTCTAACCATAACAACAACAAGCAAATGCACATTCTTGCCTGCACTGTGTTCTAGCCGACGTTGTGAATGCCTTTAATCGGCTATATAAAATCTTTATGATGGCTTCCCAGCAGTTAAAACAGCTAACTGGAAACTGACCAAGAACTAGTATGGGCTCAAAGCCCACTTAAAAGCAGCTGGAATTTTTGGTACCGAGATCTCTTATGGGAATTTCGATCAGAAAAAAAGTAGGCTGGTTGGAGGAGGTGGTTCATTTTGTTGCTGTTGTATTAACGATGGAAATCGCCCTGCCTAAACGTCACCTATCTTACCTAAAGTTATCATCAAAATCTTCTAACGTAAATCCGAGAAACTTAGTGTCTTCAAAAGGCGTGGACCATAGAGAGATTCGTGTTAGAAGAGTTGGCTAAGTTGAGCTGATAAATAGATGGTTAGTATAGTGGGGAGACGTGCCACATGCCGGGCAGACATTTGACATATCAAAGTTCAGTCTAGATAAGTAAGAGTTTATCCTGTTAAAGTATCCAGAGCGAAGTTGGGTCTAACTCTAACTCTTGTTCCTCTAAGTATCTAGTTCGCGCTCTTCTTCGGCAACAGGTGAAGCTTGTGCCTGAATGACAGCTTTCACCGGATGCGAGCTGACAAAGCAGTTTACCGACTCTGTGTGGGTCTCGTCAGGGTACTAGAGAAAACCCATTTCGAAGCTACTTGGGATCGATTTGGTCTCAACTCAACCCAGAGAAGTTAGACGAACATCTAAAATCAAAAGGGGCACGCTTGAGCTCTATAGACAAAGGAACGTTTTTTCGCTAGTTCGAGACGAAAGACAGTAGCCTGCAACTAGACTTTTCTAGCGCTTTATTAGAAAGAAATTTGTACTTCATTTAGCCAATCCTTCTAAACACTCAGAGCAATACCGATGGGAGCTCTCAAGTCTTAACACCTACATATACCCGGGGTTATCTATATCGTGTAAATGATGTCAGAAGTGAAATAACTAGGCTTCTCGAATCACATGCATATTTCTTTTAAAGGAACGGCATAAGCTCTGTAAAGGATGGCACGGGGCTGGGCTCTGAAATTCGTCCAGCTTGAGTTTAGCCAGTTGTCCCCCCTTGTAAGCTCCATGCTTGAAGGAATTAGTCCAACAAACTCCAGGAAATATAAGGAAGCTACTTCATTAGGCTGTCTGGTTGGTTCGAAAAACGAAGGTTTGACATCGTAATGAACCTCTTAGGATCCAGGCAAAGTGTCGAAAATCTGTAACTGCCACCGTAACTATGTATGCCGATTTGCTGAGACCGCAATACGGCCCGACTTCGGGAAACCCCCTTTAGGTGCCACTTAAACTCTGATTACTCCGGTCTTCTCCAACCCCGTGTATTAATAACTATTTCAATTCTGACCCTCTTCGTACTAGTTCGACTCCATCTCAAATATGATTACAATTTTACTCTAACTTACTTTGTTGTACTGTCGGGTCCAAGTGAGTGTTTGTGCGTGTATTTGTTTGGCATTGCTGCTGGCTTTAGCCAACTTTTCTTTCTTGTCTTCTTGTAATATTCACATTTCATGTTCGTTTTTATCTTCATTTTCTGTGTATTTTGTATATTTTAATTTTTACCTGTTGTTTTTACATGCCATCAAACACACACACACACACATACACAATGAGGTCTACTTGCCGGCCGAGCTTGCCATGCCTGCCTGGTTTGCTACATTATTATGATGTGCTGATATTTGGAATTAATTCCCACAAACCTCGTCAGCAGCTGACTGAATGATGGACAGAGTGCGATTGGCCGCCCGTATGGCAGTGAATTGGTGCATTGGAATTTTAAGTTACAAAATCGTCATATTTTATACAGTGGCTGACAACGAAAGACCAGATTTAGCTAAGGGAGATCTAGTTGCTGCTGTTAAGCTTTTGCAATGGTTTGCCTATCACTGCTGACGAGCGAGTTCTCTTTTTTATAACCTTATTTTAAGTACTTTTCTGCACCCTTTTTACTTTTTGTTGTTACATTTTTGGCGTCAGGAACCACCAAAGCTCAGATTTTCTCAGTAAGTCACGGACTAACACTTGTTGTAAAAGTAGTAAGCGGAGTTCAGCTTAAGATTTGCCGCCGCCTCCATTAGAGATTAAATCGCAACCTCTGCTCCGTTTCAGTTCCTATTTCGGTCTCGTTGAAGGCGTCGATTCCCGGTTGCTGTTGCGATTCCATTTTCAAATTAAGTTTGGGGTTTGGTCGAAGTTTTGTTATTGATTCCAATTTCTAATCAGTTTCGATCCCTTTTTCCCACTTTAGGTATTCTGTGAGGTTCCACTCAGGTTTCATTTTCATTATAATCTCCAATTTTCTTTTGGTTTTTAATTCTGTATCTCTAGTACCAGCTTGGGTATAATTTTCTGATTCTAGCTTCCATTTCGTCCTTGGCACCGGTTCCAGTTTCCCATTTGGTTCCAGTTTCCATCTTGGTGCTGGATTCAGTTCCATTTTCGCTTTTGATATTTATTTCGAATTTTTTAGTTCCTAGTTTGGCCTTGAGATCCCAGTTTCGCTTTCAGTATCAACTTTTGTTTTAGTGGCGCTTTTAGTTCAGTTCCAGATTCGCCTTTAGTTTCAGTGTCGGTTCCATTCTCACTCTCGGATCCTGTTTAGATCCTCTTTCTTGTTACCATCTTGGTTCCCGTTCCGTTTTTACTTCTGGTTTGAGTGTCGATTTCAGTTCGAGTTACCCTCCCAGTTTAACTTATGGTTTCAGTAATGTTCCAGTTTCGATATCAACTATGGTGCCAGTCTCTGTTCTAAATCCATTTTCACGTTTAATCTTAGTTCCACTCACACTTTTGGTCTTGGTTCAAATTCCCATTTAATTCCGGTTTCAGTACCGACTAGCTACATAGCTTCAGTTTTAGCACGGGTTTCAGTTTGTATTGTATAAATATATTTGGCAGTCTCGTTCTTGCATTCTTTTTTCGATTATTTAGAATAGCATTCAAGGTAATGATTCCAATTTGAGTTTATATCTTGCTTTCTCTTTCGGTCCCTTATCGGTCATGGTTCGAATTTCATTTCGTTCCTTGTTCCAGTTTTGGTTCCATCATAGGTTTTGGTCCATAGTGGCTCAGAGAGTGTGTGCTCCTAAAAAGCTTTAAAATCAAACCCTCCTTAAAGCAATTAAATAAAATCCTTCAGGTCCACTTTACTGCCCACCACTGTACTTGACTATGGAAATATGTATGTAAATATTTATGTTTGTATGCATTTGAGACATTACACTTAATCCAGCCGCCGCCAGGTAAAACGGCTGCTCTTGCCACTGTTTGCCGCAAAAGTTGCAGTTGAGCGATTAACAATAAAAATAAAAAACAAAAAAAAAACAACCAGAAACAATGTTTGCACACACACACACACAGGGACACATCCATGGATGTATACAATTAGTTTGTTGGTTTGTCGGCCAGATAATCAACCACACCAACAAACGGTGCTAAAAGCCAAGAACGAATTAAATTTTATGTTTATTTATGTATGTTTTTTCTTGTTGTTGTTTGTTTCTATGTAAATATGTTTGTATGCGCGAGTACGTCCACAAAGTATTGTTTTTTTTTTCTTTTAAAAAGAAGTCTTTGTTCTTGACTCTTGCTTTGGTTTCTATTTTTTATTTTTTTATTTTGGTTTTTTTGTTGTTGCTTATTTGACTTTGAGTTTGCATTTTATATGCTATATAAACATTTGATAATCTTAGTTAACCGTAAAGACGAAACGAAGTGCCCGAAAAAAAAAACGATTTGCCTACAACATTTGAGGTGGTGTTCTCTTCGCACTTACATTCCAGAAGTCAAATGCGTAGGTGGGAAGTTGAAGTAGAGACATGACTGACAGACGACCCCCCGAAAAAAAAACAAACCTGTCACTCATTCCATTTGCTTGCTTTGTCTAGAAAATGCATTATTATGCATATTCCACCTGTAGATGCAATTGTGTGTGTGTGTGTTGGTGTTGTTGTTAGTGCTTGTAACGTTAGATGGTGCACTTACAGACCATGGCCTTGGCGCTTGCCCTTCGGTTATTTGATTATTCTTATGTACGTAGGTTGGCTACCTTGTGAGCCAGCCGTAAATAAATACAAAGAATAAAATGATAAAGAGATTAAGCTCGGCTAAATCTGAACTTGTACAAATTTGTATTGTAATATTTACTCATTGTTAGTGTTTTTTTTAATGAAATTTTAAAAACTCTTTAAGTACTAAAAGCCGTCGAGAAATTTTCTGTTCTCAAACTCCTACTAATGCTTCCCCTTTACGGGATTATCTGCCTTTTCTTCTTCATAAAATTCTTCTTGTCCTTCCTCTTCTTCTTTCTTTTTGATTTTCTTCCCTCCTTGGTCTTGTCCCTTTATATTCATACTTATCCCTATCATTATCCTTATCCCTAACCTTAACCTTAACCCTAACCTTAACCTTAAAATGAAACCTTACCCTTAACCTTAACCCTTACCTTAACAACTTAAGCCTTAACCTTAACCTTAACATTAACCTTAACCTTAACCTTAACCCTAACATTAACCTTAACCTTAACCTTAACCTTAACCTTAACCATAACCTTAACCTTAACCTTAACCTTAACCTTAACCTTAACCTTAACCTTAACCTTAACCTTAACCTTAACCTTAACCTTAACCTTAACCTTAACCTTAACCTTAACCTTAACCTTAACCTTAACCTTAACTTTAACCTTAACCTTAACCTTAACCTTAATTAATTAACCTTAAACTTCACCTTAACCTTAACCTTAACCTTAACCTTAACCTTAACCTTAACCTTAACCTTAACCTTAACCTTAACCTTAACCTTAACCTTTACCTTAACCTTAACCTTAACCTTAACCTTAACCTTAAGCTCTACCCTAACCTTAAGCTCAACCCTAACCTTAACCTTATCCTTAACCTTATCCTTAACCGTATCCGTATCCGTATTCTTATTCTTATCACTATCCTTATCCGTATCCTTATCCCTACCCTTATCATTGTCCTTATCCTTATCCCTATTCCTATCTCTATTCGTATCCTTATGATTATCCATATCTCTATTCGTATCCTTATGATTATCCATATCTCTATCCCTCTTCCCATTCTTGATTATTCCATACCTAAAAAATGTAAAGACTTCTAAACTCCATCTCATCTCTTGGAACCTTGGTCGATGCGGTTTTAGTCTGCTCTTAAAAGAGGTACCGTATATATTCGTAAGCTTCCTAATAAAATGGGTTATTTCTCGATTCCTCTACCCTTTCACTTCCCTCTCCTATATCTCTCGAAAAAATTATTTTGCTCAAATTTATTGTCAAAACCACGTTATTCTGCTGGAACGAAGTAGCTCTCTGCGGTACAAAAAATTCTACATAAATTTCAAGCTAGACATATTTCAAAAGTTTGGTGAAAATTATATTCGATTCGCTTGAGCAGTTTTTCAGTGATGCGCGAACAAATATTTAGAAAGATAGACAAATATTTTTAAAAATTGCTGCTTGGGCTTTAAATATCTTAATAAAGACCTCAAACGGGTATTAGCATTTTAGAATTTTATTATGTATTAATTTGAATCAAATTTACAAATTGATTTGTCATTAATTAACAACAACAAAACAAATTTGCATAAAATTAAATAATCGAATATTCCATTTGAATTTGTTTTCATTTCAGCGATTTGCAAGGCAATAATATAACTGTTATATTCGAAGCGGATTTTCAACGTTTAACCAAACTACGAATACTGTAAGTATCCGAATGAAAATTCAAAACACTTCAAAAAATTTATGCATGACTGAATATAAAAATTTTATTTCATTTTTTAACTGCATGTAAACAACGCATTGATGATCAAAACAACAATTAAAACTCTTGTAAAATAATAACCAATGGGTATTAAACACAAACAAAAAGCTAGAAAAAAATTGTGCTTGACAAATTGATTTGTTGCGCACAGTTTTTGGGTGCAATTCCATTGGCTATTTTTAATGATTTCAACCGACAATCAGCGCTAGGACGAGAGGGAAGGGGGGCTACGCGCTAATGATTTTCGATTTGTAGTTTATAGCAGTTTATAGTTTTTGGACATTGTACATTGAGCATTGAAGTTTTTGGTTAAATTTTTATAATCGAAAAAAAGAGCTCAGTTGTATGTGTGCGCATGTTTCGGTGAATTTTTTAATGTAATTTCGGAGTCAAAAGTTAATCAGCGAAGTTAAAATATGTACATACATAAATGAAGAAAAAAGAGTAGCGTAAAGAAATAAATTATGTGCATGAGAAGAGCAGATTTGTCGAAACAAAAACAAAAAACCGGAAAGTTTCTTAAGGCTACCTTTATAGAAAAAGACCTTCATAAAAAAGTAGAATACAAATTTTCCTGTTTCAATTCTTTTTTAATAAAATATTGTCTGCCACTTAAATATAAACTCACAATTATTTAGTCTTGTAAAATTTTCTAAATATTTTCATTTACTTTCCACCAGGGACGGAAAATAAAAGTTATTATTTTTTTCGATCTCATAAAAGTCCGGGCTTAGATAGTGTCCCTGAAGAAAATTATTAAATTTTCTGTTGTCCCAGGACTTCTAGGATCAATATCCTGGCCACAATTAATTTTCCTGGCTTTTTTGAAAAAAGTCCGATAATAACTTAAAACCCCGGACTTTTATTTTTTCTCGCCAGCAATAAAAGTTATCTTTGTCCTTATATTTTTTAAGGACAAAATAAAAGTCCGAACCAAAATCTACTATACCGACAATCCTCTTTCGTATGATAAGAAATGCATTAAATTTAGATTGGCGGGTTGGTAGATTTTAGCTCGGACTTTTATTCTGTCCTTAAAAAATAGAAGGACAAAGTTAACTTTTATTCTTGGCGAGAAAAAAATAAAAGTCCGAGTTGTCAGATTATTTTTGTCCGGATAAGAATAAAAGTCCAGAAATAACTTATTTCTTCGGACTTTTATTTTAAAAGGAATAAAAGTCCCCGTCCCTGCTTTCCACTTGTTTCTATGAATAATTTGTGTTCCAAAAAGAAATAAAATCGAATCAATACTAAGAGTGGCTTATGACTCCAACAAAAAGCTGTTAGAGATAAACAATGCCATATGGTTACACAGGCATGAAAAAATGGAGGAAACATTTTTAGTACACTTCTAACCAAGGTAGAACTTTCTAGTTTTCACCACGTGAAAGAGCGTCTCAAAAAATATCGAAACCAGAAAAAAAGTGTAACAATTTTTTTTGAGTCATAAGCCACCCTTTTATCGGCTCACATATAGTGATGTAACCTCTAAGTTGTTCATAAATTCCTTTCTTTTCTCAATTCCGATATATTTTTCAAAAAGCCATAAAATAAATATTTCAACTCTATCTTGAAGCCATAAATAAATAATCCCAATCTAGCTTGAAGCCAGCGCCACCTACCGCCAATTTTTTTAATAATCTGTGCCATCTCTGTTGAATGCTTTTGCAATTTCTAAATATCTCCATTCGTGCGCCACAATCAGGCTTAGTTTCCTCTTTGTGTCATTGGATTCTAAAAAACTATATGCCAAGTTCCAAGCTTTTAGCTTTCCGGGACCTCTCTTAAAAATTACCCCCCCCCCCCCCCTCCATTTTACACTGAAATTTTGTGGATTATACAAGTAAGCTACTTAATATAAAGTGAGTATTAATACAGCAATGATTGTATAGCTACGGATCGGTTAAAATCATTATCCATTGTCGAGCCTACCATTAGGGCATGGAATATTAATAGAAAGACATTGACGACCTCTTGGATTACTTAGTTTTCTTGATAGCAACAATAAGCTCCAAGAAACCCTGCTTATTGATATCCATGATATCGTGAATTAGAATTTAACTATCCAACCGATTTTGGCCGTCTGACCACAAAGCACCCCAGTCATTTATTCTTTCCGATAGCTTGCACCAGTCACAAATACCAAGAGTGTCCGAGATCTTATCGCCTTGACTTTACCAATAATTTAGTGGAACCCTCAAGTTTATTCTTATATATGTCTGAGGAGAGCTAATATAGCTCAGCATTAAAGCTTTTTCGAAACTCCCTATCTGCAATGGGCTTAGGTTAGTAAATCTTCCCAAGAAGCTTTCTCGTCAATATTCTAAAAGCTTTCTCTCCTGGTGCCATCACCGTCAATGCTTCTTTCCTTATAATAGGAAGGATTTCAAAAGCGCCTTATAGAACATGATTTTTGTTTGTGGGCAACTTCCCTAATGGTCTACTTCATCTAAACTAAAAATTGTTGGAAAGAGTAGTTCTTTTTTGAAACTCAGGCCATCGCATGCTGCTTTGAAATGGACATAAAGACATGGGGCTGCTGATTATATTTTCATCTATCTTCTCCAAAGTTTGCCGTATCATTTTAGTCTATGCAACAGAAGGCTATTCGCGTCTGAAGCCGCACTGATAAGATCGTATAAGCTATTTGAATATAAGCTTTAAGTTTTTTAGGGATAGTGCAGAGCTTTCAGTACCAATATGGCTATCCGAACTTTAATTTATTCAAGTGGTCTCTATTGGGGTGTGGATTCTTCATCTCCTTCTCCGAAAGATTAAAATGAGCCGTATTGTGTCTTCCATAGTTCTAATATGTTTTGGACGTATGTAGTTTCCTGGGCTTGAAGCTTGCACTCAAGTCTTTCGTTCTTATTTATTTTCTTATTTCTTGATTTGGATATCTCAGAAAGTGTGTTCATTCGAGCAACTGGAGCTAGGTCTGTCATCTATACAGATTTATTTCAGTCGTTTTTGTGTTGATGAGGGGAGAAGAACCAGCATCTAAGAACCAGCTTTATTCACTGTGGTCAAGTGGTCAAACAAATCGTCCTCGCTGAAATCCGATTAGTACCACGAAGGGCTAGGACTGACCAAGAATGAATCTTGAACCTTCTTTCAAATGAGCTGGCGAGCTTCTTTCGATGAAAATGCATACGATCCGCCTCAATATTTCAAATTCCAACTGTGAAAGCAATTTGCTACATAGTTAGCAAAGTACAGTCGTAAAAGCTTTGTTTTATTCGTCACTTCGTTGCCAAATAAACATTTTTCTGCTCGCTTAAAACAAATTTTGAATCAAGTACATCACAAAATTTAGCAAACAGAAAAATTTATAAGCTATCTCTCAAGCGACGAACTCAAGTTTGATTTTAAATAGAATTTAGAAGTTTCGAACAAAGAAAGTAGATAGTTATTTTATTCGCAAGTCGCTTAGTCCTAGCGAATAAAAATCACCCAATATTAAATGAAGTAATCAGAGGTTAATATCAACTTCATCTCGAACTATTTTTACCATTGCCATTCATTTCGCATGACTTAGCGCTAGTCTTACAGCTAGTTTGTTAGTCCTTATCTGGACTATCGTTGCCACGAAATCTATACATACAATACAAAAAGCCACGTCTCCAACCGTTCTTTTCACGCATGTTTGTTGTCAATTTTCTGTGCTTGTTTTTTGTTTTTTTCTTCATTAATTTATGTTGTAATGCTTGTTAAATTTTGTATTATTTATTTTATTTACTGATTACTGAGCGCTTGCGTATGGAGGCGCAACCAAATTCTCATATGTTGTCGCGCACTTTGACCTTTGTACAGCATCAATCATAACTAATTGTTTGTTAGTTTTTGGGGCGGCTTTTGTTAGATTTGATTGTTGTTTTTTTCGAATTTTTTATTTTTTTTTTCAATTTAACATGAGACATCTTTATTCGCTTATCAATGCTACACAAAAATTATGTTGCAATAAATTAATTAAACAAAAAAATGTGTGCATTCTTGCAGACAACTAACGGACAACCAAGTGCATACAATTGAAAAGGGCGCCTTCCAAGATCTGGTGTCACTGGAGCGACTGTAAGTTGAGTTTTTGAAATTTTAAGCTTTTTTTGCATGTTTCACTCATGATTGCATCAATAAATTGTTGAATTTTCACTAAGTAATTTTTTTTTTTTTCATTTAATATATAAATTTTAACTGCATTACAATTTTTTTTTTTTTTTTTGGAATTATTATAAACAAAAAAATTAGAAAAAAAATATTTTTCTCCTTTTTGGCTGCCAGCGCTGTCTAAGCTTTTGAAATACAAATTTTTTAACACAACAATAACTGAAACACAACACTGTTTTAATAAAATATAATACAATTAGTAGTGTTGCCATATAACTTAAACTACCTACTTATTTAGTATTATGTAAATGTTTTTGGGTAATTCCATGTCAAATTGTTTGATGGTTGGTTTTGCGATTTGAACAAAACTTTGCTTTAACCACCCCATTAAACTCTGCGGCAGGGAAACAATTAAAAGCAAATCTTCTCTAAAAACAACTGAAAACATAACAAGACTTTTAACTTTTTTTTTTTTAAGTAAAAAAAATCCTTGGGCGCTTTGTGCATTTCTTGTTAATTGGAAAAAAGCATTGAAACTGATTCCATTGTTAGAATAACCGACACCTCTATGTAGACATAATAAGTATAATTTTGAGGGATCGTATGAAGGATTGGACCATAGATCGAGAATAAATAAATAAGGGTTGCCATCATTTTGAAAAATAAATAAATAAGGGTCTCCATCGTTCTTATTAAAAGGGTTGCCACCAGTTTAAAAACCTGTTAGTTACATCCAAGTAACTCAAGAGAATCTATCATAATTTTGTAGATATTATTATTTTCTTCGGGAAAAGTATTAAAATACAAAATAAGCGTGGAAAGGGTTACCAACAGCACAAAATATTTTTTAATTTTTAATTTTGGGTCGTCTTACCGAAATCACTTTTTTATGCAGCAATTAAGTATTTAGTTAGATTTTCAATTCTGAGTTGTCATTTTAAAGGGCCCGACGATAAATAAAAAAAAAAGGTTGCCATCTGTTCGAAAAAAAAAATTTTTTTATTGTTTTTTTTGTAGTAGCGGTCTATGATATTGAATAAAACAACACTAAAATTTAAAATTATTTGCTATACAAACAAAAATTTCGAGAAGTTTCAAAAGATACATAACTTTTCAAGGTTTTACTTCTACCGGCCCTCGCGCTTTTTTTTTTTTTTTATCTTTTTTATAATCAAAAAAAGCTTTTTCTTTTTTCCAGGAAGTGGACCAGGGGCCGAAATATTCCAAACTTTTTTATTTATCTTGCTATTTTTCCCCTAAATTTTGGGCAGAACAACGTCTGCCGGGACCTTCTGATACATTTATAAAATTAGAGATGCCAATCGTAAGGTATTTGTCATAATTTTATATGGGGTTGCCAAATGCTTCCAAAACAGAGAAATTAATTTATACTAAAATATGACAAACATTTTCATTCAAATTTTTAATTAAAAAATACTCCCATATCCTTTTGAGGCACGCATACATATATATTTCAGAACCGAAACTAGAGAAATCGATCCAGAAGAAGGGAGTTTTTGCTCCCACTAAGATGCGATGTTTAATTTGTTATAATAGTATGAAGTTGTTGAGATTTGTATTTAAAAGAACTCCATATCCTTTTCTATTTCGAATACTTCCTGTTAAAACTTGAGCGAGCAAAATCGACCTAGTAGATCGAGTGTTTTGCTGTAACAACGATTTTAGTTTTAATTTTTTTTTTTTTTTTTCAATTTTCGTAGTACAGCAAAGTAAAGTTTTGCCAAAACTACTCCAACAATCCATCAATTTGGCATGAATTGAGCCTTTTGCAATTGTTTTTTTATTTCTGTCGTTTTTCTTACATTTTCTTTTCTTTGTTTTCTTTTTCTTAATTTATTTTGTTTTCTTTCGTTTATTGATTGATTGGAATTTTTCCATTTGGATTTCTCTGCACGCAATTCTTATACAATACAATACAACTTTACTACAATGCATACATTTAGGCGCCTTAACAACAATCTGCTAAAGGCGATACCTGAAAGTCTAGTGTCAAGTTCAGCGAGTCTTTTGCGATTGTAAGTAGTCGAATGCAATGCTTCTTCTTTTATTACTATATATAAAAACAAAATATATGTATGTATTTTTATTAATTTTTCTTACAAAAAAGGGATGCTGCTGCTATAGAGTTTGAAACGCAAATAGTTTTGTTTTTTTAATGTTTAGTCTTAAGCTTACACGTTTTCATTTAACGCTTACTATTGATAATAAACTTTTGTTTCAAGCTTTTTGAAATTTTGTCATAGAAATCGTATTTGAATTTTTTTTGTGCGCAGGCATGGGCGTTAAGAGAAAATTATCAAAGTGAACGATTGCGCTTGATTTCAACAGTCAAACGTTTTGGTACTCGCACAAGTTTTGTTGTTTTTATTTTCCAAAGCAGCAAAGCTTAAAGCAAGTCTTTCACGTTCGACTGCTGAAATGGTACTAAATTCTTATTCCGTTATTTTTCTCGTACGCGTTATCGTTTAACTATTCGTTGCTTACACTCGTTGAGCGCCTGTTTGGTAGCGGTCCATGCCTGTTCTTGAGCTTACGAGTTAGCAATTGATGATTGTTGTTTTTTTTTTAATTTTGTAGTTTTTCCATTTTTGAAAGCAATATTTTTTACAATATTTTGTACTAATTCTTAAATTATTTTAGTTATTTACTAATACATACATTTTTGTCACAGGGACATCTCTCACAATATCATTACAACAGTGGGTCGACGCGTTTTCAAAGGAGCGCAATCGTTACGAAGTCTACAGTTGGATAACAATCAGATCACTTGTATGGATGAGCATGCGTTTAAGGGTCTCATTGATTTGGAAATTCTGTAAGTGAAATATTAAAATGAAAGAAAAACAAGTAAGGAAGTCTAAGTTCGGGTGAACCGAACATTAAATACCCAGCGTTAATTTTCATGTAAATTTATGTGATTTTCGATATCGAAAAAGGGGGCGTGGTTATTATCCGATTTCCCCCATTTTAAACACCAACCTGCCTTGGCCAGAAAGTAGCCTGCACAACAAATTTCATGCATATGCCTCAATCTTTACTCAAATTATGTTAATTTATGTGATTTTCGAAATTTTCGATATCGAAAAAGGGGGCGTGGTTATCATCCGATTTCGCCCATTTTAAATATCAACCTACCTTGCCCAAAAAGTATTACTTTTGCCCTGATTCTTTGCGAAAGTTCATACATTTTCGGGTCGGCCCTAAATTTCCTACGGAAGATGAAGGTCGTGGTATTGCCTCTAAGACGTCGCTTTAAAGAGGGGCTCCTAAAGACTGCCAGGAGCACGCCCTAAAAATATTAAGGTTAATACAACAATAACATATAGTCGCCAATCTGCCGATCAACTACTTCCATTCCCCACCATATGATGCGAACTGCCCAAAGGGTCTAAAGCACAATGGGGTTGCAGTGCTGCCAATGCTTCGTACAATGGAATTTTCACCTTAGACTCGAGTGTCCGTCTCCCGTTTCTGTTTCTTTCATCATTATATTGCTCCCAAATTATAATTGAGGCATTCGCAGTCCAGCAAAGAAGCTACGATATTTGCGTTAGGACCACCAGAGCTTCAGAAGTAGCACAAGCTGTTGTGGCCCCTTGCTTGCAGGTCGTCTAAGGGAACTTCTCTCGTAACACTCGAGCATGGCACATTTACTGTCTCTTGTTCATGGTTTTGTTGTTATTTTTATTAATGAAATGAAGTTTAAGGGAGAGTTGCGGATGAGGGAGATCAAGTCTCGTCTTGGAACTAAAATGATCAGTCTATTAGTTATGATACACTGTTATTCCACCCACATTGTTGCTATTAATTCCATTTCATTTCAGCACCCTAAACAACAACAATTTAACATCGTTGCCGCATAACGCCTTCAGCGGTTTGAATCGATTACGTGCTCTACGTTTATCCGATAATCCATTCTCGTGTGATTGTCATTTATCGTGGCTTTCGCGTTTCTTGCGTAGCGCGCCCAGACTTGCGCCATACACACGTTGCCAATCGCCATCCCAGTTGAAAGGTCAAAATGTTGCAGATTTGCACGATCAGGAATTCAAATGTTCAGGTAAGTTGAAACAAAATTAAAAATTTAAAAAAGGGGAAGGGCAATAATGAAATCAATTTTGGTCTTGCAAGCTTCGTCATAAATTTCATAGCCTCGCGTATTTTCGCAGCTTAGTGTTAAAATTTATAACGGCAAATTCCGTTGTTTTACGAAAAGGTGGTGATTGATCGGCAGGGTTGGGCACAGTGCACTAAATTTGTATTTGCAGTAAAACTAGAAATTGAGTCGTGAAGAAGATATGTTTCTTTAACAGTAAGAAGTAGGGACAGTGGAAAATGTATTACAGTGGCTAAAATTTTTTTTTTTTTAGTGAAATACTTTTTCCTACCTCCAGTTGTAGGGGGCGTGTCCCACATGCGTTATATCGCATATTTGAAATGATATGAAGTAGTGAGTTTCATTACGAACGCTGTCTCCCTCAATTGCAGTGATAATGCAAATCTTTTCAGTGTCAGAAGATTGTTTTTTCTTTTAATTAATTGCATTATGCCCACCTCTGGTTGGAAAAAAAATTCTTTAATTTTTCATCACTTGAACCTGGACCCTTCGGCGTGCTGGGTCAGGGCACTACCATCGCCCAAGGAGCTCGGCATAGTTAAGAAGATACTTGGGTCCGATCCCAGCATAGGCGACTTTTGAATATAGAAATAGGGTTAGGTCCATTATTTGTTTTCTCAAAGAGCTAAAGCGGAATGTCGCATTTGCAAACTCAACTTTGCTGATGCTACAGGATTATGATTCCAGGAGCGTTGAGAACTAAATTTTTTACACCATAATTCTATACTCCTAACAAAACACCCTTTCCTAGTATTTATCACCTATGTACCTAGCGTGCTAAAAATATTTATTAAAACTACAATTATAAATTTTATTTCAAAAAAACAAAAACAATAAAACATTTGTAATTAAATTCCCTTTAAAAATATTTCTGTCATTCCATACTTTACCCTGCTACGCTACACATCCATACAAACTAAAGGTCTTACCGAGAATGCGCCAATGGAATGTGGCATGGAAAATAGTTGCCCACATCCGTGTCGTTGTGCCGATGGTATTGTTGATTGTCGCGAGAAGAGTCTGACAAGTGTACCTCTTTCGTTGCCAGATGATACAACGGAGCTGTAAGTATACAAATAGGCATGCTATATACACACTAATATAGATTTTGAATATACCCTGTAGGAAATTTTTAACAGTGTCAAAAAAATGTATGCAATTAAATTTAGAACTGAAAATATATTTCACGATATGTCAAAAGAACTTTGGCATGTGCAGAAAGACTATCTCTTTCAAGTCTTTTTGAAGCAGAAATACCTTTATACTTTAATACTTTTTCTTCTCAAATAAATTTGGCCTCTACTGACATATCTAGCTTTAGTTATTTTCTTAAATACTATTCGGAATTCTTAAAAAAATTTAGCGCTCCCCATTTCATTTCAAACTTTCTAAAAGTATTTAGATACCTTTTTTTGGAAAAAAAAAAAAAAAATCGAAATTTAAATTAAAAAAATCTTAAGGAATTCTTAAGTTGGGCGCTTTCAATTTCATTTTAAACTTTCTAAAAGTATTATCCTTCTTTTGGCAAAAAAAAATTTTTCGAAATTTAAAAAAAAAAAAAAGTTTTTGAACATATTGAGTACTCTGACCATTAGTTGCACCGTATTTATTTTTCTCGCAGTTAGTTAAATTCCCTACAGGGTATTTACTCACGCACTCATACACTTACATACACTGACATACAAGTACTTGAAAAACTGTCAAAAATATCGCTGGTAAATAATAGTTTTTGTATAACTTAAGTGTTCACTTTAGAACACCCCAAGCAATTTAGCAATTCTAGTTATTTGTATGTATGTATGTAGGTGCTATGTCAACGTAATTATGCTTTCTTTTTTTTCTATTTTTTTTTTCTTTTACTACCTGTCATGTTAAGGGAATAGAAATTTTAATATATGGGTGTTTTTTTTTTTCTTCTTCAAAATCTATTTACAGCCGCTTGGAACAGAACTTCATCACAGAATTACCGCCAAAGGCGTTTGCAAATTTCCGACGTCTGCGTCGCATCGATTTGTCCAACAATAATATTTCACGTGTCGCTCATGATGCTTTGGCTGGCCTGAAAGCGCTTACTACACTGTAAGTATGAATATTTATAAAGAAGTGAGGGATCGAAATACAAAGGTCCATAATCATAGTCGCATTTAAATTAAAATCTCTACTTAACCTAAAAATAAATTTTAAATTGTGGTCATTCAGAGTCAAATGAATGGAGAGACCCATTATGAAAAAAAAATTAAGTTGTTTGGTTGTATGATGAAATTTTTTATATTTTGCAAGGTCACCCTGTGTCAACTATTTCATTCCCAAACCATAGCTTAGCTGTGGCAGTAAGGGAAAAAAGCCAAATTCAAGTTTGGAGTAAGTGTTGTGACGAACAACCATAGACACACACCCTGATTTTCAAATGTTAAAGTAACATTTTCGTAATTTTAAAATCAAAACTCCGTCTTAGACAAAAAATGTATTTTATGGGTCAATGTTTTTAAGTTATTTATTTACTTATATGCAAATTTTTATAAAATCGAATTTTCCAAAAATTTGTAAAAGAAAATATCGTATGTAGAGTACCTAGTGCTAGACGCTATACTCTAATATTTGTTGAAGTGAAACTTCTTAAATGTTTCATTTATCTAACACCATGTTTGTAATCAAAAGAAATGTAAATTCCCAAAGGAAGGAAGAGATGCCCACTGCATAGCAAGTTGCCGCACTATTTTAGAATGTGGTTCATGAAGCAGATATCGAAGCTTGTTTGCCGGTAAGCTTCTCCTTACATTCTCGGAGGGTCGCCAAATACTGCCAAGGGGAATGATATGCGAAAGTGAGCTTCTATTTGCCAGTACTTCTCGACCTCATTAATAAAAATCGTAGTCCTACAGACCGAAAGCAATTGAGTTTTTCTAACCAAGTACAAATAAGATGTGGAAGAGCTGATTTTCCACAGCTGGATGCACCTCAATCAGTTTCAAATTGCCAAAAGCACTCACCAACTGATGGGAGGTAGACACCTGACGAAATGTTGGAAAAAACTTGTGAAAGTAGGGTCACATGGTAGATGCTCGATAAACAGCTCTGTGCAACGGTGGTTTGATATATCCTTTAGTATGAATTGTTTGTAAGTTGAGAAGGGAAATCCTAGAAAGAGAAAGCAAGTTAGCTTGCTTTTAGTATCGTACTATTGACGAAATCTAGATGGAAACCCATAAGAGGAAAAACTAAAAAACAATGATACTAAAAGATGATGAGATCCGGTCTACACTCCGAGTCCCAGCGGATTCTAATCGACCTGCAATAAGCATTTAGATGCCGAAAAGGGTTGGCCACATCAATAGCACTTCTCTTAATTAATTATAGGCGAGGAGACCAGGGAGATGCAGGTCTCTCTAGCTCAACTTGGATCTGAAATATTTAATACATAAAATCATATTTTTCACGGCTGAATCAATATGGTCCAAACCTGTTGCGTCTGCTAGCTATACAGAATTTCCATTATTGAAAATCCATCGATGAAAATTCCTTGAATGGGCGCGTTTTCTATTTAGGACTGTATTTATGAAGTCAAAAATTTATACGATTTTTGTGCGAAATCAAACCAAAATTTTGAATACGAAGCTTTTGTAAATATTTCCAAATGTTTGTTGTTGTTGTCTTAATTACTTATAACCAAATGAGCGAAAATATAAACAAAAACATTATTCAATGAAGTGCCCCGAAGTGTGTGGGGTGCGAGTAAATTACACCAAGTCATTTATCGATCGTTTTTACTTAACCACAAGCCAGCTGGCCAGATGTTGCTCATTTCGGCCAAAAAAATTTATTTACTTACTTAAGTACGAACTTTTAACAGATTTTTTGGAATTTTTTGTTTTTGTTTTTGCTTTTTCGTCAAAACATTTGTACACGCTAATATTACGATTATACATATACTAATTTGATATGCATATGGATATCCACTTCTAGGAATATTTGTTATTTCGATACAGCTGCTTTTATCTCAAGCTAATTTAAAATTTAAACGACCATAGCTCATAGATTTACTTTTTAGTACGCGTGGCACTAGAGTTATGCGAGTAGACTAGTCGGAAGCTATTGGCACAGTCAGCTATGCGATGCTTCTTCAGAGTCTTAATCCAAAAAACTT
The DNA here is from genome assembly GCA_951509765.1 of Sphenella marginata. Taxonomy (NCBI): domain Eukaryota; kingdom Metazoa; phylum Arthropoda; class Insecta; order Diptera; family Tephritidae; genus Sphenella; species Sphenella marginata. Next base: position 51,009,843 of record OX608083.1, read on the forward strand.
ACAATGAGGCTAAAGAGGTGGCCCATGAGTCATTTGAATGGCTACAGGATCTTCCCCAAAGCAGTTACCATGGACTCATGGGTCATGCTCCAAAATGAACTAGTTTGTCTCCCATAGCAAAAAATGAGATTGCTTGGGATTGTGGCCGGAAAACATCATAATTGTCTCTAAAACTGTTTTCCTCTTCGTAGCTCGTTGCCTTGTCCTCTTTCACAGCTAGACACATTTTTTTGCTTCGTTATGTAGAACCACGTAGGTGCTCTTACGGAAATTCTTAAGGCCTCTCTCATTACTTTCATGCTTAAATTCACAGCTGAGTATATAAATTTTGGTTAGATTTCCTCACTTCATTTTATTTTTTTTGTATTGCACGTGTCGATCGTTTTTTTTTTTTTTTTTAAATGTTTCTTCTGTTGGCACCGTTGGTAATAGCGGTAGTCTACAACAGTGTTGCCACTTGAAATTTTTTTTTCATCCATAGCTGGTGGTTAAACTCGTCAAGCCATTTAGAACGCCCATCACACTCTTCACAATAGCTTTGTTCCTTTGGTCGCCCGAGAATGCCCAAAACAGAATTTTTGTATTATTTTCACACTAAACCAGCAGAAAATACGATTAGTTCAGAACTAACCTAGATCTAAATCAATTGGAACAATACCAGTTCCAGCTACATCGTTCTCAATCAGTTCTTTCTCGGTCATGTCCTTGGGTAGGTTTAGCTCCGATTGAAGACGAGTGATTATCCATATATCGTACTGTGAAATGTGGTTTAAGTTAGTGCGTATTTTAAGTCAATTCTTTTTTTTTGTTCAGTTTGCGATTTCAATCTCTTCAAAAGCTTCAGCCTACCAAATTCTAACTAAGCGGCAACACTGCTCTACAAACTCCAAATGTACCATTGATTCCGTTTCTAAACCGGTTTAGGCAAATGATTACTAAAACTCACTAGCTTGGCTGCCGCTTGTTGGCTAGTGGAACTCACATGGGCTGTCATGGCTGGTATATTATTAACAACTTTGCAGGCGAACTACGAACTACGAAAACACTTAGTTATCAAGTTAAATGCACTTCACTTCACTTCACTAGCTTTTGCTAATTCCATTCGTCGTTATTTGACGGTCCATATGCTGCTATGTCTGTGGCGTTTCGTAGACGTGGTCGTCAATGCCATGGATGCCCATTGTATGCTACTTACAAGTATTTTACCTACTACTCCTAGCATTTTTCTTTGCTCCCCTGTTCCCGTAGATACTCATGTGGCTACTTACTCACATACTTAGACGCTTACTTCGTTACTTATTTACTTACTACCTAAGTAACTTGTGTTTTGCCACTTTTTACGCTTTTGTCTAGAAATCTTCTTTTACCCCGCTGATCCGCATAAGCTTGCTATTTATTGTTTTTTTTTTTCTATGCCGTTTTTTTATTTTTGTATCACTTTGTGGAGGCTTGTATTCTTCATTTCATCTTTATTAAAATATAAAAATGTCTCACTTTTGTCGTGTTGTCTTATTTTTTATTACATTTGTTTTTTTCTCCCTCTCTCTCTCTTTCTTTTAGCGTGCTTTATGGCAATAAAATAAAGGATTTGCCCTCTGGCGTATTTAAAGGACTTACATCACTACAACTTCTCCTGTTGAATGCGAATGAAATCTCGTGCATACGCAAGGATGCTTTTCGCGATCTCCACAGTCTTAGCCTGCTTTCGCTGTATGATAACAACATTCAATCGCTGGCTAATGGCACCTTCGATGCAATGAAGAGCATACAAACACTGTAAGTACACATTTAAACATACCATTTGTTATATCTTTATTTTCCCATAACCTTCCTTAAGCATGTTTGTCCATAGATACAAGATGGCACAAAAATATTTGCGAAGTTTATTGTGTTTCAAAATAGTAAATTATACGCTACTAGATCGGTCCTAGAGTCTAAAACGATCGTCAAAAACTGCGCCTAAAAGTATGCAATATTCGGGCCGTGCGTACACTTTTAAAGTTATGCTGTCAAAATCGACCGTTTTCTTATGGAATTATGAAATACTTTTTTGACTAGAAGTGTCTGAATAAACTACTTGCCTGATCAGTTTATCCTTGGAAAGCCTAAAGCAAACAAACTGTTATCCTACTACGATTCATTTCAATTAATTAGAAATGCATTGCATACTTTTAGGCACTTTTTTTTTTTTTTTTTCTTCATTCCAAAAAATTGGTATCTGGCTCGTACCGGTGTTATCTTCAGGATTTCAATAACAAGTCAAAAAAAAAAGATTGAGTAAAAGAGTAGGGGTTTGAATATTGTAGACGGCTCTCTTCATACTCATCTTCTATGAAATTTCGCTCGGCTGCATCTCACCAGAAAATATTATAAATAATAAAATCCCGGAGGTTCATCGAAACTTTTTTTTATAAAATATATTCAGTCTTTAATTTAATGTTTTATATTAGACTATGTTTAGACTCCGAATCTGCCGGGAAGCACCATAAATCTTAGGAAGAACTTTTCTCTTGAATACTCTACGGGTCATGTCATCCTCTCTCGACACTATCCATGATTCCAATCCGTACATCAAGGCAAACTTTTATTATATTTATCCGGTGTTATATGAGAAATAATAAGCTATGATTGCTGATTTTATTAATATCAAATCCGTTCCAATAATTAAGCTGTTTTGACTTAATACTTTTTAAAATCAAAATAACGGTTGCGGCTACGGTTTCACTTTTGAAACATTATTACTCGCGTTTTAAGGTTTGAAAATGCTTAAAAATATGATACAATTATAGGTTTTGTCTCGTTTTTGAAAAATTAAACGGTTGAAGATATGGTTAGGGTTGCGTGCTTTGAAAAATATAGCGGTTGAGGTACCATTTACGTTTTGGAGTTTTCTACGGTTACGTTGCGGTTATGGCTACGGTTTGAAAAAAAAATTTTAATTTGTTACAGTTAAGAATACTGCGCTTTTAAAACCTGGAAGCTATTTTTAACGAGCAACCAAACGTTTTTAAAATTTTTGTCTATCTGTCTAAATGTTCGTTCGCGCATCATGCAAAAGTCGCTCTATAAAATTAAATAGTACACTCACAGGTGTGTTGCTAGATGTCTGAGTTAAAGTTTGGGAAACATTTTATTACAAAGATATATGCCTGTGTGGCTGTAAGCATGTTTGTATGTGCATCAATAAATAACTGCTGCATAAAGTTGAACGGCTTCTTTACTAATATATTGCACGAGGTCTATCTTAAAGTATAGAACAGGTTGTTTTTGTTGTTTTACTTTATTTTGTATTTATGTGAAAACCGCAGCCATCTTGTAGTTTGAAATTGAAAATTTTTAAAATACGACTTTTTGTGCCACCTTGCACTATGTATGTATGTATGTATTTATATATGTATCTACCTATGCGTAACAAATGCAGCGACTAAATAAAACACAACAACAAAAAATTGCAAGTATGAGACATAAAATAATAAAAATGCACTGTAGGCCATATAGGCATGTTTGTGACTACATATGTACGATTGTATTCACTTGCATCGCATCGTATACTTGTAGGTATGTACGACATAAATGCGCAGGAACAAAGGACATGACACCTAGGGCATTTAAACAATATGTCCGCAACAGAGTTGTCTTTAGACATCAAATAGAAAAGAGAAAATTAAAAAAAAAAAAATTCTACAAAAAATATTTGTAACTCTGCAGCTATGTATGTATGCTGGTTGATAGGCATTCTTTGTGCTCTGCGTGTTGTTTTTGTTATTGTTTTTATTGTTGTTGCTTAAACCCAAGTGAGCAGTTTATCTACTGGCTGACTTTATATTGAAGTGTGCTTAGACTTAAATTTCTTACTTAATACTTAACTCATCTACCCGCAGAGATCGCCTGTTGTCGCAGTTTAAGTGCAACAGTTAGATTTCGAAGAGGTTTTTGTTCTTTTGAAAAAAAAACAACAAAGATAGAATAGAATATGTGGGCATGTGTTCGTATGATTGTATGTAAGTATGTGCGGTAATAGGAAGTAAAATATATTTAAGTGCAAATAGACAAAGCTTTAATGCGCCTATTATGGTGGCTTCACACGCTTCAGTGAAATGTTTTAGAATTTTTTTTTTAATATTTTAATATACTAAAAGAGAAGACAAAGGAAATAAATAAATAGTTGTGGCCTTAATGTGTACTTATTTAAATTAAGGTGGCTTAGTGTTAGTTAGTCTAAAAGGTGTTGAACACTGGCTTTTGAACGTTTGCCCGCTGAGGCCGATTTCAAATAAGAAGTTCCTATCCAAGAGAGTGATTGCAGCACCATAAGAAATTTTTGATTTTTTTTACGAAAACTTTTAAATGTTTTCCATATGTTTTTTCTTAAAGCTCGTTTAGCTCTTCATAAAGCTTCCTTTTATATCGTTAGGATTATAGGAAGGGCCATAAACTTGTCGAAAAAATTTTTCTGAATAGTTCAAGAGCTATTCTTTTGACACAGTATATGATTTCAAGCGTACTCAGTCCAAAGTAGCGCCATTTGGGAAGAGTGCTCCTCAGAAGTTGTAGCTTGCACCTTTAATCAAAGCAAAATATACAAATTCAACTCACCGGCAGAAAAATCAACAAACAAGTTTAAAGCTTTACTGGTACTCAATTTATTTACTTCATCAAAAGCTGCAAGTTAAATTCTTAAAAACAGCGAAAAGTGTAAAAGTTTTCCCGAAAGCTCATACAAAAAGCTTTTTCCTGCAAAGAACCGTAATTCGTAGCTTTATCAAACAAAATCAAAAAACGCAATAAAGCTTTTCATAAAAAAGCTTTTCCAAATTATATTTTTGTGCAAATTTTTAACTATGAAATAATTTTATTTTTAATGAATAGGTGGCAGGGAACTCTTTTCCAATCAGAAAAAAGGAAAAGCTTTTTTGATAAATAATCTTACTACATTCGACAAAGGCTGAATAGGGCGATTTATCGATTCCTTTTTACATACTGAGAAATCTATGCGCCAAGGCAAAAAACTTTCACAAAAAAAGTAAAAAAAAAAATGTCTTAAATGAAAGCTTAAAGCTCTACTAAAAAATAAGCTGCAGGCATATGCACTTAGCTTTGCAAGCAAGACTTTTGAAATAGTTTTACGAAACCTCTTACTTATAAAACATTCTAAAAAGCTTCACAAAAGCGAATTACTACCAACTCGCTCAAAAGTGAGTACAAAAGCTCGCGCGCTAGGTATTATGATCTTAAGCAGTTTGTTCGCATTTGATACACCGCATTCACTCATACATATGTGCTCGTATGTTCTTCCTTAGGTATTTTAATAAAAAATAAAGTCCTTCAATGCACAGATTTCCTATAGCTCTTCCGCGATCTAACGGTTTTGTGAAAGGCATGAAGGTTAACTTGAGACTTTTCTTTGCATTTCTATGTATGTATGTATGTACACAGAGACTTACAAAACAATTCATTGGCCTTTCACTATTTTTGTGTATTTATATGGTTATATATGTACATACTTATGATGTAGTGAAAGAGGAAAGTAGTAAGAAAAAATACTAAGGAAAAATACTAGACTGCTAACGAACTAGTCCGAAAAAGATTGAAGTTGTGCCAACTCGAAATCAAAGGTTTTGAGGAAGTAATGCAGATTTCAAATAAGCTCCTTGTCGCCTTTTTCTTTGTATTTCGCAATAATACTGGATTCCATGTCCTCTATGTGGTGAGCCGGGTACGTCTGCTACCTTACTATGATTGAACGAAGTGTTTCAAGTAGAATGACACTGCCATATTCCTATCCGAGCTTAGACCGCATAAGACATCCCCATGATAACAGACCAAAAGTTGAAAACTAGTGGGTTTAACTACTGGGTAGATATACATACACACATACAAAAACACAGAGATTCATAAGTACGGGCATTCATGTATGACACCTACAAACACTTGTAATTTCTTTTGAGAAATACATCAAATTCTTTTAGATAACTTACTAGCACTAAGATGTTCTTGTTCATATATTTTAAGTAACTAAGTATTTTTGCTTTTTATATATTTTCATATTTCTTTCAAAAATACACAAACAAACAAACTACCAAAGGCATCTGGCAAAGAATCCCTTCATTTGTGACTGCAATCTTCGTTGGTTGGCTGATTACTTGCACAAAAACCCCATCGAGACAAGTGGCGCACGCTGCGAGGCCCCCAAGCGAATGCATCGCCGACGCATTGAGTCATTGCGTGAGGAGAAATTCAAATGTAAGTACGACTATTTTGTAAAGTAACAAAATGAATTAAAAAAACCAAAAAAAGCAGGCAAATGAGTGGCAAAAAGTCAAGATGCACATTGGGTGCATGTGAAGATGTGGGGTGGCGTTGTTGATGGACACGCAAAGAGTTGGTATTTTTCACTTAAAAATATTACTTAAAAAAAAAAAAAAAACAAAAACAAATGCAAAGCAACAACAAAAAGAGATAAAGAAATAATCATAAGCTAACACGTCCTTACACAAGTCAAAGACGATTTATGGGCATAATAATATATGTATACATACATTTGCGTGTAGTTTATGGATCTTAGTGCAGTGTAGGGCCTTTGGAACATATTTGCACTGGCATTAAGCCTTTTATTTAGTGCTGGAAGGAGTTCGATTGAAAAGCGGCACATCAGTGCCAAAAAAATATTGAACTTGCTCACGTGACTGTCTTTTGTTTGTAAAGGAACATAATAAGTCTGTTTTGGGCAACCGTGTACAAAAGAACGAAAATCTGAATATTTTTAAAAAGAAACAGAAAACACTGTTGGGCAACTGCTGGCTTCTTACGAGCTACAAAAGAACAGTGCAACTTGAAAAAATGTGTCCTTGTTTTTATTCTAGCACTGCGTTCGTGCTTACGCTCTTTAAAATGACAATTTGGGTGACAAAAGCATTTTGTTATTTAGCAACGTTTTCCGAATAATATTTTGATCAAGTTGGAAGCACTTTGTTTCCGACCATTTTTTTATTACCTCCTTCTTTTCTAAAATCATTGGGAAACTATAAATAGCAATCGTATATTTTCGAATAAAAACTTTGAAATAATCTAGAAATCATCTTAGAAAAAATAATACTCAAACTATCATGAATGTATTACATGACAAAGTTGAAAATATTTCTAACGTAGTCCGGAGGTCATAACGAAATGTTACCGAATTGATGTCGAAAATATTTATAAAAGTTCCCGAAATGTTTAAAAAGCAACCACAGTTGAAACCGATATTATCTACAAAGTAAACCGTTAACCTCAAAAATAACTTCAAAATCTCCGTAAGAAATGCTAAGTGATAAAATCGAAGTTATTCCAGTCGTGAGTAAAAAAGTTTTAAATAATAAGGACATCACTTTGAAAAATAAAACGGACTCTGAGTTGAATACAGAAGTGCTTAAAATGAATCCCGAAGCTCCTAAATTAAGATTGTATAGTCTTTGTTTCGAAATTAAATTCTATATAATCGGTTAACGGTACTAATGCTAATTTAAAAGAGGTCCCAAAATCGACTGTAAAAATATCGAAATTATTCTGAATTGTTTTTAGCGAAATTCGTTAAACGCTTAGGCACAGAAGAAGATTTTATTGAATCTCGAATTTATCAAAAAATACTGTGAAATCGTAAACGAAAAAAATTAACGCCGAAAGCATTCTAATAAAATCCCGAAAATGCTTTCAATATAGATAATAGCGAGGTCATGCTGAAAAGCCCTTAAAATTGAATACAATGGTGCTGAAGTTGTTTCGCGCTGAAACCAGAGAAATGCTTTAAGTAATCTAGAACGTGCTGTACTAATATAGCATAATAGCTAATTAGTCCTAACAAGATCACTACCTATTTTACCTACCTATAATTTCGAAATAATATGGCAACTATACTAAAAATAATTTCGAAATCGCGCCAAATTATCACCTCCAATTTATATACCGTGTTGCTGCGTGTTTCGGCAGTAGAACTCTTTTAGCTTATGCAATTTAAAGTGCACTGTTCCAAACTCTGATGCATCTGAAACATTTGCGGTGTGAATTAAACTCCAAAGAGTTTCCAGACTAAATATTTATCACCTTTTCTAATAACCCAAGAAAAATTTTAAAATTTCCAATTCCGTCGGCTGCCTGTTCAAAAGCCTATCTCAAGAAACGTTTAAAGAGAGCGTTTTACAGCCTTCTTCAGGACAATTCTTAATATATTTTTTGCTTTACAGAAACAAAGAGTTTTCATGCGATCCAATTTTCCAGCAAAGCATTTCAAACAAACACTTCGCCTCTACGTTTGAAAATCAATTAAATAACCTAAATAAGCCGAAAAATAATTAAAATTTTGCGCAGCGGCTGATATTTGTAAAGGACCGTGTTTACAAAACAAACGCACACACCGCACTCTCTTCGCATGCACTAAAAATTTAAAATTAATCTTATGCGCCTAAAAGCGTGCTTCCTGCCATGCTTTGTCAGACGCACAACCCAATTTTTTTTTTGTTTTTTGTTTGTAATTTCTGCTAATAAATATGTAAATATATGCACAAACACTTTCCTATATGTTTTAATTAACTCCGTAACTTCTCTCCTACTTTTCCCCTCTCTCTCTCTCTCTCACTCTTTGCAGGTTCTTGGGACGATATGCGTATTAAATTATCGAGCGAATGTCGCGCAGATGTCGATTGCCCAGCGATGTGTCAATGTGATGGTACTTCAATTGATTGTTCAGGTCGTGGACTCAAAGAAATTCCACGCGATATACCGTTACACACCACTGAACTGTAAATACAAAATACATACATACTTACTTACTTGTATATGAATATTTTTGATTTTTTACACATTTCTATTTTTGTTGTTGATCATTTTCAAATATGCAAGCGCATTGATTTATTTGACCCAAAATTTTGTTGTTGCTCTTTTATTATTAATTTTCGATTTTCGTATTTTCTTTTTTTTTTTCCTCTCTTTTTACCTCCTTTAAAACTTGCAGCCTTTTGAACGACAATGAATTGGGGCGCATCAAATCGGATGGTCTGTTTGGACGTCTGCCACATCTGGTTAAACTCGATTTGCGGCGCAATCACATAACCGGCATTGAACCGAATGCCTTTGAGGGTGCCAATCGTATACAAGAATTGGTTTTGGCTGAAAATAAGATTCGTGAAATTTCAAATAAAATGTTTTTGGGCTTACATCAATTGAAGACGCTGTAAGTATATTAGGGGGCAAAAAGATGTGAAGGTATCTATGTGTGTATCTAGAATCTAAAAGGTATTTATGTAATTTAGTCCCATGATTTGTGGATGAGGAACTCTTTTCTCAAACCAAACTGGTTTTAATTTAATACTTTCTGACATTGTTTTGTATAACCACCAAATTGGTATTAAAGGTAATATTTATTTTTACTGTGTATCTAGGAGTAATAGTTCCCAGAATGCCAGAGATCGCAACGGTTTTGCTGTTCTTTCCTCATATCCCTCACTATTCCTCGACCTCACCTTTGCTTTCTCATTATCCTGAATTGCCGTCAAACCCAATCAGACATCCTTTCTTACCTATAATTAACGTTATTTGGAACCAACAAGAAGGATCAGGCAATCTTTGGCCTGTACTGTGGTCTCATTTGGTGTCAATGGGAACACCTACTGGATAGTATTTGTATATTACTTCTCAATCGTCTACTCAGTTCAAAGTAGTACTAGTTTTCTGAAGTGACAATCCATTGGATTTCTAGATTGTTGACGTGGCTTCCCAAGAGCTCGCTGAAATCCTTTAGTAACTTCAGCGGCGTCAAAAGTGTGTGAAAAATTTGTAGCCAGTCGTTAAGTGTGAGATTGCTCAGACAATCGGCAGTATATTGATTCTCGGTTCTAGAAATTCCTTACGATCTTTGTCCATCACGACAGGATAGATCGGATTTCACGGTTTTAATCCGGAGAGCGCAAAGTGCATTGTGATGAAGTAAATCAGCCTGAACTGAACTTAGTGACTGGCAACCTCTTTATTGAAGGCAACTCCATAGCAAGTTCACCTGTCATTTATATCGACGATCGTCTGTAGTCCCTACATTCTGATTCCACCTGTTTCACGTCTGTATAAAGTAGGCCATAAAATACCTACATAATCGCACAGTTCTGAATAATTTTAAGTATTTGGATAAATAAATTTATAAATGATTGTTATGCCACTTAAAATCAATTATGTACACTAACAATTCATTTTCTGTTTAATTGATCTTTTCAGGAATCTTTACAATAATCAAATTTCTTGTGTGATGCCTGGCTCATTTGAATTCCTGTCATCGCTCACCTCACTGTAAGTACATAACGACACAAATACCTACATACGTTTATTTGTATGTACTAGTATGCTCAATTGTATGTATGTATGTATTGATATGCTTTATGTAGATTAATTAGCTAAATTACTGAAAATTATCTTTGTTGGAAAATTATGTTAGAAAACCATACATCCTAAACGAAAACAAACAGAAACTGGTGGTAAATGTAGGGCTAATTCATCAGCCAGCCAGTAGTCAGGGGTCGTGAAGATTGTGAATTTAATGGGAAAAGTCTTGTTTAAATAATGTCAAGAATGAGAGTAAAAATAGATAAAGACCTAAGTAAAACTTTTAACTTAAAAGAGAGTTAAATTTAGATTTTTATTTTTTCAGTCACAAATGAGATTTAAAATTCAACTATTATATTTTTAATCAATTGCTTTTTTTAGTTAAAAAGAGCATTCAATTTGAATTTTTTTTTCAGCCAGTTTTTCATTGATTTTTTTTTTGTTTTTTGTTAAAAATTAAAGTTAAAATTGAGACTTAAAATTTGACTTTTGTATTTTCAGTCTACTGTTTTTTTTTTTGTTAAAATGCGAATTAAAATTAGGCTTTAATTTTTCAATTAGTTAATTGATAATAAAATAGGACTTCAATTTTTAGAGTCAAAACTCCTTTATTTTCAATTGACTGTTTTTTTTTTTTTGTTAAAAATGAGGATTAAAATTGGACTTAAATTTTTCAATTAATTGATTTTTTGATAGAAATGAGATATAAAATAGGATTTTAATTGTTAGAATGAAAACCGGGACTCATAATTTAATCCTTTTATTTTCAGTCAATTAACTTCTTTGTTAAAAATGAGAACAAAATTGAACTTTGATTTTAATTAAAATTGGACTTCAAATCCGAGACTCAAAATTTATTCCTTTTTTTTCAGCCAATTGACTTTTTTATTAAAAATGTGAGTTAATATTTGATTATAATTCTTTTAGTTAAAATGAAGACTCAAAATTTAATTCTTTTAGTTTCAGTCAATTAACTTTGAGAGTTAATTTACTTTATTTTTTTCTAAATTTAATTTAATCTAAAATTAAAATAAGATTTAAATAGGACTTTAATTTTTTCTAAATGTATTTCTTTTATTTTCAGTCAATTAACTTTTTCTTTAAAATTGAGAGTTGAAATTAAGCTTTAATTTTTTTCTAAATTTATTTCTGTTATTTTCAGTTAAGTGACTTTTTTATAAAAAACTAGAGTTAAAATTGAGCTCTAATTTTTTCTAAATTTAGTTCTTTTATTTCCAGTCAATTGACTGTTTTATTAAAAATGGGAGTTAAAATTGGCTTTTCAATTTTTAGTCCAAGTAAAATTAGAATTTTAAATTAGCAAAAACTTAAATTTTCACTTATGAATATTATTAGTAGGTCTCAAGCTCGTACCGACCCTGGATACTTGAAATATAAAGGCCGTAAAACACCAGCAAATTGTTGGTAGAAAATCTCAATAGTTTGAATTTAATTATCAGTCCATGATTTAAACAGATATGAGAATTAAAATAAGTCAAAAAAAGTTTAATTAATATTTTCTTCAGTTTTTGTTAATAATCGAAAACTTTGCTTTCTTCAAGCCGAAAGTAAACCTAAAAGAGTTATTTTTATTTTCTGTTTTTCCGACGGGGTGAATGCTAGATTTATATTGGAACGATTTTCCGTCATCCCTTGTCAATTTTTGTTCTCCGTTCTCCGGGAACGAAAACTTACACTGAAGATGGCGGATCGCCGAAACCGGTTTGTAAACAAACAAAAATTGACAAGGGATCACGGAAAATCGTTCCAATATAAATCTAAACCTAAAAGTTTGACTGCAGACTTACTCGTTCTTCGTGACTTTTTTAATATGAATTCAAGATCAAAAGCAACAGCCTATTCCGGCCCCTGCATGCGGCTTATTGCAAATACACACACACATACATACTCAGCTTTTATTGAAGAAGAAGTGGCATATAAATATGAATTAAAATATTTATTGAGTAGCGCATTGTAAGATTTGAAACAAAACAAAAAAAAAAACAAAGCGTTTATATCGACTAGTTTATAGATAGATATGTAGATATGTATGTTTATGTACCGACTGCGTAATTAATTGTTTCTTCATTGTGTAAATTGAGTAAATTGCGTACGGTGAAGTATTTTTTATCAAAGAAATGGGGTTAATGGGTTTGATTGTTATGGCTGAACTTCACAGCATACACGCAGCGCTGCTGCTACCGGGTGTAGCCGCATAAAAAGTGCACATGCTCCTAGATAATAGATATATGTGTATGTATGTATGCGCTTATTACCATTGTACACTAGCGGTCAAAAATGTAACCTCACAAGCCAAACTCGTATGTATCGAAGACACAATGAAATCGAAACAAAACGAAGCCCGATGTCACAGTAGTATTTAAGTGCATAATTGTGCTCAAAGGTAGAATAATAAGATGCAGGTAGTAGTCGCCCCGTGTTCTTAATATATTTAAACAGCAGGAATCCAGCTAGATCTTTTTTTTCTCGAGAAACAATGCGGGATCAGTCTCTCAATCTAAATGTTTGTCATGTTTAACTAGAAGGCTTTGACGGTGTAGAAAGCAGATGGGATGTTCGTTGAAGTAATCGACCCCGTGATGAATTTTGCCTGAAGTCTGGCTACATTTTACCTTTTAGAATCACGGATATTCCGAGGAAATAAAACCCGCAGGAAGTTCCGTGATGATTTTATGGCGCTGCAGGTTGCATGATGAAGAAAGGGCTGACACTTTGTTAATCAGCAATCGATTGATTTTAAACGACTCAGCGCCAATAATTCTAACCCAATGCTCGATTGGGTTGATCCCTCTCTGTACAAAAGCTGTTTGAAAGGTGCCTCCGAAACTCACTAGCTCTTTTTCTAACCCTCGCTTCTTTATAGATATTAATTTTCAAATCAGTGGGTATATAATTTTGACAGCGTGTGTGTGTGCATGCATGTGTGTGTGAGTGCAGGTCTGTACATAATTCACTTTGACGGTTTATACTCAAATAAAATTGGAAGTAGCGCCCTAGTAAAGTGCGTTGGAAGCGTAAAAGTACAAGTAATTTAATTGAACTCCAATTTATAGTTGCAATAGACGCAACGAGTGATGAGCGGCGGTGTAGTGTAGCAGCTCAAAGGGATGTTTGGATGGTTGGCTATTTGGATGTACGAGCGCAATTCTGTGTGTGTCATAAATATGGCATATGGTTTTACGCATCGTACCCACATTGATATGGAGGGCAGTGGGGCCAGCTGTGATAAGTACAATCAGACAAGCAAGCAATGATGTTACCACCTTAGTTACATTATTGTTGCCATGTCCAGACTGCTTTGCCCCCTCCCCTACCGTTGACATCGTTATTACTTCTGTTGCTGCTGCAGCCACTTTGATCGACTTGCAATATATTGCTGATGCTGCACAACGCTTTGTTACTTTTTTGATGATTTAAGTGCCAGGTTCTGTGACTGCCAATAGGTACAAGTGCATGCAACACACACACACACATTTGAGCATAGTTGCACTGTGGGGTTGTAGGTAGAAAATAGCTGAGAAAATTCTAAGTAAGGAATTGGCTGTCTTTGCATGTTTCAAGGTTTTTGTAATCCCTTTCATGAATACGCATCACGAACTCTTCAAAACTGTTTATTTAAAGATACATAGCCTAAACCCGATTTATCGAAACTATCGATTATATGGCAGCTATATGTTAGGTACCTTCGATCTGGCTGATTTTCACTACACACAGTACATATGCACTTAGTACTAAACCTGCAAAATTTTACGTTCCTATCTTTTTAACTTCAAAATTTATCGCCCAAAACTCATTTATCGATAGTTTGATTGTATGGAAACTATATGCTATGTAGCTCCGATCTAACTGATTTTCACTACACACATTACATATATAATATGTATTAAACCTGCAAAATCTTATGTTCCTAGCTTTTCAACCTAAAAATTTATAGCCCAAACCCCATTTATCGAAACAATCGATTATACGGGAGCTAGCGTTGTATTGGTCTGATCTGGCTGATTTTCAGTAAACATCTTACATATATAATAAGTACCAAACCTGCACAATTTTAAGTTCTTAGCTGCTTAATTGCAAGAGTTATAGGCCAAACCCCGTTTATCGAAACTATCGATTGTATGGAAACTATATGTTATGTATCTCCGATCTAACTGATTTTCACTACACACAGTACATATGCACTTAGTACTAATCTGCAAAATTTTATGTTCCTAACTTTTCAAACTTAAAATTTATAGCCCAAACCACATTTATCGGAACAATCGATTATATGGCAGCTATATGTTATGTATCTCCCATCTGTCTAATTTTCACTACACACATTACATATTTAATAAGTACTAAACCTGCAAATTTTATGTTCTTAGCCTTTTAACTTCAAAATTTATAGCCGAAGCCCACTTATCGGAACAATCGATTGTATGAGAACTATGCGTTGCATTGGTCCGATTGCTAGTTCCGATAAATGATGAATCCTATACAAAATGGTGATCACATATTAAATTTTATAGAGATATCTTTAAAACTGAGTGACTAGTTTGCATTCAAACAGACAGACGAACATGGCTAAATCGACCTCACTCATCGCCCTGATTATTTCGTTATGCTTATTGGTGGGTCTATCTCTTCTTTTTCTCATACTCACAACCATCGGACCAAAGTTATAGTACTATTTCATGTTCATGAAAGGCATGAAAACAGTGAAAAAATAATAATAAATAATAATAATAGATAACATGAAACTTTCTCATCCAGCCTAAATATGGTCTTCATAATGAAAATACTGTCGAAATTTTTCGGACTACTGCCGAGCTGCTTTTGTTTGAAAAAACTGTTCCTGCAGTTACAAAAAACCCATAGAGATGACAGCTCCACTCAACTTTTTTTTTCAAAAACAATTCAAATTAACTATCGATTGATACTCAAATTGGCTGTTAAATAAATTCAGAGCGGTGGCAACCCTGTAAAATTTATTTCAGTGGCACTATGGTGGTAAGCTCTTCCGCACCTTTTCAACTTACACAAAATTTCATCCCAATCGGTTTTCGAGAATTGAGTTCCTAGCATTCACAGTAGTCGTATTCTCAGTAATAGACTAAATTCGTTTATTAGATAAGAGATTTATTTCTGATTTCATTTTCTAAAATGTTTGCTTACATTTTCCTCCACCCAGCCCACAGTACACATTTACTCATATAACGGCTAGTTTGGCTCTTCATATGTATATTTCCTTTTGTACTATTTGACTACCTACATCAATGAGTTGTACATATGTATGTATGTACATATGCCAGTATGTAGGCATTATTGAAGGTATAAAAGACACTTGAAATATTGAATCGCCCTAATTTGATGTGCACAACAATGCAACAGCAGCAGCAGCTACAACTTTGAGTACAAAACAATTTTTACACATTTTGCTCCTCTTCAATGCAAACGTGCAAGCTCGCTACTACCATTTTGTAGGGATGATGTATGTGTGAAGTACGGTAAAGTTTTCAACGTTGGTAAATGATTGAAAATGCTCAAACTTTTATTGTTAACAATGTTTTTTACATGGGCGTAGTCGGGCTTTCGCCAAGGAAGGGTCATGAGTTCATTGAGATTATTGAGATGGAAGATCGCGCTTTCCCGGTGAGCTTTTGGAAAGCTGCCAACCTCAGTTAATGGTTGAAGAAGGCCCGAAAACTTGAAGCATTTTTATGCGAACTTTAAGAAATTCCACTGTCCACCCTACCAAATTACAGCCTTTCCCTTAAACCAGTGATTCGGTTTGTAATTGAAGCTTTTAGTAAAGTTCGTTTTGGTTGAATACCCCCTCCGTTCTACACCTATGATTGTGTGCATATATTTACATCTGCTCTATACTTTATGTCGTATGTATATCTTTTATAGGGTTTTTAAGGTTTATCATAAATCCTAAGTGGCAGCATTGTTCGTATGCCGGTCTGCGAGAGACACCTGCGAGATGCTTATAACAGCGATACATCTCGTGGTATATCGCACATAAAAAGAGATTATCAACAAAAAATAAACTGCTGAATTTGTCACATAAAAGAGTTGTAAACGCAAATTTTTTTTTATTATTTAATAAATTTATTAATTTTGTTTTTGGTCAATGACAACCAAGGGGATGGGATTAAAGCACAGTTTATGTTAACTATGTAGTACAATTGATGATAAGTCACGCCTAACAAATCGATATACAACATTAAATATATCACATTGAGTAGTTTTTTTTTTTGGTAGTAACTTTTTCTACAAATGTTCGGGGTGTATAGTTTTACGACATTACGAACGACATCTGCGAGGAGCTACGTATTATTGTGTTGGAAGTATTATCTAATATTAAAAATATAATCAAAAATTGTTTCCTTTTGAAAACAGTTCTCTGAGGAATTTTCATTTTAATGTCACCTGACCGGGACCTCGAACCACGACCCTTCGCTACTGAAAGCTAAAACGCTAACCACTATCCTCCAGCATTATGTTTCTATATTATTAAGTCTTTAGCATCAAAATTGCAATCTAATTAATAATAACAAGTCAAAGATGCCAAATCAAAAGCGCTGAATAAAGAAATCAAACCGAAATTTTCACATCAAACATAAAACAAAAGTATCACATCACAACAGCGCATGAAAACCATAATCACATCAAGACTACAATTATCAATTATCAAAATAATATTGAAAATATCTCTCTGATAAAGCCCAAGATCATATCAAAAGTACATACGCAATTAAACTTATTAAACCAAAAATATCACATCATATATTAATATTTTAATAGTATAAAACTGAAATATCACATCAAATATATCACACGAAAATCATAAAATCAAATCACACCAAGAGCATAAAGTAAAAATATTCTTACAGTGTTGTAAATAGAAACATAACAATGATATCACATGAAAAGAAAAAATCTAAGTATCACATCAACAGTATTAAATAAAAATATCACTTGGATAAAACAAATTATAATATCACTTCCCATATTATTTCCATAAAACTAAAAGAAAGAAATCGATTTTGGATGACAAATAGAAAATCAGAAAAATCAAATCAAATACATCACGTGAAACCCAAAAAATATTACATTGAAAACAAATAAAAATATCACATCAAGAGTACAAAATAAAAATCCAAGTGATAACAAAAATATCACATGATTAAACCAAATATCGAAGGAAAGATATAAAATGAAACATATTAAGTCAAAAATATCACATCAGATATTATTTAAAGACTATAAAATGGACATATCAAAGGTAAATAAAGTAAAATATAAAATCAGAAATATCACATCAAAGATGTCACAAGAAAGCCAACCTAAGTTGAAAATATAGTTTTAGTAACATTATACCGAAACATAACATTAAGTATAAAATCACGATAACAAATCAAACATATCACAATATCATTCCTAAAAACCTAAATATCCAATCCTGGTCCAAAAAATGAACACATCACAACTAACAAATCATAACAAAAATAATAGAAGGGACTGTATAAAATCAAAATGATATCGAAAATATCACTACAAAAAGATGAAACCAAATCGCCTTATCAAAGAATAGTATAAAAATCTTATTTCAATATTATAAATACGTAATATAATATCAAGTATCAAATCACAGTATCAAATCAAACACATCACATCCAACATATAATATCAAAATATCATTAATGAAAAACCAATTTATCAAATCGTGGTCCCATGAAAACTATAAAACTGGCACATCACATCAATAAATAATAGATGGAAAACATAAAATCAAAATGATATAAAAAATATCACTTGTAAAAGATGAAAGCAAACCTTGATATCAAAAATATAAAATTAAAAGTATGAAGCTTAGCAATGAATCATACATAATTAGCTGCATCATGACAGCAAATTTAAAAGAAATAGGATGCAAAAGCAGCACAATACCCAGCACTTACCTAAAACATCAATATGTCCATATGTATGTTGTCTATATCACTGTATCAATATGCCACTTCAGATACCGCTATGACAATTATTTTCATCACTTGACTTTCTTCCAACATTTTTCCTCCTCTACAAATTTGCATTTTAACAGCTCTATACAAACTTACTTTAAACACATAAATATATGCATAAGTATACATATATGTATGTACATACATACATAAGTAAGCATAAGCTCACATAAGCTCACATAACAATTTTCACACTCTACACTTTTCATTTTTCATTTTCCATTTTCTATTTTTATTTCCACAGTAACTTGGCTGCCAATCCATTCAATTGCAATTGTCATTTGGCCTGGTTTTCTGAGTGGCTACGTAAGAAGGGTCTGATCGGTGGTGCGGCACGTTGTGCTGCCCCCTCCAAAGTACGTGATATGCAAATTAAGGATCTGCCACATAACGAGTTCAAATGCACATCCGACAACAATGAAGGCTGCTTAGGCGATGGCTATTGTCCGCCCGCTTGCACATGCACCGGCACCGTTGTACGTTGTTCGCGCAATCAATTAAAAGAGATACCACGCGGCATACCAGCTGAAACGTCCGAGTTATATTTGGAATCGAATGAAATACAAATGATACATTTGGATCGGATACGACATTTAAAAGCCTTGACCAGATTGTAAGTATATTGAGAACAGCAAGCTTCAAGGATAAAGGATGATGAGTTTTTGAAGTGCAAAAAAAAAAAAACAAAAACAAATATTTGTGTGCTTTGTGTTTTACTTCTTCTTCTTTTTTTCCTTTTTATTTCTCTCAACAGAGATTTGAGCAACAATCAAATCACGTTCCTGTCTAATTACACATTCGCCAACCTGACGAACCTGTCCACACTGTAAGTATTCGAAAACAAGAAATCTTAAAAAAAAAAGAAAAAAACAATTCAATTGATCTATCTTTAACGGCACTGAAAGGCGCACGAACATTTTTATTTCCGTCGTGATTGTTTTTGTAATTACACCACACCTGCTGGAAAGTACACTCAGCGGGTTGAACTAATTACCATCGAATTGTTTTCCTATTACTTCATCTCGGCTATGCTTTGTTAGACTAGAAGTTTGGTTGGGTTAGATTAATGTAGTTGCCCCCCCGCAGTAGCTTCCTTGAACACAAAAAAATGCGCAATTCAATTTGAGATGCACCAGACGCCAATATTAGAGATGGGTTTTTCTTGTAGAGTAATAAATCCCAAAGGATTTTTAAGTGGATGGGAACAGCCCTTTTCAAAGTTAATGCGCAAATAGGTTCTTTATACATCGGAGAGTCCGCAGCTGAAGATGAACTTACGAATCATGCCCCGGACTTTATTGAGGCATGATTCGGCATTTTTTCTAGAGTTGCTCAGAGCATCATTTGTCAATCTTAAGGTGGTATGTTCCCCAACAGAAGAAGACCCCGAAGGTAAGGTAAGCCCATTGCAAGTGGCGATTAGGGTTGGAGAGGCTCAAAGGAATCCATCACGTGACAATCGTGCTAGTACCAAAGGGTGCTAGAACCAGAGTATACGGAATTCATATCCGACAACACTTCAAAGAAAAATCAAGAGACGCTTTACAAGAGCTATATCGACGAGATTCTAAAGGTCAATAATGTGCTGCGCAATACTCGCCTAGCTCCCATGTTGCTACTAAAAGTCATCCTCAGAATTCAGAAGTTGAAGATATTTGTGAAGGTGCCAAACATAGGCTGGAGTCGTGGTGCTTTGAATCCGTCACCGCACAGACGGAACTGTAGCGAGCTGGAGATATGCCTAAGATGCCATTTTGACTATATGTGGCGTATATGACAATCCAAATTATCCCTCCTTCCTTGTAAGGGTTGGCATAGCTGAGCATTTTCTGCGCTTCGCCACGTTTAGGATTCGATATGAAACTTTGTAGAAAAGCTTGAAATGCTTTCTAACCTCCAGGTTATTGTCTGATGAGAGTAACATATTTATCGAAACTAAATTCCGATAACGGACAAAAGTCACAATCAACTCTTCCCTAGTCCCTCTAACTATCTCATATAACTCCGTAATACATTGATGAAGAGTTTGTTTTAGGGTCAATCGTTAAAGTCTTAGGACATTATAAAACGTCAGGTATTACAAAATCCTGCCTCAACAACAACAAACCCGATTCTATCTCCCAAAAATGAGAGATTTTCCACAACAAAGTTGCTTGGAACACTGATCCCATAGTCTGTCCGTCTCTGGTGCGACGTTTGATTGGTCCGGGGGCCTTTGGTTAATAGCTGACCCGATGATAGTGCATCGTATTCAAACTTGTCCGTCCATTCCTTTCCTGGAATAATTGGTTCCCTCACCTGGTCATTAAATGACCTATTTATGATCACTTGCCTGCCTTATTTAGGGTACTTCTTCTTACCACCGAGTAGACCAATATAACTCAGCATGAAAACCATTACAAGGGGCAATAGCTTTCACCTGTTTCTAAAACAAAAATTCCCATCCTTAAAAGTATAAAATTTGTATTTATTCTTCCCTCTCTTATTCCAGCATTATATCCTACAACAACCTGCAATGTCTACAACGTTATGCCTTAGCCGGTCTACAAAATCTGCGCGTGCTCTCACTGCATGGTAATCGCATATCAATGCTACCAGAGGGATCCTTCGAAGACATGAAATCACTAACACACATGTAAGTACAAGCACATAGTATGTACATACAAACAAGATCTTCGAATCGAAAAATTATTCTCTATCTCTTTCTCTCTTTCAGTGCACTTGGCAGCAATCCTTTGTACTGTGATTGCGCTTTGAAATGGTTCTCAGACTGGATTAAATTGGATTATGTGGAGCCTGGTATAGCACGTTGCGCCGAACCCGATTACATGAAGGATAAATTGATCCTATCAACACCCTCGCACAATTTCGTATGCAAAGGCAAAGTCAGCAATGAGATTATGGCCAAATGTGATGCCTGCTATACGCAACCCTGTGAGAATAAGGCGCAATGCATACCGCTGCCACAACGCGACTATCAATGCCTTTGTCAGCCGGGCTATCATGGCAAACATTGTGAATTTATGATTGATGCCTGTTATGGTAATCCTTGTCGCAACAATGCTACATGCACTGTGCTAGAGGAAGGACGTTTTAGTTGTCAATGTGCACCGGGTTATACGGGAGCACGTTGTGAGACGAACATTGACGATTGCTTGGGCGAGATCAAGTGTCAGAATAATGCGACTTGCGTGGATGGTGTGGAGTCGTATACATGTGAATGTCAACCGGGTTTTACGGGTAAGTGTGGAGGGGTTAATTGAGATGGTCAGTAATCTTGTGTAACGTTCTCACGATTATTTGTTCAAGCTAAATCTGTAGGGTTTAACTCAGATTCTCTGAAGGCCTTCCTTGAATGTTCTTTTCGTCGGTCTGCTTACAGATAGATCCCCAATGTGATAAAAGCTGGTCTGTAACTAATATTACAAGCGGATAATCGCTCATCATAAATACCAATACTGATGCAGGAGCTCTAGAATCGTATCCGTCTTTGATGATCGTTCTGGTTTACAATGAAGCTCCAGCCTAGTTTCGATCAGGGCATAGCCCTACTAGACTACTATGCCGAGCTGGAGTTCGTTTGCTCGTTTCTTTCTGTACTGTAGAGATCTTCAAGAATGAAATCCTACCCAACCAGCAGAGGAATCCATCAACCGCCCTCTTTTCAATTAATATTTGCCAAAGGGTTATGATTCATAGATCTTCACCTTCACTTATAAGTCTACCAGAAGGACCCGGCAGACCTTGTTCTGCCCAAATTTTAGGGAAAAAACCGCAAGATAAAAATAAATTTAGGAATATTTCGGTCCATGGTCCACTTCCCAGAATAATGAAAAATATACCTACTAAATACGCTCACAAATTTTCATGAGAATCGGTCAAGCCGTTTCGGAAGAGTATGGGAACGAAAACTGTGACACGAGAATTTTATTTATAAGATTCAGTCGTGCATTATAATCGGGTCTAACCACAGTCAGAACTTTCCGTGGTTATATTCTAAGCCCCTACCCAGCTAGGGGTGCGATTCGAAGCTCATTTATTTGAGTTCTTAATTCAATCTGGTTCATTGGTCACATATCTAGATAAGGCAGCTCTTTAACCGAAAAAAATAGGTGGAAGAGATCTCAGTTACTACAGCTTCTCTTGGGATTCTTAATTCAAATGCACTCAGAACTTCTTTCTTAAACTGAACATCTAAAGTCACCATTAAATTCACCCAGAGAAGTATCACATTTTATTAAAGATGGGAGACACAACCTCGTCCCATAAGCAGTCCCAATATAAACACCACTAAAAAGAGTCTCGAATAATAAAACTTCTTCTATCATCTTCTCCTCAGGTCAATATTGCGACACAAAAATCAACTTTTGCAGCGATGAATTTAATCCATGCGCCAACGGAGCCAAATGTCACGATCACTTCACCCACTACACCTGCGAATGTGCGGCCGGTTTCCATGGCATTAATTGTACACAAAACATTGACGATTGTCAAAATCACATTTGTCAAAATGGTGGCACCTGCATAGATGGCATTAATGATTATGTCTGTCAGTGTCCTGATGATTTTACTGGTAAATATTGTGAGGGACACAATATGGTATCCATGATGTATCCACAGACATCACCTTGTCAAAATCATGAATGCAAACATGGCGTCTGTTTTCAACCAAATCCATCTGGCTCCGATTATTTGTGTAAATGTCATCCGGGTTATACGGGCAAATGGTGTGAATACTTGACAAGCATCAGTTTTGTGCATAACAATTCGTTTGTTGAGATGGAACCATTGCGTACCAAACCCGATGCAAATGTAACCATCGTTTTTAGTAGTTCGGAACAGAATGGTATATTGATGTACGATGGTCAGGATGCACATATCGCTGTTGAGCTCTTCAATGGACGCATACGTGTTAGTTATGATGTGGGTAATTATCCGGTATCCACCATGTATAGCTTCGAAATGGTTGCAGATGGTAAATATCATTGTGTCGAACTGTTGGCTATCAAGAAAAACTTTACGTTACGTGTGGATCGTGGTCTAGCCAGATCGATTATAAATGAAGGTTCCAATGATTATTTAAAGCTGACAACACCAATGTTTTTGGGTGGCTTGCCACCGGAACCTGGACAGCAGGCGTATAAGAATTGGCAAATACGCAATTTGACAAGCTTTAAAGGTTGCATGAAGGAAGTGTGGATAAATCACAAGCTTGTTGATTTCGAGAATGCTGCAAGACAGCAAAAGATTACGCCGGGTTGTGCGCTGCTCGAAGGTGAGGCGGTAGAGGATGATGAACAGGATTTTATGGACGAAACGCCACACATTAAAGAGGTATGCTGGATGATAATAAAATGTTAGAAGTAAATTTACTTTAATTTTTCTTTCTCTCTCTCTCTCTCTCTCTTTTATGCAGATTGATCCATGTGAAAATCATAAATGTCGCCGCGGTAGCCGTTGTGTTCCTAATTCCACATTCCGCGATGGCTATCAATGCAAATGTAAGCAGGGTCAAAAGGGCCGCTATTGCGAACAAGGTGAGGGCCCAACAGAGCCCACAGCAGTAACTGGTATTAATCACATTTTCATTCATACTTCGTTCAGTGGTTTGGCATGTTTTGAAACCACACTCATTTAATTCATTATTTAACCCAGTAGTTTTAAGTTGTGCATGGTAATAGTTTGCAAATCTAACAAGTTGGGGTTTTCGGGCTCAAACCCCCATTTCCCCTTCGGAATCCAAAAAGTCATATTTTTCAGTTGATAAAAGATATATTAAAGATGTGCTGGAAATGTCATAAAAAAATGTCGGCTGCCCCCATACCCAAGATCCTGGATCCAGCCATGGGTTTAATATATCTATTTGTGCCAATCGGCCTACTGCACTGTTTTCTCCGAAAGCGCAATAAGTAATCAGATTTCTGAAGCAATACTGCTCAGTTTCTTAAATTCTTAGGAGCATCTTGTAGCTGACTGTGTTCAAGAAAAGCGCGCATAGTTTTAAAAGAGGTACCTTAGATCCTCTTATCGCTTTTCTATTACCAGTCGGCTGATGATCTGTAAATAGCGAACAGTAGTCCTTTTGGACATTCGTTTGCATGCAACAGAATCACAGAGCTGCATATCCGACTTAATCACCTCCAAGTATTTTTTATATTACAACAACAAAGAGTCTATCCCTGGACCACAGTGCTCACCTTTTCTGGGATGGAAATAGCTTTTCGAGTATCTCGTATTTATTCATGACTTTTTTTGAGAGAGACATCTGTTTAAGGGGAATTTGTTTCTCAGCACACACCAAAACGTGCCCACTACAGCCTCGAGAAAGTGTCGGATAGACTACACGGCCGAGATGAATTCTTACCTTTACATCTTCGTGAAGGATATTCTAAACATCGTTCCTTCAGTCAATCAGTTCAATGAGTACCTAGGTCTATTGTCAGCTTGCTTCCGAGGCTTAGATATATACCTACATACTGTCAAACATATCTGCTATCTTACATATATAGGGCCATTCGATACGAACATTGAGCTCTTCTTGGTCACACGCAACCGCATCTTATAGAACTAAGCTTCAGCTCAGCTGTGTATTTGTTAAGACACAACTCTCTCGGAAGGTTTAGCGTTCAACTAGGGAACCCAGATCTGGGCCTTATGCTTTAGTATAGCTTGTTCTAATAAATTTTTATTAATATATTAAATTTCTTCTTTAAAAATTTGCCAATCATGTTGCTATTACCTACTAAAAAACTTTATTTAAATAAATTTCAGTGACATCAACTTGTCGCAAGGAGCAGGTACGAGAATATTATACCGAAAATGATTGTCGCTCGCGCCAGCCGCTCAAATATGCGAAATGTGTGGGCGGTTGTGGAAATCAGTGTTGCGCCGCGAAAATCGTCCGAAGACGAAAGGTAAGTGACTCAATTACATATGTATTATTGTTGTTGGTTTAGAGCATATCGAATAACAGACCATTACTTTCACGTGACTATATACTGGATTCTTGTTGTCTCGAGGCATTTATTTCGAAAACTTACTTAGAGAAAATACTGGGGCGATATTTTAACTGAAGTAGGAGTAAATTTCCTACGTATTCCTGTAAAAATTCACTTGACCTGATCAGTGTATAGTATTCCGAATTAGTTCGGCACCACAAAAAATGTTGGAAATCGACTTAAGGTGCATTAATTGGGTGGGGAAATTGCTGTGCCTGCACTGATGACCCTATGGGCTGGGATGAATGAATTTAGCTAAGACCATAGTTTATGTTTGGAGCTACTCAAACAGCTAAGATTGATTGCTTCCTAATAATTGCAACATTGCTCACATGATTTCATGCATTGCTATTCGACATACTGGGTAATTCATTCCATTCGAACAATAACCTCATGATCCCCATGGACCAAACCGCCAAACCCTGTCTGCCGATACTTAAGGCAAAGGCAAAGAAACGATGCTCTCAAAGTATGCTTCTAGTCCCAACTTTAGGAAACTGCAGACCTGGGAGAACGCCACACTCAAAGAAGCAGTCCCTACTACCTAAAGCAAAGCCTCTTCCATGGAAAAAATAGAGATATTGCTTCGTCTTGGGTGTCGCTTACTTAGCCATGGTGGAAGTCAGCCCATTAGGAACTCTTTCAGCTATTCTCTAGCTAGTAGAAAGCTGGCAATACAGTTTCAAGATTGGATCAGAAAGAATCATTCCGGGTTGCAATATGATTTCTAAACAAAGCCTAGAGACTAGGGTGGGTCGATTTGTATGGATGAAAGTTAACCGATGTCGCGATTTTTCGATAGGTTTTAGGCTCAGGAAAAAGAAGTTCCACTACGCATACGCAAAAAAATAAGTTTCGAGCCTGCGAAATTTCATTTTTTCTGACATTTTTCGACTTTAATTTTTAAGGTTTTTTTTCATGGCCTACTAAACAAATTTTTATTTGATTTTTCACGTAGTCCCTGTCCGACCCAAAAATGTCCGCTAAAGACGTTGGCGAAAAAATTTTAATTTCGGGTTTTGGTGCTTGTTTTGGTCGGTTAATAAATTTACCCAAACTCCTAGAGACTCTATAGCCAGCCAGTTAGATTCATTGATAAGATGCTGGCCTGGAGTATTGCAAAGATTTCCTCTCCTACTCCACAGTTTATTTTCTAACATTGAATTTTTTAAGTGTGTTGCCCATTTTACCAATCTTTCTTCGCCCTGCACGATCCCTTATTTCTGATACTTATCGGTGAAGGCAAGCCATTCTTATTAAATTGCCGCAGTATGTGGTTTATAACCACAAATTCAGATCATGGTTAGGACACCACTCCTCGCGTCACTACTCTTTCCAATACATCCGCAGGGCTTTCGAAGTTTTTTTAAATTAAACCACAAAAGAATGATGGGTGCGAAGACCTAGGAGGCAGAATAGTTTTTGTACAAATTTTTTGTTTTCAGATCTAGAAGTGATCCTCAACTAAATTACTGTTCTCACAAATCTCTTCTCACTTGCAGGTTCGCATGGTGTGCAGCAATAACCGCAAATACATAAAGAATTTAGATATCGTGCGTAAATGCGGATGTACAAAGAAATGCTACTGACTGGAAGATGCGACTACCCAAATGCACAATAGTAGCTTAGATTTAAATTTAGGACAACCTAGTAGTAATAATAATTATAATATTAATAATAATAATAATAATAATAACAGTAATTTAAGTATTAGCACTAGTTATAGCAACGATAATGAATGTATATTTAATTGTAGTAACACACAAGTTTTACTAATTTCTAACAACAATAACAATAACAACAACAACAACACTAAAACGGGGAGACAAATGCTGGCCGCTCAAGAGACAAAGACTGCGGAAGAAACTAGAGAAAATGTGCGAAGCGCAACTATTACAAATGGCGATAGTGAGAGCGAAGGAGTGATCGAGAGCACGCCTAGACGTGATGGTATACTGGTGGATGAGAGCGCTAGCTATGAAAACGATGACGCTACAGAACGCATGCAATTGAATCCCAGTGACGATGTTGATTGGGATGATGATTACGATGATGATGATGATGAGGAGGAGGAGGAGGCGGATGATGAAGAAGATATAGACACCGCAGATGGCGAAGCATATGGTGATGACGACGCCGAAGAAGAGGAATCTAGACTGGATGTGGTAGCACAAGCGCGTAGAGCTGACGCCTCCTTTGAATCGCTGCCCGAAGCAAAAGAGCTGGTACAAGCGCTCGTGGGCGATGAAAATGAGTCGGTAAAGAATTTGCCAAATGTGGGCAAAGCGAAAACTATTTCGCACATACCAAGCGTGAGTATCGTCGATGCATCGGCGGCGGCCGCTTCACCAACTGACGACGAAGAAGAAGATATGGGCTTTGATGAGGATGACGAGCGCATTGCTATAATTGTGGGGAGACAACGTCAGGCAAACGACAACGACAAAGGATTTATGAATGAGGAGGGTAGCGGTGGCGCCGAGGCAAATAGGTACAAAAATAATAGATTTAGATTAGATTATCTAGAAAAATATCGAAAAAAGTTGCATATGGAACATGCGAATAGTCGAGGCGGTGTAACCGATGGGCGAGAAGGTAGCGGCAATTTTGCCAACGACGATGATGATGACGATGATGATGATAGCGATGACGATGACAACGATGATGACAATGGTGATGGTGATGGTGATGATGGTGTTGCTGTTGATGCTGATGCCAATGATGATGCTGATCGGCAGGAAGGTGATAATTATTTTAATTCGAAACACACAAAATCGAGTAATCGTTATTTTCGTAAAAATACGAATGATGCAATTAAAATAATTTCAACACCGCTTGGCAAGGTCGGCATTGTTTATCAGCAAACGCCAAATGATGAGGATGGCATCAACAACAACAAGAAATCAGATACACATACAAACGATAAAAAGACAAGCTCTTTCACAGACTTTGATGCATTATCACCAGATCCTGAAAGTAGTCATCGCTTAGCATCATCTCATCCGAAAATTACGCCAGTCCTTACACCCGATGGCAAGGTTGCACTACTTTATCGTGGCGATTCGGAGAATTCCAAATATGAACCGATACGCAATCTAACGCATAAATTTAGCAACAACAAAAACGAGTTTACAGACAATAAAGCAAGTGATACAATAAATAAAGATACGCCAGTTTTCCAAAGCAACGATGGTAGTGAAAATGAATCGGCTGATGCATCGGAAGATGATGATTATGATCTGGATAGCGACAGTAATAGCAATGAACGTACGAATATACGTAAAACGGGTACCGCTAACCCCACAGATGAGACACAAAAGGCCGCCATACAAAATCCCGCAACAGATGCTGATGCCGCACCCGCAAGCGGTGGTATTGGTGGTTCATTCATTATACGCCCCACAGACTCGGTGCTACCCATGATTAATCGGCCGCTATCCGAAGTGCTCGGCATCAAGAAAAATCAATTCAAACAAATACGCATCAAAGATCATACAACTAATGCACCGAATGCAGCGCCGAGTGGTGTTTTTGCCGAGCCTGCTGCCGGCGATCCACGTTCATTAGCTGGCACCTCGATCGATCGCGCAATTGATACAACGACATTACATTTCCTTACAAAAGTCAATTTAGCCGAATATCCAACATCGATGAAAACGCGTAATTTCGATTTCGATTTTAGTCGCGATAATACAATGCTCGATGAACGTAGACGTTATAAGGAGCATCAATTACATCAACAACAACAACAACAACAACAGCAGCAGCAACAAAATATTGGCGCTGGTGGTGGTGACGTTGGCAATAGCAATAATAAATTAAATGAAGAAGTTTTAGCCAAAACTGAAGTTGTCAATTTAGCTATCATACCACATTTCGATGAGGAGCTTGAACGTTTGCAACGTTTACGCGAATTGGAGACACGTCGTCATTATCGGCAACGCTATCGTCAACGTCCGAGCGAGGAAGATTTGTCGGGTATACATTGTATCATGCAGGCCATGATGGGTATAGCGGCTATATCGACTGTGTTTGGTATGTTGGGTACATTCTTTAAGCAACGAATACTCGATCAAATACGTTTGATGCATTGGTAGTATAGTAAGGGTATTCGATTGTACGACGTCGAAGAATGTGTAAATTTTATTATGTCGAAGGCAATTACAATTGAATACCCCAGTATATTCGCACGTGAGCAACAGCAGCATAAACGAAAAGAGAGACAACAACAACACTACACAAACACTTATACTTACTTATACATATACAACAACAATAACGCAGCTATAAAATGTCAGTTTTTTTTTTTGTAAATTTTTTGTTTTTTAAATCACACAAATACAAAGCAATAATGAAGAAGCTTTTAACAGTATTTACCATCACATAAATGCATATCAACATACATACATACACCCATTCGCATTACAGAGAACGACCAAGGTACATACAAATTTTACATTTAAAAACAAATACATACTATCAACTTTCAACCACAAGAAGAGCGTAGAACACTAAAATAGGCCATCAAGTTTGATTTCAAAGAAATTCGAGATCTAAATGCCGAAGCTTAAAAACATATTTACGCCACTTTTGCAGGCCTACAAAAAATTGAACCAAAGCTTTATTTTTCAAAAAAAAAATGTCATGATCTTCTTCTTTTTCTCACTTTGGGTCCGCAAAAACAGAATTTTAAACTCGACTTTAGCCGAAAATAACATTTCTCAATTGAAAAACGCATCCCACCAACGTTCGAATGATTAAATTTTCTTTTTTTTCTCAAAAATAAAAAAAAAATCCAACTCAGAATTTTTAAATATTTTTTTTCATAAAATTATTCTTTATGACCCTATCAAAGCTTTGAATTTTTGTATTCACTCATTTTCTGTCCGAAAACTTTGATTCGGTTTCAGCCAAAAAATTCTCAGCTACATTTTTAGATTTTAATAACCCAAAATTTTTGGAAATACATTTTTAAGGTCGGATTCAGCGCTGCTGAAGTTTCATAATATCTTCTTTTTTTTTGTATAATCTTTTTGTATGAGCTTTCAAGTCTTCCTGTCTGAAAAATTTTTTTGAATTCAAAGCAATCATGATGCTGTCCATGCTACAACAGCTATGAATGCCATGAAAGCAGACCTGTCGAGTAATGATTACTAATCGTAATGACTACAGGTTTGATTGATTAGTCATTCTCCTGGGAATCCATTAAATGATTGATTACCATTACTTTAAATTTTGTATGATTATTTTCATGATTTTTCAAACTATTAGAAATAATGAAAAAAAATTTAAAATAATCAAAAGTAATCAAAACTATATTTTTTTGTTTTTTGATTATTTTCAATTTCTTTTTTATTATTATTATTATTACTATCAATAATAATTATAAAAAAATCAATCAATTAAAATTTTCTTGAAAACAATTCAAATTAAAAACTAATCAAATTTAATAGGCTTGCAATAAAAAAAACAATTTGAAAGAAATTAAAGCCGCTCACAATTTTTATTGCTAGTTCGCAAGCGATAATACTTGACTTACAAAATTCCGAAACACATAATCCCGAAATGCATAGTAAAAATTCTGGATACCTGAATCAATAATTATAATCAATCCAGCAATGCGCATTCCAGATATTATCTACCATATTCCGATAAACATATACATTCATACATATATCAGACATGGCCATGTTGCCAATTTTCATAAGGTGAACAAATCCCAAAAAGCGTATGGCAAACTTTGAAAATCCCGAAATACATAATATTTTTTGAGATTAACTGAAGAAAATAACAAGTTAGTTTGAAATGAAACTTGATGCATATAAATTGCATTTTCGATTACATACCCACAACTTTGCTTTGTTAAAATTTTAACTAATACATAGTCTAGTATTTATAAATATTTTTACATAAACTGACACTCATGCAATACAAACTCATATACATACATATATACTCTTTTTTAGATTCATACTCATACTTTTATAGCATACTATATGTATTGTATTTCCCTTCTCCTCCTCCTTTATTACATAAGATAGTAAATATGATGTAGGTATGTAAACTAAATATATATGTATGTATACATATATTTAGTACCATTACCATTACTACAATTACTACTACTAATGTACTGCTACTACTACTACTACATACATACATACATAGCATACATATTAATACAAAAAAAAACAAAAAGCAAACCATATAAATACATATTAACTAATATACATACATACATACTCGTACATAGCATGCATACTCACTCCCCTTAATTGAAATGTAAATGGATTCGTGCAAGCTACCCAGATGAAGTAAAAAATATACAAAAATGCCACCGCATCGATTTGTTTTGCGCATGCGTAACAACGCACGACCGGAAGTGGCCATTAAATGAACATGACGAACGTGTAACATACAAACAAAACATAAATTGATTGATATAAATTGAAGAAATGGATGCAACGCGCTTTATTGCGTAGAAAATGAAACAGTGATGTGGCCATCTAGAAACATTTTTTGAAGATTTGCTTTATATTTTTATACATACTTTTTCAACAAGCTTTAGTACAATCAAAAAAAAAAAAACTTTTTTAATTACTATACACAATGCAATTGATGCACAATGGTTGAGAAATTTCGAAAAGAAAAATGCGTAAAGTTTTTTTTTTGAAAATGTTAAACCGATTTTTGTTTTTCAGTTTGAAGAAACTATGAAGCCTGTGCCATCAACCGACAGTCTTGTAAATCGGGACCTTGGTAAAGCAACACAAATTTTTTTTTTTTAATAAACTTCTTATAATGCAATTTTTCACTTTTTGAGATTTTTGTTTTTAACCAAATTTTTCGATTTATTAACCACTGTGCATCAGCCAAACAACCAATCAAATGCTTTTAAAATCGGCTAAATCAATTCTTACAAAGTTATAAAACACATACACACATACATATCGACCTATCCTAATAGAAAAGACGTATCTCAAAAAAAAATTTATAAAAGACGTACTTCGTTGATTTTTTTATAAAGGCCGTATTTCAAAATTTTTTTTATAAAGGACGTATCTCAGCGAAATTATTATGAAGGCCGTATCTCAGGATCTTGGTTAAAAGGGGAATAACTTGATTTTTTTGCAAATTGAGCTTTTTAATGTATAAAATAGCGCGAAAAATTTGCATTTTTGTGATGCCAAAATTATGTTAAACCGTTTTTGCACTCAAAAAGTATAAGCGAAATTAAATATTCCCTTCTGCGAGTTATAAAAAATTTTCCATCGAAAAAAGTCGTATTTCAGCGATTTTATTGATAAAGTCGTTTCTCTGGAAGTTGATTAAAATGTTTTGGGAAAAGTAAGTTACTCTTCAATCTATGGCGAGAAATGTTGTTATTTTCATCCAATAAATTCTCTTCTGTCAATGAGAACTAGTCTCTCTAATAGTCTTGTCACGGTGTTATGTACTTATACAAGATCTCCGAAACGGTTCGGTCGATTTCCACGAAATTTTGAAAGAATAGTTGATGGGTATGAGAATAGATTTTGAACTATACTTCATATCCCCAGGTGGTTAAAGTCTTGAAACCCGATTTAAACTGGATGTGACCCCAGAAGGTGTTTGTATTATATGGATATCAAATGAAAAGTGTTGTTGAGGGCTTTAGGAAGGAGTGGTCTATAGTCCCTCCTTTATAGGACTATAGACCACTCCTTCTTAATGCCGTTTCCGAGATATGGAAATAAAAACCAAATGGGGCCGTAGATGTTGTTTGTATGACGATAAACGATAATTTTATAATTCGAACTGACTTTTAAAGAAGTGCACAACTAACTATCACCCCTCCCACTTTTCCTCTCCCGCTTCCTTTTCCTTCAAGTGAAGTCAGAAGTGAGCTTTTATTTGATACCCACATTGAAAAGCAACTTCTAGGTCACCTCTGGGCGACATCTTGGTCGATATCTTAGGATTCCGCAAAATTTTCCTAATTTTTTCTCTCATAAAAGCTATCAACTGACCATAAAAAACAGGGTAGGAAAAGGGTTAGTGAAATCGGCCAATCTGTTCACGCGTGAAATCCGAACCAAGGGAAATAGGGTTCAATTTTTATATACAGATATAGACAAGCACCTCGAGTACTCAAATAAACCTGAAAACCGCTCCTTTTGGAAGCTCTCGTCAACACCTTTCACTTGATAGCCATATCCTATAGACATTCTGGGTCACCCTGATCCAAATTTTGATCAAAATCTCCAACCGTTCAGGCCACATCCGTTAAACAACGGTAATAGGCATTGATTAAAACCTTTATTTTTATATATGTAGAAGTAAAATTATTCTTTAGCACATTATTTTTATGAAAATTAATCAAGTTTTGAGATTCAAGTCCTTAACGAATTGTGGAAAGGGATTTAATGTTTAAATCGCTCCTGTAAAAATCTAATTTTTCTAGTTACAACCCTTTTAAGCGAGTTTCTGAGATACGACCTTATTAATAACATCGCCGAGATACGTCTTTTATAAAAAAAATTTTGAAATACGGCCTTTATAAAAAAATCGACGAAATACGTCTTTTATAAATTTTTTTTTGAGATACGTCTTTTCTATTAGGATAGGTCGATATATTTTCCACACAACCACAGATATACATACATACACATGTACATAAATGACTCTCATAATCACTCTCTTTCAAAAACCCACACAAAATCCAACGTTTCTCAAAGCAGTCGTTGCCACATTTGTTTCCTCCAGCCAAAAAAAAACTACAAAAGCACACAAACACAACCTACTAACTTAGGCATTCCGTTACACAAAAACAACTCGCCTCATCATCGAAAAAAATATTCGGAAGCATTAGCTTTCGTCGTTTACACTGAGCGCTCGCTTGTTGCCCAGCATTACTCTATGCGTGAAAAATACATGTCGCACCGATGACATTACGTAGACGAGGAGAGCCAGTTGTATAGGATCCTATTTTATTTTTGTTAGTGAAAAAGTTTTTATAATAAAATTTTGTTACAAACAAACAAAGAAACAATGTCACATTAAATCTTTTTAAATACAAAAAAAAAATATTTTAAATTCAAAAATAGTAAATTTCAAAAAAAGTATAAAATTTCACCCAAGAAATCCAAACTCAAATGTGAAAGCAAAGAAATTTTAATTGAAAAAAAGTTAAAAAATTGTGAAAAAAAATTAAAACTGAAATAAAAAAAATGTTGCAATATAATTTTTTTTTAAAGCACAATTGATTAAAGTTGGAGATAAGTGGCTTTTAAAAATAAAAATTAATTAAATTTAAAAATTTAAAAAATAATTAGCGCTTAAGCAGCAAGGAAGAAAAAATTATTTATTTAAATAAATTATTGTAAAAAAATATGAAGAAGAAAGCAACTGCAAAAGAAAGAAGAAAACGCTAAAAACGAAGAAGCAGAACAAATAGAAAACGTAGAGCAAAACTAAAAGCAGAAGCAGCATGCTGCAAGCAAAAAGAGTACAACTTTTTTTTGCAGCAAAACAAAGCAAATTAACGAATTTTCAAATCTTAAAAAAAAAAAAACAAGAAATGCATCTAAAATAAATTTGAATAAAATAAATAAAAATGCATTAAAAAAAAAAACAAAATCAAAAAAACTATAGTTTAAGTTTAAACTTAAAAAAGAAACTAACATCTAAGCTGGGTAGTCGCATGTAAATCTAAAACTAAAAACAAAAACAAAAAACCACAAACCTTAACCCTTAGTGATTAACCTTAACTTATGTATTGTATATTTAGTATTAGTTGTAATTGCGCAATAACGAAAACAAAGAAATTATTATTAATTAAAAATGCTAAAAGAAATTTATAATATGATTAAGCATGATTTGAATTTAAATTTTGAATTCAAAAAAAAACAAACAAAAATTCAAATTCAAAAATGTAATTAACTTGTAATGCAATTTTATTTGATTTGTTTAGTTTATAGCAGCTTTTAAGCGCCAAACAACAACACTGCATTTAAACATAAACATTTTTAAAACAAAAAAACTAACGAAATACAGAAACGAATAATAAAACAAAGTGGAGTAGAATGAAAATTAAGGCTCTAGCAAGACATTTGAGCACGATGATACTTAGATCATACACGGGTTAAACAAGAAGTGTCATGCTAAAAGTCTGGGTCGTTTGAAGCCCGTGTAATAGCGCAAACGGTTGTCTTGTCATTGGTTTGGTAGCTGAGTTTCCGCCACGCAAACCCCTTTTTACCCGTCTTGCAAGATTTTGAAAATCTTTTCAAAAAATTTCTAACCTCAATTTTTATTCTACTTCACTAGACCTGGCAGAAATATTGCATTACTACCTTGGTACATCTGCTCTGGTCTTTTTATAACACTGCGTAATTTTTTATTAATTGTTAAACATGTTTTTAATATATATGTAATATTATTTCACTGATATATAAACAAACAAAAAATAAAATTAATTATACTGCAAAAAAATAACAAAAAAAAATGTATGTATATGATATCTAATTTTAATTAAGTAAGCATAAATTTAAAACACACTTTTTTTAATTATTCTTAAGTTTCAAATTCTTTCTTAAAAATTTTTTTCATTTAATTAAATTTTTTTTTTTTCTTCGATTTATATTTAGTTTTTTGTACATTATCTACTACATTTAACTCATACGAGTATAACATAACTATATATATTTATATATATAAATTTATGTCCTGTATATGTATTATAATTGTGTGTTGTGCATATGCAATATATTTAAATATAAAAAAAAAATTTAAAAAAAAACCTCACACAGACACACACACAAGCGCGCGTGCACACAGCCGTATAAACATGTGTTCTATATGATTGTTTTATATCCAACAATAAACTACATAATCGAAAAATAAATAATAAAAAAACAAAAAACAAAATTATTTATTCTATTTCGCGAAAAGCTTCAAGTAAAAATGTCTAAATAAATGCTAAACACCAGGCGCCCATAATAATAGTAGTAGTAGCTCACACCAGTTGATCGATATCAATAGTTTCGTCACATGATTTGCCTTCAAGTAATTCACATCGCCTGGTGGGAACATCGTTTGACATCAGTCATTTTGTCTCATAATTTCCCCAAAAAAAATACTGAACACCAGGATCTCATAAACAAATAGACTGTATCCCATCACCTGGTGAGCTAGATGGCACATCACCTAAATGTCACATCATTTGCCTCTAAGTGTAGAGGACCAGGCAATGTGGCATCTGCCATTTTATCACAAGCCAGAAGGACCCGGCAGACTTTGTTCTGCCCAAATTTAGGGAAAAACTCGCAAGATAAAAAAAACGTTTGCAATATTTCGGTCCCTGATCCACTTCCCGGAAAAAGTAACCCCAAATTTTAACAAAAGTAGAGTGGTACCTTTTTACCAAATTTGAAGAAACTCGCACCATAAATAAAAAAGTTTGGAATATTTCGGTCCCTGGTCCACTTCCCTGAAAAAACGAAACCCCATATTTTAAAAAAAGTAGAGTGGTACCTTTGTACCAAATTTGAAGAAAATCGCACCATAAATAAAGAAGTTTGGAATATTTCGGTCCCTGGTCCACTTCCCTGAAAAAACGAAACCCCATATTTTAAAAAAAGTAGAGTGGTACCTTTGTACCAAATTTGAAGAAAATCGCACCATAAATAAAGAACTTTGGAGTATTTCGGTCCCTGGTCCACTTCCCTGAAAAAAAGAAACCCCATATTTAAAAAAAAAAAATAGAGTGGTACCTTTGTACCAAATTTGAAGAAAATCGCACCATAAATATAGAAGTTTGGAATATTTCGGTCCCTGGTCCACTTCCCGGAAAAAAAGAAGCCCAATATTTTTAAAAAAGGAGAGTGGTACCTTTGTACCAAATTTGAAGAAAATCGCACCATAAATAAAGGAGTTTGGAATATTTCGGTACCTGGTCCACTTCCCGGAAAAAAGAATCGCCTTATTTTAAAAAAAAGTAGAGTTGTACCTTTGTACCAAATTTGAAGAAAATCGCACCATAAATAAAGAAGTTTGGAATATTTCGGTCCCTGGTCCACTTCCCGGAAAAGAGAAACCCCATATTTAAAAAAAAATTAGAGTAGTACCTTTCTACCAAATTTGAAGAAAATCGCACCATAAATAAAGAAGTTTGGAATATTTCGGTCCCTGGTCCACTTCCCGGAAAAAGGAAACCCCATATTTAAAAAAAATTTTAGTAGTACCTTTGCACCAAATTTGAAGAAAATCGCACCATAAATAAAGAAGTTTGGAATATTTCGGTCCCTGGTCAACTTCCCGGGAAAAAAGAAACTCAATATTTTTAAAAAAGGATCGTGGTACCTTTGTACCAAATTTGAAGAAAATCGCACCATAAATAAAGAAGTTTGGAATATTTCGGTCCCTGGTCCACTTCCCGGAAAAAAGAACCCCTTATTTAAAAAAAAATAGAGTGGTACCTTTTTACCAAATTTGATGAAAATCGCACCATAAATAAAGAAGTTTGGAATATTTCGGTCCCTGGTCCACTTCCCGGAAAAAAGAAACCCCATATTTAAAAAAAATTAGAGTAGTACCTTTGTACCACATTTGAAGAAAATCGCACCATAAATAAAGAAGTTTGGAATATTTCGGTCCCTGGTCCACTTCCCGGAAAAAGGAAACCCCATATTTAGAAAAAATTAGAGTAGTACCTTTGTACCAAATTTGAAGAAAATCGCACCATAAATAAAGAAGTTTGAAATATTTCGGTCCCTGGTCCACTTCCCGGAAAAAGGAAACCCCATATTTAGAAAAAATTAGAGTAGTACCTTTGTACCAAATTTGAAGAAAATCGCAAAATAAATAAAGAAGTTTGGAATATTTCGGTCCCTGGTCCACTTCCCGGAAAAAAAGAAACCCAATATTTTTAAAAAAGGAGCGTGGTACCTTTGTACCAAATTTGAAGAAAATCGCACCATAAATAAAGAAGTTTGGAATATTTCGGTCCCTGGTCCACTTCCCGGAAAAAAGAACCCCTTATTTAAAAAAAAAGTAGAGTGGTACCTTTGTACCAAATTTGAAGAAAATCGCACCATTAATAAAGAAGTTTGGAATATTTCGGTCCCTGGTCCACTTCCCGGAAAAAAGAAACCCCAAATTTTAAAAGAAGTAAAGTGGTACCTTTGTACCAAATTTGAAGTAAATCGTACCATAAATAAAGAAGTTTGGAATATTTCGGTCCCTGGTCCACTTCCCGGAAAAAAGAACCCCTTATTTAAAAAAAAAGTAGAGTGGTACCTTTGTACCAAATTTGAAGAAAATCGCACCATTAATAAAGAAGTTTGGAATATTTCGGTCCCTGGTCCACTTCCCGGAAAAAAGAAAACCCCAAATTTTAAAAGAAGTAAAGTGGTACCTTTGTACCAAATTTGAAGTAAATCGTACCATAAATAAAGAAGTTTGGAATATTTCGGTGCCTGGTCCACTTCCCGGAAAAAAGAAACCCCAAATTTTAAAAAAAGTAAAGTGGTACCTTTGTACCAAATTTGAAGAAAATCGCACCATAAATAAAGAAGTTTGGAATATTTCGGTCCCTGGTCCACTTCCCGGAAAAAAAGAAACCCTATATTTTTAAAAAAGGAGAGTGGTATCTTTGTACCAAATTTTAAGAAAATCGCTCCATAAATAAAGAAGTTTGGAATATTTCGGTCCCTGATCCACTTCCCGGAAAAAAGAAACCCCATATGTTTAAAAAAGGAGAGTGGTACCTTTGTACCAAATTTGAAGAAAATCGCACCATAAATAAAGAAGTTTGGAATATTTCGGTCCCTGGTCCACTTCCCGGAAAAAAGAAACCCCATATGTTTAAAAAAGGAGAGTGGTACCTTTGTACCAAATTTGAAGAAAATCGCACCATAAATGAAGAAGTTTGGAATATTTCGGTCCCTGGTCCACTTACCGGAAAAAAAGAAACCCTATATTTTTAAAAAAGGAGAGTGGTATCTTTGTACCAAATTTTAAGAAAATCGCACCATAAATAAAGAAGTTTGGAATATTTCGGTCCCTGGTCCACTTCCCGGAAAAAAAGAAACCCTATATTTTTATAAAAGGAGAGTGGTATCTTTGTACCAAATTTTAAGAAAATCGCTCCATAAATAAAGAAGTTTGGAATATTTCGGTCCCTGGTCCACTTCCCGGAAAAAAGAAACCCCATATATTTAAAAAAGGAGAGTGGTACGTTTGTACCAAATTTGAATAAAATCGCACCATAAATAAAGAAGTTTGGAATATTTCGGTCCCTGGTCCACTTCCCGGAAAAAAGAACCCCCTTATTTTAAAAAAAAGTAGAGTGGTACCTTTGTACCAAATTTGAAGAAAATCGCACCATAAATAAAGAAGTTTGGAATATTTCGGTCCCTGGTCCACTTCCCGGAAAAAAGAAACCCCATATGTTTAAAAAAGGAGAGTGGTACCTTTGTACCAAATTTGAAGAAAATCGCACCATAAATAAAGAAGTTTGAAATATTTCGGTCCCTGCTCCACTTCCCGGAAAAAAGAAACCCCATATGTTTAAAAAAGGAGAGTGGTACGTTTGTACCAAATTTGAAGAAAATCGCACCATAAATAAAGAAGTTTGGAATATTTCGGTCCCTGGTCCACTTCCCGGAAAAAAGAACCCCCTTATTTTAAAAAAAAGTAGAGTGGTACCTTTGTACCAAATTTGAAGAAAATCGCACCATAAATAAAGAAGTTTGGAATATTTCGGTCCCTGGTCCACTTCCCGGAAAAAAAGAAACCCTATATTTTTATAAAAGGAGAGTGGTATCTTTGTACCAAATTTTAAGAAAATCGCTCCATAAATAAAGAAGTTTGGAATATTTCGGTCCCTGGTCCACTTCCCGGAAAAAAGAAACCCCATATGTTTAAAAAAGGAGAGTGGTACCTTTGTACCAAATTTGAAGAAAATCGCACCATAAATAAAGAACTTAACTGGTGAACTTAATATCACATCACCTTAAAATATAATTAATAATTTGCCTGAAAAAAGGCCTGAGCACCAGGCGCCCATAAAAAATAGACAGTATCGCATCACCTGGTGAACTCAATGTCACATCACCTGAATGTCGTCACATCACCTGAATGTCGTCACATCATTTGCCTTTAAAATATAATTAATAATTTACCTGAAAAAAGTCCTGAGCAGCAGGCGCCCATAAAAAATAGACAGTATGGCATCACCTGGTGAACTCAATGTCACATCACCTGAATGTCACATCATTTGCCTTTAAGAATAATTAATAATTTACCTGAAAAAAGTCCTGAGCACCAGGCGCCCATAAAAAATAGACTGTATCACATCACCTGGTGAACTTAATGCCACATCACCTTAATGTCACATCATTTGCCTGACTGATGTCACATCACCTGGTGAGCAGGAAGTCACATAAAGAGCTTTTCAACTACATACTTCCTAATTTTTCCGCGGAAAGGATTTTTAATTATAAACCATGGCTTCAGCCGTCGAGCCTTTACAGTCTGTGCTGTTGTTGTGCCGGAAAGTGGACCAGGGACCGAAATATTAAAAATAGATTTTCAATATTCAAATGGCCATAACTTCTACAATTTTGCTAGCATTACCATAGTTTATACATTTTTGGATAGCTCGGGTAATAGCCTTTCCAAAAATGTATAAACATCCGAGGATTTGTCAATTTGAAAAATTGGCCGACTTTTATAGCATGGGCTATAGCCTTTCCAAAAATCAAGTTTAAAGATTTTCAATGTTCAAATGGAAATAACTTCAAATTTGGTACAATGGTGCCACTTTACTTTTGTTAAAATATGGGATTTCTTTTTTTCCGGGAAGTGGACCAGGGACCGAAATATTCCAAACTTCTTTATTTATTGTGCGATTTGCTTCAAATTTGGTACAAAGGTACCACTCTACTTTTGTTAAAATTTGGGGTTTCTTTTTTTCCGGGAAGTGGACCAGGGACCGAAATATTCCAAACTTCTTTATTTATGGTGCGATTTTCTTCAAATTTGGTACAGAGGTACCACTCTACTTTTGTTAAAATATGGGGTTTCTTTTTTTCCGGGAAGTGGACCAGGGACTGAAATATTCCAAACTTCTTTATTTATGGTGCGATTTTCTTCAAATTTGGTACAGAGGTACCACTCTACTTTTGTTAAAATTTGGGGTTTCTTTTTTTCCGGGAAGTGGACCAGGGACCGAAATATTTCAAACTTCTTTATTTATGGTGCGATTTTCTTCAAATTTGGTACAGAGGTACCACTCTACTTTTTTTAAAGTTTGGGGTTTCTTTTTTTCCGGGAAGTGGACCAGGGACCGAAATATTCTAAACTTCTTTATTTATGGTGCGATTTTCTTCAAATTTGGTACAAAGGTAACACTCTACTTTTGTTAAAATTCGAGGTTTCTTCTTTTCCGGGAAGTGGACCAGGGACCGAAATATTCTAAACTTCTTTATTTATGGTGCGATTTTCTTCAAATTTGGTACAAAGGTACCACTCTACTTTTGTTAAAATTCGAGGTTTCTTCTTTTCCGGGAAGTGGACCAGGGACCGAAATATTCTAAACTTCTTTATTATTGTTGTCGTTGTAGCAGGTCATCGTCCACCCTGTTCAGTACACCTGTTCCCTGTTTAGTTTGAAAAGTCTGGTTTCAAAACATTCACAGAGCAAGGGAGAGTCAGTTGTGTATTCGAGAGAATAGGACTTTGTCTACTTTATATGTATATAGTAAAACCATTAAAACACAAACTTAAATATAAGTAACCTCTTTATTAGTTCTTATTTGCTAAAACATTTTATGTAGGAAACTACTTGATTGCTTTGATTGTTTTAAGAGCTGTAAAATCAACTCTATATAGTGATGACTTAGTTTTATTTCTTAAATTCTTAAACCGCTACGCTTTGGTGACCATTCAATAATGCTACAACTATGCCTCCATTAGGTTGCATTTACATAACACAAATCTATACAAATCATAACATATTTAAATAGAATAGGTACAACAAAACAAATACAGTAACGCGTTATAAAATATAGATTAATCGTTTTGAATATGGCTCCACATTCAGCGGGCTATGCATAGACGTAATGTTTTTTTATTTCATTTGTTTCAGCAATGCACTTTGGTCCTCACATCCTTATTGGATTTAGTTCCATTGCCGGTTTCAGAGTTTTTGGTATTTACCATCCTAACCAGGGTGGATGATTTATTTGGGTAGGTGGCACAAATGTTAAATTAACTGGTAAATTGATAATAGCATGCGGTCGTCGTAGACGCAACAGCGTCGAACGTATAACAACACCATTTTTACCCAACAAAAATCCTGCAGGTATATGCGCATCCCTACTCGTGTTATCATGTATCATTTCAATGTAATAATCAAACTCTGTCGATTCATTGTTGAATTCTGTAATGATAGCA
The DNA here is from genome assembly GCA_951509765.1 of Sphenella marginata. Lineage (NCBI taxonomy): Eukaryota > Metazoa > Arthropoda > Insecta > Diptera > Tephritidae > Sphenella > Sphenella marginata. The sequence continues at coordinate 51,052,654 of OX608083.1, forward strand.
GCTTTAGCACCAGCAAGTTCAGCGTTAATTGTCTTCGAAAGAAAAGAGCATTGGCTGGAAAAGAGAATAGTAGGCTTGTTATTAAACTAAACGAGATAAAATATATAGGTTGAGTCAAAATATCCTGATTACACACATATACAGTTTTTTTGTTGCCCGGAGGTTTTCAGGTGTGTTGTCGAAAGTGACAAAACTTTGACGAATATGAACCCAGTAGACTTCGGTATTCCCTTGCGGTAAACATCTGAATTTTCAGGGATCGATTTGGTACGACCAGTGGAACCTTCCGTCCCAGGAGCATGAATATAACTCCGCTCAACCAATATTTTCATTATTTTGGAAAATATTTGCGAAAAACCGAAAAATGACCCGAGTTTAGGGGCCCGATCCATGTTTTTTATGTGCAGAAAAGCTTACCGCGTAGGCGGTCTTCGGCCGCGCTTCAAAAAATAACCCTGGGCTACGCCATTCCAACTCCGGGTGGTTGCCATAGCCGTGGCTACCGCCACGGTGATGTCCTTCCGCGTGCCACTCTTTTCTCACAGGGTAATGTGATTACAAGAACCACATGAAAATGACAGAAAATTCTGAACTTTAACTGCAAATATCTCGCAAACTACTAAAAATATTTGTTCAGCGGAGTTATATTCATGCTCCTGGGACCAAAGCGCGTCTCCTGATACATATCTCAACATTTTTGGTTGTGTATTAGCGGTCGGTACCCCACGTACCCCCCCTGCGGGTTGGGGCTTAGAATATGCCCGCGGTAGGCATACCGGTCGTAAGAGGCGACCAATATGCACAAAGGTAATGATGTGCAACTCGATGGTTGATCTACGGATATGATGCCTCCCACCTCTCATTACCCATCTTCTCTTTCCTTTCGGAAGGAGGGATGACATGACCTAGAAGGTTGCACTGGTCATACCAAATCGCTCCCACGACAGTCGGGCAGTACCGCAAGGGAGTACCGGAGCGTACCGGATTCATATCCGGCCAAGGACTGTTATTTCGACAACACTCCCCAAAACCTTCGGGGAGTGATTTTGTTGTTAAAACAACAACAACAACAGAGACATTATATGCGAAGATCAACCATCAAGTTGCACATCCTTACCGCTTATGACCGGTATGCCTACCTCGAACATATTCTAAACTCCTAACCCACAGGGGCAGTTAACAATGCTTCGCCCTGCCTAATAGGAACGATTTCTCTGAAGTTTGTCATCTGGCTATTCTAACGGAAGTCCAAGGAAACGTGCAGTTTCAACAGGGTCGGACTAGAGTCATATTAGTGTAAGAAGAGTAAAACGATATAGCGTATACGGCAAGTTCTACTTCTTTCAGACCCGGTTTTTAGTTCGTACTCAAGCGCTTTTGCGAAGGCTAACTTTTCGTTAGCTTACGTAGCTTATGTACATAAATGTTAATTTAGTCCTAGAATTGAAGGTAATAAAATGCCTCTAAAAACGCGCAAAAAAAGTGTTCTCAATGTTATCTAACAACCACGAATCACTCTTGCAAATAACCTGATTTCACATAACCGCACTAAAGTACCTAGCTAAGGCTGCGGTATTTGCCATATCTTATCTCTGTTTTCACATAGCGTCGGAAGAAACGAAATAAAAACTGAAATTATTATATGGCCAACCAAATAACACCTTATAGATTTTTGTTATATTATATTGAAAGTGAATTATTTACTAACCCTCTTTCAATTAGGGCTACATTCCCGCTAAGTTCACGATGGTTTTCTATTTTTGTACACGCATCCGTTGGCTTTGTTAACACCAGCGATATTCCTATTAGTCGACGTGATAGAAATGATACACCAAAGTCTTTCGCCGGTCTCAGACGATATGTGTACTCCAATACTGGTGGATCTGTTATCTCAAAGAAGACATCGCCAGCGATTATGTCCTGTGTCGTCACAATATCATGTATGGGAGAATGGCGCACACCTTTATAATACATTAATTAACTTAGAATCCATTAAAAATCGAATTGATAAATTAACATTGTACTACCTGATAATGGCGCTATTACAAGCAATAGCAAATTGAATGCTATGGCAAATGGGTTCATGCATGTCAACCAGCACATTTCTTTTATAATCTCTATTTATGTTATTTAACTCCGGCGGAGGTACCTCATTTTATATATTTACTTATTTATTGTCAAAAATTGCTAGATTTTTCAAAGTTATAAAATAATTGGAAATGTTTGTCAGAGCCAATTGAGTGAAAGCACAGGGTGTACTAAAAATCGACAAACTAGTACAAGTACAGGGTGTACTAAAAATCCAATGTCGAATCCATGACTAAATAATTTATATTGTTGGAGCATATGGCATATGGTCTTCTTCTTCATCGTCCTTATTATGTCAAACTATCACTTCTTTCTTTTTTCTTCACATTCTTTGTTGCACTTCTTGGAAAAGCTACTGAGTTCGCTTGCGTAGTTTGTTGGTTTCTAATAAAAATTCACTTTAATTTGAAATTTAATTAGTTCTTGGTGATCATATTTTATAAAAATGTGTGATTTGTGAGTGTAATGTATGTGAAAAGCTTATAAAAAAGTCTGAACGTTTTTGCGCGTTTGTCTCACACGTGCCTTTTGACATAACGATGAAACGGCGTCAAACGGTAATTTCGTGTTGTTGGGCTCTGGCTACAACCTATATATATAGTTTATGGCTTAAGCAGATACAGTACGGCTATACGTTGAAAAAACTGACAGCTGAGTAGACGAGAAGTGTTTGTGTGCGTAGCGACAGATACGACGCATACGGCAAAGTTGATTTTGTTCTAAATTTCAACGTATGACGGATACGTCGACGCTGACGTACTGTATCTGCTTAAGCCATTAGTCATGGTCGCATCAAAGAACCAGATAAAAGAGTGAAACAGATTTATACTTTCTTCTTGTAAAGGCGAGGGGGTAATGAGCTGGTGGATAGGCTAGCGAGGCAAGCAGCGAGCGGTAGTCCTATGGAGCCTGCACCAATACTGTCCTCACACGACTAAAGAATGGCTGAAAAGTGTAGGGGATCAAAGCAGAAATAATCACCTCCATAAAACTGATCGGCTTGAATAAGGTTATATAATGAGATGAGAGCAAAATATACCTTCCGGTTGCAGGGCTATCCTCAAAATATTATCTATCTATACCCCACAGTAGGACAAGTATGGTGTTCTAATTTCATATGCGGCAAATATTAAGCCTGTTTCTGTATTCAAAAAGCAGTTTGAAGTTTTAAGTGAGGTCTTCCAGTCCCAAAAGTATTCCTGGAGACACGTGCATTGTAAATCTTCCACATGAAAATCGTATCCACTTAATAAAGCAGACGGGAATTTCAAGCTGGTAAAGACGGGTCTTAAGTATTGTATTTAACTAATTTTACAAAATACTGGCAGTACTTTCTTTGTGGGGCATTGTTGAATGTCCAATATGCGACTTGGCCACACTGACGTGTGCCAGAGGTTATTATACGCCGCATTTTTTATGTATATCCTTCGCTTCGCTAACATATTTGCGGAAACTCTGTCACAACGTTTTCACTGCCATCTAGCGAGTTGAGTTAAAATTATTGCCACGCTACGGTTTTTAATATGGATAGTCACACTCCGTTGGTAATTTGCCAAACTGTAGACTCGCTATCTGACACCATATTATACAATATAATAATAATTTCGGCTATGATTCCCCCCTGTTTTATGTGAAAAATAAAACCATTCACTGAACAACCCAATGGATATCTGCGACTCACCTAGAGAGTTGTGTCAAAAGATTTTTGACATTTGTACGCTTTGTCATATATGCATTTTAATGCTCAATTTTTTAAACTGAATCGTCAACAGTTATTTAACGAGGAGCGATTAGAACAAATGACAGGTATTGTGCTTCGTTGTCAGATATGGAAATGTAGTGAGTCTACGAACTGCTTTATCAGCATATTTTTATTTCCGAACTGCTTTGCCGATCGATATGATAATTGTCAGGACGATAATTGCTGATAATTATCATTCCCACGACATCCGGTTCTACGTACCGGAATGACTCGGGGTTCCCCGACCATGGGCCGTTATTTCGCTACCCCCCTGCCTAAACCGTAAACCATATGATAATTATGGATCTTCTTAATTTGATTCCTATTACTGTGGAAGGCACTGATCGGTTACCGTGATAGGAATAATAGAATGTAAAAAAGAAGACAAAAATATATGATTGGGGCCGCTTTCATAAAAGCCGGTAACCGCTAACCGGAGTTAAATTAACGTATTTTGTATGGTTAGCTGTTAAAGTGTGTCGCCTTTTGTAAGCGTTCAATGAAAGTTCAAATAGGTTTTTTGCCTGCTATGTAAGATTTTTTAAATGTAATTTGCAGGAAAATAGCTCTTTGATGTTTTTGTTGTATATTTGTATATAAAAGATGAGCAATTAGTAAGATTAAAATGTTTTCGTCGCCATCCTAGATCGTTTAACAGAGTGCAAAAAGGCGCCAGGTACAGAAATACAAAATCAGAATCAGTCTTTAACTGGTGTCTCAATGTTAAACTGTGAAGCACCTTATTATTGGTACTACTCATTTGCAATTAAATGAGGCAGCATTGGCTACCAAATTTTTGTGGGGCATTTTTGCGAATGTTAGTCGGAGGCGCTTTTGAAGTAACGTCGACGTCGGCAGCCATTTCGATTTGTGTTCAGTGCGTGGAGTGGTGAAAGCAATTTTCACCGGGAGGAGTGCACTGCATTTAGTTGTTTTAACGTTTGGACTGTGGCAAAGACTTTTTAGTTGGTAAGATACCCGCGATAACTGCTTAACACGGAAGAAAAAAATATGTCAGCTCCCACGTGTTACAAGTGCAACCGTCCAGGTCACTTTGCCCGCGACTGTAATTCTGGTGGTGGTATGGGTGGCGGTGGTGGTGGTGGAGGCCGTGACATGCGACGTGGTGGCGGCGGAGGAGGTGGTGCTCGCGAAAAGTGCTACAAATGCAATCAAGTTGGTCACTTTGCGCGTACTTGCCCGGAGGAAGCTGAACGCTGTTATCGTTGCAACGGAGTCGGACACATTTCGAAGGAATGTACACAAGCTGACAATCCCACTTGTTATAAGTGCAACAAGCTTGGTCATTGGGCGCGTAATTGCCCAGAAGCACTCAACGATCGAAATGTAAGCAACATTTCATGCTACAAGTGCAACCGTACTGGTCACATTTCCAAAAATTGCCCGGATACGGCGAAAACTTGCTATGGCTGTGGCAAAAGTGGTCATCTGAGACGTGAGTGTGACGAGAAAGGAGGCCGTAATTAAGGAAGCGGTATACACTAAATCGTCGTATACTAACACATGCAACTAAAATTTGAAAAACAACTTATTAAAAAAAAGAAATGAAGAAAAAAAATCATAAAAAACCAAAATTTAAAAAACTCACACTCTCCTTAATAAAAAAAAACTTATTTTTCAAATATATAAAACAAAAATTCTAATTCCAAAATGAGCCTTGGTTGTTTTAGGCTCATTCCCTGCTAAAGATGCGGCGGATATGTTGAAGCTGAGAAGAACTGCGTCTTTGGTGTGTAAGAACCTGAAGAAGTTGAAGTAAAGGAAGGGGGTTGATTCTCATAGAACCAACGAAATTAAGATGTACTACTACTTCATAAGATATAATCATATCCTCCAGTGAAGAACATGCATATACAAAAACCATTACACACAGTTCATCATCAACAATCAACCATGTAACACCACATCAACAATTAAAGTGATCTAAACTTAAGCTACTAATTAACCGGGGCTGATACTATGATATATAAGATTATAATGAATGACTCGATGCACTTAAGTTTTATGCGGGACGGTAGCGGGTATCAGGCCCAGTTGAAGAAGCGGAGTATAGAGCGGTTCGGAGTATGAAACCTTGGAAGTAAAGAGAAGAGCAAAACTAAAACCAACTCAGAAGCACGAACCTTCAGAATAAAATTTCAAATATCACTGTGATTGTTTTTTAATTGTAAATTAAAATACTGGAGCTGCTGATTTGAGAAAAACTTTCTTTGTTTCATTGTACTACATTTACATAAGCTCATAATGTTAAGATATGTATATCTTTGTATTTTGATAAATGGTTTGGAAATCGGCAGGGTAATTCTTTACGACCGTACGTAACTGATAATTCACCTCCAATAACTTTTCACTGAACTAAAATATTTCTTTCCCGGATTCGGATTCTTGTTACAGAGGTCAAAACGCGTCTTTTGGTACCTCTCTCGATATTTTTGGAGGTATTTGCAGTTACGTACGGTCGTAAAGAATTACCATCGGCAGTTGTATGGCAAAACTTTTGGTTCATTACATGTGGTACATTAGCACATTTATAGTATAAAGTTAACCATATGTATGCACCATAAAGAAATGCCGAACGTTGGTTGTACTAACTGCTGATTTGTGTCTGAGCACATCACAATTCAGGTTTTTTTTTGCCTTACCTTCTTTGTCTTCTTGTACGTTGTTGCTAAGTACGACCATGACCGTCAATGCGACCGGCTGGTGCCGTCGATGCGAAGCGGAACATATGATGCCGCAGTTGACTTGGATTTTTCTTCCTGTTGCAGTAAAAGTTGTCGCCCTGGTTTTAGATGCTTGTATACATATGTATATGTATGTATATTATCTAGTTTACTAGAATGATTGGCCTTTCTCTATTGCGAATCAGGGGCAAGTTAGTGAATACACCATGTGCTCTTTGGTTTTTTCTTAATTTACTAGTAGCATTGTTTTACACAGAGAATATTTGCTATGTTGGGAAGTACAGTCACGGCAATGGTGGGATTGTGACATGCGTCGATCCATTGGCCGTGTGTCGGCCTATTTATTACCAATGCAGTGTAGCGGCGGATCGCTACACATTTTTTCGCTTTAATGCACTACGTGTTCCATGTACATATGTACATTTGTATATATTAATATAGGTATTTTCTCTATGCTGTATGTGTGTGTGTATATGAATTTCGCATATGTTAGATATATGAATGCGCATATGCGTCACAACATCTGTTCTTTTCACTACTGCCACAGAAGTGTCTCAACTCCTGCTGTTGATTTCAAGGTCATGGCCAAGTCGAGGTGCAAAGATATATGATTTCTGGTGCACCATTTGTGTGGAACCTTCGTTGCTTATGTTAAAGTACTAGTACTGGGAACTGCCTGGTAAACAAATCTGGGTCAGGGTTGTGACAAAGCTCTTCTCAGATACTGCGTTTTATCCAACATTCCTGTGATGGAAGCTGCTGATGGTGATTCTGTAGCCATGGAAGTCAGGAGATTTAGAGCGTCTGATATCTCTCCTGTCGCTTGATGCGAATATTTTAAAGACCACTCTGATCCCCTACTACACTGTAAGTTTGCGCTTGGCTGAACGCAGATAAACTATGATTCGAACCAACATCATACAAACCATAGGAAGGTGGCTGTGTCACTTGACTCGTTGAAAGCTTTCGACATCCTCAACCACGTCACATTCCTAAAAGCCATGCAAGAGTCACCGCTCCCCGGCGGCCTTAAAAGGAGGACAGCTAACTACCTCAACAGTCGGCAGTAAATCACCTCAAAATCTCGAACCCGGTAGTTGACATTAAACAACCTGAAATAGCTGAAGAGTAGTGCTACCTTCGAAGGGAGGCATACTAACACAACTTTGTTATGTATACATATGCACATACATACATATAAACACTAACAAATACTTGCCTTGTAAGTGATAAGCCCTTTCACGACACTCAACACCTCTTTATCTGTACAAAGGAACCGACTCTTAATCATCAATATCCATCTGGTCCGAACTTGTTTGAAACTGCTTTCCTTGGACTGTACTGTTTACAACAATTACTTAAATGGTTTCGCCTTCTCAACTGGTGCCAATTGGAAACACAGTGGGATTGCAATCGGTCTCCTCAGCTCATAAATAAATATTTTCCGGTACACGCCAACGTGTATATGTCCATAAACCTCTCTCGACTAATCCCAGAACATCGTCTTCAATGTCCAGGCGGAATAAATGACTTAAAGAGTCAAATTTTCCATTCGCCGAGAAAGGGCTTTACTTCTCAGTTGCCTACTCAGCCCGATATAATTGTCGGTGTAAAACGCTGTTGACGTGTTGTTTTGAAAGACTGTAGGTTATTGGCCCCAGGCATTATTTTCTGGGAATTATTTGTTTTTGTTTCATTTGCTATATCAGCTGATTACTCTGACAGTTTTCTAAGCTCTTAAGAGCATCTCCTATTTCGACTATTAGTTCAAGAGAAGTCGTGGTTTTTCAAGAAAAATTAAATACTTTTTTACTTCATATTAAGAACACAATACGAGTATACATACATATATCCTTTCCTACAGAAAATATTACCATTAGGGGCCTTTACTCAATTTCCACTTAACACCTACCGGTCATGTGGTTAAGGATTTTCTGCGCAGAAAAACTGGGTCGCGATGCCGTCGTTTGAGTCCTTTAGATATTACATGTGACCGCATCATAATTCGGTATTAATTATTTTTACAACATTTGAGGTTAAGTTAGAATTTTAAAAAAAATTTTAAATTAATTAAAAATCATAAGCGTCTGTGGGTGGGATTTGAGCTTTATCGAGCTGTCTATTTATCCACTGACACAAATATCAACTTAACAAACGAGTTGAAAGTCTGAGAGATGAATCAATATTTTTACAGGTTCAAAAGTTTCCAGTTGGTTTCAGAATGGGCAGTCAAAAAATTAACTAAAATAACGGTCGAATGACTATCTTAATCAAAAAGTATGCTTCTTCTTATTTGCAGAAAATTCGATATTCGTTTTAAAGTTACGAGACTCTGGGAATGTGGCAGTGATTCTTTCGTAATAACAATTGCAATGCGGAGACTTTAAAATCAGAAATGGGTACTATCAGAGAAATTTACACTAGGTAGCGATTAATTATTGAAAAGATGGCGGTTACAAAATTGGAATCGGTGACTTTTTGAAACCGGTGATTTTTTTGATACCAGTAAATATTTTGAAATCAATGAATTTTTTTAAAAACGACTTTCATTTCGATACTGTCTGGTATTTCGCTACGAATCAGGTTTTCGGTATCAGAATTGGTCATAAAATTATCCCGAAAATCTGCTGAGTTATCGAATAAGTAATTTTGTATTATAATAATTGAAATTTTATTGGCTATTCCAATTTACTTAAATAATAGCTTACTAGCTAGACACTTAAAAAAAGTGAGGAAAATACGAATAATATTCCATTCTTTATTAGTATGATGTATTATACAGGGTAACCCAAACCAGCTTAGTATTAATACTAAGAGCCAAAGCAAAAAAAAAAATATTTTTATCAGTCTAATGTACCTTCGTACATAGATACGAGTATTAAATAATTAAACATAATGCTAACTAATAGTGCAGCACCATTCATTACAGTTTTCCAATTTACTAACTAACATATGAGGTAAAATCTAGAATTTATTTAAATAAATAAAATAGATCTTAAGAAATTAAAGAATTTATGTACGTATTATAACGATATTTATGTTATATTAGGGTTACATGCGAACCTCTGATCAGTTTATAATTTCATAAAAAAATTATATGCTGAACAGCAAAAAAAATATTAATTTTGAGTCTTGAAAAAATTCTAATACACAAATTTTTGCATTTTATAATTCTACATTTTTATTTTTTATTTGAAATTTTAAGAATTGAGGCTACAGCTATTATTTATTAACGGTCCCTGAATTCTTATCATTCTTAGGTTGGGCAAAATCATTTATGCAGCACACATACATACATACCTACCTATAACAAGTTCAGAGCAAAAATAGCGAGCATACTAGTCGGAGAGTTAGGCCAGTAATCCACAACTAGTCTGTTGGAATTTCAGGCTTTTTAGAATATCACCTACACTATCCCGAGAACCAATCAAAGAATATGCTTTCTGCTTCTTTGGGTGACCACAGTATGTCTTATGAAATAACATCGCAGCCGCGACCATACTTTTACTGTACATATGTTTTATTATTTTACCAAATGAAAATTCGAAATTTAGTTTTCTTTTATTTTGGCAATGCAAACCAGATGATTGTTTTACAGATTTACCAGAGCTAGTGAGCAAAAATACTTTCCACTAAAACTTTCAACTTCTGACTGAGAGAGAACTTCTCTTTTTGGGCTCTCAGTGGTCTTAGATACTTAATACTGACTGTTAATTGACCCCAACATAACTCCCTCCCACTGCTTAGTATACTCGCCTTTTTCGCGCCTCGGACGTTATACGATCAAAAAATAGACATACAAAGAAATTTAGTACCACAATTATACCAAATTTTTCGATGCTACATAATTACTAATACAAAAAAAAAAAAGGATCTGATAATGCGCGTAGGAAACGATGAAACTGCACTAAGCCATACATCAAAGTTCAGTCAAACAGTTTGATCGTTTCCTTCGCGCATAGCGCTTTGACCTCCTCTTACACGGCAAACAAGAGGCGAAGAAAACCAAAAAAATAAATAAAATAAATTTTGTTGTTGGAAATAAAATATATAACAAAAATAAAAAATGTACTAACCTTAAATTTAAGCACCTTTTCTTTTTCTTCTACAATCTTTTTACAGTGGCATTTACATATTTGATATTTAGGATCGATAACGCTTTTGGAAAGAGAATATGGTTTTGTTTTTTTTGTGTATATGTTTTATAACAGTCGTAATACTTATTTAAAAAAAATCAACCACACAAGTTGACTAATAAAATCTTGCAGCCGACATTCGATTTGTTTTATATATATAATTTAGTTGTGGCCAAGAATTTTAACTCAACTATGATAATTTCTCTTGCTTCTAGGTTTTACTGCTGGTTTTTCTGAGATTTTTAATGCTTTGATACAGAGGTGGACACTTAGCTTACGATTACTTTTTGATTACTCATTATTGTTAGAACTGTAATTGTAATCCCAAAATGCATATTGTGAATATTTCAATTGTAACGTTTTAAGATGACACAAGATTTTTAATTACGACTATAGTATTATAATGGGTTATAATAAGTGCTCGTTAATCTGCATTTTTTGTTGTATATCTTGTTATTGTAAACTTTGCAAAATCGCCAAACCCAAAAGAGTAAAGACGAAAAGAGATATAAAAAACATAAACTGTGAGTATTTTCTTAAAGCCTAGCTTTTGTACGCCATGGCGTAGTCTCTGAGTGCTATAATAATTTCCATAATACTCTTGAAGACACTGCTATGAAGAATCTTTGGTCATGGTTCGAAAGAAATTATATATATATATGTATGTATGTATATGGAGACAAAAATGAGCCAAAATATTTACCAAAATTTTGGTCCCAGAACACAAAACAATGTTGAAGCTTGGCATCGTCATCTAAAAGTTGTCATTGGAAGACGAAATTCTGGACTATATAAACTCATCAACGATTTAAAAACCGAGATGCTTTATGCGAAAGCGCAACTTGCTAGAGTTCCAAATGACCAGCAAATACAAAAGAATTTGAAAGCAGTTAAAGCAAACAAGAAAAATTTAAAGAATAACGAAAAAAAGACTTGACTTGAAAAATTCACTTTGTTTCCTTAAGTGTTTATTAACTGCTTTTAAGCATATGTATACATATAGTATAGTGCATTGTTTTCCTTTTCATTGAAACAACGCATTTGCTTTATTTTAAGCAATAAAAACAACCACATTTTTCGTCCATCATATTTTTGAATAAAGAATTTTGCTTTTTAGAATTTTGACCCTACATTTATGTGTCCTCAGAGAATTTCGGAATACAGAGTTTTACACGAACTAGTTTTTTTTTTTGTTTTTCCAGATTTAATTTTGGAATACAGAATATATGTACTCACACTCCCTATTATAATTACAGTAATCGGATTTCCGAAAATCACGACTAATTGAGAATAAATATATCAATTGTCATTTTAAATTTTTAGGAAATCCCATTAAAGTATTTATACAGATAAAAAGAACTGTAATAATATTTTTTAGAGCACATTTGAATTGTGTAGTTGTAATCCAGAAATGTAACATATAGTAATTGTAATCGTAAAGTGTTAAGGATTACAAGTAAAGTATTCACAATAGCATTTTTTAGGCATGAAGATGCAGTAATTTAAAATGTTTTCATGCTTAAACTAGAAGTAATCATGTATCTAACGATCATAAAGGATTTAATGTAAGCATTACAATTACAACAATTACAATTGTGCAGTAATCGTAATCATAAGTGAGCAACTCTGATTTCAATTTCATGTTTAGTAAATTATTTCAACCTTCATTCTATTTCAATGTGCGCGCTTAAAGCTTTCTTCAAAGAATTTCTTTAAAGTTATTTGCTTTTCCTTCTTCTTCTTAGCTATTATTTATCGTTCGATGAGTATGCATGTTGGTATTTCAATTTGATCGCGTTGCTTTTAGAGCAATATTTTTGTTTAACTGAAATTACTTCTCGATTTTGCTGCGCGTCTTGGTTGTAGCTACATTGACCTTTTCAGACTTTCTGGTGCGTGGAAGAGTGGTGTAGCTCGCTGACATAACCTGGAAAAAAAAAAAATAAAAAATTTCACAAATTTTTTTCGAAAAATTAAAAGTTAATATGACTATCAACAAAGCATACAAAAAAAACAATTCGTATTTGCATTTCCAAAATGAATTACATGCGAAAATTTTCAAGTATACAATTTATATGCGTAAACTGCCCAACTGGCCTGAGGGGCAGTTGTAATTTTTTAGGTTAGTTGAACAAACTATACAAGTGTGAGTTTTATATTAATTTGCATATGTATGTATGTATGTATGTAAACTTCCATGTGGGTAAGATGAGTTTAGGAGGCACAAACAAAGAAGCTATCATTCTTGAAATGTATTTATGACTTTCTTGCTACTTGTCGCGAAAATGTGTTTTTGTCGACTATTCAGATTAAGTTGGATTCATTTAGCAGTCTATAAGATATGCAACGCAGTATTTACCAGACTCTCTAGTTCCATCCTGCCCACTTGAGCAAATCGTTTACCTATAGTGTGGCTCGAAAATTCGTTCGAAGAGCGGCACGCCAGGATTTGGAATGTGCATGATATCTAAATTTGTATGAGCGGATAGATTGAGTCTTTTGCTAATATCCCGAGTATTGCTATTCTAAATTCGCATTAGTCAAACCTTCAACAGCTACCGCCAAATCATCAGACGTAGTGAGAACTTATTACTATTGCAACTATCAACTTCGTTCTGTAATTTTGTGCTTTTAGCCACTCAAAGAAGCAATATTTAGTCATATCGATCTAGTTCTATGGCGAATCGCAATCACATGACAATCCCGAGCTAACTCACATGCCCACTTTATAAGAAGATATATCACTAAATTTTGCATTCTCTTGGCCACAATGCTATTCGTTTAGAACTTGACGATGAAATTTGAGAAAAAGCTTAAATTTAAATACAATGCTGCTTCCAATTGAATAACAATCTCGAAAAGAACAGTACTTTTAAAAATAAAGCAAAACCAAAAAGACCAACAATGAACAAAAAATAAATAAAAATTGTAATTATTGATAGTATAAAATAAGCGAGAACTCATAGTGCCTGTCAAATGTGCAAAAAAGGAACAAAAACATAAATGCAAATTTGAGGGACGCTAACTCAAAAATTCGATCGGAAAAAGTTCTAAATTAATATAACGTACGCCTAAGAGTACGCACCATTTAAATATGCATCGCTCATATTGTCATTAAAGGTATAGTACAAATGGTTGCATGATTTTAGGCGCGTTAGCTATCCTTTTACATACATATGTTTAACGATCGAGTTTTCACGACAGCTGTTTCCACAATTTGCGTGCAACGGTGAACTTAGCAAATCAAACATATAAAAATAGCGAAATTTGTTGAATAGCAAGAACGAGAGCAATTGGGTTTCGGGCAAATTCACGAACAAAGCAAAAGAAAGCGCATTTTTGCTTACATTTCTAAAGAAAATTATAAAATTTGTTTGTCATGGAGAATTATATTTCCTTTATCATCTGTTAACGAATTCAAGCATCATATAAGTGAGTCCGTTCTTGTTTTATAACTGCGTCTCATATGGTGATTTATCCAACTTCTCATCCATTTGCTTATCACTCACACTGGTGTTGCTGCCGAAACGAAAAAGATTAGTTTTAAAATTTTTAAAGATGCCCTTACTCGAAGGCCCTGGCGAAGAACTACGCGATGAGCTGCTAACAGCATCTAAAGCGCTATTAGGTGGTGCAGCTGAGGTTGAGCTAACAATATTAGTTGGGGTTGAACGTGCTGGGCGTGGTGGTACTGGTGGTGGTGGAGCTGGCGCTTTACCTTTCTTGTGTGTGAGGGCGCGTGATGTGTGTGCCCTATTATCTGAAATAGATGTAGTCGACGCGTTTGTTGGCATTCTTGTGTCTGCCACAATAGTGGCACGAAAATTATCTTTGATTTCTTGTAAAGTATCTTGTAGTTCTTTGGCACTAACTTTACAATTTTTTTGTGTATCCACTTTTGGGTCAAGGATTTCTTCCATTTCTGACAAACTCTCTTTAGGCTCAATAGTCGATTTTGGTATCTCCAATATAATGTTTGCTTGTGCGCCATCGTGTATTTTCACCACGTTTGTCTCTGCGTGGTCCAGTTCTTCCTCGTCATCAGCTAATGAAGGTAGCGCATCTGAGAATTCATCGCTTTCATTGTCTTCATCACTAATTCGTAATGAGTTGTATATATCGGCATTGCTGCAGATGGAGTTGTTATCATTGGATGCATCCATTAAGGGTAACTCATTCTTATCGCCATTTGTGACTTTGAATGTTAAGTTTCCCTCAACTGTTGTAAGCTCAATTTCTTGCTGCTCATCCTGCATTGCTCTATTTTCAGACGTTTCGTTTTCTTTATTTGTAGCTTTCTCATCTTCTCTTTCAACATTTTCAATTCTGTTAATAGCATTCACATCTGTATTCTCATTTACTGCTTGCATTTTTGACTCGTTCTGTGCCGCTTCTTCAACATTGTCATCTTCATCAAGTGCTTCTATGGGTATTTCCTCAAGGACTTTAATGCATGTCTGTACATCGATAGCCTTAGGATTCTCCTCTATTACTTCACAGTCATCAAACTCATTTTCATATTCAAAATGCCTAAACCCAGCCTTAGGAAATTGATTTCTTGAATAGAAATTCTGTTCTGTTGTTATAAACTTTTGGGGTTCATTGAAAACCTAGAGGTTAAGGTTTTAAAATAAAGAAATAAAATGAAAAGAAATAAATAATGCAAATCGAAATCTAATCTACAGCAACTTAATCACAAATATGAATTTTTAAACAAAGCAGAATTCAAGCGAAAATTACGAACGAAAATCAAATGATGCGCTGTTGGGGGGCTGCCGCCCAGCAGCCTTCGCAAGAGAGGGCTTGTTTGTTTGTTTGGGGGAGGGTTACCGATGGGAGAAGTCCTTTCATGGTTTTGTATTGGGTCCGCTCTCGTACGAGCACGTTCTATTACTACTCCGTCTGTTATGCAAGCGTTTTCTTTGACCTTTTTCGGGTAGAAGACTTTAGTTGAAAATTGCGGCGCGTATATTCTAAGCCTCTATACCCATCTGTTGGTTAGAGAAGGTGATCAAATACCTCATAAAAATACCTGTTAAATACTATCGCTAGGGTCAAGTTTGTTTAAGAACTCAGCTTTCCTCGGACCAAAGTAAAGATTGCAAATTACTAGTCACCTCCTATGACAGTCATATCTCATCGCGTATATTTCAAACCCTCTGCTCCGCTGTGGGTTTTTCTTTTATTTCCGCTCTTATAAAAAAAAAGTTCAAACATTATCTGCGCGTGTATAAAAATTATGTATCTGCATAGCATTATGCAATAGCAAAGTCTTCTCAAGATCGCGCATACAAAAGAGCTAAACGTAGTAGACATAGGAAGTTGAGTATAACTTACATCAGTGCGCCTTGTGCCTTTTAAGCGCGCTTTTGAAGCATTCGTCATTGAAGATGTTCTACTTAAACCAGCAGATACCGGCTCCGCACTGGAATAACCCGAACTAATATCTTCCGATGATCTTATATTGTAGCTATGCAGAAGAAAAGGAAAAAAGAGTCATTGTTAGCAAACATTTTAATAAATACACCATACTCGTATTTCGTGTGTATGTAACTTACTTAAAACCATCTGCACCCTTAACGACATCCACCTCAGAGAAATACATGCCAGTTGAATGGCGCGTACCAGACGCCGAACGCGCTATGCCACCAGCCTGTGGACGGGGACGCAGCATACGTTGGTGTGAGCGCATATGTACCACATCGTCGATCTAAAAATGTATATATTTCACATAAGTATATATGCAGAAGAATGTAAAGAATTAATTTATCACTTGTGGAGAGGACTAACAAAAGTTCGGTGAGTTTTTCAGAAAGAAAACATCATTTGTTTTTTTTATTGTAATTTAACGAGCTCGCGAAAAGTTGATAAGAATTATTATTCAACTGTTATTGTTTATTTTAAAAGAAAGGAAAGAGAGAGTCGCTAGAGCACATGAATCATAAGTTCCAATTTAAAGAAAGTCGACAGCATTAGGACAAACTCCGAATGGTTTAAGACCGAAGTACATTCAACAATAACACCGGGTATCAAGCTTGGATCTTCGTGAACTTTCGGCTACAGAGAAAAATTTTTGTCGACCTTTTATGTTGTTGTTGTTGTTGTTTTAGCAACAAAATCACTTCCCGAAGGTTTTTGGGAGTGTTGTCGAAATAACAGCCCTTGGCCGGATATGAATCCCGTACGCTCCGGTACTCCCTTGCGGTACTTCCCGACTGTCGTGGTAGCGATTTGGTATGACCAGTGGAACCTTTTAGGTCATGTCATCCCTCCTTCCGAAAGGAAAGAGAAGATGGGTAATGAGAGGTGGGAGGCATCATATCCGTAGATCAACCATCGAGTTGCACATCATTACCTTTGTGCATATTAGTCGCCTCTTACGACCGGTATGCCTACCGCGGGCATATTCTATACCCCTACCCGCAGGGGTGTCGACCTTTTATGGCCGCGTTCTCTATGCGAAGTTCATTGGAACCACTTAGAGCCACGAAAAGGAAGATAATAAAAATACAAATTTATTACGATTTATCTTTTAGGAGATTAAGCTCGAACTTCTCTTCCCATTTTGTAGTATGCTGTTCTAGCTTGTTCTACATTTTTCGTTTTTAAATTTCAACAAACCTAAGCGAACTTTTGTTAATGCCCTCAGAACATCTACAAAGAAGGTAGGTATTGTTTGGAATGGCTTTGTGTGATTTATTGTACTTTACGTTTTCCATTTGCAAAAATTTACCTCATCCTGCGTGCGATGTACATCTGGTTCTGATAGATCACTTAAGCTGTAGCTGCGACGTATGGTTTGTACCAGATTTCCGCCACCCTATTGTGTATGGGCGCAAATGTAGAGGCATAACAAAGAAATTCAAATAAACATCGATACATATATACTATGATACGTGTGAGCGAGTATCTTAAGATAAAATTATACATAAATACAGTGGTGTCCAAAGAAAAGACCTTTTGCTTCTTTCAAATGAAAGTTGCCTAAGTGACCTAATCAGCCGTAATATCCCAGGCCCCTCCAATGAAGACAACGGCGACTTCTCAAACCTCAGTTGCTTTGCATAAGTACAAAGTCAACTGTTCTAAACTAAAAACTTGGCTATGCGCGATCATTAAATTCGCTGCTTACATTTAGGCGCATTCTCAGTGCGCAAGTCCTCCATTACTGGATTTGTTGATGCTCTTTATGTTTACACATTTATTGCAATTGTGAAATGGCCGAAGCTGAAGCGTAAGTACTCACATTTTTAATTTGCCATTTCAATGAGCACCACTCTATATATGTACATACAGACATATGTACGTATAGCTAGTTTAGTCTGAAAAGGGCATATTTCATGTTTTCAAGGTTTTTCCTAGTTAATCACTTATAGATTCAATTTTTTGCACATATCGAATAGAATAGTAGTATAAAATTTGGAAAAAGTGATTGTCCTTCGAGATCTTGAGTTTTATGATAACTTCTGCTACAATGTAAAAAAATGCGATTTATGCCCTTTTCGTATTTTACTAACAAATGCATGTAAGACATTTTCCAAATTAAACGATATAAAAGTGTACAATGTGTTGAAACATTAATGGTTGATTTTAGGTTCTTACAATTAGACAACAATAACAACAAGTATTAATTATCAAAATTAAAAAAGGTATTTGTGGCGTATATTCAAAATTAATCGTAAAAAATTACAAGCTAAAATGTGTTTGTAGTTTAACTTATACAAGCATATGTTTAATTAATAATTAGCATTTTGTATTAATATTAATTGTTGATGATGCACAGTGGAACATTTTGAAAAAATATGTAGCAAAATAAAAAATCTTTGCAAAGAATAAAGTTACGGTTTGGCGAACAAAATGGTAAAAGAGTGTGTTTAACAAGTTGAAAATTAGTATTACAAAACATTTCTGAAAGTTGTTTTTATCGTTGTTTTAGTCTGAAAATCACATTTCTTATAGACTTGCATGTTCTAATACGTAAACAAAATTTGAAACTTCTTTCAAATAAACTAACTTTATTGAGAAAAATTTAATTCTTCTTCTTTTAAATTTCATAATTTTAGCACCCATTTCAGCTAGTTTTCCAATTCCACATAGAGTTCGTAGTTTTAAGAGTTGAACAAATTTCGAGATAAACTCGAAAATTTATTAAAAGGTATAGTATTCAATAATTTTTAAAACATATCAAAACATTTCAAGTTGGAAAAATTTAATATCGTATAGTATGTAGTTTTTCCAGTGTTGAATTCGAATATTTAAAAATTTAAAGTTTTAGATATGTATGTACATAATTAGGTATACATTTTTTCGAACATTTTAAACAAAAAAAAATTACTTAATAAATTCGTTGATATGCGATTTCAGCATCTCGAAATCCATAAAATAATACGATTGTCGAATAAGCCATTAATAAAGTTCTGTTTGCCTTGTATAAAGAAATGGGGTTTAACAGCTTACACTACGGAACCTCCGCTGGCGAATAATTGCAATAGAGTTGTGTGATTACTATCGGTTTCGTCGAAATTCACTGCCAAATTCCGTTTAAATCGATTGAAGCCTCGCATGATTTATTACAATTCCCCCGTCGGCAGTTTCTACGGCATAGCTGATAAACCTCATATACATAAACAATTAAATTTTGAAACAAATTCCTTCAAAATACCCCACTGTATGGCTGGCGATTCGAGTTTATTGGCGGACAAACGTTTTTCAATAGTCTGCCTAGAGATCACAAAACAAATATATATATTTTCTCGTTTACATCATATGCAGCCAACTATCTAATCGATTTCAACATCCATGTCTGGTGTGGCATCGCGTAGTTTACGACGTCCTCTAATACCTGACGAACCATCAGTCGACTTTGTATTCGTTTTATTTGATTTTGTTTTTGTTGTTGCAGTTGTTTTGCGTGGACGCAATTTTCGTGTAGGTAATGCACGTGAACGCGCTGCACCTCTTTCCCTAAACATATCACCCATCTCATCCTCTTCATCCACTTCAAATAATTGTTCTTCGATTAGAATCTGTTCATTTCGTATAATTGCTCTGTTCATTGGCATTAAATCGATTTGTTCATCATCTTCTGAATATTCTAATTGTGCTGCATTTAAATGACCAAGCGATGCAGAACGATGCATCCAATTGGCATCGAGAGCATAAGAATCTGTGTCATCGCGACCGTAACGGGCACTACTACGATGGCGTTGTATTTCATTGTCCGATTGTGAAGTGCTCAATAGCGCCGCTGGAGATTGATTGTTGCCCATTGTGCCAATGCCAAATTGGACTGTCTGTTAGTGGATGTGTATGTATGTGTGTGGGTGTGTGCATCGGGTGCATGCAGCAGCAAAGTGTGCAAGCGCATGTGTGTTCGATTTGTTTTTAGTGTGTGTGTGTGTGTGAGTTTATTGTATTAGATTGTTTTAGGCGATGAGTGCGTTAAAAAGGAATCAAAATGAAACAAGAAAAACAAAATATTATTTAACTAAAATAAATTAAATTATTTGATAAATTAAGGTTAAAGGCTATGCCAACACCCAATTAATTTAAATTGTTAATAAGTTCAAACAAATTAAATTATAATCCGAATTACAAAACAAAAACAATGCAAAAAAATGTTGAATTGAAACAAATATGAATAAAATCAAAGAAAGATTTAAATAAAAACAAATAAACAAGTAAAAATCTTTAATATTTAATTGCAAAAAACAGTCGCAACGGAATTTATCCTAACCAAACTTGGATTTAACTGCAGTATTTAATAATTGAAATTTTGACTTATTTCCTTCCCTCTCTCCCACCTGGCCGCGTTTATAGCACATACCCACCCTGCTTCCCCCAATTCAGTAAATGATAATGAAATTGTTGCTCTAGTGGGCGTGGCCATCGCACATTTTCAAAACACACCTTATCTAAATTCATTTAAACGTACATACATACAAAAAGTGGTTTCTACTCAATTTATTACGAAAAAGGACGGATATAGCTTAATCTATTTTTTATCTGTTGCTGATAATTTTAAGGGAGTCTATGGGCCTCGGTCTCTATTGCGGAATATTGAGAAATATATAAATATATGTACATATAAACAAAATTAAAAATTTTGAGACAAATGAAAATTTTAAGCGAAACAAATATACATTTAAAAATTCAGATAATAAAAAAAGACTGCAAAAATTCAAATTATTATTAAAAACTAACAAAACGTGTATAAAAAAACATATATTGAAAAGAATACTTATTAAAATAAAAGAAAATTTATTAAAAAAGGGAAAAACATTTCTTGAAATTTTCTAGACAAGAAAAACGTTTATAAATTAAAAGACATTTAACATGACGAAACGTAAGATACATTTATTTTTAATTTTCTATACAAAAAATATTTCAATGTGAATTAAGCATAAATGAAATTGAATATAAAACTAATAAACTACAAGAGTGAATACAATGGTTTAAAATAAAAGCCGCAGAGTGCAATTGACCAAGTAATGCGAGTGGCTGAAGAAGTTTTACTAGGAAATAGCATATGAGTCGTTCCAAAATAAATCTTCTTTTATATTATGGAAAATTTATTTTAAAAAATATTTATTGATTTTTCAGAGGCATTGAATTAAAAGTTTGGAAAAAATTGTTAAGTTATTTATTGAAATTTAATATGATACGGCGATGTTAGTTCGTCTATAGGAGGAAAAAATGGAATACAAACGATTTTCTATGAATGCTGACAACGGAATTGACCTTAAATTATGAAATTGGATTTTTAAATGAAGAATTAGTTTTTGAACCATGTGTCGGTCTTCTTTCTGGGCATCGCCATCTTAGCTGAAAAACGTTTTATATAGCAATTTTCGTCAACTTATAGTCTATTTGATCTAGAAAACTTATAGCAAAAACCGACTGTGTATTGACACGGAATGACCCATATGCAATAACTTTCTTTAACAAAACTTAAATAAAGTGCAAACTTAAACTTAATTAAATATTTATAGCATAAATTACATATCATAAACTTTATGACAACGTACAAAAAGCTATTAATAAAGCTACTTCGTTAATGCGCCTTAGTCAATCAACTGCATCCACTCTAAGCAAGTTTAATATGCAAATAGATAGTTGGCATTTTATTTTCGAATTCGTTTTCTGCAATGCGATTAAATAAAATTTTTATTTGTGACTTATGTAGGTGCACTACACCCAATGATGATGATATGTGATGATGAAATATGTTAAATACGAGTATTTTGTTGTTGCAAAATGGTTGAAAACAATATGTATTGTAGTGACTGATACTGTTTTACATAGTGATTTTTGATTTCTAGAAAAATCGCATTTTTTAATTGTTGCAGCGTTGAAAAACATTTACCTTAAGCGCTGTTTGCATAATAACATTTGTAGCATAATTGACGCCTTTGGTACCCAGTTGAAGCACAGCCGAGTAGCCACGTTCTTTGGCTTGATTGAGATATTCATCGATCTCCTGGAATAGGAGAAAATTTAATGATAAGGAGTTTAGCTGAATTTAATAACCTATATAAATATTGACTACTGTTGGGTGCAATCACTTCTCAAAAACTCAAATAACAATATTTGAAAAATTAGAGAATCATTTTTAAAAAGTCATTCCTCAGAAAAATTTCTCATAAAAATTTGTTTGCACAGTTGTTTATAGGCGATATTCGGCTCATATGTAACTTTTTTAAAGGTTTTTATTAATAAACTTAAACATTCTTTAAATTAGTTCTTCGAATTAGTTAAAATTTGGAAGCATATTAAAGGCAGTTTTCGATTCTAGTAGGTCCTAGAACGATCCTTTTTCGTACCTGTTCTCTGCGTGTTAACATCGGATGAACAAACTTTCTGTATAATGTTGAGCTTCCCTTTGTAGCGGGTGATAAAAGCCATAAAACAATAATCACTTTCACTTCATAATAAAACGGAAACCATGCCAGAAAGATATCCGTAAACGTTTCAATGCATGTAAAGAAAGCATAAACAATCCAATACATCATCCATTTTACCTGCAAAAGAGAAAAAATGAATAGATCAGTAAACTTAAATACTAGTTACAGGAGCAGAGTATGCAAAAAAAAAAACGAAATCCGAGCACTGGTTAAAACAGTATTTTTTGGCAAATAAAAGATGAAAGGACTGCTGAATCCTTAGTTATTGCGGTACTAATTTGAGATCGCTTAGGGCCATTTCAATTTAATTTAAAAAAAACCTATGAGATAGTTCAATTATCATTTAATAATTTAGGAATTATTTTGTAAATGTTTAGGGAGCATTGTAGGGCTTGCTTGGGATAATTTCAGAAGTATTTTTGTAAGCTGGATAGGATTATGTTAAAAATACTTCGGGACTATTTTCCAAAATCACTTCGGTAAAACTTAGAGACCATTACACAATTAGTTCTGCACCATTTGAGGATTAGTTTGGAACTAAATCCCATTGATTTCGAGAGCCTTTTGGTACTAACTTGAATTGTTTCTGAAAAATTTTGGAATACTTGCTGTATTATTGCGAGGCGATTTATGAATACATATGTATATCACAGGTCATTTCGAAAATGTTTAATTTTAAGATTACTTTCAAGGCTCTTTTGGTATTACTTTTGAACCGTTTGGGAGTCGTCAAAATGGAATGATTTCAGGATTATGTTTTGAGCAAGCACAAATCAGCTGACAGTCGTTTAATTTTAATTTAATTTTTATCTGCCAAACTAATTGTTTGTTGCTGTTGTTTTTGGTTTGTTTGCATACTCTGAACACAAGAGAATTTACTTACATATTCTTTAACATTTTTGGTGCGCACAGCCTTATACGAAGCATATGCCGGATATAAAGTGCCAAAGGATAATCTGAAAGCAGGAAATATAATATTTTCAGCCCATAAACGTGGTGATATAAAAGTCGCTAGCAACACTAAAATACAAGCCGTTGTAAACGAAACATGGGGCAGTGGCCAACTTTGCATTACTTCCAAAAAGCGACCGAACAAAGTCAAATTATGTACAACCTGCTCTGTATTTATAATTTTTACATCGGCTGCTGTGCCTGCAAATTGTGTATTTGTATTTTGATTAAAATAGAATGCGCTGCTGCGGACATTGTCCGTTGGGATGAAGCCGAAATCAATTGCCTGGGGATAGAGCATTTGATTTGATAATGTGGAAGGCATTTCACTAATATCATCCTCGAGTGGTTGGCCAATAAATGCAGCTGATCTTTTGTTATTGTAATAAATTAGAGAAGCAGGTGGTGGTGGTGGTGGTGCATCTAAAGAGTAACGTCGATAGTAACCGCTACCATCAGTTGCTGCTGCATATATGGGTACCCTACTTGCTGTGTACGCTTGCTTTTCTGCTGATGCTGCTGCATGCCAACGTCTATATAGGCGTTCATTCTCATCTTCACCGTATTGAAAACGATTTGTTGGTGTAGGTTTTTGAATAATTTTCTGTTGCTGGTAGGGCACCTCCCGCATCGACGATGACGTCGATGACCAATCTTCTTCGCCACCAGCATGATTATTCCAATCACTACGATTCTGCATTGCACTCTACATACAACGATATAGACAATAACACCTATTTTCCGCTTGAAATGCGGTTATTTTGGCGTTTTGTTGTACACATTCGTTGGTTTCTTATACGGTTACTCGAATATGTGTAAAAATTCCTGTAAAGTCAAACTAATAAATGTGCCAATTATATGCCCTTCTACACAGGCTAGAAATCGAGTTGAACTGAAACACACAAATTTTGTTATGCTCAATGCTAATTTTTCACAGTATCAACCAATTTTTTGAATGAGTTTCGGGGGAGCAGCCGACGCTCATATTTATAAATAGCATTACACTTTCGTGTTGAAATTCGAAATGCTTTTTCGAATTGTACTTTTGGGCGCTGTCTCTTGAACACTAAAAATATGCTCAGCAAGCATGAAGAGTAGGAAACAGTTGCAATAGTTAATAGACGATTGCAGTTGTACCTTGCATATGTCAAAATGCTTGGCAATATCTGCTGAGAGAGACAAGGGAGCAGTCGTAAAGGATCAAAGAGATGCACATGCAAACATATGTTATTGCGAAAGTACACAATTATATGTATATATTTTTTTCATTATAAAAACAAATGTACCAATGCTTCCGAAAATATGCATGTAAATAAATTAATTCAATGGTGAATTGGAGCGCGAATCGCATTTTTAGTGTAACCAACAAATATAAACTTTTACAGGAGAGGATTACTTTCAAATGTTGTAAAGTTACTGTTATGAAGATCAGTATATATTCCACATTTTTTTTAGCGGGGCATTATAACTACATTGCCAGGAGCCCATGCAGTCCAAACCCAAAGTTGCCATATTAGGAGCTCGGGACACCATACCCCTCTATCAATAAAGGGATCGCTTTCTTGAATGAAATGCATTCATTTTGCATTCCGACTCACGTAAAACCAAGCAAACTAGCGTTCAGCGAGAAAACGTAATCAAGTGACGACAGGCACACCTACTGCCCTACAGGGGTACTTAACCTCCTGTCATCACAATCACAGAAGTTGCCACCGAGGAATCGATGGATATCCATGTTGGTAAAAAATGTTATCGGTGAGGGAATCATATCTTCACCTAGCTAAGGATAGTCCTATCGGCCGATATTTTTCCTTTCGCCAGTAGTCAAGACATTAGTGATAGTTCTACTCCCTCACTATACCATTAACCTGCGGCTAGCCGACCATCAGGATGGGTTCCCCAAAATGAACAGCATCAACTTCCTCCTCGGAGCGGTGCATTTCGACTGGTAAAAATCGTAAGCTCCACTCTTATTTATCAAGACATAAACCCTGCCACACCAAAAGTGTTGCGTCTCCATCTTTTTAACAGCTCAATTGCGCAAACTCTTCTAACAAAGAAATCACAATGGTCCAACCCTATTCAAACTGCCACTATTTATTGAGCCTAATATTCCAATAGCTCGAATGGAAACATGTATCGATGAATGATCATAGGACGGCATAGTGGAGTTTCAAAAAAGGGAAAACGATTGGCGGTTAAGGGTCAATTTAGGAGAAGAAAGAAATGATAACTAATAACCACTTTATGAAACTCCTCTTAATTCTCCCTTTGAGTTAGGCTTCACCTCCAGTTATTGTTTTTTTATGCGCTCTCACTAACAAGAACATCTTACTACAAAAGAAGTATGAATCTATTATTACATGTTTTCTTTTGCGACGAAATTAAATAAGTACTCAAACAAAACAAGTAGAACAGCGTTCGTTGACTGTTGTAACGTTTAAAAGCTCCAGCTGTATTTATTAATGGACGAGGCACACATGCGATGACTCAAACATGGAGTGATCGTATGTGCATACGAATCTAAAATCATTTTTATTCACTTGTTGGTGTTATGTGTCCAGCTATTGTATACACTTGTAGACGCCAATTCACGCATGAGCTAGAGCAAATGAAGCGCACTATTAGCGTTCTTTTTGTATTTGTTTTTTTTTTAGCAACGAATTCATTGCAGTTCAGTTACCTAAAAAAGTGGTATTTCTAAATAAGTTTGAGTCGAAAGGAGAACGAGTAATGACGTGTCGCAGACAATTGCTTCAACCCAAAAATGGTATTAACAAAAGCATTGTAGGTACTGACCGTATTGTAGTTTCGGCTTTGTTTTACTTTTGTTTTATTATTTTTTTTCGCTTCTTATTGTTTGAAGAAACATTAAGCAAATGATCGGTGCACAGTGTACTTTGTCGCAAATTTGAACTTTCAAAAATTTGTGTTTGAATAATTTGTTGGGCAATGTGTAATGGATTACACCTACGGCATAAATTAGTAAGTTGGAAGCAATATGACATATGTACCTACACACTAAGCTGTCTCAAAAAAAAGTTTGAAAGTTTATGAAAAATAAAAATTTTTGGCGTTCAAATTTTTTTTTTTTTTTTTTATACCTCTCTAACTCTTTATCCTAGGTCCGATTTTTTAAATTGAAATGTCAATGTAGAGGTCTTGCTCGGGCCTATAATTGTACTCAAATGCCTTTTTTTTAAATAATAATATGAATATACATAGTATTATTATTCTAATTTTTACTAAAACTTCAAATTATGTCTTACCGACACAGAAAACAACTGCAAATTGTGTGTCGTTTACTTTGCGAAACAGCTGAATGCGAATAATCGAAAATCGAGAAAAAAATAGTTAGTGAATACCAATATCGTGATAAATATCGGTTCGGCAAAATGTCGATTGACAATGTCGTAATCGAAGTTAGTGAATTCCATTACTGTATTATTGGATCCTGCCAGGAAGGGAGGGGAATCGGTTTAATGTTAACGTTGTAAGGTGAATTTGAAGTGAAGATACATAAATCTATGAAAGATGCATACTTCACTTTAATACACAGTGATAATGTTACGTTGTTGGGTTTACCGGAATCAGATTTTTTGAATTTCGTCAGCTGAATAAAAATCGAAAGTCGGAGCTGGGTACAAAATACACATATCCAATTAAATTGTGTAAATTTTTAAAAATAAAATATTTATTATTTTATTCATAAAACGATAAGTGCTATTGTTTAATTTCAATTGCTATTTATGCTAAGCATTAATAGATTGCTTATAAATATTTAACCTTAAATAGAACTTGTTTTAAGCACGCATTTTCTCAAACGTGTACACTGTTCGACATACAACAATGAGCCAATGCACACAGTCATGACAATCGTGCGAAAAACCGGAAGTATGTATGTCATTTTTAAACAGATAACAGTTTTTAATTTTATGTATGTAGGTAGGCATTTGTATTCTATGTTGCTAGTTTCTTAGGAACGTGTTTTCTATGCTATATTCTAAATTAGATATTTGAATATGTAAAGATGTCCATTTTGCATCTAAATAACTTGAGTAATAATAAATATTTACTTACATTATAAGCCGCGAGATCAATGCACTAATCATGTTGATTATATCTTTGGCTATGTAATTTCACACTACAGTATGTATGTATGTATGTAGTTAGCGCCGTACGTTGCGCCTTTGTTGTCCTTCTTCAGTCTTCAATTCAAGTGATGTCTCTTTGTGCACGTTCTTAAATGAGACACAGAATTTTGTACACACAACCTCACATCGACGATGTACTTCTTTGAGCATTTTGTAAACAAAAGAAAAGAGTAGAAATAAATTAATTGAAATATATATGTACGATTAAACGATTAAAAATTACATATGCCTAGGTAGCTATAGACCGAAATAAAGAATGTAAGACGTTGTTCATATGGGCAGTAGAATACATATATCCATAAATCAATTTCAATAAAATTTTGCACAATTGTGTAGGGTAAGTGGGATATTCGCCGGACCATATTCAACAGTCGACAAGTTTTTATTGTTCGCTCAGTTACTTGTTTAAAAACTAGATAGGCTTGTCAGATCTACGTTTTAAAAGTACGAAATAAGCTTGAAGGCTCATAATCATAGTCGTTGCTTAACACGCATTTTACTTAAAATGTTTACTTAACTTAGAAAAACATCAATCATAGTCATATTAAACAAAGAATTTAGCTAAAATGGAATGTAAGAGAGTTCCCTTGTGAATAAAATATGTTGGTTGGCGGTGTGAAGCATTTTTTTTATGTTTCGCAAGGTCAGCCTGTGCAAACTATTTTATTCATAAACCATAGACACAAATCGTGATTTTAAAATATTAAAAGGACGATTTCGTGATGGAGTTCACATTTCAAGAAAGTTAACGTAAAAATTGCGTTATGTGAATCCAATTTGGAGTGGAAAAATAGAAAAGAAGCTCCCCGAAGTGGCGTCGAAAATTTTCGTATTTATTCCAGAAAAGGACTACCCCCATCCCTAAGCCTTTGGGAAGTTTTATGGTTAAAATTACAGCAACAACAGCTATGTATGTATGTATATTAGTTTTTAGTAATTATCATTTAAAATTTGACGCAATTTGTATTAAAAAAGCCTCATTCGAAAAGGTGTTCTGCAAATAAATACCATGGATCAGGTGCCCCATCTGGAATTGGACCTGGGTCAATTTTTCGCTAATAGCTTTTCACTGAAACAAAATATTCCACCCTTCAGATTAATAATACCGAGGTCTTATGATACATCTCTCTTGTTTTAGCAGTTGACGTTGAATGTAAGCCATGCCCATGGCCAAACTCGGAGTTACTGCTATCTCGTTTGGTGCATTGCATTGGCTAAAAGCACCTCCATGCCAACATGTGTCTGAAAACGAGCATTGGCAAATAAAGAAGTTTTGAAGTCGAAGTCCGGTTACTATCGCATTTACCCTACATGCTAGAACATGCTCCAAACATTTACGAACAGCATCAGCTTGGGTAAACCTTGAATTTGTTTTACACTTACAAATTACATAAATAAACACTACATATATCTACGAATATTCAATTACTAATTTGTTGATAATTAACTGTTATGTATTTTCTTAGCAACATTTAACCTTGGCATTCATATTTCATCACAGCAATTAGGGCATGAAGTAGTGTAATATCCTGACACTACATTTTGTTTAACGATTTTTCCTACTTTTACTCTTTTTTATACACCTAGCTCGAGTACAGCGGTAAATACTAATAAAATAAAATAAATTGATAAGTGTACTAACTTATTTGTTATTGCTTACCTTTCTTAATTTACGCCTAGGAGTCGAGTCTTCATTTACTTGCACCATACAATTTAGTTTGCTCCTTAGGTTTTCACTTTTTATTATTGGCTACAGCTGCAGCACCATTCAGGCTTTTTTCAATTAAACTAAAAACTTCATTATCTATTAATACAACACTTCACTTAACTAAATTTAATTGTTATTTATTTAAATTCTTTCCAACATTTTATTACTTTTCAGCTGTTCTCCTTCAACAACCGATTTTTCAATGTAATAAACTCATCAAAGCAAAAAAAAACTTGTGTAAAAAATACAACAACAGAACTGTTCTTTTTGTCACACGTAATTGCACAAAATCAGGTTTTTTGTGTTCTTCTTTTGATTCTAGTCAGTTGCAAGCACCGAAATCTCCGATTAGGGCGACATTTCGCTGCTAAATATGCTTATGAAAAGAGAGAGACAAAATTTTCCAGTGCTGCCGCTTTGGCTTTTCGCTCATATTTTATCCCTCGAAAATTATAAACAAAGAAATGTTTACATTTGATTTCTAACACTTATTTGAAATATATACGCATATTGTCACTTGCGAAGCGAATACATTTGGCGAGTCGAACAGATTGGCGAACTCACCTAAAATTTGCATTGTGAGTGGCGAATGAACATTTTCGCCTGCCATGTTATGTTGCCATTCAAACATATTCAAAAAGTTCATCCGAATTTGACGTTTCTGTCATTTTTGTGTAATTTTCATATGTTTTTGTTTATTTATTTGTACAAAAGAGCGCGATGTTTGTGTAATTGTAGTAGGTAGCGAGGATGATGTGAGTCAATTGGAAATGGCAGCTCATACCGAGATCATAAAAAGTAGTGCTAGTTCGGATACAGATGAGCTGGATGTGGGAAGTAGTGGTGCAAGGAAACGTAAAACCCACAGTGGCACCAATGGTGATTTAATGATAGTAGAAAACGTCCACTTGAATATAACAATTGCCAATAGCGCAAAAGATGCGCATGAATACATAGTGGTGCGCCTGCGTTACTTCAAACGTTTGTGTTTCCCACTGCAGCAACATTACAAAAAATTATACCAGATCTTATGAAATCCATTTAACAAATGTGGAACTCTCGCTTGAATTTAATGAAACAAATACGGGCTTTGGTTCAAAAACAAATTGATTTACATTTATTTGAAAGAAGAATGTTTATCCACTACTCGCCCCTCATGCAGTCTTGTACAATGGACTTCACTTACTTATGAGGAGTATGTTGCATCTGCACCCGGAGATTGTCAACA
This sequence comes from Sphenella marginata, assembly GCA_951509765.1. NCBI lineage: Eukaryota > Metazoa > Arthropoda > Insecta > Diptera > Tephritidae > Sphenella > Sphenella marginata. The sequence continues at coordinate 51,083,268 of OX608083.1, forward strand.
GTAATCATATTTTTTAACGTGCCATCGTTTACCCACATTGACCTAGAGGAACTATTATTTAATTTCATTAAAAACACACACAAAAGTTGTTTACTCACTTCTATGTTGTTTTATTTTTGGTTAAAATTCTTTTTTCTATCAAAATATATGAATAAGCACAAAATTTGTCGCTTCTTTTTCTCAAATGCGAATGAAATAAGCATTCGTCAAATTTTGACACATTTGGCGAAGCGAATCTAAGTTTTTCGCTACTGGCAATTCGAGAAGTTCATTTTCGTCACTCATTCGCCACTTTTTGGCGAATTCGCCACAGATTCGCATGCCGCAATTCGGGACGGCGAAATTCGGCAAAATTTTCATTCGCTTCGCATGTGACAATATGCGTAATAATCCAGTTTGCTTTTCGACTTATCAAAACTGTATAACCGGTAAATGTATTGGGTGTTCGGAAAAATGCAGAAGTATGTTTTGGTAATAGATACTAAAGATCGCGTACATTGTATAGTCCTTTAAAAGAAAGGGTTTGAAAAATTGCTTAAACCAATGGAAGGTTTAGAAATTAGGTTCGTTTTTAGTAGGGCGCAAGTTTCATAAACTTCGTTGACTGGCTACCGATTTTAACTCCCGCATCGAGCCATTTACCTATTATCCATTCCATGCGATCATCGAGCAATTGCCAGTGTCGACCCGATCGATCAACGAGTGACTGTGATTGCTCAACCGATCATCTTTCTACCAAATTTTTGCGGTCGCTGGCATGTCGATTGCTTTAAAAAAATTAATAAAAAGTAAATTATTGGGAAAAAATTAAAATACATTACAAACGTGCAGTTTTTGTTCCATCAAGTTACACAATACCAAAATAAAATACGATCGACTCAATCGATAAATTTCTTTTCTACTGCAAATCGACACTCGCAATAGTGGTGATTAATTGCAAAAAGACTGTTTGCGACGTGAGTTCACAGAGCTCCTTCGCAACTCTTCCTACCACGACTGACGTACGAGAAGGGGAACGAGTGTTCCCTATTATCATTCACTCGGCCTCAAAACGATACATTCTGTCAGAGGGTAGTTTGGCCGTATTTGATGTTATTTTATTACCACAGATCGAGGCTCCTCTCCCCACCACAGAATGTCTCTCATCGTCTCGTATGCAGATGATTGCTTTATATTTGCAACGGGCCTTTCTGTCGATGAGGGATGCTCAAAAATAAATTGAAATCTGGTATTATCACCGACTTAGTCTGCGCTGGCCCCTTGGATCGGCACGATGTATGTATATCTGTGGTTGCGTAGTCGGTAATTGAGCTACTTTTTGTGAGACTCCAAGTAGATTTGCATGTTCTTGTATCGCATTTGTTTAAGTGCGCCTTAGTCCTAAAGCAGAAGAATATCCCAGGTCGTGAGCTGAATTTTGGTTTAACGTTCATACCCCACCTCAGAAACGAAGTTTCCTGAGCTCTGGTGATCCTCTCTCAGGATTTTTGCAGCTTAACTATCTGCACAGCCAATACAATAAATGGACCAAGTGTTTCTTGTTATTGTTTACAAACTTTTATTTTCTTAAGGGTAAACCGAAAAAAAATTATAAGTGACCTAGTATATATCTATGTACAAGAGACGAGTGCGGGATCTGCTATATTTCATACATGCAGAGTCTCGCGGTTAAAATTAGATGGACAGGGTGGGAAAAATATAAGCTAGTGAATTCCACTACTGGTTTCACACCCATCTTTATAACGGATGGTGACAACCTAACCTATAACCTTGCTTTCATATCGTAACCGGATTTGAAAAAAAAAAACATAGTAATTTTAAGAAACACCAATTATCGATGGATTAAGACACATTCCAAGAGTGAGCACAAGCGTAGATATAAACAATAAAGCAAAACAAAGATAATTTGGTTGAATTGGCATTTTAAAAAGATTAGCAGACATTTGTAGAGACGAGGAAAACAACAAAGTCGAGTTCAAATCATCTGATGATGTACTGTGATAAACAAAAGGACGAACCCTAATATGATGTCCATTGGACTGGGCTTTTTGACATGCAAGTGTTACCGAAGCAGCTAAAATGAACGGAATTACTCCCAACAAGAGCCACAGCAGTACGTTGAAGATATTTAAAATTACAACTTCCAATGCAGAATAATGAAAATCCAAATCGTTGAATATGTAAATTAGGCCAGCGAAGGCATAGGCCAAATTCATAATAATCAGGAAACACACAGGAACGGCAGCACGACGATTAAGATGATCCAGTAATTTGTGAAACTCTAGTACTTCCTGCAAAGTAGAAAACGAAATAAAACAGGATTACTACATATAAGCTAGATAAAAAGACAGTCGTAAAAGGCGACTTCTATGCACGAAAGTAATGACGTGCAACTCGATATTTGATTTACAGATATGATGCCTGTCACCTCCCATTACCCATCTTCCCTTACCGAATAAGAGATGACATGTCCTAAAAGGTTCCACAGGCCATACTAAATCGCTACCACGATAGTCGGGTAGTACCGGAACGTACTGGATTCATATCCGGCCAAGGACTATCAATTCACATCTGAATCTTGAGATAGTGTAAGCTCTACCCAGCTCAATAACCGAAAGAAACTTGAAAGATGGAATATGTACTGTAGGATTCAGTTCAACCTCTATACTTCAGAACTTACTTAACCACCGAATTAGGTTTGGGATAACTCCGTCAGTACTCTACAACTACAAGGAAATAAGGCAGCAGTGAAACACTCAAAACAAACTCTGAGTAGCATGGTAGGTCTCCGGTGCGTTCCACCATCAATGAAACATAGTACCATGTACAGCCTAGCGTTCGTAGTTATTTGGCCGTCTGTCCAGTAGTGGAGATGGATATATCTCTATGAGATTGTAGCAGGACCATGATGGGTTGGTACTATATCAACACCAAAAGCGTTTTTCGCTGAACTGATAAAGATAAGCTTAGCGGGATGGTTGGTAAAGGGTTTCTGAAAAACTCGTAGTTAAACCTTTCAGGGTAGGGTTTCAGCTGTTATAAAAAGTGCATTTAAATAATTTAGTTTGTTCTAAACTAAACTCATTTTGGATTGTATCTGATCTCTAGAGAAGCCATGTCATTCTCTCCAATTTTCAAAGAGTCCCCTACTGCTATCTGCTGTCTAGTTCGGGTGTCGATAGGAAAGCTTCCAGGTCGGAACTATTTTCATTCACACTTTTTGGAAACAGCTCGGTTGCCCTGGAACAGATTTCGTTGACGATGGAAGCGGTGTCGATGTGGGTTCGAGTCACCTCTTACGATAAGTTACATCTTAGCTCCCAAACTATCAAGGTGAGACTTGGCCGGCAAAGCAATTGGAGTTCGATCCACTGAAGTACGACTATATCTGTGTAACCTTCGACACAAGCCATTAGCATCACAGGGATTGCAGTGAAAATAATAGTTAAAGATATGCAATAATTACCCGCATCCAATCGATGGTCTCAATTGAGTGCATCAAAAGTTTATGCGACAATGAAGTGATATGAACACGCAACAAATAACACTGAATACAATAGCTGGAGAGGATTATTGCTTCCACCAAATCCTGCACAAAAAGTGTGACAATCAAACAGATCTGCGAAAAGATAAAATAAATTTGCAACATAAAATTACACTGAAAAAAAAAAGAAAATACCTCACCTTCGTCGCCAATTCCCAGTCAGCCAATAGCCCAGTGAACCACTTGACTTGTATGATGCGCGATTGCAAAAGTACCGAAGGAACGGTGTAAGCGAAAAGTAAAGCCAATAATATGAGGCCACATAATAAATACAGCCAAAGTATTTTACATAAACGGCGAGGTTCCAAAGTGGTGAGAAAAACTCGTTCTATTAAATTTTGTAACTGTTCTTGATCGAGTATTTTAAAAACGATCACTGCCGATATAAAACTTGTCAAATTGAGTGAATTGGGAAAAATGTGACCAAAGAGTAATTGACCAACTGTATATGTTGTATTTGTATCGGGATCGAGGGTTAAATCTTTGTCGTGTGCTATAAAACCACGATCGCCGCTAAATTGGAAAAGAGAAATTCATGAGAATCAGATATAATGTGGGCTTAAGCTTCTCCGAAACATTTGAGTCTTAACTCGTACTATGCTCGAACAACTAGTTCCCCTTCCGCCCTGCTTTTGATAGGACCGCCGGGAGTACGTACTGGAATAAACAGCATTATCAAACAAACCACAGGCACACTGAAGATATCAATTCTTAACGAATAATCCCTTTGAATAATGCTCTGAGGTCAAGACTCTAGATTTCGGAAAAGCCCGCTCTTTAAATATAAATTTTTATTTATTTATAAATAAAACCCAATTTTTACCGGTATGAACATAAGTACTGTAGAAAATATCCGAAGAGTAACAAAACTAATACCAGCAAAGCTTGAAAATAATTTAAGCAACCTAAAATTTTTGATGTATCCGTCGGAATGGGATTGATTCCAACTAGCGATAATACTACTATAAATGGACGCAGAAACTGAAAATTGAGAAATATATTAATTCATTAATCATATGACTAAAACTGGCTTGTGGTCTTGCTTACCTTGCGTTTACAATAATCCAGCAATTCAGAAGTAGGTTCATGTGGAGTACGTAAGTCATCGACCTAGAATAGGCGGCGAAAAGAAAGTTCAAGATAATATAATTGTGCCTATTACGGTAACTGTCCGATTAGCGGATTAAGGCTTCAAACTCAAATCCACAACTGTTTATGGCGTTTTTTTGTTCTCATAAATATTTTGAAATAGCGTGATCTTCCACTGAGCCATCGATATTTACTTTTTCGGTTTGCAATTTCTTATTCCGAATTTTGCCGAAATTTACTCAAAGCGTTGCAGATTATTATTGGCGAGTCTGGACAAGTTTTTGAAAATTGTTTCTAACTTACTTTCAATGTTAATTGCTCTATTTTCTAAAATGCTACCGAAGGCCATTCTTGCTAAAAGTGTGCTATATGTATATAGATCGCGTCACTGATCCACGAGTTTTATTTTTCAAAGCGGCACACCATAAATTGGAGGAGAAGCTCCGCGCAAAACCTCTTCTGAGGTTTATGATGATATACCTGTTGTATAACGCGTCATATTTTTATTTTTATTTTTTTCTCCAAATTGAAAATTATATTTTCTTTATTTTTTATAGCGAGCAAAAATAACTTGCACGTTTGTTTTGAACGCCAGTGTACTATATGAAAAAACCCTTTTATATGTATGTACGCACTTTACGAGTTCATTATCACTCATTAATTTTCCATTATAAACAAAAAAAGAAACAATAAAAAACAGAACTTTACTCACAACAATCTCCGTCATACTATCGCTGAACACCGATGAGCCCACTGTTGCTGCTGGAGATAATGGATCGAGGCGCGTTGATGATAAATGCAATAATGCACCCGAACTACTCGCACCACCAACACCACAACCGGCTAAACTATAACGGTTTGTTGTGCAAGTATGATGCTGTTGTTGTCGCTGTTGGCTATTATTGCCCTTGCTGTTGCTATATCTGTTGTAAGCGCTGCTGTCACTGTGTTGTCTAAAGAGCCGATGTGAACTAACAGCTGATAAAAGAGTAGCTCCTCTTACACCATGCAATGACACGGCAACATCACATTCAATACTTGAATTTGGCGGATTTGTGCTAGAATTTAGAGGCGATCTTCCCAAACTATTTTGAACATTTGATTGTTGTGAGGATGACTGTGTGGTAGCTAAAGCTTCCACACAACCATACATGCGTGGTACACTTTTACTGCGTTGAGCCACAGCATTTTGACTTGACCAATTGATGAGCGAATCCTCAGAGTTGCAACGTTCATTTAACGAAGACAACATGGAGGACTGTTTGGTGGCGTAAAAAGCCGAAAAAAGGATTTGTTTCACTTCACTCACTTCTATCCGGCACACTTATTTGGGCAGACTGTTTGTTAGTTAGATAAGATTTAAATTATTTTTTATTTTTATTTACATATTTTTTGCAATTCGCTTAAAATTTTCAATTTTCATTCATTTCCACAAACCGCTCACTTCGAAGTCCAAATCTCATCTGTTTTAAATTTTTTGCCGCGCTCTTAAGAAATGGGCTCAGATTCGGTAATGACTCAAGTGCAGTGATAACCTTACTGATGATAAAAATTAATTTTGTTTACATACGAGCTTACTTGCATATGTATGTATTATGTAAATATATGTATGTATGTTTTACATTACGGTGATGCAAAAAAATCTCCGCGAAAAGGATTCATGCACTACCCGGGGTTTTTAGTATCAGTGCTATAGTAGCGAGCACTCATTTTAAAGGACTAATAAACCCCAACCTTTTACGGTGCGTTAATTTTTTGCATCTGAGGTCACGTTAAGCGTGATAAGCGGGACAGATTGTATCTGGACTTTAATAAACATTTGATACCTTAGACTAGCTGTTTTTATTATATAAAATTAGAACTAGAATATATCCCACATATTATTGTGTAAGGAAGGTCATATTAAAAATCGAATTGGTTGTTACGAGTATATACCTGTGGTCATAAGCAATAACAGCTTAAGTGGACTTAAGAAAAAGCGGCTATTTTGACCTATTATTTCGAGAGTATTTATGATCCAACAAAATTTTTAAGTTCATCTTAAGATAACCATTCCAAAAGATATGTAGCTACAGATAAGATACGTTGATTTAACTCTATTTATTTCTAGGAAATAGTCCATCGTATGCGATTGTGATAAGTCGACTTAAGCTTTTATTGCTTATGAACACAGATATTTTGAGATAAATAAGATAACTTTTCAACCAATTTTTTCACTTCTTTCAACTTAAACACTTCGAAGAATAACGAATCACAAAATCTCGGGAATATAAAAGCAAGGCCCGAAAATCCCGAAAAATTGGCATCCCTAGTAGGAAGCCAGTTGATAATTCTGCACCTGCGTTAAAAAGCGGTGCTGCGATGTAGGCACTCGCAACTTCTGAACTCCATTAAATAGCTCGCCTATATTGCCCATACCAAAGACATCTACTGATGAGTTCCTGTTGTTGTTGTATTACCGATGCTTCTCCCTGCCTAGGCGTCAGTTTTCTTACCTAGCATTGCCACCAGGCTTTTTAAACGGAAGTCCCAGGAACCCTGCGGCTTAAAAATATCGGACCAGAGTGAGATTGGTGGTGAGAAGTCGGTTCAGTTGAGTTATTCTCATGGGGAAACATACCGTATGCCAGCAGACATTTGGCATGTCAGGGTTGGGTCAGAGTTTAACCTATTACAATATCCAGAGGGAAGTCAGGCCAGCGTGACTCTTGTATCCGTAGGAAGTTCACGTTCTTCTTTAGCAGCAGGTGGAGCTTGTGCCTGAATGAGGGCATTCACTGGGCATGGGCTGACAAATGAGTTCACCGACTCTGTGTGAATGATGTTCAGGGCCTGTCGACGTCTTTGGATCAAACGGCGAGAATATATGATGCCGGATGAGAGGTGGATTTTTATCAAGCAGTCCCCTGTTTGTTGGTTTGTTGAGTTCCTCGCGATACGTACTACATTCCAGAATATTTTGTAATGGTTCCGAACATTTCAACAGCCCTATAAATATTTGTAGAGAAAATATCGTTTTTAACACCCTAACTCGCATACACATACACACATCTTCAACTAGCAAGTATTTAACTTTTATGATTTTTACTTACTGCAAAACAACTTTAGGAATCAAATTTTGAATCGGTGTTAATATTAATTTCACAGTGGGTGATAGAATGTTTGGTAGCTTGGCAGAAACTGCCAGAGTAAACTCATCGCACTGTCTAACCGGAGTTTTTTACTTAGTTTTTGTTTTTTCTCATGGAACCTTGTGAGGGGAATGAACCAAAATCCGGCGAGCTGATGAAGAGAAACATGATAAGGTAAGAAGGTTGAATCTGCTTGTTCTGCAACAACGATACGGGTTAAACGATTCTTTCTATCATCTTTGGTATTGGAGTGTTCACATCGCTTATTGCAGCACCACCTTTCATCAACACCCAAAATGTGTTGGTACAAAATGGGTATCAACATTTTGTACCAACACATTTTGGGTCACTTTGGCCGATAACACCAGTCGCGTTATCTAAATAGGGGATATTTAACTTTTAAAGTTAAACCTCTAGTAATGCAATGGTGAAAGTTTCATTCAATTCTAGTTAACAGTTTTTGAATGATGCGCGACCAAACATACAGGCCAAATATTCTTAGAGCTGTTAAATAGGGATTCTATTATCTTAGTAATAGTCTCTTCTATCAATTATTCTTAAATATCTCTAAAATGTGCTTACATTGACTCATTACAATTTTATTACATGTATAGATATCAAATCGTATCCTATCGCGTAATACTATATCCGATCAATTTAAACCACATAACATACGTACATATCCAGCTCATTTTATGTCCTATGCTCTGTAGCTTTAAAAAAAGAAAGTAAACACCCACTTTTAATATCTACATACCATAAGTAATACTAAAAAATCAGATCTCATGTCCGCATATGAAGAGCCTAACAAAAGTTCGCTATGTTGATCATAAAAAAAAAAAAAAAAAAATCACTTTCACACTTAACCTAATTTTCGCTGTTGTTTGGTTTCCAAATCGATAAGATTCGCGACCTGTAATGATTTAACTTAAGTTCCTGGACTGCCTATTTTCTTGGAACCAATTTTGTTATCTTCACGGGTGCCACCAGCCCATTGCGTAAAATTGGCTATAGAGTCATAGCATTTACCCCCAGGGCATCAGCAATCATTTATTGTACCAAGCGGTGCCGACTTATTAACTTTGTAGTTTATCAAAACCAAAGGAAAGGCAGTTTAATGTTTTTTTTCGATCGCCTCGACACTCGTTCTTTATAGAAAAATTCCACGTTTGGAATCTCTGATACCACTTATTGATAGTCTGTAGAGAGGGTGCAATCGTTCCATATGCATTTTGGCATTCATTGAATATTTGCAGTGGCTTTAATTTACGTCGAAACCCGAAGAGAATCACATAACGAATTTCTGTTTGCGTTGGTCGTGGAATATCGTTTGAGCCATTTTTAGCTATTTTGCGATTTTTCGTCCCAATTTTAACCGATAGTTCTGAAATTTTGAAAAATAAAAAATTTGGTTAAAAAGGTTAAAAATATTTGGTATTTTTTGTTAAAATGAAAGTCATAAATTGAGCGAACTTTTGTTAGTTTACATATACCGTGTGAACATAGACAAAATAGCTTTACTTTAATTGAATCAATTACTTTATTTTTAAGAAATATACATACATTTATAGCGTGTTTTACATTTACGTGATCGATCAAAAAACATGTAGTATATGTAGTATATTTTTATATAAATATAAACCTTCCAATCAATCACTTTTATACATTAAATACTTTATCTTCTCATAGCCCCGTTCAATGATAAATATGGGGGAGGGTAAGTTGAATACATTGAATTCTGTTGTGCCCGTTGAATGGCACACGCATCCTGATATTGCGATTGCATATTCATAACACCCATTTGCATTGGAATTTGCGAATTGGAATAATCACCACCAGCTGCGTATGTTGGTGTGGCTGCCGATTGTGGTGTAGCCATACGATATGTACCATATGGTGCCATCAAATTTGGACTAATGTGAACATTTGTTGTGCGGCTTGTTGTTGACGAAGTTGTCACAGATGAAACAGCAATATGTTGCACCGGTGCTGATGCTGTATTACGTGTATTTCTATTCACATTTTGAGTGGTCGCAATTGGTGAAATATTCATATTACTTGAATAATATTTATGATACTGTAATGGATTGATTTGTGGTTGTAGCATATTTGGTGGCGTGCCTAAGCTGCGATTTTGTGTCACCAATAGATGTGGTGGTGGTGTCATCGAATTGTGTGACACTGGATGATGTGGAGGTGGCGTCAAGTTAACTTGTCCTGCTGGTGAAGTATTACATGGTTGAATATCTAACCCATTTGTCAATTGTTGTAATTTTGAAAGACTACATAAATTACCAACTTGTGTTGATGTAGTACCTGGATTTGATGATGACGATTCTGATACATTATCCTGCGCCAATTGTGAATCACCATTGCCACTCGAAGAACTAGCCGAGGCATCTGGACTAATATGAATAACACCGCCATTTGAATTTGCGCCACCCGATGAGGCTGGTACCGGTACACGTGATGAGCTAGCTTCATTCGGAGTCAAATTATTTTGTAAATAAAAATTGTTAACAGCACAAGCTGATGAAGCGGATTGATCAATAGTACGCTGATGTGGACTAGATAACGAATGTGAAGAATTACTTATGGCCATACGTTGTTGTATAACAGCTGGCATAGACACTATATCATAGGAATTAGACGCATTCGATGTATAATTTTGACCAATTGGTGGTATTGATGTTATATAATCAATGTGCATATTTTGTTGATGATGATGTTGGCCACTTAATTGTGAATATTGTTGTTGCATATTATGTAAATGTTCTTGTTGTGTTTGGAGTAAGTTTTGATTATTGTTAACACTCTGTTGTTGCTGTTGCTGCTGCTGTTGTTGTTGTTGCTGCTGTTGTTGTTGAGATACATTTACTGTTGAATTGCCAGGTGGTGTGCCTTTCGGTTGACGATGTTGCTGCTGATTATTACCAGCAGAATTTGTGCCTCGAATTGCTTTCGGGGTGGCTGAGCGTTGATTCGAGCTACTGGCTACCAGATCAGCCTACAGGAAGAATGAAAAAATTTGAATCAATAATGCTATACAGGTAGGATATGAACATAAATAAATTAGTATGTTTATAATTCTTATGTTTCGAGTTAGATATGATAATTCTTATTATGTAACGTTTTGTAGCCCTGTCTAGCACTGTAAAATAGTTCTGTAAAATTGTTGTGTTAGGAAATTCAAATAAATAGATACAAATACAAAAATATCATCTCATGTGACATGTGTGTAATGTGATGTGATACATTAAAGAAATCCGATTTATCAACAGATTTTTTTAAATTGTCACAGTAAGTTTATTTACTGTTGTTTAGCTATAAAAACACTCCACAGAGGTTGTGGGGAGTGGTGTCGAAAGTGACAGTTCTTTGCCCGATATAACCCGATACTCCCAGTGCAACTTTCTACGTCATTACACCGCTGCCACGGTAATGAGAGAGGGAAAGTAAAAAACGGCATGAAGTCGAAGAGAAAAAGACAAAAAGATATGAGCAAAACAAAGATGAGAGTTCAAGTAGGTGTTAAGATGTTTTTGTTTTATGTTATATGGTTAAGGCCAGTAGTGGAATTCACTAACTTCAACTACGACATTCGCAATCGACATTTTGTCTATTTTTCCTCGATTTTCGCTTATTCGCAATCAGCTGTTTCGCAAACTAAACGACACATAATTTGCAGTTGTTTTATATGTCGTTAAATAAAATGCACATAATTTTAATTTTTTATTAAAAATTCGAATAATAATACTATATCCATATTATTATCATTAAAAAATGGCATTTGAGAACATAGAGTATGTTATATAGCGAGATGAGAAATCCTTTGCTCGCATCGTTATAGATACATAATTCAGTGAATCGCATATTCGATAGTGCAAGCGACCGAATCGCTATTGAAAATCTCGAAAAATCTAACCGAATCGAATCGCTATAAGTTAGTGAATTCCACTACAGAGCTGGTAGTAATCATTACTTTAGGAATTAAATTACTCTCAATTCCCAATTACATGTAATGGGAAAAGTAATCAATTCCTTTGCCCCACACAAAAGGAATTCATTACATTTAAGTTCCAAAAATACCTCATTTGGAGGCTCAAGTACAAAAAAAAATTTTTTTTGGAATTAAAAAAAAAATACTTTGCGCAAATGTAATTTCTTCTCAAATACTTTCGAAAGGAATTAAAAATGTAATTGAAATTTTTCCAATTACATTACAAGGAATCCCAAATGTAATTTCAAATTTAACATTCCTTTAATTGAAAAACTGATAAATGTTTATTTGCTTATTAAATTTGTTAGCTATTAAAACTGTGGTTGTGTATAGCCATGCTGTACAAAATAGTTAATCTTACTGGAGTTGTCTTTAACTATGCAGTTGAAATGATGATTGATGTGATACAGGGAGTGTATTGTGATAGGTTACATTGACACTAGTCTTCCTGTGAAGCGCGCTCTCTCCTTCATCTCTTTTGAATTTGGAAGGCTGATTCTCGACCAAAAGAGACTGCCTGCTTAATATAATAATTCTTTAATATTTAGTATTTTAGTTTCTTGGCGGAGGTGGGACATAAGCACAGCTAGAAGATACTAGTAACAACTTTGAGTCCTCCAGTTGGTGTCATTTTCTTTCGGCGTCCACATACATGGAGGGTCCCCTCCAGAGTGTATTTCTAGCATGGAGGGCTTGTCAGTGAACATTCATCTATATTGCAGGCGCCTTTCGGAGTGGACAATGGACTGTATGTTCCCCAAATTTGTAGAAATACATTAGAAGCAGCACAGCACAAATTGGTAGAGAAGCTCTTTCTTAACTATGGAGCTGGAGCTTTGTTGTAGACGACCATTGTTTGGCCGCGGTCTCCTTCCGTTGGAACTTGTTAGGTATTGAAGGCGTCAAGCAAAAGATATAAAAATATCATGGCGTAGTCAGCACTTATTTGGTTTATATCTTTTGTCATAGGACTTCCTATCCTCGTATTTCTTCCAGTCCATCAGCGCAAGGACGCAGATAAATCATATATTGAAGAGCCTGCCTTATCGGAGATCAGCGGAAAATTACAAGTTAAGCTCTCTCCCGATGAATAAAGGTCACGTTCCATAACTCGTTCTTCAATCCCTCTATGATAGACTTGCAAGAAATCGTGGACGCTTCCAATATCATATAAGCCTTCTAGTGATAAGGACAAAGATTCTCATATTTTTGTTGTTTAAATGATGAATTCAAAGTAAATTTACTCATCAGATAAAACCCTTCACGTGCCTTTTGCTACAAAGGGAAGAGGGCGGCTCAACTTGTCTATCAAAATAAGGACAACTTTATGCTCCCTGGTGTTTTCGAGTATGGGTCATTATCGCTTAGAAGGGATCCTTTTTTGAAAAAGTGAAAAATATTGCCCGAAAAGTCGGTTGAAATATGTTTTTATGCAAGAATTAACATTTCACTTTGTAATGTTATTGGAAATTCGGAAGTACTTTTGGCATTCCTTGTAATGTAATTGGAAAAATTTCAATAACACTTTCAATTCCTTTCGAAAGGTATTTGAGAAGAAATTTCATATGCGCAAAGTATTTTTTTTTTTTTTCAATTCCAAAAAAACAATTTTTGTACTTGAGCCTCAAAATGAGGAAATTACATTTAATATTTTATTTTGAGGAATTGAAATGTAATGAATTCCTTTTGTGTGGGGCAAAGGAATTGATTACTTTCCCCAATTCCTGAGGAATGGAATTGTAATTGTAATGGAATTGAATTTACCCAGCTCTGGTTAAGGCTAAGTTACACTGTTAAGTGATGACGTTGTTAAAAAAAGAAGCAAACTGGTTCCTTTAAAAATTCGTACAAAAAGCTTGATAATAAGGACATGTGGTATATATGGTTTTGTGAAAATACCTGTTGATTAACTTTTCGGGTTTGCTGTGGATGTTGTTGCTGTTGTTGCTGAGAACTTGCAAGAGAGTTCAATGCCTGTGAACTACTCGATTGCTGCATATTTATATTAAGATTTGCTTGTTGTTGTTGCTGTTGTAGGTGTGCAGTTTGTATGGCCATATGCATGGGTGTATTTCCCGAATGTGTTTGCATAGAGCAATCAGAAAATTGGGATTGCTGTTGCTGTTGTTGTTGCTGCTGCTGCTGTTGTTGTTGTTGTTGTTGAATATGTGGTGTGGTCGATGGAATAGGACTGGTTGTGTTCTGTTGAATATCACTACCAATACTTGTGGGTGAATCCATAGTCATTGGCACTGTCATACCACAATCATAGTGATGTAAATTACTTGACGAATGATTCGAAGAACCCGAACTATACGATAGTGATGTTGATATATCTTGAGATGTGCTTTGTTGCTGTTGCTGCTGGCTAGCAGCGGAGTTATGTACGCCGCTACCACCTAATTTTACTTTATTTTCCTCAGAAGCGCTCACCAAATTATGCTCGCCCCCTACTACACCTCTAGCTTTTTGGCATAAAGCCTGCTGTGTAAGTGCATTAGTGGCGACTGGTACTGACGATATAATTGGATTATAGAACCTTGAACCGGCATTGGGTAGAAGGTTTAAAGATTTGATGTGTTGTGTTTGATCAGCTGCAGACATTTTATGTGATTTCGCTTGAACAGTACACTTTTGTGTATAACTTGGTGTTGATTGTGTATTTGTAAAGCCACAATTATGTGCATCATCGCGACTGCTAAAAGTTTGATTATTCGTACTAGACTGACTTTTTGATGTTGAATCTTCTTTCTTGCAAACGCTCATTTTTCGATCACTTTTCAACTTTTCTTTTGTGTGCTGTTGTTGTTGCTGTTGCTGCTGTTGTTGCTGCTGCTGCTGTTGTTGTTGTTGTTGTTGCATATGCTGATGAGCATGATGTTGTATAGCTGATTGATATAGATTTTGTGTAAAATTATGTGAGTAAGCCATTGTTGTAGCCAAATCTTTGGCAAATTTATTTTGATTCTTTTGACTGGCAGCATCCAATGGAGAAAAATTGTAGCCATAATAATCCCATTGCCAATACTGTGGCGTATTTGGATAATTGGGTAATTGATTTATGGGAAAATGTGGTGCAATTTTATTTAAATCCACTGAGTTTTGCATTTTCTGATGCTCAGCTGTACTATAGGGATTCTTATCGTGCAATGATAACAATGCAGCATCGACTGCCTTACTTGGGATCACTTGCACTTGTTGTTTATCTTCTTCTTTTATTTTAATATCTGTATGTGAAATAATTGACTTTTGTTTATCCTTCGGAGTAGTCTTCAAAAACCCACTACCACCAATTTCATTACGGCTATTATTCAGAGAGTTGGCATTTGCAATAGCTGCTGCTTGATTCAAAGACTTTTTTGCGGATGCCGCCGCTTGCAACTGTGATCTCTGCAATTCTAAGTTGGCTGCAACCGCGGCTGCAGCAGCTGCTGCTTCTTGTATTTTTTGTGCAATTTTAATTTTATTATTGATCTCACTATTTTCATGCATATTTGTTGATTGGGTCATAGCTCTCTCTTTTCTATCAACGACATTCTCGAATGCAGTTTTCATTTTCCTTCCTTCATTCACTTTATTATCCATGCCGATTTCTATATTCGCTGCCTTTGCAGATGGTGAAATATTCTTCTTACTTACCACAGGTTTAGTGTCTAACATCTGATCAGTTTTACAAATGATTGCTTCACTTGCTGTTGGCGCTTTTGGAATTTGCGATTGTGGCTGGCCAACAGATACTGGAGCAGATATTGGCATCTGCGTTGATATTACAGCTAATGCAGGTATGGGTGTTTTAATTGGTGCCATTGCTATTGGAGCTGATGTTAGCACTGATTGTGATGTAGATATTGGCTTTGAAGCAGATTCCACTGGTGATAACGGCACTGATGTTGATGTAGATGTAGATCCCGGTATTGCAGTTGCCTTTGCTGCTGTCGCTAAAGCTAATGGTACATTCACAGCTGCAGTGATGGTTGGTGCTTGGCCAACTGGCACCATACATTTCACCTCACTTTGACTCTCCATATCTTTTCTTTGATTTTGTTGTTGTTGTAGCAGCTCTAGAACGTCTTTGCTTTCATTTTCCTTGCTTCGCTCAACACTATTCACGGTATGTGGTGAACTTCCACAATCTTCTTTTATATTACCTTTTGGTGAAATTTGTGTAGGCATTTTTGGTGATGCTTCATTTTCTATAAATTCTATTTTACACACTGGCTCTTTAACTGCTGTTGTTGTTGTTATATCTGCCGTGGGCTCAATTTTGGTTTGGGTAGTAATGGTAGGCTCACTTTTGGTGCTGGCGTTTGTCTCTGCGGTTTTATTTTCAGCCGCTATCTCTGCTGCTTCTTCCACATTCATTGTATTATCATTTTCTTTAGCTGGCTCATTATGTTTTATCAATTCATCTGCTCTTGATTCATTATTGTTGCTAATCGTGGCGTTGGGGACGCAAGTATTTGTTGTATTTACATTTGCAATATTTTCACTTTCAGTATTATTTTGATCTTGTTTATACTCGCTCCCACTCTCATGATTCACCTTCTTTTGATCCTCATCATCCTTCAATTTACTATCTGATTCCTGTACTAAGACATTTGTATCGCTATTCTCTACCATCAATTCAGCAAAGGTCTTCTTTGTCTTTTTTGCTACGGCCTCTAGGACCTTTTCATCGTTTCCCGATGCCGTCGATACAATTATTTCTGGCTTTTCAACTTTTTTAGGTGAAGACTGTAGTTCTGGTTGCTGTTCTCCGATTATTTCTTCTTCCTTACGTAGTTCTTTCTGTTTTTGATCGTCATTACCAGGACGTACTTTGTCTGTTTCCAGGCGCTTTTCCTCTGTTTCACAAATAGTAGTGACGGGTGGTTCTGAACTGTTTTTTGCCACTTGGTTGCTTTGTTCCTTTTCAGAAATATCCGTTGCACTTGTTTCATTTGTTGTAGCAACCACATTATTGGTTTCATTATAGCTCGTCTTCCTCTCGTTACTCTTTTTGCCTCTCAATTTAGGCACTGTAGTTATAGGTTTGTCGTTATTGCAATTTTTTATTGTTTTTCCTTCGTTGTCATCGTTTTCGATGCACTCTTTTGGCGCTTCCGGTTCTATCGTAGTTTCGGGTGGGTCCACATTCTTCTCTGCAACACTTATCTCTTCCTGTTTTATATTCATTTTCAATTCAGTTTGTCGTTCAAAATGTTTCCTTTTATTGGTGGACACAGTAGGTGTGCTGTGTTTGCGATTTGCTAATCTTTGTGCACGACTTGTTAGCTTATCATCATCGGTGCCGACGACAGCTTCCTCTTGTTCACCTTTCGATACCTTTTCCACAACTTGTTGCACTGGCGAGTTATAAATTCGCCGTTTCTTATCTGGCTTAGGTGTGGTTGCCACCTCTTCCGAGACGTTATTTGTTATTAAATCAGTTCTGTCGTCCTTGCTCAGTTGCCTTTTGCGTGAGAATCTTTTACACTCCTGATTTATTGTTTGTGTGACTACTTTAACGGCTGCAGGTCTAGTGGTTGTTGTTGGTGCAACATCGTTTACCACTTCATCTTCAGCAGTGTCTTCATCACATCTATTTTTTTCTGGCTCATTCTCATGATTCTTCGGCGGTTCATTGCTTTCGGCAATCGCCTCATGCAACGAGTTTTTTAAATCCGTTTTGCCGTTTTTTACTTGCGTACTCTTACGTTTCTGAAAATTTAGTTCAATTGTTGCGCTAGCCATTTTACTTTCATTGGATAAATATTTGCTTTTGTTATTATGCGTAGACGCAGTCTCCTGCGTATTCAATTCCTTTTTTATAAATGCTAAATTATTTGCTGACATCATAGTATTGTTTTTCCTCGATCTTATACGTTCAATAACTGTTTGCTCGGATCTTGCGGAACTATCTAAAAAGCTGCTTTCTTCAGATGACTTCATGCCATCAGCAGCTAGCACGGCTGTCTTGGATAAAAGTGGACTCCAACGTAGACAATCTGTTTCTAATGGAATGCGTTTGGAATTTTGCAATTTTTTATAGTGAGATATTACTTTTTCCCAATCAACTTTGATATTTATTTGATAACGTATATCATCTTCGTTTTTACGTAGCTTTATAAAGTTTAACAACTCAAATGCTAAGGCTATATCGGATACGGTCAATCCTGTTTTGTTTGCAATATCTTTAAAAGTGATACGTCCATCATTCCTATGATTATAAATATATTCCAAAATTATTGACTTCCAATAAGAAAAATATGATAAACGTCCCAAATCGGATAGCGGCTTCTCTGGTGTGCCAACTTGGCCTTCTTCACGACTCAGCAGGTAACTAAATTCAATTAAAAATCTGCCAAAGCCTTGACGTTGGAATTGTGGCATTGTTAAAATGCATGAGACATTGAATTTTTGCGCGCAATGCTTCTCCTTAGAGAAATAGCCAACAAGGTGACAACCTTTTTTGTCATTTTTAGTCAGTATATAAAACAAGAACGGTTCCACATCATAGTAAAGTGTTTTGTGATCGAGAAATAGTTTTGCCAATAAACATAAATTTTGACAATAAATCTTATTGATATTTCCATCAACTTCAAATACAGATATGTCACTATGTCGATATATTTCCGTGCCGGGTGGTTGTTTCCATAAACATTTGTTCTGATGCCTATCCAAAACGGATCTACTTTTTGTGTATTTCAAACAAAATTCACAAAGATATAATTTCGGTAGTCTAGCAATAAAGGGAATAAGAGTGATTTAAAAATAATCATTAGCAAAAAGAAAACTATTAAACTTACCTGGCGTATTCCTGTGGAAAAGGGCTTGAATACCATGTTTCAATATGCCACTTTCCAATTTCAATTGCTGATGGACACCTTTCTTGTGTTGCACCAGTTCTAGCATTGGCTAGCGCATTTAAACTCTTCAATTCTGCTACTTTCTTTGCAGCATTCTCACGAATTTTTTTATAAATCGTTATATCACTTTGTTCAACGCCATTTGGTAGTGGTTGATTTTCTACACAGCATAAGAAGTGAGTGGGGAAATTTGCAGTAGTGAGAAATATATGCAGATACAGACAGGCATGTTCCAGAAATCGCGAGATTTTGAATCAATTTTAACAGCGGAAAGCAAAAAAAATTCGAACGAAATATACATACAAATTAAAACAGGAAACAAAACAAAGGATAACTAGCAATTCATTATGATAACTTGTGGGTCTAGGACGGGTGTGTGTTTAATCTTCTTCAGCGCACCGCATGCATTTGGTTAAAAGGCTGCCCACGACTGTAACCCCCTAAAACTTTTGCGGTTTTCTATGACCTATGTACCCTTCTAACTAGACCTATGTAACCACCCAAAAGAAAAGAAAAGATGGGTAATGAGAGGTTGTTGTTGTTGTTGTAGCAACAAAAATCACTCCGCGAAGGTTTTGGGGAGTGTTGTCGAAATAACAGTCCTTGGCCGGATACGAATCCGGTACGCTCCGGTACTCCCTTGCGGTACTGCCCGACTGTCGTGGTAGCGATTTGGTATGACCAGTGCAACCTTCTAGGTCATGTCATCCCTCCTTCCGAAAGATCAACCATCGAGTTGCACATCATTACCTTTGTGCATATTAGTCGCCTCTTACGACCGGTATGCCTACCGCGGGCATATTCTAAACCCCTACCCGCAGGGGTGGTAATGAGAGAGAGGTAAGAGGCATCATATCCGTAGATCAACCACCGAGTTGCACCTAATTACCTTGGTGCATATTAGTCGTCTCTTACGGCCGGTATGCCTACCGCGGGCATATTCTAAGCACCTAACCTGCAGGGATGTGTTCAATCTATTACAATATCCAGTTCAAAATTGAGGCAGAGTGACTCCGTTCTTAGTCAACATCACCCTATACCCTACATGAAGATACAAAGCTATACGCTTTGGAGGGAAGTCAAATTCAGAGATTGCCGCTTTTTTCCGGCTTTTCAAAATCCACTTATGATGTACCTACTCCAAGATTTGGCGTATAGTGAAGATCTGATCGATGGTAGTCTTTCCAGGTATATAACCGCTGGGTCAAAATTTACTAATGTACGCCTTCTCCGGGAGTGAGTCTTCTAGGAGCTTTGTGAAATCACTTTTCTTTTAATAACATAACTACTAATTAATCGATACCAACTTTTAATGATGCCGGCGAATCCTTTCTGCGGTTAATTTTTTTTTTATATATTTATTATACTTGTTGTTGATCTTGTTTAATTTTTTGGATGTTATCAAATTTTCTTGTATTAATTAAATTAAAAATAATTTTGGTATAGTTTTTAGTTCTTTTTAAAATATTTTGCAATTTTATCATTACCAAATTGCTCCACTTTCACTATATAACTTAATTGGTTCTAATCCACTTAAACATGCATATTTAAACAATTTAGGTAAACACGGTGGCAACGATCTTCGACAGAGCGAAAGCGGAACTGGGAGAGATTTACAGAACCAGGCCTGAATATATATACATACATATAATTTCATTATATTTTTTATAATAAAATACATACCAAAGGGGTTTTCCGGATACACTTCTTCATATTCCACTTTTTCATTGGAGCAACTTTCTTCATTCGAAAGTTGTGGCTTTACACTTCTAGCATAATCTGTATTTTCCATCAATTGATATTTGATTACAGCGCTTTCATCTAAATATGGCACCTCATCATCATCGCTCTTATACACAGGTTTTTTCGTATCTAAAGGCGCTGATTTCAGTGTTGCAATTTTCTTCTTCTGTACTTTTTCAACAGGCTTTTTTGCGACCTTACTGCAACTTGACTTTGCTAAACCTTCTGCGGGAGTTGCTTTCACCGTTGGCGTTGATGTTGCAGTTACTTTTAGCGTTTCCGCTTCCACTGGTGTTTCCGCTGTAGTTAAAGTCTGTGGTAAAATATCCTTCTGTGCTATAACTTTGGTTGTTCTCTTATCAGCTTGTACCGTTTCATCTACAGAAGTTTGCATTGACTGGTAGTTCATGGGTTTATTGTTTGTTGTATTAAGCTCATCGGTAGCTGGATTTTTATTAAAACCAGTCAAAAGGTTGCCACTACTTTTTTTTAATGCAAAACCGTCAGGCTCTATATTTCTGGATTGTGAAAATATATCTACACGATTTTTGGCAACAGCAGCAAATCCCCAATGTTCATCTTTTGGTGGCTTAGTACTCTGTGGTGTTGTATAATTTTTTGTAGGCACATTTATTTCCTTTTTTACAGAAATTTGTGATATAAATATATTTGATTTAGATTCACTTTTATCTGAATCACAATCATCATCATCATTTTCTTCGTCGTTTTCCTCGTTATCAAATTCAGAGCTATCACTACTACTCTCACTGGAATCAGAGCCGGACGAACTTGACGAGCATGAACCCGATGATGTACTATCATCTTGATTGTCATCATCGAATTCCATATTATCATCTTCTTCGCTATCACTTGACGAGCTCGATGAAGATAAGTCTGATGGGGTTTTTTTCTTTGTACGTTTGGATTCGCCACTAGGACTCATTTTAAGGAAACCAGCGAATTGCCGACGTTGTTTAAACATTTTTAAATGTGAATTGTGTGCAATAGTTTTTTGTAAACTCTGTGATGATTTAATTGCCTGACTGAGCGAAATATCTTTATATAATTCTTTAGAACTGTCATATTTGGAAAGTTTTGAAGTAGTTGGACTCTCGTCGATTTCATCTATGATTTGCCGTTTACATGATGCAGCTGCCGCTCCCGCTGAATTACGCTTATCTTTCGACTTTCCACCAGGCCATTCTTTACCACGGATGCCAGCATATTCAGAAGTTGATGGAATCACAGCACGCGCTCCTTTTACAGCTTTGCTTGAATCGTTTGAACCTTGGCTTCTGCCAAAATAGTAGTAATTTGTTATTCAGATAATATACTATGTAGGCGGCCCCCAATGTAAGCCTTCGATTGTGGGTTAAGTAAATGAATGGCTAAGATATTAATTGCACTTACCGACTTTTTCCTGCATCCAACATTCCTTTCTTCACTTCCTTTTTTACATAATCGATGTTTTGTGATAAACAGGCTTTACATCTAAGGAAATTAAAACAAAAAATCATTTATATGGCAAACCAATTAAAAACTTTGAAATTACCTATACGGGTGCTTAGGTTTCTTATCTGGTATGGTATCCAAACAAGTTAAATGATACATTTTCTTACATGCTGAACATTCAAGTAGACAAGGACCGCGATCTGTGCCGGTACACTCACTGCATTCGACACAGTTTTTACAGTACCAAATGGAACCTTTGGTTACAAGCATATATAATAGTACATAGGATTGTGATTTGCATTTAGCAGCTATATTTGCGCATGTCGTATGCAATGACATTCCACATTTTTTACAAGAGCTTAATGGCTCTGGTATGCCATTACGATTTTTCTGGGCATCTCCTGAACAGTAGGAACAGTTGTCATCGCCCTAAAAATAGTAGATGCAAAAAAATGTAAGTTAAAAATATTGAATGTACAATAAGTATTTAAGGATTAACTTACAGTCGTTACGGAAACTTCCAATGTTGACGACGATTTACGGGGCGTGGTAAGTGATCTTCCTTTCTTGTAAAGTTTTCCATCTTGTATTAGAAATCCTGCATCCACTGCTTTTTTAATTGAGCTCTTTATAATGGCTCGAAAGTCAACATCTGGTCCCAAGTCAATGTTATTGAATTTTTGTATATAATTTTCGATTGTTTTTATTGTTGAACCTTCACATTCTCCCAAATCATGTACAGCTTTTGCAACAACTTTACATAAGTTACTATTTTTCTCAACTTTTATTCGCCTTTTTGCCATAGGCGCTTTATAGGAATGCAGTCCCTTATTATATACTTTTATGACGGCACCAGACTCCACGGCCTCCTCTAATTTTTCGGCAACAATATCTTCGTGAAACTTGTGATGACTTCCAATAGCTTGACAAATGCGTTGAACGCTTGGTCTTTGCTTTTGAGAACGTATTTTTGAAATCGCTTCCAAAATCCATTGCTTCCATGTGTCAAGACTAATGTCATGAGCAGATTCCCTCATTTTATATCTGAATATGGTGGTATGGAATTATTTTTCGAGATGGCATATAAAGATTTAGGGCAGAAACACATCAACTAACATTTATCTAACTCAAAATTGCATCATATGTACATTCGGATAACCTTACAATTATAAACACCAGACAATGGATGCAGACAGATCAGAATTACGCTGAATATGACAGAATCCCAGTTGTTTGTCCTTGTTGTTGTTGTTGTTGTTTTAACACTACTTTGCCCTGCCTAGGTAGTCAGTGTCAACCTTACCCAATATTGTCATCGAGCTCTTCTAACGGGAGTCCTAAAAACCTAGCGGCTTCAATAGGGGAGGACCAGAGGGATATGGGTGTTAGAAGAGTAGGCTCAGATGAGCAGACAAAAAGATGGTTAGTGGTATGGGGGGACAAGCCGCATGCCGGACAGACATTAGGCAAGTCGGGGTTCAGTCTGGATAGGTAAGAGTTTAACCTATTACAGTATCCAGACCGGAGTTGGGAGTTGTTTGTCCTCCTGTGGCACAGATACAATCAGAAAATTCAAGGAATAGTCCACTCGGCCACTGGGCAGAAAACTAAAAAGTCATCTCAACTGGCAACTACCAAGGGAATAGTAAACAAACAAAACATCCTGGTGTGCATCTTAAGTGGAAATATTCCTTTACAGTTTCTATGACCACATTTGTCCTGCCGAGCATCCAAATATCTCATTCCTTGGAGTTGATGTTGTTGTGTTAAGAACAAAACCACTCCCCGAAGATTTTGAGGAGTGATTTCGAATTGACAGAATTTGCCCGGATATGAATCCGGTACTCCCTTTCTGTACTGCCCGACAGTCGTGGTATCGATTTGCTATGGCCAGTGTAACCTTCTAGGTCATGCCATCTCTCCTTCCGAAAGGAGAGAGAATGTGGGTAATGACAGGTGAGATCAACCATCGAGTTGCACGTCATATTAAGCGCCTCTTACGACCGGTATGTCCAACACGGGCATATTCTAAACCTCTACCCGCAGGAGTGCCTTGAAGTTGATCATACAGCATTGGTTGTTCTCTCGGTGGTGTCCTTGTGTATAACAACATAACGATATATAGACCAAATTTATACAAATTAAAAAAAGAAAAGACGATGCACTTTTCCTGCATTTTACCATTGTTGTTGTTTAAGCAACAAAATCAAAAACCTTCGACTAGCAAATAGTGAACCCAAACTTTCGTAAGCTTGAATCCTGCTTGTAAATATGTACATATATATATAATTACCTATTTACCATCAATACTATACACATTTGTAAGTCATTCAATATTATATGTACATAGGTATGTAATACGTAAATTCGCACATACTCGTATATAGTTACATACTATATTTACTATAAGTATATCATATTTAATAACACAAGTGTTTCATCAGTAGTACTGCACTTGTAATTAGCACGAAAATATACATATGTAGTAAGTATTAGGTATGCAAACGCGTTTAGATATTCCCTATACCGGACGAAGTGCTATGCACATATTTACATTTATACATACATAAATATATTTTTATCTATCGATATAGGTCATATAGAAAATCTATCAGCATTTTTATTTTCCTCTAAAATTGGTAATTGCAAACCCCACAAAGTCAAATGGTTATGATAACGAAATAAAGAAAATAAATAGATTTTAATCAATTTTACGTCTAAAACTTTGGCTGACAATTGGAAAATTCGCTACATATGTACACATATACATAAAAGTCAGAAGAAAACTGAAAAGCACTCGCTCTAAGCACACAAATCACTTCACACAATCCAGCGCATCTAAAATTCATGTTCTAATACTTTTATACAAACTAATTTAACGTTTATTATACCTTAAAGATTTGTAAATTCTTCACGAGCACTATTCTATGTATAATAAAACGTATCTTGTAAAAATTCAGGCACGCCAAGATGCGTTTTGCTACCAAATCGTTACAAATTGTGGGTACTTTTGTGAAAACTCGTATTCCCAGATCGCATGAATTTCGGTTTTGTGTTGATCGTAATCGATAAATTGCACATTTTATTTATCGGTTACCGTCATGTACCCTACACAACTGGCATACCCAATGCGCCTATTTATAAAAAGAATATGTACTTAACAACCAAACCGTCTATCTCGAACTATAGACTACACTAACGATTCGACTGCTGACTTTTTCGTCTCAGTTTGAGTTCTTGTATCTTCACTTATGTTATGAAAGATAATGCTGGATTCATTTTTAATGTATTTTCCCAGTTTTGGGTTGTTTTGGTTTTATTCAAATGCTTTTTTATTGAATTGGCAACATTTGGAGTTATTTGCATATACTTGAAAGCAAATTGCATTGTGGTTGATAGTTATTTTGCAAACTAAGAAATGAGATTTAAACTAATGAATAGTGAAAAAAAGATATTCCTCCCTGTTATATGAAAAAACGAATTGTATACCCCTTAAAGAAAAATTGTTTGTTTACCCCTTTTTATTGACACTTTGAGCCCCGCATGCCCACCCGTGGTCATTTTCTTTTGCACCGGTGGACCGCGTTTTTTTGCTGTTTTGCGATTGGGGTCACTTTGTGATATTTATTTTTGATACACCAAACGCTCTTTGTTGTTAATTCGCTATTTTTAGAAAGTTCCATGGCACTACTGGGTAAGAATACTGACTACCAAGCAGGGCAAAGTAGCGCTACAACAACAATCGAAATTTTTCGTATTGGGTTTCTATACGAGTATATCGAACTTTATCGATAGCATTTAATTTAACACTTTTTGCGATATGTACCACCCTGTACTCTATTCCGTCTTTTCCTTTGCAGTACACATTTTAACAACAGTTGATACCTTTTTTTGTGAAGAAAAGATTGCAGTGTTTGCAGATATTAAAATTTCCTGCTTGTAATTGATTTAATTTGAGAAAATGTCCTGCAATATCCTAACCCAGATCTATCTTAATTTATAAAGTGTTTGAACAGCTATATATAAGTGTTTTTCCTAGACTAACTATGTGGAGATTCTCCATGTACTTGTAATCCTTGAAATACACTTGCACAGAAAAGAAAAAAAAGGTATATATTTTGTTTATTTAGTATAACACTTATAAACAATAAATGGATACTTCGCTTAATTATAAATGCAGTTATTAGATGTATAGAATGCACATGGCTACATATTGATTGCACTTACATTTCATGTGTAAATTTTAATATATGTATTAACATAATTGTGTGTATATTATGATTAGAATGCGTTGGAAAACGAAGTTAAGGTTTACTTATGTACGACCATATGTATCTTCCATTATGTATATTCAAGAAAATTTTCTTCTTCCTGTACTTACATGCAATTATCACACAGTGATTATACAGAAATAAATGTTTATAGCGGTGTGGCCATGATGAGTAGGGACGATTGCAAATTAATATTGTTTTCTATTGCAACAACTTTAGTTTCTACATTAAACATAACGATTTTTTAATAAAAATTGAAATATATGGATTGTTTTTGAATTAGTTTCTACTGCTTATGGATTAGGTTCTAAATAAATTTCCCATAGAAAGTGCCAAAGATTAATCTAATGCAATAACATTCCGGCACTCCTTTTTCAAAGCTTTACTAGGCTTACGTACATAAGATTTGTGTATGCTGATTTGTATATGTGAGAGATTGTGCATCTTGGTGCCCTCATCTAAAAAGCAGATGCGTGAAGATTTATGTTTGCTTCTCATTAATATATCTATGTTTGTAGATATGTATATGAATATGGGTATGAATATGCACATTTATATGAATACCATGCTTGTTCAACAGTTATTGAAAGCGTTTGGGGTACAACACAGCACCTACTAGGTCTTACCCATAGTCGAAATAAGGCTGTATGGAAATTAACATCGTATAAATACGTAGACTCGAATAATGTTAGGCTTCAACTGATGATCGATTCAATAGTTATTTTTCTGGAGAATATCTCTAGAGAATGTATCAAGCGAACAATGCTCCATAAACTAGCAAGCGTCAAAAGTAACATTCCCAGGTTAAGCCTGTCGAACCACCAGTCACAACCACAAAAACATCAAGATGGCTTAGCATTGAGTGTGTTTGGCCCCCAAACATTTCGAGATGGAGCGTGAATTTTTAAGAAACTTTAGAACTTCATTCATCCACGGGAATTGGAACAAACATTTAGCAAATAAACACAATAAGGTTGTATAACCCTGCGGGTTAGTTGTTTAGAGGTCGTTACACACGACTAAAATACACATAGATAACGACGTGCAAATCCATGGATCATCTACGGAGAGGTGACATGGCCTAGAAGGTCCATCCCGCATTTTGGGGAGGATGTTTGTCGTTGCAAACAACAACAATAACAAACAACATTTTAAGACCATGTAAAAAAAAGGGAGAGTATTGCATATAAATAGATTATTTGTTTTCTTTTTAGGCAAATTAAGGTACCTTAATTTTTATTTAGTTCTTATCAACTTTTAATAACTTTATATTATTTATAATTTTCAGAAAAGTTGCAATGGATTCCGAAAATCAGTTGGATACATACAATGAGAATGCAGCACAGAATCCTCATATGCCTACCACCGAACCATTCCAACCGTTTTTACGACCGGACGTCCCTATTGGAAATCCGGCGGAAGTTCCTTATGACCAACAATATCTAAGCAATCCCGATCCACTTTATATAAATGACATGAATGCCAAACATTCGTTAGATTTTTTAACGAAGCAAACTAGCGCTCTTGAATCAGTTTCCAACCTCGGTGGTTATCCATCTGCTACTAGTAGCGGCTATGTCAACAATGACTCTTTCGGGCAAAAGAGAAAGAAAGAGATTGATTATGATGAGGCAATTGTAGAGGCCAAGAAACTAAGTAATACAATGTCTGCGGAGGAGAAAAAGACTGCAAATATGCGTAAAAATATACGCGATGTTTATGATGAGAATCAATTAGATACAAACACGCTAGCAGCACAACGTGAGGAATCTGAACGTTTGGCACGTGTTGCTGAACAACAGAAAATCATACGTGAAACACAACGACAAGCAGCTGTAAACAGAAGTTTTGTGCGAACACAAAACAAAGTACTCTCACTTCTACAAAGTGGCACATTTGCAAAAGTTACCAGTGAAACACCATTTGAGGATATCGAAACAGCCGCCACCTCTGCCTCTACTGCAGAAGTCGAAAAAAATGACACCTTCCAAGCTTTACCAACTGTCGCAAGTGGAGTTGGCGATAAAAGCTTAGCTGGTAAAATTGAAACAGAAGGCGATATAAAAAAAGATGTTACGGTACCAATTGCTGCCACACAAGTTGATGTTGATGATGATGATGATGGTTCTAAACCAGCGGAAGAGCAAGTTATTAGTGATGTAGTTACAATAGAAGATAGCTCTTCTGAGGATGATTGTATTATGTTATCTGATGATGAAGAGGATTTGGATGATGAAGAAGAAGTTGAGGACGATCCAGGTAATAGTGGCTTACATGTAAAAGATACATATAATGTTCGGGATGAGCATGGACGTGTACTGGTTAATATCGGGCATCCTGAGGGTGAAGACGATATTTTTGTAGCACCACAAATAGCGCGCACTATAAAACCGCATCAAATTGGTGGTGTACGATTTCTTTTCGATAATATTATTGAATCAACGAAACGTTTTAAAAGTTCCAGTGGTTTCGGTTGTATTCTATCACATTCAATGGGTTTGGGTAAGACGCTACAAGTGATTTGTTTCTGTGATATCTTCCTACGACATACACCATCTAAAACGGTACTCTGCGTTATGCCCATTAATACGTTACAAAATTGGGTATCTGAATTCAATATGTGGCTACCGAAATACTCCGATAACCCCGAACATGTACGCTCTAGGCAATTTGATGTATTCATACTTAACGATCAACACAAAACATTGAACGCACGTGCCAAAGTTATACTCAAATGGGCTGAGGAAGGTGGTGTATTACTGATTGGCTATGAGTTATTTCGTTTATTGGCCTTGAAGCTGATGACAACACGTAAAAGGCGCAGCACTAAAGCGGTAAATTGTGAACGAAATGGTACAGAAATGAATAGGCGTCTGATGGAAAGCGTACATCAAGCGTTAGTTAAACCTGGCCCCGATTTAGTTATATGCGATGAGGGGCATCGCATTAAAAATGCACATGCTGGCATATCACTTGCACTCAAACAGATACGCACAAGACGTAGAATTGTTTTAACTGGCTATCCATTACAAAATAATCTGCTTGAATATTGGTGTATGGTGGATTTTGTACGTCCCAATTATTTGGGCACCCGTAATGAGTTTTGTAATATGTTCGAACGCCCCATACAGAATGGACAATGTATTGATTCAACACCTGAAGATCGTAAACTGATGCGCTATCGTGCACACGTATTACATTCGTTGTTACTCGGTTTTGTACAACGTCGTTCACATGTTGTACTACAACAAACATTGCCCAAAAAATTAGAATATGTTATACTAACGCGCATGACATCGTTTCAACGTCAACTTTACGATACATTTATGAACGATATTGTGCGAACCAAATCTGTTCCTAATCCATTAAAAGCATTTGCAGTTTGTTGTAAGATATGGAATCATCCAGATGTTTTATATACATTCTTGAAAAAGAAGGAAATTGATTTGGAATTAGAAATGGAAGAATCTGAAGTGATTGGTGAACCAGCAGTTAATCTTCCACCTGTTGGTGCAGGTGCTTCTGCTGGAACTTCTGCCGTCACGCCTGAAGTAGAAAATCCGATTAAATTTGAAAATAAATCAGTTGATATGTCTAACAGTGAACAAATGTTGCAAACTAACAAACCAAAAGCAGAGTTGAGCCCACCAGAAGTAAATTCCTCAGCATCAGATTGTAAGCCATCACCAATGCCGGTGACTCAACGGGACAATCTACAAGCTTTAATGGCGCACAAACCGAACACGGAATTCACCAATTTGATGAAGAGGTATGTATGCTTGAATTTACATAGTTTGTAAATAAGATGAGGGGTCCTCTATAGGCCGATTAGAATATTAGCTTCTCTAGGTCGTATGTCCTCAGTTCGTATGTCCTGTCTCAGAATTTGGTTCGAAAAAACCCAATTTCCAAACAAAATCACAATGTCGTGTGGAAAGAGACATTCCCAGGCGTTTTCAAACAATTTCTTAGAAACGCTGTTTTCGAACCGCCTGCCGGTATAGTATGATACTACGCTTATCCTTCGATACTGTTCGTGCTGTATGATTTCCTTAGCAAAAACCGAACTTCTCTTCAACTCTTGTAAATGATAGCAGCTGAGAGCGGAGGGTTTACGATTCCGAAATTTAGCATTTTCACATTAATAATAATTTTATAATTATTTAATTTTTTTACTTTGTGTTTTTTCTTACAGCTCGCTACTAACCGATCCCTACAATCAACAACAAAGCGATGTAGTACCCTCTTATTTGGGTGGACATGGCAATCCAAATTATTGGCCGGAATCAAATGTAAATTATTTTAACTATCAATCGGTTACCGAGAATATAGAATCCACATCGAAACCGAACTACGTTGGTATGGTGCCCCAACGTGTAGAAGAGACTGAAAACGAAACTAATGAAAACGTCGGTTCTTCGCAAATTGTCGATTTAGATACAAAAGAAATAAAAACTGTTGAAACTGACATCGATATGACGCTCTGCCCCGTAATTAAAAACGAAGCATTACAAAGCGAAAATAATGCAAATTCGATGTTATCAAATACAAATGGTACCACCACTGCAGAGGCTTTTATAGAAGATTGCAAAATTTTAGCCAGCGGAAGTGGGTTGGGCAATGAAGATGATGTTGCCAAGGTGAAACCGGATGATGCCACACTACACGAATGGGCTATTGATTTGATGAAAAAATATCGACCTGGCATTGTAGAGAATTCCCCAAAAATGGAAATTTTCTTTTGCATATTAAATGAAAGTGTCAAACTTGGCGATAGAGTGCTGCTTTTCAGTCAAAGTCTGTTAACATTGAATTTGATTGAAACATTTTTGCAAATGGCATATATGCCAGACACAAATATGCATTGGGCACGCGGAGTGTCCTATTTTCGTAAGTTAAAAAAAATGTAGAAAGTCGATGAAAACTGACACCTTAAACATTGCAAACAATAATAACAATGTGAAGTCATTTCCATTAAAATGTAAATTACTTCTTTTATTTAAGGATTGGATGGTTCAACAACTTCTCAAGAGCGTGAACGTCTCGTAAATGAATTCAATTCAAATACGGGTGTCAAATTGTTTTTGATTTCAACCCGTGCTGGGTCACTGGGTATTAATCTCGTTGGCGCAAATCGTGTTATAGTTTTTGATGCCAGCTGGAATCCTTGTCACGATACACAAGCAGTTTATAGAATATACCGGTATGTGGTATAATCATTATGAAAATGTGCTCATGTTAATAACTTTAATATTCCTTTACTTTAGTTATGGCCAAAGAAAGCCTTGCTTCGTTTATAGAATAGTTATGGATAAATGTTTAGAAAAGAAAATTTATGATAGGCAAATAAAAAAACAAGGAATGTCCGATCGCGTTGTAGATGAATGCAATCCGGATGCACATCTCTCCATAAGAGATGTAACCAATCTTTGTCATGATTACGATGATGATGATAAGAGTCAGTCGGAAGTACCAGAATTCAAACAACCACTTGATTCATTTGAAGATTTATTAATACGTAAAATAATTGAACAACATAAAGGTGGCTTATCGAAGGAACCATTCTATCACGAAAGTTTATTGATTGATCGTAAGGAGAAGAAACTATCACAAGCTGAAAAGAGGCAGGCACACCGTGGCTACGAAATGGAGAAGAAGGCGAGTGTTAAACAAACTTTTTCTGCGCCCATTAAAAATCAGTATCGCATTGTGCGTAACGATGGCAGTATTGTAACACGTCCCGTTGCATCGGTAAATTTGCATGCAATACATATGTACATCAATAAATAAATAAATACAATAGTGCAATAGGCATTTGGCGGACGGAATGTTTCTAACGCAGTCGAAAGCATATGTGCATATATAGAAAAATTTCCAAATATTTTTCCAGCCAACAGCAGTTCAATTAAACTATTTATAAATCTTACTTGTTGATCCAGTTAAGTGGAGGGGATATAACTGTAATTTTAAGAGATCTCTAGGTTAACATATTGTAGATAATTGTTTGCTATAAAAAATGTTTTTCTGTAGAGTCTTTGAATGAACTTTTGCATTCACTTTTCAAAATGTTAACGAAAACTCTGAAATTGACATTATAGACCCACACATAAATTGCTGAGCAAGCGAGCCGTTATTAAGTCAGATCTTTTGTCATCAGACAAAGTATACCGAAGGGAGATATGCCTGTCGTCAGAGGTGTCGGTTTCCCATTATGCAGGGCGAGCTACTGCTACAATAATAATAATGGTGAAAAAACAAGTTATTGTGACATTTTTTACACCTTTTTATGCGCTATTAAAAGCAGCATTTGTTACGTTTACTAAATGAGTTTGATTTTTTTTCCTACTGCGTTGGAAACACTTGAAACCAAATATATGACTTTCAAAATCTTACATGTTGTAATTTTCAAAAAAAAAAAAAAGGAATTCATAAAATAATGTAATTTCCTTTTTCTATTTAGATACGACCAATGCAAACAACTAAAACTACCACAGCAACTAAGAGTGGCGGCATTCGTACAACACGGTGGATACCTGCTGAAGTTTGGCAACGACAAGGCATGACTGCGCAAGAAATGACTTTACCTTTAGGTATGTGTCTTGTAGATTAATTTCATACATATGTTATATGAACTATGTATATACTCTCCTATTTTCTTACAGACGTTGTTATACCCACCCATTCCAATGATAAATCGAATATAATTTTGAAATCCGGTCAACGTGTTATGGTGCTGAAGTCGGCTAAGGGTATTTATATGCAATTGGAAAGTGGAAAAATTATTGCTATACGTACGTCCAGTAAAGCGACAGAAGCGACTAAGACAGATAAAGATGAAGTTATTGATATAACAAATGAAGCCGATAATGCAACTGAGAAAAAGTGTGAAGATACAAAAACGGAGAATTCAAAACAGAAGGAATGCGATAGTGCGACAAAAGGTGAAAATTACTATAAAAAAAAGAAAATATATTTAAAGCACTTGTTACTAATGTTTCTTAAATAAATTGGGGAAACAGGAAATTTTATTTGTAGAATATTGTTAACTAAGTTGCTTTTACTGGGCTAGGTTATATTTTGGGTCCTTTAGCGCGTGTTGTTTAAATAAAACACATGTAACACTTGTTTTATTTAAACAATCGACATAAATGCTCCAAAGACAGCTATTCGATATTTTCAATTAAGTTCTGTTTATCACTTATATTTATCTAATGCAACTTAATATTATATTATAAGGATCTCAAAACACGTGTACAAAAACCACCGAAAAATCTGCCGATGACTATGATAAATGTGGGGACACCAACTCCAAGAAATCGCTAGATTCCAGCCCTGCTAAAGGCAAAGACTTTACGCATCAAAGTCAATATAAAACAGATTTGAAAATGCAACAGAAAGATGATATGAACAGTACATTTGATAGCCTAAAAAGGGGCGACCAGAAAACGAATGCAATGAATATTGAGAAACAATTACCAACACATGCAAATGACAATACCACCAAACCGGATTTTAAAAATACAATCAAAAACAGCCAAAAACTATTCGACTCCAAGCTGCAAAAACAACCAATACAACAGCAACATACACAACAACAACAGCATCATACTCAACAACAGCAGCATCATACTCAACAGCACCAGAGGCAACAACATCAGCAACAGTTAAAACAACCACAACATAAACATCAGCAACAAACAGACCAACAACAACATCAGCAGCAAATAGACCAACAACAGCAACAACAACAACTCCAACACCAACAACAACTCCAACAGCAACACCAACAACAACAAATAGATGACGAAGCAGCATTGAAAAAAAGCGAAAACTCGCATCAACAATATTCACAAGAGCAGCATCATCTTCATCAGGATAAAGAAAGAAAAGATACAGCTTATCCATTAAAACATAGTATTGACAAGACTAATCCAATACAACAGAGCACTCAACATTTACATGAAGTGAGAATTTAAACACTAGATATTTAAAATTAAACATTTACTTACTAAGCTTTCAATTTGAATTTTTAATTTTTAGCAACAACAAAAAGCTCTACCACAATACAGCACTAATAAACCAATAGTAGATCCGGCTCCATTTCCATACAAACAAATGGGTAGTTACCCATTTTGTGGACTAACACCACCAGACCTATCGAAATATGCGAATCCTAGAGGTAAGTAAATGTGTCATATAAGAACCATTCAGAACCGTTCAGCATAATAAAAAAAAAAAATATGTACATATATGTAATTCGAACCAGGTATTAGATTTCTTGTTAATTAATTGACTGATCACTTCGAATTAGTTGTTAGCACTCGATTCGAAAAGCTCCAACCCTAATGTTTTTTCTGTTGATATTTTTGCCCAGAAACAAATTCATATCTATAATTGTTGAGTAAATTTTTGGATCTACTAACTTGTACTTGGTTTTAATTATAGCATTCGTTTTAACTCTAACGTAACATTTTTTTTTCTTTTCCAGCTGATATGATGACAACACCGACTGAATCATTTCAAACATGCAATTACACTAAACGCAAATTACAACAAAAAGAGATGACAATGCCAACTGATTATACTCCTCCACCAAGTGCATCATCATCATCAGCATCGTCAACACCTTCCACATCATCATCATCACAACAAAGTCAGCAGCATTCGTCAACATTAAAACACAGTCACTTAAATCCACCACCACATCAATCACCCTACTCACAATCGCCCTATTCAACATTATTCCATCAACAACAACAGCCAAAATTACACCATCTTTATGGAACAAATTATAATCTAGATAATGAACATTATAGTAATTTAGCGCAAAGTACTCATAGTACACAAAATTTAAATCAAAATCATAGTCTTATATCTGGCGATGCATATGGCGCGGCGGGAGTACAAGAGAATAGTAGTAGCAGCTCAAGCCTTATGCATGGCGGTGGGGCAACACAAAATGTGCCTGCACCTTGCGATTATTCGACTCATTTTCCAGATTATGCCGCCTATAGTTCATACAATCCACATCCGCATTATTTTACACCTTTTGCCAATTCATATGGTAATGGTACGACTGCGCCAATTGGCACCAACCCATACCAGATGCATTGGTCACCATTATTAGGGCCAACTTCCTTAAATGATCAATGTAATCCGGTACATTCGTCCGTTTATCCTCAAAATGGTGCGCAACATAATCAATGGCATCACAAGTTATAAATACACATACATATATTTTAGTTATGTAAGAATAAAGAAATATCAACTTACAGCCACAGAAAGGTTTTAAATTAATTAATTTAATTGCATGGTATTATCGTAAATTTGAAGTATAGACTTAAATGAATAAAACAATTAAAGAAATTAACATTTGAATTTTATTTCATGAGTTAGTGTCGGGTGATTAATCACAGAAATTGGGAAACCCAGTTTTAAGCTTTTCAATAAATTTTCATTTGACCTTGAATTTAATTGCATGTGAAAATAAATTTTATAAGTCAAACTCTGAATTCCTACCCGACCTCCACACAGTAGGTGGTGTCCACAATTTTTCATCGCTACGTTTAGTAAATTTAAACTGATTCAAAAGAAAAATTAGTTCTAAATGGCCCAAACGAGCTATTCCATCAATCAAGTGAACAAAATCGGCCAACCCTTGAAGTCATTCACATCATAAACAAGCTTTACTTTCTCAAATTGAAGCTCTTGTCCTAGGTAACCTGGGTATGTTTATTCATACGAAACTATTTTGTATTCTAAACACCCATATCTGGACATTGTAACAGGTGGAACTCAAAAATCTCTACAGCAGCTCAATAGAACCTACTCTTCTAACACCAACTTCGTTTTGGTCCAACCTTCTCAGTTTACTCGACCTCAGAATTTGATGGCAATATTCAGGACGATCATGCCGATTAGGCAGGGCACTGTAATGGTAACAACGGCAGGGTGAACGTCTACAAAGTTTT
Organism: Sphenella marginata; assembly: GCA_951509765.1. Taxonomy (NCBI): domain Eukaryota; kingdom Metazoa; phylum Arthropoda; class Insecta; order Diptera; family Tephritidae; genus Sphenella; species Sphenella marginata. Next base: position 51,119,317 of record OX608083.1, read on the forward strand.
TCCATGATTTGGGAAGTCTGTCCGATGGCTGATCTATGCATCTCGCAGAGACGTGCGACGCCTATTTTTATACCCAGCGTACTAGTACTAGTACAAGGGTATTCTAATTTTGTCCACATAACGGTACTACGTAACGGCGCAAAATAATCGAGTTAGATACAGAGGTCCAGGTATGAAAGTTCTTAGGTTGAAAAGAGGAATTGATTAAGTCATGTCCGTCCGTCCGTGTACACGATAACTTGAGTAAAAATTGATATAATCGCATGAAATTTTGCATACAGGTTACTTTCTGGCCAAGGTAGGTTGCTATTGGAAATGGGCGAAATCGGATGATAACCACGCCCCCTTTTTCGATATCGAAAATTTCGAAAATCACATAAGTTTACATAACTTGCGTAAAAACTGAGATATTTGCATGGAATTTGGTGTATCGGTTACTTTTTGGCCAAAGTAGGTTGCTATTGAAAATGGACGAAATCGGATGATAACCGAGCTTCTTTTTTCGATATCGAAAATTTCGAAAATCACATAAATTAACATAACTTGAGTAAAGATTGAGGTATTTGCATGAAATTTGTTATGCAGGCTACTTTCTAGCCATGGTAAGCTACTGTTGAAAATTGTCGAAATCGGATGATAACCACGCCCTCTTTTTCGATATCGAAATTTCCAAAAATTTTGGAAGGAGAGATGAAATGACCCATAAGGTTACACTGGGCATACCAAACCGCCATGACGTCAGTCGGGCAGTACCGCAATGGAGTACCGGATTCATATCCGGCTAAGGATTGCCATTTCGACAACACTCCCCAAAACCTTCGGAGAATAATTTGAAATAAAAATATCATCATTCAGTTAAATTAAGTTACATGCTTCACCGTAATCACAATAATTTTGTATTCCTTAACCCTCCAACGCATGTTATTCATAACGTAAAAATTCAACTTCGAATGCAACCTTGCGCTGACATGCGCTCACCACAAGTGCCATAATTATCTTCACGTTCATAAATTGGTACATTGCGAAGTTGGTATCCCATTCTGATTGGATCGGATTGTGTATTATTGATACACATTAGATATTTTAGAAAAAAAGGAAATCATCTAAATTTTTGGTCAATTGAATGTGTTTGTGAGTGCACTAAATGTGTGCAATAAGTTTTAATTAAAATTAAATAATTTTGAAAACGAAAAGAAATATGAATTTGTGATCTAAAAAATAATAATTTTGCGAACATTACTCAAGGAAAGTGCAATAAAAATTATATATACATATAGTATACCTATATATGTATATGTATGTATGTACATATATGTGCATATGTTCACAATATGTATGTATGTATGTATACATGAAAACAAAAAATTGGCAAAAATGTAAAGAAATGCAACGTCTTTCATTTACTGGAAGATCGTCGTCGTCGGTACCTTTTTAATAGGTACGAGTACATGCTCTTGTTGTTGTTGTTATTGGTGTGGTTTTTGTATTCGGATTCATAAAAAATCGGGACTGAAAAGAAAGTGAAAAAGTAATTATTTTTTTTTTTGTTGCTGTTGTTTTTGTTTTTCTATCCATTTACAATCCAATACAAAGTACATAATCCATACTGCAATATAACGAAGGGACGTGGTTCAACGCTTAAATATGGCTGATTTGGAAGCTGTGCTGGCGGATGTCAGCTATCTGATGGCCATGGAGAAATCCAAATGTACACCAGCAGCAAGAGCTAGTAAAAGGCTTGTTTTGCCTGACCCCAGGTATGTATAAATCTATTTGCATATGTATTTACATACATACATATCTATAGCCCATATTTGTGTTTATATATGTATATGTATGTATGGTTGTATGTATATACATACATATTTTTAAGTGCGATGTGAATGAATACAGTACGTATAAGATAGCGATGTAAATACTAATACCTCGAGAACCGAATGCAGACAACCGAGTCCATTGAAAAACCGCCCATGAAATATCCTTAAGGCAAGACAGAGAGCTTCGATGCATAGCCTAGCCCAATCTCCACCGACTAAGCATTAAAGCAGAACTAAACTTTAGGCGCCTTGGGTTTGGAATCACTTTATAATTTTACTCCTATTATGCTTTTACAAGAAAGCTTTGTGAAAGGAAAAACAATTTTATTCACTTCAGTGGAAAGATCTGTCAACCTCGGTGGGAACATACCGCTAAACCATAAGCTTTCTGAATAGGTACCAAATAGAGTTAGGAGACAAGGTTATCTGAGATTGTACTAAAATTAAAACATATGTACCATCAGAACAGCGCATGGTATACAGAGGTTCCGATGAGGACATCAGAATATGAGGATCTAATCCATCTATTTCAATGTATTATTATTATTCGAACTCGAAAAGATGCGCACATTCGTTTTTGAGTAGTTTCGCTATTGAGACTTTCGCCCTATCAATTTCACCATCTAGTCATTAGAATTAACTTACAGTATATTCAAAGTCCCCTAACTCGCAGGGGTTTCAAATGCTCAGCATCTCAATTAATGGACGTCTAGCAGTTTAGGATGTTTAATTTTTAGGTCATTTTTTTTTTGTTCTACCAGAAAGTTTGATCTCTGCAACTAACTAAACTACAAATTTGTTAGAAAAAATCTTTTTGAGTTCAAAATAATTACACATATGGATACCTACATATTTACATCCTTCATTAATTTAAATTGAACTAACAGAGTGGGAATTAGTTCAAATTCCGGTTTCCCCTTGTACCGAGTGTTTAATCAAATACTCGAAATTGCACAACACGAGCGCGTGGAGGCAGAAAAGTAAGTGCCGACAGCACTCCTCCGAAAAACACTCACTTCAGCTTGTAGATCTGAACTGCAGACAGATACAAATACATCTCCTAGCTGGATAAAATAAATAAATACGAAGAATCTTTAATTGAATAGGTAATCGAAAAAATGTAATTAAATACATAACTACATACAGTGGCGCACAAAAGTGTTTTGCACGATATGTTGCGCATCGAGTTGTTTGTGCACTAAGTATAATTATTTCATTATGACATAGTTTATAGTCTTATCGGATTAGATGGCAAGTACCGATTGCATTCCGATATGAAACTACAGCAAGAAAGACATTAAAATCATTTTTTCGGATAAGCATTTTGCGTCTTGCTTTTTTTTAATTTTTTTTAGAGATGTGAGTTGCTGATGGAAAAATCGATTGCTCAATAATCGAGATATAAATCAATTTAAAAAAAATTTTATTTTTTTATAAATCGATTTATTATGTGAAAAATGTTGGTAGTAGCAAAATATAGAATAATTACTTCAAAATCTTTTTAGAAATTAAATTTAAGAAAATAAGCAGATGAGGATTTTGTGATTTAATTAATTTAGATACAAATTTTCAATCCTTCTTAATATTTGATTAAATTTAAAGTAAAATAAAATAATGAGAGTAAAATATATGTATATGTAACAGTTTTTCCATTTGGTTTTAAAACAGAAATATGGGGGTATGACTTAAATTTAGATTTGACAAATAACCCATATAAAATTATGTCAAATAGCACCAACTAAATTTAGGTCACACTTAAATATAACTATACTATGCTCCAATAACTTTTTTCTCATACTTTGAGTTTAAATAATAAATCTAAAATAAATAACTGCCACAAGTGTTCAGTGTTGCCTAACATTTGACTAGAATCAAGATTGACTAAAAGTAATATGTACGAAGCTATGTGCTAAAACAAAATCGATCAAAGTAAACTAAAGACCGTTCCATATCATTTTTACAACTAAAATATAAGTTGGCCTGAAACAATTTTTTTTATAAACTGAACTTTATTTTTTTATTTCCGCATAACATGCAAAATTTGCAAGTAATAATTTTCCAAACTTTTGAAATACTAGAAAATAAGACTATTTTGAAATATTTCAAAACATTGTAGTTTCTCAACGAATTCTTAGAAAGAAAAATTAAATTAGGTTAATAATAATCGTTTATACTATAGAGTAGGTCGTTCGTATCAAAAAAGGGGATTAAAACGTGGGCAATTTGGTTCGGTGAGGTTGAATTTATTTTTCCGTGTACGTGTGAGGTCAAAGGAAATGCATACTTTTAGACACTTGTTTCCCATACAAATTTCAAAAATATGCATTGGTGTTAGTAAAAATTTGGGGATTTGTGGAATCAGAATTAGAGCCCTGTTAATGGTGACATATAAAAATAGCTGATCCAACCAACCTTATGGGAATTAATGTAATCTTTGAATAGTGGCATACCATAACGCTAACGCCATAACCATACCATAGCCAACTAATTGAATTATGGTTTATCTGCCATATCCATTAGCAGCTACTTCTGATCATTCAGCGAAGTGGAAGGAATTTGTTTTTGATGATAAAGTTGACTATTATTAACTGGCAGCAATTGTCAGCTGTTTATGGTTATGGCACCAATAATTGATGGCAATAGTTGTGGTTGAGTATGTATATGATATGGTTATGACTATGGATTTATGGATAAGGAAGTTTGTCTGCAGCTTTAGTCCCAAAGTGATGTGTTGTCTTATTTAAATTAGAAATTTTTTGTAACGAATTTTTGGAACCTAACACCAGACCTTTTATCTGGTGTAAATTAACTTTTGAAAATAGACAGACAGCAACTTCGCTCGACTTTCGGTATAACTTCTTGCGATTCGCTTCGGGCTTCGTGAGAGCCGAGTGAGGACGTCAATTGATTTTTGCTGCGATAAAAAGTTATCGTCAGCAAACTACCATTGCAATTCTGCGACCCCTTCACGGAGGCGAGTGCTTAATTAAGCAGGAAAATGGTGGTCTGGGGATTAAACTTGAATATGTCAAGGTCCGTCAAGCTGGACCCCCCCAAGACGGATTTCAAATTTGACAGACCAGGAATTATGTGCTAATTTGTTCCCAAAATTAAAAATTTTGTGCTCAAATTTTAAGTGCTTTTCTTAAAACCTCAAAAGTGGGGGTCCATCTTGACTTTTCGACAAATCTACTACTTTTGAAGATTGAAAAAATCACTTAAAATTTGAGCACCAAAAAATTGTTTTTGGAACTGTTGAGCAGATAAATAGCACACAATTCCCAGATATTAATTTAATTTAAAAGACCAACGTTTAATTAAAAAACCACTTTGGAGGTTTTAAAAAAAGTACTTAAAATTTGAGCACACAATTTTTAATTTTGGGAACAAATTAGCACATAAATAGCACATAATTCCTGGCCTGTCAAATTGGAAATCCGTCATGGGGGGGTCCAGCTTGACGGACCTAAAATGTCATAAGTCGTATGAGCCCCAGAAATGTTGTGGTACGGTTTTTGCTTGTCGGTACGGCCAACTTGTTCTATGTTTTTTTGTTTTATGAATTAATTTTATTCTATATATTAATTTTTTTTATCTAAATAACACGTAATGTTTTATTTTTGTATATCCCCAATAGCGTCCGAAGTGTTATGTACAAGTATTTAGAAAAGGAGAACGATTTGAATTTCCACAAAATATTCAATCAAATATTAGGTACGTACAAAGCGAAACTCCTTGTTACAAATCGAGTACTTCGAGTACTTACAATGCTTTTGTCTCATTAAAGGATATTTGCTCTTCAAGGATTTTTGTGAAAATGATTCGGATGAACCTATACAACAGCTCAAATTTTACGAACAGGTAAGCATATTTAGGAGCAAAATCTAGAAACTCTGTCATACAAGCTTAAATGCAACTAAAGAATCCTCGTAGCAAAGAAAGTACAAAAAAGCTCTCGAGTGCAAAGCTTAGAAAGATGGTGATCTAAGCATTTTACTGGACATCTTTCAGCTGTCTGCTCTTGAAATTAAAACACAGTTCACGCTTTTTATGACTTAACAAATATTTCGACGCGGAGTCTGGTTTTGTAGTTTAGCAAACTTTTTTTTCATTCACCCTACTGTACACAGATGTTTTTAAGGTGTGCGCCAACTACAACTGCTTTTCAAAACAAATGTTTTAAAGACGTTAAGATGAGATTAAAGTCACATTGTCAAATGTGATTACTACGTACAGTGGGGTATTTATTTTGCTGGGAATGAATTAGACTGGACCAAGAAATTTTTTTTAAAAGTTATATTGCTACTTTTCAAAATGCTGTGAGACAGAGACAGAGTTTCCAGAGGCCTATCAATCGTAATGAAATTTTTTCTGTTTAAGTTCCTTAGAAGAAAGTTGGATATAAAAATGTTTGCCAGGTGGGCCATTCCAGAGTAATCGAGCTATAAACAGTTGTATTGTTTCTTGATACACAGATTCTAAAAGGGAATTGAATGCTAAATCTGGATACTACATCAGAATTTATTAGTGGTTTGAGGCGAATTTCAAATATTCTAACGAAGTTAAGAACCCGTGAAAGTTTCAATTACTTTGTTGAAGGTCTAACTACATTTACATTTAAGGCCCGTTTACTCATGTGTAGCTATGATAAAATATTGATCCTACATACTTAATCAGGCATTAATTAAACGGTCCTAAGTAAAATAGTCTTCCTGAAGATAGCGCCGAAATGCATAGAAGAAAAATAAATATATGTATGTTTTATTAAAACAATCGATCCGAAAGCTCCAAAGACACCTCATTTGATAAACTATAACCTGGTCCAACAAAAATTTCTTTGTGGAATTATCTTCCTCTTTGTTAAGATGGCAAGGGCAGGAAATAAGAACTCTGTGAATCTCTTATCTCTCTAACTTATTTTGACCTGAGTCCTTCATATTAACGATACATTTTTTATGCCCATCACTGAACCATATTTTACTAAAACTAAAAAAAAAATTATTTCTCTATCTTTCGTGTAGATAAAAAATTTCGAGAAAACCGAAAGCTATGAAGAACGTAAAGAATTGGCACGTGAAATATATGACAACTTTATTATGGAAGAAATGCTCTCTCATACATATGTAAGTGACCTCAATAACCTCAAAAATATTTGCATGCATGAAAAAGTAAAAATTAACATTTTATATGCAGGAATATTCCAAAGAAGCTGTAGCCAGCGTACAGAAGTATTTGTTGAAGAATGAAGTACCCGTTAATTTGTTTGAGGTATGTAAGTGGCGATGGTAGTGGATATTTATTCAGTGAGGGTTCAAACTACGGCTAAGCTAACTAGCCAAATTTGTCGCATTGGCATTTTTCTTTGAAGTTTATTCTTAAGCTTAATTTCAAGCGTAAGGTTAAATTATAGTTTTGACTCAAACTGGAAAGCTAGGTCAAGACTAGAAATCTGAAAATCTTAAAAAACAATTACCAGCTGCGCCTAAAAGTATACAGTATATAATGCTGCCGTTTGAGTATTCGATATAACTTTTACTAAACCTTTCAAAAATTTTTTTTTTTATAACAGCCTTATATCGAGGAGATATTCAATCACCTAAAAGGCAAACCATTTAAGAAGTTCTTGGAAAGGTAAGTTAAAAATAATCATATGAGACAAAAACAATTTAGCAAATTATTGATTTTCATACATTTTCCAGCGATAAATTTACACGGTTTTGCCAATGGAAGAATTTAGAGCTTAATATCCAGGTAAGTTTGACTTAATGCTAAACTACCCTTTTCATTAGTAAAAATTCATTTAAAATATTTCAAAACTAAAAAAAATTTCCCCCCCCCCCTCTAGTTAACCATGAACGACTTTAGTGTTCACCGAATTATCGGACGTGGTGGTTTTGGCGAAGTGTATGGCTGTCGAAAAGCTGACACTGGCAAAATGTATGCCATGAAATGTTTGGATAAAAAACGCATCAAAATGAAGCAGGGCGAAATGTTGGCATTGAACGAACGAACAATGTTGCAAGCAGTGAGCACAGGGGTAAGTGGTATTTGAAGTGTTTGTTGAAGAGAGATAGCTTGTACTAGTAAAGAGAAACTGTTTCAACTCAGTATCGAAAAAAGTAAAAAAGAGATTCGAGGGAAGGTAATTAAAAATCAGTACTGGAATTTACTAACTTATAGCGATTCGGTTCGGTTCGATTTTTTCAATAGCGATTCTGTCGCTTGCACTATCGAATATGCGATTCACTAACTTATCTATAACTATGCGAGCAAAAGATTTTTCATCCCGCGATAAAACATACTCTAAGTACTCAAATGCCATTTTTTAATAATATTAATATGGATATTATATTATTTCAATTTTTAATAAAAAAATCAAATTATGTGTATTTTATTTAACGACATAGAAAACAACTTCAAATTGTGTGTCGTTTACTTTGCGAAACAGCTGATTGCGTATAATCGAAAATCCAGAAAAAATGGTTAGTGAATACCAATATCGTGATAAATATCGGTACAGCAAAATGTCGATTGCGAATGTGGTAATCGAAGTTAGTGAGTTCCACTACAGGAATGACTTAATAGCGATAAAAACCGATAGAAAATAGATAGTAACTAAGCGATAAAAACTCCAAATAATTAATAAAATTGGTAATTTTTAACAAATCTCAAGAATAAAATAAAAAATACTCAGATAATGACTTTTCCGAAAGGTAGTCTTAAGTTCAGTATAGGATGTACATACATATGTAGTTGTTATTAATTTTGCTTCGAGCATTAAACATATACTTTCCAACACTTATATATTTTCCTTCTTTTCAGATGGACTGCCCATTCATTGTTTGTATGACATACGCGTTTCATACACCCGATAAATTGTGCTTCATACTTGATTTAATGAATGGCGGCGATCTACATTATCATCTATCACAGCACGGTGTCTTCAATGAGGATGAGATGAAGTTTTACGCTGCAGAGGTAATTTTAATCTTAAGCTTGGAAAAAGGAATTTTCTGTTACCCTACGGGTATGTAGGTTTGATAAAAGTTGTAGAAGTTAAGTTCGGTAATTAATCTAGAAATTATTGCGATTAAAATTCGAGGCCTCTTCATGAACAAATCTAATTTTCCCCATTTAATATCATACCAAATTAACATTTCAGGTAATTTTGGGCTTGGAACACATGCATAAACGATTTATAGTCTACAGAGACTTAAAACCGGCAAACATTTTACTCGACGAAAATGGACACATTCGTATATCGGACCTGGGTTTGGCATGTGATTACTCGCGAAAAAAGCCACATGCCTCAGTGGGCACACACGGCTATATGGCGCCAGAAGTGCTTTCGAAAGGTACAGCCTATGATTCTTGCGCCGATTGGTTTAGTTTCGGTTGTATGCTATATAAATTGCTTAAGGGTCATTCACCCTTTAGACAGCACAAAACGAAAGATAAACACGAAATCGATCGAATGACTTTGACTATGGTGAGTGTGAAATTTATTTCAAGTGGTCTATTTTATTTATGATTTAAATTGCTTGTTTTGCAATAGAACGTTGAATTACCCGACTGTTTTACGCCCGAACTAAGAAGCCTTTTGGATTCATTGCTACAGAGAGAGGTAGACAAACGACTGGGATGCATGGGAAATGGGTAATTAGTAGCTTTGATAGAAATATTATATTTTTATTAAAATTTCAATTAATCATAATTTCTCAAACTAAAACAAGTGCGGATGAGGTAAAGATGCATCCATTCTTCTCGGGTATAGACTGGCATCAAGTTTACGTTCAAAAATATACACCTCCACTTATACCACCGAGGGGCGAAGTTAATGCCGCTGATGCCTTTGACATTGGCTCCTTCGATGAAGAGGATACGAAAGGCATTAAGTTAACAGATAGCGATCAAGAGCTATATAAATTCTTTCCACTTACAATTTCCGAAAGGTAAATGGTTTGATACTTTTAAACACGTTGCAAATTATAAAATGAATATGTTTTCTGTTCAGGTGGCAACAAGAAATTGCCGAAACAGTATTCGAAAGTGTTAACAATGAAACCGATAAAATCGAGCAAAAGAAGAAAGCCAAACAAAAACAACATTTCGATGCTGATGAAAAGGAATCGGATTGCATTTTACATGGTTACATTAAGAAATTAGGTGGCTCTTTTGCATCATTATGGCAAACTAAATACGCTAAACTTTATCCAAATCGGTAAGTGTGAAAAATGGTCTGAGGCTCTAACTGAGGGTTTAAGTTAACATATGTTAAAGAATTGTACAAATTCAGAAATGGAATCTATGCTAAAATGCTTTTCAGTAGACGTGAATCAAAGATCAAAATTTTTTATTAATTGGCTTAAGCGTCTAGTTATGAACCTTGCGCTCCTCCTTAACTCAGATTTCCAGAACTAGGAAAACATATATTAAAATCAATAAGAAAGCAAAATAAAATTACTCAAGCCGAAAATTGATGAATTAAATAAAAACTATATGGCGGAGTAAAACGAAATTAAAAAAATAGATAAGAACCAGGAAATTCGTATGAAATTGATGACTTACAATCGGAAGGAACAGATTAACATTCATAAGAAAAATTTATAAAATTATAAGGGAATTTATATGACAAAAAAGGGGAAAAAACTGATAATATACGTAATATAAGCGATAGAAATGTTAAAATTGCTACATATAACGTCTTAACGTAAATTAAAATAAATATTGGTTCAGACAAATTGAAACAGATAATATATAAAATAACTTATATATGTATGTATGTTTTAACGAAAAATATCGATAAAATTTTGAAATCGAACTCAATTGGAATAGGAGAAAATCAGTAAAAAAGTTTCTGTGCTAAAAGCTTGTATAAAACTGCAACAGCTCACTAACCTATATTCTCTTCATGAAATCCAAGTTTTGTGTAAACTTTTGGAACACCCTATTAATCATAAATTCACAATATTCCTCTACAGATTAGAGATGTATTCAGAGAGTGGTAGCAATAAGCCAGAACTAATATTCATGGACCAAATCGAGGATATTTCATCCGATTTCATACAATACAAAGGCGAACAGTGCATACAAATACGTGTTAACGATGGATCACGTGATGGAAGGATAGTTCTCACAAATTCTGTAAGTTTATGGTATATTTTGAAATATATAATGTGTTATTAATTGATTTAAGTTTTCTTGTTTTTGCGTAGGATGAAATTGGCTTAAAGGAATGGGCATTTTCACTGCGATCCGCACATAAAAAATCGCAAGAACTTTTAGGTTCTATGGCACGAAAAGCAGGCAAAATTTATGGAAGCGAACGTGACGCAAATAAATCATTGTATATATTAACGGGAAATAATTCAATTTCCAAAGTCTCAAACGGATCCAACTAGCAAATACAATACAAGGAATGTACAACAAAAAAATTAATAGGTCAAACGTTGATGATGATGTTGAAGGAGGTGAAACAGAAGCAGAAGCAGCAGAAAAGGGATAAGCAAATGAATGAAAAAAAGGAGAAGTTAAAGAAAAAGCACCAACTCCAACTCGTATTTCAGTTTTTTAAGCAAACACTTTTTTTATTATAAGTACAGAATGTATAATAATAATTTTGTTTAGACTAAATATTTTTCGATGATGATTTATTTACATAAAATACTACATATATTACTTAATTTTTTAACTACTCTTTTGGGAAAAAATAAATCTAACAAAAATACACGCATACATACATTAATATAGATGTATATTAGAAAACTGTATACCAAAAAAAAAAAAAAAAAAAAAAAATTGCACAAAAGTAGCAAGAAAATATTGATGAATACTATAAATACTAGGGTGGAGCGACATACATATGAAAAAATTCAACTCTAATTTAGATACTTTTTTATAGCGCAAAGAAAAATGCAAAAAATTTCCAAAACTATGAGATAAACTTTTTACTATTATTTTCCAATCAATATGGTTGCTATATATGTATGTATATAATTTGACAAAAACAAACGCTTCTAGATAGAAAAATGCGTAATTTCTCTTTACCTATTTTTTTAATCATTGTTTATAGAATTTAAAATTGAAAGAAATATCTTCTTTTTTTTTAGAAAATCTGTAAAATCTATTTTTAAGCAAAAAACTGTTGACTTCATAAGGTTGCAGATTAGTTGTAATGTTTATTTTTGCTTTGTAATCTTAGCGGTGCTGTAATCTTTTTTCGGTAACCAAAAAATTCGAAAATAATTTCCTTAAATATTCCCAAATCTAAAAAACTGCTATCGTTAAACTGTGATTATTGGCTTGTTATGGGTTAATTTATAAAAAAAATTTAACTTTTTTGTTATTTCAAAAAACCCAAAGAAATTGATTTGCAGCTAACAAAATGTTTCTTTCACTATAAAATGTAAACTTTTTAAGCTACAAGCTATACCCAAGAGTGAACCTTTTTTCTTCTTTTTACTGTGCTCCACCCTAATGCATACCTCGACTGATGATAAATAAAAATAAATATGAAAAAAGTTTAAGTGGAACCAATGCAATAGTGTCAAAACTACATAAAAATTTTACTTCTCAACTTCAATACTACACACACACACACACCAATTAACGCATAAATACATTTACAAATACATGCATTAACATTAGAAATGGGCATATCAAAGTGATTAATGTTAATTAATTGACGCACTTTTGTGTAGCAATGGCCCAACGATTTGTTTTCAAATAAAAAAAAAAAAATTTAAAAAAACCAAGTACGAATTTGCATTTGAAACAAGAAACTATACTAAATAGAATAAAACAAAAAATATATGAAAATAAAATGTGAAAAAAAAATAATAAAAAAATTATTAGAACAATCAATGTGGTAAATTTGACCGCTGGTCATGTAGTTATAGTTGAACCACCTTTTGATGTGGTTTTAATATCTGCATACATGCTTACATACATACATAAAACATATAGCGTAGCCATACATACATACATAAACACATACATCTAGACTATGTATGCAGGTAAAACTGGGCTTTAGCAGCCATTTAATGTGCAATTGCAATGTTATTCGAAATCACACGCCTATCATAGAAGTAGTAACTGATACATACATACATACACACACATACAAACATAAACTTATATATCATAATTTTGCTGTAAATCGTACGTACAATTGTGTTTTAAGTTGTTGTTAATTTTTATTGTATTTGTGTAATTATTTGTTAACTAAATGAAATTCTGCATAGAATATGAAAAAAATCAAATCACTACCTTTTGTTTTTTAATTACATTTAGTGGCTGCTCAGAAGGTAATTAAATGAAAAAAAAAACTAAGTGTCCTTTGTATTTTGCTATTTACTCCATTTTGCACACGTCATGCAATAATCATTCACATAACCGCAGCACATACTTTGGCACCTTGTTGTCGCAGAAAATTGCCCTTCACTCCTTGCAAAAAAGGCTGCTGCATCGGAGTACTTCAAAGCACATCCCTTTCATATAAAAAAAGGTGGTCCAATTTACATGGAGATGTCCGCTGACTGGATGGCCTAAGCAATCTCGGTGTAGTTCATTACTTTGCTTCGAAGTATGTAGTCTATGCTGCACCTACGTGAGAGTACTTTCAAATCCTTCAACCTGCCCATTGGCTTCTTTTTAGTTCACCTTTTATTTCGTTCCCTTTAATTTTACTTTTCCTATTCCTTTTAATTTTCCCTTTACTTTTCCTTTTTATTTTCCTTTTACTCTTAATTTTCCTTTTTCTTTTCCTTTTCCTTTTAATTTTCCCTTTTCATTTCCTTTTTATTTTCCTTTTCCTTTTACTCTTCCTTTTACTCTTCCTTTTCCTTTAAATTTTTCTGTTACTTTTCCTTTTAATTTTCACTTTACATTTCCTTTTTATTTTCCTTTTACTCTTAATTTTGATTTTAATTTTTCTTTTCCTATTCCTTTTAATTTTCCATTTCCATTTCCTTTTTATTTTCCTTTTACTCTTCCTTTTCCTTTTAATTTTTCTGTTACTTTTACTTCTCCTCTTCCTTTACCTTTTAATTTTTCTTTTACTTTTCCTTTTCCTCTTCCATTTCCTTTTCCTTTTTATTTTCTTTTTTATTTTCCTCTTCCTTTTCCTTTTACTTTGCTCTTCATTTTCTTTTTCCTTTTAACTTTTCCTTTTAATTTTCACTTTACATTTCCTTTTTATTTTCCTTTTCTCTTAATTTTGATTTTAATTTTTCTTTTCCTATTCCTTTTAATTTTCCATTTCCATTTCCTTTTTATTTTCCTTTTACTCTTCCTTTTCCTTTTAATTTTTCTGTTACTTTTACTTCTCCTCTTCCTTTACCTTTTAATTTTTCTTTTACTTTTCCTTTTCCTCTTCCATTTCCTTTTCCTTTTTATTTTCTTTTTTATTTTCCTCTTCCTTTTCCTTTTACTTTGCTCTTCATTTTCTTTTTCCTTTTAACTTTTCTTTTCCTCTTCCGTTTTCGTTTCCCTTTCATTTACCTTTTTCTTTACCTTCACCCTAACATTTACTTTCAATTTAGTCTTTCCTTTCCACATCTTTTCGTTGTCCTTTTACTTATGCTTTTAATTTTCCATTTCTTTCCTTTTCGTTTTGCCTTTTCTATTCAGTTTCAATTCCCATTTACCTTTTCCTTTTACTCCCCCCTCTTTTTCCGTTTTCTGCTCCTTTTTTCACTTTCTCTTTACATTTCATATTCCGCTCAATTTCACATTCCTTTTTCCTGTTCCTATCCCTACCCTTTTCTTCCATTTACCTTTCACATTTCCTCGCGATTCCCCTTTTCTTTAAATTTCACTTTGCAGTTATTGAAGGCGAGGCTAACTTTGTCTTTCTAGGAAGATCTTGATCTATATATCTAGTACTTTTGCCCGCATAAAGTATGGATGGAAAATTCTTTTACGGACTCTATATCCTTTCGGAGCAGCTGTACTACCAAATCTTGGGAATATATCCATTACGGAGATGTTTCTTTTTTTTTTGAGGAAAAGTTGTCTCGTTGGATATTGAGTTTTGTGATGTTTCCAATATTTGCTCATCTACCATAGTCGGCTCTATCGTACCGTAATGACTCGTCGTACAGGTCGTAAATAGGGTTCTTGCATATTTGGCATATATGTATTACATATATGATATTTGGTAGGTGGGTAACGAGAGTTTACGTTTAGGTGCAGCCTGAACCGTTGCCTTGTTATAAAATTAGATGGGTAATACAAGGTAGCATTATCTTATCAGGTGATAGCAACTTTTTTCTCAAATTTTCACACTACAAATTTAGCCACATTACGATTTTGCTATTGTTCCTATGAATTACAAAAACAAAGTACATTGAAAATGTATGGATGTGTGTTTGTAAATCGCCTTGTTCCTGTTCGTCGGAAAGTTTTTATTTTTTTCGTTGTTTTTCGAGAGAGTTTTACCAAAAAACATATAATTCTAAGAGTAAAAAACTCACCGGTTCAAATTTCAGTCAGAAATCGGAAAAATCTGAAATCGAAAATTACAAGAGTTTACCAGTTCACCCAAGGCCGGCCTTTCGTATTGCGCGAGAAGATAGAGGATATGGAAAGTGGGACTGATACATCTCAAAAGGGAAAAATATAGTGGGAAGTAAGAGATTGAAATGTTGGAAGCTGAGGAGAAAGAGAGGAAAAAGCGAAGAATCATATTAGTATAGATGGGTTTCGAGATTGAGTCGGCGAGAAATCGGAGCACCTGGAAAAATCTAATTTTGATAAAATTTTTATTATAAAACGAAATTATTTAAATTACACCAAAAAAATCTAAAAATATAATTTATAATCTCATATTTTCTAAAATCGATTTGTATGTGGAAAAAATAAATGAACGAAAACTTTTTTTGAAAGACCAAATGAAGATTAAACAAAAGAATGATGCTAAAACTATATACAAACAAACAAAAATACATATTTGAACTTTTGCAGTGAGATGAATTGAAATTTGGAAAAAACTTAGCCAAGATAATATTGTGGATATGGTGGTGGAAAGTAGCCGGGGAATGCGCCACCCGCATTCGGTTGTACTGGAATTGTTGTTGTTACATAACTTGTAGCACGCGTCGGCACAACAGCGCTCGAGAAGATCGTCGTGTAAGCGGTACGAGCGCCAAATGTTAATTTCAAAACTTTACTATTCGTTTGTGTGGCAATCGTTTCGTGCACAATACTCGAGGTAATCGTTTGGTATTGCTGCAAGGGCAACAGGAACGGATTTATGGAGGGTTGTATCGATGGGTATGGCAATGTGGGCTCTGGTGTAAATTGCTGTGCCGTAAATTGTGGTATGCTGGGTAGCATTAATGATGGGAATTGTTGCTGTTGTTGTTGTGCTTGTGTGGTACTTTGTAATTTCCACATAGCCAATCTTTGTATTTCTTCAGCGGTTAAATTACCACTCGCTTTGCCAAAGAGATCGGCTATATCGGAGAATTTCGGACGATAGGGTTTCTCATCTTTTGTATTTTCTGCATTATCCTCATCACCAAATTCAAGTTCTAGATTGATTTCAGAACCAGCCTCATCAAGATTAGCACCAAGATCGGTAAAACTACTTAACGGTACATCCGTTTCTAACGGTGATAATGTTTTTGTGACAGTTATGAGACTTGTTATGTCATACGTTTGGGTGAGTGTGATGTAGGAAGTTTCATTGATCGCATCAAAGACGATGGGTAACACTTGTGTGCGCAACTTTTGTGTTGTTGTACTAAATGAGTCTACAACAGTTTCTAAGCTTGGCGTTTCTTCGTTCTCTTGTATGTGTAAAGCTCTAAGCGTTGAGACGGCTGTATCGCGTTGCAAACTAGGCATTCGTGTTGTTGTGGCCAATATGTTTTCGGTAAGAGGGCCATCTAATGTTGGCAAATCAGTTGGATCGGGAGTTAAAGTTTTTTCAATAGTCGAGGTGACTGTTATGAAGCGTGTCTTCTTCAAACCACCGACCTGGAAAATAATCAAGTGGGAAATTTATAAAATGTTTGCTGGGTTTTATGAGAAAATCACATGGAAAGATCCCGGCAAGTAACTCAAATGTTTTTGGGAAAAAATGGTAAGTGCAAGGTAGACACTGCAAGCTTTGGAAGTCACTTATCTTCTTTGCCTTCTTCAAAATGACAAACTCTTAAGATTAATAGGGTGATGTACTTCTCTATAAATACTAATATGAGTCACCCGTTAGAATAGTGCTGACGCCGAGATATGACCCGGTAAGTAGTGGCTAATATTTATAAGTTTCCGTTTATATCTGCGCTCTTAGAAAGTCGTTGGGATGAACTATGTGTGATGTAGAAAATCTTTGACCAACCTTTCATCTGTCGCGCACCAGGTTGGCCTTGGAAGTTGCTAGAAACGACCGCTAAATGCAGAAATATCGTGGTACCAATCGAGCGAAAACTTAGCTGTCTATGGACCTTGAGCACCTTAGTGATGGACAATAGTTGGTCGTATTTTGGGATCAGGTTTTTAAAATTGAATGCCTTCTAATCATACTATCTAAAATGCAAGTCTCTCTAATAATTACTGCCAGCTCAAACTAACTCAACATTGCATACAATTTCTTACCTGAAAAGCGTAGGGCGTTTTAATGGTGGCCAACTCATAGTAAGTATCCTTAAAATCGGCTGGTGTTGATATTTCTACATTCAATGTTTCGACAAGATGTTGATAATTACCACCTTGATCAATATTATTAACAACAGCACCATTTTGTGAACCCGACGACTCCAAGTCTACATTTTCTGATATTACATTTAGGTTGGGATTACCAGCTAATGGATCTATTGCCTTCGTCGTATTACCATCGGCGGCATTTTTACGTATTGCTACCCTGGGTTTCGGTGTTGTTGTATACTGCCATCTTCCCGGCGTGCGATTCAATTTAAACATATAAACGCTCGTTGAAGCTTGTTGCTCCACGTCCACATTTGATGGTCTCACTTTGGTGCGGAAAGATTTGCGTGTAGGTTCGGCTGAGGTTGCCAATACGATGGCACTATTTTTGTGCGCAGCCGATGATCTATTGTGTTTGCTTTTTCTGTAACGAGTTGCGAGTAGTTTGTATGTGTTATTACTCGTTAAAATATTGTATTAGACAGTGTTGGGCGTTCATCTATTAAAGGTTTAATTAATTTATTAAAAAACGCCTGCTGCAATTAAATTTTTTAAATTTAATTAATTACAATTGAACAAATGAATTTTTTAATGCAATATTCTTCTTCTTTAAATGGCCATCTAACCACCTAATGCAATCATCGTGGCCAATATTTGGCGTGTTCCAGTTAAACACAAACCCAGACCTGTATAAAATGTTCCATGTAAATGCAACAACAACGCTGTGATCTTGATATTTTTCTGGGTCAATTTCGGATCCGTAGTAGTAGATTTTTTGTAGTAGATTTTTTGACAGCCAACCCTTATTTGATTAGTAGCACAAACATGAATATGTATACACACTTATTTACACAAACAACTCTCATGCAGCTGACCCGCATCGTTCCTGTTAAATTATGACCGTGATCCGACCCAGGTCAGCAAACTGGAACACGCTTATTGTGATTCTAAGAATTTCTATCCAGGAGCTGCCACTTAGTATTCCTTTATGGAGTTGCCAACTATTTGATTTTTTTGTTGCAACAGAATGAGATATGCCAAATAAATATCAACCGAAAGGTATATTAGGTTGTATTTCAAAATAAACTTCCACTTCATAGGTAGGATACCACCAAGGGTTGCCACCTAATCGTATCTTAATTATTTTTTTGCGACTTCTTAAGACCTTTCTACTAAATTTCGTATAAACATATGGGTGCCCCCCATAAATTCAGACAGAAAAAATTCATAAATACAATTTTTCGAAAAAATTTTTTTTTTTAAATTATTTTTCTGAAACCAGGAGTCAGAAGTAAAAATTCAAAAACGTTTTTTCAGAAACCAAAAAATTCCGAATTAAAAATTCGGAACACATTTACGGTCATGCATTAACCCACTCGTTATCTAAATTTTTTTAAAAGGCTAGGCTTGAATGGGTTTTGATACACTTAATTGGTAAATATTTAAAATTATAACCCATGAGCGTTAACCCATTGACGACATAGGCTTTAAAAATTAAATGTTTACATTGTTAGTCCATATTTGGGTCATGTATTAACCCATTAAATGCCTTTATTTTTTTTAAATTCTGAAATAAATTTTTTTGCCCGCATGTTTAGCGTTATAACATAAGTAATTATTCATTAATCCTTTGGTGATCAATTTTTTTTACTTTAGAATTCAAAATAAAATTTTTTTAAATAGGAGTTGCTATAAATATTTGTAAAGAGCAAATGTGTAAGGTTCTTTGGCAAAGTAGCAAAAGAAAAATGAACCAATGCTTCGTAAAATTTGTTTTTCACTTATTTCAAAGCCATTATCACTTATCTAAACATTTAGAAAGTAAAACTTCAGAAAGTGAAATTCAGATCTAAAAATTCAGAAAGTATCTAATGAGACGGCAGAAAAAAATTAAATTTGGGCAACATATAAACTCTCTTACAGAACTCTTGCCACTTGGGAGATTTTTACTGAGTTGCCCTCTATACAGAAAAAGTAAAACAAATTATTTGTTAATTATTTAAGTCACAAAAAAATTTAAAATTAATAAATTTTATATCGCAGCGAATCCGAATTAAAAATTCTTAATTGTGGTACCTTATTAATTATTTTAACAACTTCAATTTGCCCACCACTGCTATTAGACATACCTTTTTGGTTTACTGCGCGTCGAACTCTTTTTGTGACTTCGACTACTTTGTGACATTTCAGTTACAGCTTCAGTTATCGTTACTTGTTCTTGTTCATTTGCGTTTGCGTTGGCGCGATAACCTTTGCTACCACTAGGTCTATTCGCACCATTTAGACGATTATTTTTGTGTTCTTGGGGTGCGGGTGATTTGGGTAGCGTAGGGCTTGTCGTTTTCAGCACACGTAACGATGCTGACGTGGAAGCTCTTATTTTTGGTTTTTTACCTTTTGGTCTGCTTGGTGAATGTCCTTTGTTAGGCGAAGTATGGCTGTCTTTCAATTTATGCGTCGTACTTTCATGCACTACAGCAGTTTCGGGTGCGCTATCTTGTGTTCGTCGTTGATTGTGTCGATTACGCGGTTTATCTGTAGCTTTGTTGTTAATCACACGATACGTTTCTTCGGCATATTCGGTTGGTTGACGTGAGAGTAAATCATATTCAAAGACATTATTCTCTATTTGTAGTGTGGGTTGCTCTTCCGCGGGAGCGATGAGTTCAGCGGGTTCGTCGGGAATAGCTGGCGCAGCAATAACTACCGAGCTACTCGTTGCTACTTTAATACTTTTCTTGTTGCTTTTTTTATTTTGAGCCTCAACAATGTTGCTTTTTACTTCCTTCTTCTTCTCAACAGGTTCAGCTGGTACAGTTGGCACAGCTGGCGCAGCGGTAACAATCGAACTACTCGTTACTACTTTAATACTATTTTTGTTGTTTTCTACTTCCGATTTCTCTTCAGGCTTCTCGGTTTGGGGCACATTGGAGCTCGTTTCCTTGGGAGGCTCCTGCGTTGGCAATTCTTTAGAGTTCGCTGTTGCCTTTGTGGGTTCGTTGTTTAGTACCTCCTCAGTGCTCGTTGCTTTTGTAGGTGTACTACTAGTTGGTGGCTCTTCAGAATCGGTTGCCTTTGTAGGTTTTATATTATCTTCTTCAGGTGGCTTCTCAACAAATGGCTTTGTTTCAATTATATTTGTTGGTATGTCAACTTTCTCTGCAAGAAATATGTGAGATAGTAATGTGAGAGCTCGAGTTCATGATTTAACATTTAAATTTTCTAGTAAAGCAAATATTTTGCACTGAGTAAGTACACATATCTGGATATGATTTGGATATTATTAAGATATGAAAAAGGTTTTTTGTAAAGCAAGTGGAAGAAGGTAAGTGAAAGCTTTCGTTAAAGAAGCTATGAATTCCATCATGGCTCCAAGCTAGAATCGGTCTTAACACGACGGAATTTATATTTGCAGTTTCCCTTAAGATTCTTTTGATGGGTCCTGAGAACAAGCCCTGTTTTCTCTAATGTTTGGAAATTATTAGCCTTGGTCGCTGGCCACAAAGATATAGAGCATGAACCGGGGGTTCAGTCAGATTGGGAATGAGCTAAGAGGATACTTACAGATACCAGATGACAAGATAAATAGCTTCAAGGTGGACCAAGGACATTTATAGCGCTGCAAAAAATGTCAACGCCACTACTGATCCACCTGAAGGGCAATCAAAAAAGATGGAAAGCAAGCGAGGAAATTTTTTTAGATCTTCTTGCTTAAGATATGTGGACATTCTATGAAGGAAGCAAATCAGCGACTTACAGAGCAATCTAAGCCAAGGTAAGTCATTGTGGAGAGAGTAGGAATATTTCTACACTTTTACAGAGAATCTACTATGTGGGACCAGTAAATAAAAATTTAGCTGTAAGTAATTAAAAAATTTCAATCTCATACATACCAACTGCTGGAATACTTTGTGGCGAAAAGACCATAACTGTATTGCCAATGATTGTTGTGAAATCTAGAAATCCATAAACCGTCTGCGTAACGAAAGTACCATCACCATTCACCGATGAGAGGGGATTTACTGTAATAGATTTAGAATGAGTCACTTAAACGGATTACACGGCCAGAATTCAATTTAAGTTATTCATGAAAAATATCTAAAAAAATATATATTTTGTGCACCTAAAGTTACGCAATTTTAAAAGTGTTGCATACTTTTAGGCGTATATATTTTCAGGATGTTCATGAACAAAGCTTACCATTCAATATGAAAACGATCAAGAAATATCTGTAGTCCATATTTGTAGCTTTTTGAAATACTTCTTTAGGTTTTTAATTCAGAAAGTTAGTTTGTTTTGAGCTAAAAATGGAGAAAAAAAAACAAAAAATTAAATAAGTAGATATTAATGTATTAGAAAAAATTTCGACCAGAAAAAAACGATATCTATTGGATCTCAGGTGCTACGCTCAGGAGCCGGATAACAGCGAAAAACAAAAAATGGAGAAATATCTATGTAGACTGCTCACCTTTCGCTGACTTACTGAATATGCAGTTCTTGGCTTTTGGACAAAGTCTAGCTTAAGCAATACTTTTAGATTAGAACTGTAGAAGAAAAAGTTTCTTTGATAAAAACCAGTTTGTGAAAGCCGTCTAATATACATTTAAGGAAGCGGAAAAACTCCGCTTGTTATCATTGGTACATGTAACTTTGTTGGATTTTTACAATCCCGAGATTTTCGGGAGCTGATTTTACAAGTACGTTTTCCTGGGTTTAGCGAAGTTTACGTTATTTTTTAGCACCTTTACACAAAAAAAAAAAAAATGTTTACGCTTATATGTATATCAAAATTTGTATAAAATGTTGTTTTAAAAATCTCTATATAAAAATTTTATTTTTTTTATGAATATGAGGGTATCAGTTAAAAGTTAATCAATTTATTGTGAAACTATCTAACTTTGAAACATTCAAGAAATAATTGAAGTTTTCCAATATATTTTTCATTTCCTTAATAACAAAGCAAATTTTTCGGGATTAGCAACCCTAATATAAACATAACTACATTTAAACGTGTGAAAAAGTGCATGAAGCGGCTCATTGGATTGCTGAATCCAGATTGTCATGTTTTTCCAGTTTAAAATAAAAATTTTCACGCTTAACAGAAAAGGAAAAGCAGCGTATTGCATGACAGTCGCATTATCTAAATAGCAAGTGTGTTTGTTATGTACAAACAAAAGTCCATTCAATGTTGAATAATATTGGCTGGCTAATTTTTTTATTTAATTTTTGAAATATATTAATTTTAAATAAAATATTGCATTTAAATTTTTTAATATTCAAAAAACTAATTTTTTTTAAATCAAATTTTTAAACGAAGACCAATAAACTAAAGACTGAAGCAACGAACTTGCATTGGTCAGGTGCTAGCATGGTTACCAACTTGCTCAATTTGGATTGAAATTTAACCTCTAGTTTCAGCTTTAGTCCTTCCACACTGGAAATCTTATGAGTTCAAATCCGATTACATAACTTTATGTGACTTCAGCGGTAGAGAGGGGCTGCGTCACTCACCCAAACGAAAGTAGTATTTATGTATGTATGTATGTATATCAAATTATGCTATATGTTTTAAATTAAACCCAAAACATGGGTGAAGAAACCCTTCCACTCCATGTGTTAGGCAGACATTAAGTATGCCTTTCATTGTGCTTAATTTTATATAAAAATATTTTGGACCAACTTTTGCAGACACCACTGTATATAGTGGCATATTTTCGAGTAATAAAATGCATGCTAAACTTTATGTTGTCCAACAATTAATATACCGGTGAAAATTGCATACAGTTCTATATAGTGGCTGTGAGTGATGCACGAACAAACACACAGACAAACAAACAAAAGCTTTATAAACCTTTGTACTTAATTCGACTACATTAAAAATCTCATTCGGCTATTGTAAAATGACCTGCAGCAATAATAGCAGCTTTTCAGAACTATGAAGGTTTCCTCCAAGTCATTTAAAACCGAAGCAGGCCTAAAGAAGTTGCAATGGCCGTAGGTAGAGATTTGCTGCGATATCATGGACTTTTGTTTTAGGAAATGCAATTATAAGTTGTACGAATTGCTATGAACATCTTGTTTTATGAAGCAAAGGAAGGATTAGGTCAGCAGTGGAGTTGGTAAGAACACATAGAGAGTGAATTGTCCTTCATTGGTATTTCCAATTGGCTCCAGTTATGGCTAAAATGGTATGATTGTCAGCATCGAGTTGATAATTTACAAAAAAAAAAAACAAAAAAAAAAGGCGTGTGATTCACAAGGCATTTAATGTAAAAGTCTTTGACATTTTTTACTACAAAATTCTAAACTTGACATCCCCTACTCCGGGTATTTTACGCCAAAAATTGTTTTGTCTGAACTTTGGCGCGGCGCTCTTTAATATTCTGCGCATCATTTGTTCAGGAATAATTTATTTCTGAATTATAAATTGAAAAAAGTTGAATTGAATTCGTTGTTCTGAATTGCAGGTAAGAACCTACTATTGTTGTGGAAACACATAAATCAATTTAATTAACAGAGGGCAATAAACTAAAGACTGAAGCAACGAACTTGCCTTTGTCATTTGCTTGTTTACGCACGTAAATTTACAGCAAGTAGATGTACATATGTATGTATGAATGTATATATTTACATATATATATGCAATTTGTAAATTTAAGCATTACAGTGCAATGCTACGAAATTACAATAGCAAATTAATTGCATATTTATTGAATCATTTATTGTTGTAGATGTGGACAACAGTCATGGGATATGAAGTTGTTGTACGTGCCTACATATTTACATACTAAATATATGAAAATGAGCTAAAGTTTTAATTGCGTGGAAAACATAATTTTACAACTTCATCTCTATATATATTCACAAACATACAAACATACATCATACTAAATACATATATAGATAAACATCTCTTTTTGTTTTCAATGAAAAAGTGAATGGTTGATTGGAAGAAAGCTGTAATGACTTAAGTGATAGTATATCGACTTAAATACACATGCAAAAAAAAATATTAATATTATTTTTTAGAATGGCGTTCGCTTTATCTCTATCTTTATTTATCTTTTTTCTCAAATAAAAAAAAAAATAAATAAACATAGGAATATCTAAAGCTTGATTACCAATGGCACGTCTGATTTTAAATTTTCATATAAAACTTTTTTGTTGGTATTTTGTTTACTAAAACATTTTTGCTCAATAAAAAATTCCGCAATTTTAAAAAAAGAAAGAGGTCAGTGCAAAAAAAAACCAAACAATAAACAGTGATAGGTCTAGAAAAATTAATATTAAGATCTACACTGATATGCTTAGGACTTCTTCGAGACTACTTGGTTATTTTGGAGGTAATATCAGGGCAGTTTGAGAAATCAATTTGGGTTCTTTTCAGCACCATTTCGAAATTGTTTTCAGGATTATATAAGGACTTTTGGGATCATTTTGGAATTTTAGTGATCATTCTGGGAGAGTTGCAATGAAATTACTTCAAAAAACGAATCCCGAAAAGAATACCGATATAACCAGAAAAGAGACCATAAAACATCATAGAAAATTCCCAAAATGATCATGAGAAATACTTTAAAATAAATCCTAAAACTATACCGAAAACATCAAAGCAATCCCGCCAGGAGCCTTATTTTGTTTAGCAAAGGTCTCTAACTTGCATCCGAAATCAATTCAGCGAATCTCAATTTGTAGAGAAATATCCCGAAACGCATTCATAAATACAAAATAAGTCTATATTCACATGTGGGTATAATTTTGCTGTGGCTCGTTGTGCTTATTTTTTATTTTCAAAAGCTTAAAACTTTATTCTATATACAAAATTTGTTGAATAACCAATAATATTTCACTCATCACTCAAATATTTTTAAATATAAAAATAATAAATACAATTTATTTGTTTTTCTTTTTCGTTACTCGTCACTCAAATTTTTCAAAACGCCATTGTCTGGTAAGTAATTAGTAATTTTAAAATAATCAAAAATTAAAAAAAAAAACGTCAAGAAGTAATGAAAGTAGTTTTTAATTTTTTTCATTATTTGTGATTCTTTTGCCTATGCCAAAAAAATTATCAAAAATAAACAAAAGCAAAAACAATTAAAAATAATCGCAAGTAATCAAAAAAAATTATTTCTTATTTTATTTTATATTATTTTTGATTGCGAATCATAACAAAGTATAATTATTTCCAATTGCTTTTTAAAATAGTAATTAAAAATCGTAAACAACGGGTAATCAATCACTACTAGGCTTTTCCAAAAAATAAACAACAAAACGCCTACTAAGCCCTACTTAACAGATCTGTCTCTAGTTGTGTGACAACGCACTACATTTATTATGTTTAATGAATTTATTTATTTATTTATGAAAGCTTAAATAAAAAAAAAATTAATAAATAAACTGTACATTGAACTCATCTTTGACTTGATGTATAATATACAAACAACAACAAACAAAAATATTTATAAACAATTCAATGGTCTATTGTACTATTCGGAGTTGATTTAAATAATAAATAACAGTGTTAACAACTTGTATATAAAAAAACATACATACATACATACATGTGTGTTACCATGCAAATAAAAATAATTATTATTTTCTGCTAGTTAAAAATCTTTAGATTTTGTATTTGTAATTAGCAACATTTTCGGGATTAAACTTTTAACACTTCACGGTTGCAATTATTCCTTGATTAGGCTTTGTATTACTTAAATACCTTGCACAGATTCAAACATATGGAAGAGAGAATAGCGGTGTCTTTGTACTTATCAAGGTTATCCAGAGAGGGAGCGAAAGTGTATCTGCAACCCACAAAAACTTCTGAGATGCCGTTAAATACTATCATTGAACAAAATCTGGTAAGGTTGAACTACAATTATGATCTCTATATAGCAATCTAATGCTTTTGCCAAGCAATGGAGAAATAAAGACCTCTCTCGACGATCGAATATATTGACGTAAGACTTGAAATCGTGAAATGTCTCTAATGAAGACAGGATGGCCTTTGATGTTTAGCGAATAAAGCAGACCGCCGACTACGTTTGGAAGGAAGGAGCAAATGCAATTTAATAACTGCCACCCCCTCAAAAAATTTCAAAGCTACGTCACTGGTACACAACAGTTAAGACATTTTTGATTCATAAATGTTTATATTTCATTTTCTACAAATGTTTATTTAATTTATACTACCATAGCAATAAATTCACTTCGCATTGAGCTTCTTTTTTTTTTTTTTAATAAAAACAAAAATGAAAAACCTGTCCGTTATTGAGTACCCAACCATATTCGTATGGAGTCATTGAGTAAAACTCTCACGCATGGCCGTAATGCAAAATGTTGTAATTATTCTACATACAAATAAACACACACACACATATGTATGTAAAAAGGTATGTAAATATGTATGCCAGGCCGCAAATATAATTGAGCATTGGTAACAAAATTGAGTACTGGTAACTGAGCTAAGTGCATGTTGTTGTTGAATACATAAATATGGATGTGTGCCTGACATAGTCATTCGTATGTAAACATGTATGTGCGTGTTTCTAAAAGATTACGTACCTACACTTTGAGTTGTTTTTTAAAAATAAATTTGGTAACAATGAAGTAACAAAACAAATGGTCAATCGAGCGGCAAATTAAGCTACCGAAAACTCTGTTGTAATAACGAATACAAGAACAACAACAAAAACAACAACAATAATAATAACAACCGAAATCGCTCGATCAATTAATTAAGAATTATGTGGCTAGCTATTTATGTAAGTATGTATGTATGTGTGGTTTTAGCTTAATTTAAATCTTTTTACATACGTATATAAAATGTGCTCGAAAAATATTTTTATAGGTATTTAGGATTAAATATTAAATTTGCACATTTCAAATTAAAAATTGATATGCTATTGTTTGGTTACAAATATTAAAAAAAAAAACAAACGCCAAAATAGTAAAAATCAGCATACTTAATAATATGTATTTTAAGATAAATTACTAACATATGTACAATAGACTGGGCCAAATAAATAAAATAGAAAAACTTTTAATTATCTATTATTTTTTTTTATTTTATAATTATTAATTTTAATAAATTAAGCTTGTTCTTCAGATTAGCTAAAGGAAATGTTGTCAATGTTAAAGATCTTAATTAATTTCTAGATGCCTATCAGTGCGTGTGGATTTTGTAAACTGTTCTCATTTTTGTTTCAAAACTGTGAAACTATGGCCATAAAAAAAAAATTTAAATTAAAAAATTGTGAAGAGAAAATTTTTTCAGGTTTTTGTAAATAAAAGAAGTTCAAAACTATTTGACAACAATTATTATTCAATTATTATAAATACAGGCCAGCGGATCTAGGATTTTGTACAGGGGGATAGTGGGAACGTTCCAAAATTTTTTTATGAAATTTCAAGAACAACTTTAGTCTACAGTTCCTGAAAAATTTGATTTTTTGGATTTCGAAGGGGATGGTATATGCCCAAAATACCCCCCGTGGATCCGCCCCTGATACAGACTATGTATTTATTTTTGTTGTTGTTGAGCTACATTTTATTTACTCTTTGGTATAAAATTATACCATACATTACCTGGAAACATTATTTAAAAAAAAAATGGTCAGTGAAATAAAGTTAATTTAAGCTTCTTCTTACTCAGTAGCTGTTTATTGTGCGAAATCGTAATTTAGCTGCCTTCAAATAACACAGTCACAAATTGGACCCATCTGGTAACTCGGTATATACGCGGTTCGCCCCTAACCTCAAAAAAAAAAGGAACTAGTGTATATTTTTTGGCTTAAGACAAACCTGCCCGCATTCAATTCCCTTCAAGAAGCTGTCTAAACTATGTATGTATATGCCGCAAAATTTTATTAAATAAATTAGCATCGTTTGGCAGCTCTACACCAAACATGATACCAACAAAATTTAGACCAGCAATGAGAGACCTGTAGAAAATAATATTAAGATTTCTAAATATAAAGGATTTTTTATTTTTTTTGGAAAAAAGTACCAAATTAATTATTTTTTTAATTGGTCCAGTCTAGTATTTATGTATTATTACTGTTGGCTGCGTAGAAATTCAGTTTTATAGTGAGAAACGTGCTTTAAATAGCTGTAAATAGCGATCAAATTTAAATAATAAAAGCACCTAAACAATTTAAATAAAATAAGACAATAGAAAGGGGTAGAAATTAAAACATAAAACAGATAATAAAAGGCAAGTAAACGAGCCTAAGTTCGGATGTAACTTAACATTACATACATACCTAGTAACGGTCTAAAATTATCTCCACTCTGAGTTGGCCCTGCCATATAGTTTTAAGGTAGCATTATATTTTAAATAAACAAACTGATGTTAGATGTTTTGTATGGTGAATATAATTATTTAAATAAGCTCTTTGAATATTTTTAAATAATTTTGTTAGCATCCCGTAATTTATTCATGAGAAAAACTAACTAATATGAAAAGTATTTGCGGTTGTGAGCTCAGCTGAATATAAAAAAAAATTACATGGGAAAAAAATTTTAATGAAATAACAAAACAAAAAATCCAAAACAGAATTATGAAAAAAGAAGCAAAGCAATAAAACTAATAACGGAAAGCAGGACTACATGAAATAAATAAAAATCAGCCGAATAAGGCGACACGCAATAAGAATGATCTCAACCATAGTAAATTGATAAATAAATAATAATAATAATAATAATACAAAGATAACGAAGACCAAAAAATTAAAAAAATGTAAGAGAAATAAAAACCGGCTGCTAAAATAAACCAACAAAAAAAATACCAAAAAAAACAACAAAGTGAACGGTATCGAAACGCAACAGCAATAACAAAACCAAATATATCCAACGATTACTCTTCCCTTAAATAGTTTTCGGCTATGTAAGCATTTTTATGTACAGATTTTGTTATGTAGGAAAATGCATTTAGCAGACATTGAGATTTTTACATTCACTTTTTTGTAGCATAGAAAAGCGCTAGCATAATAACAACAAAAACAACAACAACTAAGGAATTTAGCTAAGAAAACTGTTACAAGGTATGTACACAAACAAAAGCTTTGCACATAGAGAGATAGAAACGTAAAAATTTAAGTACATATGGGGCATTCCACGGTAATGGTAATTGTAATTTAATATTTTTCAGACCTGTTAAATTTTACTAGCAATTGGTAATCAATTGATTAGACGGTTTACCTAATTGGTAATGATTATTTTAATTGTTTTCAAGAAAAGGCAATTATAAATTAATTATTGAGTTGATTAAAAAATAAAAAAAGATCATGATTACGAATATTCCAAAAAAAAAAAAAAATAATAATAATAATAAAAAAAATTAAAAATAATAAGAAAACATTTTTTTTTTTTGATATTTCTTCAATTTGGTCGAAATTTTTGATCAGTTCTAGTTGAGCGAAATTAATCAAAATTAAAAAAATTTTAAAATTATTAAAAATTAATGACTTTTTTTGATAAGCACTTAGGAACATATCTGCATACATACATATACATATGTACATACATACGAGTAGTTATATAAAGAAAAAAAAACTTACAAAAAATTCAAATTTTGCTAGAAAATCAAATGTGAATCGTCTGCGAGATACAAAACAAAATTCCAAATATTTTCAAGCTGGTAGCTATGGATGAAATTATTTGGCTTTTATTATCCTCAGTTAAAATTAAAAAAACTGATTTCATAAAAAAATTTGGAATTTTACAATTTTTTCTTCCTTTGAAAAGGCTGTTTTTGCAACAAAATTTTTTCAAATAAAGAGAGAATCGCATTCGCATTACTTAACAGTAGACAATTTGACAGTGAATGGTGCAACAGTATATACAACAGTTACTTCATACCGTTTTTAACGGGCACAATAGGTAAAAAATATTTTCAAAATGCAAGCAAACAATTCACAGGCATTTGCGCATGCGCGATAGGACACCCAACTCATAACACAATACAAGCACAGTTCAGAACTCACACGGTTAACACACAATAAACATATGCATGTGCTTAGCCAGTATGTGAATATTTGTAGGTAATACTCTTTTGTAAGTATGTATTTTTATTTTGTTAAATTTTTGGATTTTTTGTTTAATTTAAACTGTTTTTCCCACTTTTTCTGTTTCTTTACATTTTAAAAAATTGTTTTTTTTTTCACTGGGATTATTCGACATTTACCGCAAACTAATTAAATACTTTTATTTATTGCGAGGGATTTTTGCAATTTCTAAACACTTCGAAATTTGTGTATGCATTTTTTACTTTGTTATGTATGTATGTATGTACGTGTTAACAATTGGGTAGATTTGTATTACAGAAATTTCGAACTTTTTATATGTATTTGTATAAAAAAAAATATTTTAAGCCATTTATTTTATATTTTTTTAATTATGATATTCCTTTGATCTTTTTTAAATATTTCTAAAATATTTTTTTTTTAATTTAAAATTTGTTTTCTGTTACTTCATACATATGTACATATAGCTTTTAATTTTCTTATACATATTTGTATAAAAGAATATTTTTTAACTTTTAAATTTAATATTTTCTGAAGTGCGTTGTTTGGTTTGTATAATAATTTGTATTGTTATGTAAGCTTTTCTGAATTTTCATATTCGTTTATTTCTTTTTTAATTTTTTTACATTTTTTTTTTTTAATTTTTTTTTTTTTGTAACTCCGTACATATTTTTTTTAATCGTTTCGAATTTTCTTGTATTTGTATGAAAAAAAATATTTTTTTTTAATTATTGAACTATATATGTATTCTTGTATCTTTTTCACAACCATTTTTTTTGTACCTTCAGATATATTTTTTAACTGTATTTAATTTTTTTTAATCTCCTTCAATAGTTTTTGTTTCAAATTTATTTTTTTGTATCTTCATATATATTTTTCAATAGTTTTTAAATTTTTTTAATTTTCTTCAATAGGTTTTATTGTAATTTTTTATTTTTTTTTTCAAATATCACCATACAATTAGTTGCACGTAAAAAACTGGAATGTAGATACACGAGTATGTAGTTATTACAAGGTTAAATAAGCTATACGCGTTTGAAATTGAATTGCACTCACATAGAGGTTTGCTTAGATTTGTTGTTAGTATGTATGTAAATATGTATGTAAGTAAAAAGCCAATTCACATACGCCACACTAACTTTGAGATATCTTTTAGAGCATTCATACTTTTCTTTTGTATTCTGTATTATTTCAAATATTTATCTTCTTTATTCACTTAATTATTTCGCAAAACTTTTTCCCTTATTTGTTTTGTCAAAAAATCGCTTAATCTTACCCAACACAATTTTGTTTTGTTTTTATTTAACAGAAATAGAATTTTGAAACACGAGAACAAAAAAAAATTGTATTGTCAACTATTGTTAATTAACTGTGAATAGATACTAGGCACTTGCGCTCAAGGTGAGCAATTGCAGAAACCATTTCAAGCACAAGAAGTCAAATACGAACTGAAAGCTCCAACACGAATATGCAGCAAATATTACGTACGAAAAATGCCACAACAATACACCGACTGGCCAAAACACTGACTGCTCCAAAGCCAGCTCAACATACTCACAACGATACATACATACATACATACAAGTTCGCCTATGTAACATAACTTTCCTATATATTTATATCTACAAACTACCATAGCCTTAAAAAAATCGTTTGAGTAATTATATGTAGGAAGTAAGGAATAGAAGAAGCATTTAGGTTAGGTCAGTTAGAACAAGGTCCTTCAATATTCACCAAGATTTGTTAAAGAGATTTATTAAGTTTGCTCCTATGAAGTGAGAGAAATACATAAATATCCATATTGATTCGTTCCCAACAAATGGGCTTCTAATCTCAGTAGAAATACTTCAGTATTCAGAATCTCAGTATCTTACATTTGGCCTCAGTGCGTAAGTTTTTTGTAAAATGTAATATTAAAAAACACGAAACTGAGCTAAATTTTTTTCTTCTTCCATTTGTTCAATTGCTTTAGTTCTTGAAATAAACCTTATATAAGGTACACATTTTTTTTTTGGGAGCTGAATTTATAAATCTCTACATACTTACCAATAGTTTGTAAGTATGTGCGCATGCGCAAAAGCCACCTAGCATTGACGATATTTTACACAATCAGCAACAAGAGAGCGCCAACAATCGACCAAAGCAACAATAAAAGTGGGCTCAAAAGCAGCTGAGCGAAAAAATTGTGTTGTATAATTTTACGATTGAATCAAGCTGAATGGGACACGGCATAATACGGATCTGTGAAGTTGTAAGCAAAGTTTCGAAAGCATTAACAGTTGGTATATGCTTGTATGATTGTATATGTACATGTATGTATGTATGTAGTGGTTGGTGGGAAAAAAACATTAAATATTAAATTTTGTATGCATTCTGAGGACTGATTGAGATAGAATCAGGAATGAAACAAAAATTAAAACAAATAAAATTAAGTAAATTGAGGGAGTATGTGGACAAGCCAGTAATACAATAAAAAAAAATAACCGAGAATAAGGTTAAAATAGAAAAGGATAAAAGTAGAATAGAGGAAAAGCAAAATAAATCTCACAAAATAAAATAAACTGGAATAAAACACAATAAAAGCAAATAAAAAATAAATTCAAGTAAAATAAGTTTTTTAACTTAACTATAAAATAAAATTATATAAGTTAAAATAATAAAAAATAAAATAAAGTAAAATAAAATAAAATAAAATAAAATAAAATAAAATAAAAATAAAATAAAATAAAATAAAATAAAATAAAATAAAATAAAATAAAATAAAATAAAATAAAATAAAATAAAATAAAATAAAATAAAATAAAATAAAATAAAATAAAATAAAATAAAATAAAATAAAATAAAACAAAATAAAGTAAAATAAAATAAAATAAAATAAAAGAAAAAAAATAAAATGAAATAAAATAAAATAAAATAAAATAAAATAAAATAAAATGAAGTAAAATAAAATAAAATAAAATAAAATAAAATAAAATAAAATAAAATAAAATAAAATCAATTAGAACAAAATAAAATAAAATAAAATAAAATAAAGTAAAGTAAAATAAAATAAAATAAAATAAATTAAATTAAATTAAATAAAATCAATTAGAACAAAATAAAATAAAATAAAATAAAATAAAATAAAGTAAAATAAAATAAAACAAAATAAAATAAAATAAAATAAAATAAAATAAAATAAAATAATATAAAATAATATAAAATAAAATAAAAATAAAAAATAAAATAAAATAAAATAAAATAAAATAAAATAAAGTAAAATAAAATAAAATAAAATAAAATAAAATAAAATAAAATAAAATAAAATAAAATAAAATAAAATAATTAAAATAAAATAAAATAAAATCAATTAGAACAAAATAAAATAAAATAAAATAAAATAAAATAAAATCAATTAGAACAAAATAAAATAAATATTTAAAACCGCCGAAACCAGTTGTTTCAAAACCAAATTTGACAAGGATGTAGAAATTGTTAAATAAAATGCAATAAAATAAAATAAAATAAATGAAATCAATCAATATAAAATGCAATGAAAGGAAACAACTTGAAATTCAGTCCTATTTCATTCATTAATCGCTTTAGAATCTAGCTAAATGAAAAACATTGTGCAGCCCCCTAGTACTTATGCAGGTAGTTATACGTAGTATGTATTAATCGCTTGTCTTGCAAAATATGTATATGAAAAATCTATAGATCGAATAATTAAGAAAAATTACAACAACAGATTTTAAACATCAATCAAGTTGCCACAAATAAATGAAATAACGGTATCATAGAGCCAGCAAGTTAAGAAAATAGCAACAACTATTGGCAGAGTTTTACTAATGACGTAGAAACAAAAAAATTTGTATGGAAGTCAGTCAAAACATGGTCTCTTAAGCAGAATATCCGGTGTGGGTTCTATCACTATAGCGAATGCCACAAGGAATAACAAAAGAAGCTAATCTCATAATTCTAGACTTTATTCAACTTTTTTTTCATTGAAAGATTTTTATGTAGCCAACCAGAGAATACTTGAAGCCAAAAATGCTTCTATCGATAGCTGCTGAAGACATGCACTCTTGAGCTAGCTCCTTGTTTACTTATTCCTACATCAAACTTGTTTCAGTGGATTAAAAGTGCAAACAGATACCGAACGACTAACAAAGCCTACATCTAATCCGATCCGGTTAAGTCGTTTTTGTGTATTGTTTGGATCTATTTTATGTTGTCTATGAGCATTGTGTAAGCTGAAGTTCAACCGCAAGCAAGTGACCGATTGCAATTCCTGAAGTTTTGCATGAATTTAGAGTAAATCTGGTTCATTGGACAAGACTTAAAGAACCGGTTTCATATTTCAACCAACACTGGAGTGAAAAATAAAAACTAGTCAGAAGAAATATTGATTTACAACTAGGATTTATCAATTCATCTTAAACTAGTCTGAAGAAGAAGCAAAAACTGTAGCAAACAAAATTCATTGTTTTGGAGAATTAACCTGCGATATCTCTCCGATGTGGCGTGAGTACTTATCCGCCATATCCGAAGGAAATTAATTTCACTTAATAATTCTTACAATGAGCTGTAATTTTTTTGGTCCATATTGAACTAGTTTGAAACTAATATATTGCTGCCCAAAATGTGACAATCGATATTTCGTAGGGCATGATAAATGTACCAACTGCTTATATAGGTTTTAGTTTTGGAGTAGTTTGCAACCAGTTGGGCATTGCTGGGATACT
Organism: Sphenella marginata; assembly: GCA_951509765.1. NCBI lineage: Eukaryota > Metazoa > Arthropoda > Insecta > Diptera > Tephritidae > Sphenella > Sphenella marginata. The sequence continues at coordinate 51,154,531 of OX608083.1, forward strand.
TTACCAACACAAACAAACAAACATATTAATCATATCAAACGGAAATGTTACTAACACATACAATTTGTGCAACATAGTTGCGGAGAGTTATCGAACGTTTTGGAGACTACCATGCCCCCTGGCTGATTTTCGAGAGCAATTACTAACGTTTGGCGCATACATACACACATACATACAAACAAAGAGATACATTACAGATTTATGATAAGTTAAATTTAAAACCTACAATTATTTGTATACAACCAATTTTAAACGAATTTTAGAAATTATATATTTTTAGTAAAACCACCAAAAAAGCAACAACAACATTTAACACTTAATTAATATGCAAATACAAATTTGAGTAAATTATTGCATGTTATGTATCATGGTCAAATTCGTTATTTAATAAGAAATGTTTGGCAATTAAACTTGGCAGTTAAAAAACCAACAACAACAACAACAACAACAACAACAGCAACAAATGGCATACCAACAATCAGCATCAAATTTTGAAAAATAAATCATTTGCGGTGAACCATTGCATATACCGACATTGTAGACAATATCAAGCTAAGTGAACGCGCATTGATCAAAAAAGGCGAAAACAAAGTGATCATGAGTGATCTATGGATAGTGTTTCGATCTATGGATGTATCTTGATAAAAGGAGAAATGTTAGATCCAGCAAATGCAGGCAGTGATGTGCAACTCGATGGTTGATCTACGGATATGATGCCTCCGACCTCTCATTACCCATCTTCTCTTTCCTTTCGGAAGGAGGGATGACATGACCTAGAAGGTTGCAATGGTCATACCAAACCTCTCCCACGACAGTCGGGCAGTACCGCAAGGGAGTACCGGAGCGTACCAGATTCATATCTGGCCAAGGACTGTTATTTCGACAACACTCCCCAAAACCTTCGGGGAGTGATTTTGTTGTTAAAACAACAACAACAACAACCGTGGTGAATTCCTGCAGGCACAATAATGGTAACCTGATAATCGCGAATTTACGGGAAACAAGCCCAAGGGTTTAATTTCACATCACAGAAAAATAGCCACCAACAAAAAGAAAATACACCCGTGCCTTTAATTTTGTTTGTTGGTCTTCAATATGTTCCCAAAAGCAAATGGCGTGATATTTAACTACAAATTTTCATTTTGTATTGACCGTTTTTTATTTATCGCTCGAATTAAAATAGAGTTTTATTTACTTAAATACATATGATTCTAAAATAAACATCATTTCTTGTCTGGCATAGTCAGTTTGAAATACATTTCATGTCTAAGACGGAGTTTTCATTTTAAAATTACGAAAATGTCATTTTAACATTTGAAAATCAGGATTTGTGTCTATGGTTGTTGGTCACAACGCTTTCTTCAAACTTGAGTTTGGTTTTTTTTTCGCTTATTGCCACCCATATTCTATGGTTTGTGAGTGAAATAGTTGACACAGGGTGACCATGCAAAAAACAAAAAAAAATGTTCATACCACCAAGCAACTTATTTTTTTTTTCATAAGGGGACCCTGTTGCATTTCATTTTAGCTAAAATCTTTGTTTTATATGACTATGATTGACCAATTGGTTTTGATTGCTATCTCGCAAAACAAAAATTATTTTGTTATTTTATTTATATTTTGCTAAGTGCATACTAAAAAAAATTGCTGTTATTATAAGCACTTAAACGTAAAAATTTCCAATTTATTTAAAAAATTGCCATACTCGAATATTTGGTAACAAAAATATTAAACAATTTTGATAAATTAGAAATTTACTCGATTATGATAAAACGATGAAGTGCAATAACACCTACGAAAATAACGCCCACGTCATTTATATTGCTCAGATTCTGATAAATCGGACCACTTTTATTAAATAAAAAAATTTAAATTTGAGCAACCTAATTAATTTCTTTCGGCAACTTTTCTTAACAAATAATAAATATGTAAATGAATAGAGAAAGAGCATTTTTTTGCGGGACTGATAAAACTCGAAAAGCTTTTTAAAAACGAAAAGGTCGCAGCTCTTACTATATGTACATACATATGTATATGGGATGGCGATAGAGCTGAGCGATGTGGTATTCATTACGATTTGACGAGGCTATTAACAATTATTCAATTTATTTTTAAATGTTTAGCCTAGAAATCGCAATCTTGAAAAAAAATTTTTTTTTTTTTTAAATTTAAGGAGCGCTAAAATATATTCAATTACTCCGCCCTAAGACAAGCGCTAAAAAATTGTTACACATCATAATTATATATTAATTGAAAATTTAATGAGTTAATAAATTTATGAATTAGAAGTTTGCTTAAAACATAAAGTAAATGGCGGCTAGCATCCGCGGATATCAGGCCTTCAAACAGTTGTTGTGAAGTTTTTATACTCAGCTGCGCATAGCGCATATAGTGAATATTTATTTTACTCTCTCGAAACTCAAAAAGTAAGTTTGTGACCGAACAGGAGTCAGTAAAAACTTGCAACCAAAACAGCTGTTGCCATTTTGATTGGTTGAAATTTTTGTTGTTGCTTTCCCTTGTCACGAGCAGCTGTTTTCACATACAAGTTTTATTTACTGTCAATGAAATGTCAAAATGCGATCTCTCTCGCTGCAAGTGCTTTGTGTAACCGAACACTTTGTCAGTAAAAATTTTATAAAATTTTAAAATTTTTTTTAAAACAGCTACTATTAAACCTTGCATTTACTTTTGATTTACTCTTCTATTTGAATAGTTTTCAATCACCTTTTTTTATTTACAACAAAAATGTTAAAGCATTAGATATCTACCTTTTCCTACTGGGCATATTTGCACTTAACATTTTTAGACAGTGATCTACACACCTATTTCTTGAGATAATAAGTAACTCACATATATGTTTTAATGTTATATACACATTTATATACACATAATTTTTGCCAAACAATTAAAGAATAATTCGCTCCAAGTTTTATTTAATTACAATTAAACGCTGTAGCTGTGGGCGATTTGTTAAACAAAACTTCCTGTTTTATTTTATTTTTAATATGATTGATCGATACAATATTTTATAAACTACTAATGTGTGTTTCATAATTATAGCTCGCGATAAATTTTTTTTTAAACAAAAAAGCTCATAGTGAAAATTATTCAGTTAAACCTTTTTCAAATAAAATTTCTTTGTTAAATTTATGTATGTATATAAAATTATATGCAGATAGTTCCTTTATAAAAAAACTTTTAAATCAATTTTTCTCAGTTTGTGGAAAAATTTTAAAAATTCTTGGATTAATAAAAATTTAAGAAAAAAAATTGAGGCAAGATTTTCCAATTATTTTTTGGGAATGAAATTTTGTATCCTACCAAATGCTTGTCCCACCAATTGCAATTCAAGACCGTTAAAAATTTCGTTGAATTGTGAAAATATTCCGTTTGTGCTATATTTATGTAGCGCACTATTCATGTATATGTATGTACGTGTCCAAATATATTGGTAAGCCCATATTGCTATTTCTTTGAATTACTGGTCAGCTCAATATTATTAATAGTTCACTGATTGGAAAGTGAACAAACCGAGATAATTAGGAATTTTACCACTTTTTAATCATAAAAGTCGCTTTCAGACAAATATTGATTTGCGAATAATTTTGCGAAATACAATAATCACGTTTGAATCCACAGCCATGATGAATTTGTGATCGTTGCACGTTTTGTTATTGTAAGCCACTTTTCAAGCTAAGTCGGGAGAGATATCGATTTTTCAAATAAAAAATGTTAGTTCAATTTGAATATAAAATTTATAAAACTTTATTTTTCGTAGGTTTTTTAGTGTATTATTTTTGTCTAAGATACTTTTGAAAATGTTTCTTATAAAAGTGGGATTGGTCCTCAAACATATTCGTAAATTTGTTCGAAGCATTTCTTGTAAGGAGGGGTCCCGTTTTAATACCTTACATTTTTGTTGATTTATGTTTAATAAAAAAAATTCACTTAATCAAAAGTGGGCGGAACGACTTACTCACATTTCTGAAAATTCACAAAAAATAAAAAAAAAGAATTTAGTGCTGCCGATATTCGCAATATTTTTTTCTTACAATCCCAGAGTTTTCGGGATTGGAAATATGCTATTAAAAGTGAAATATGTGTCACTTAGTTTACCATTTATTGATTGAATACTTATTGTTTTCTTTTTATTTTTTTGTATTTAAATATAACATCTTTTCAGGGGCGGATCCGTGGGGGTCGGATCCAACACTGCTTGCTTATGCTTTTTTTTTTTAGGAAAATAATTTCCTTTAATTACATTATAGCTCGTCAATGATTTCGTTATAATTTTTCATTTCTTTTGGTTTATGATAGTCAAAATATCCTTTCGTTTTAAGTAAAAAAAAAATATTTTTAACGTCGTTACTTGTTTTACATATGTATGTTTTTTAAGGTCATATAATTTTCTCCAAAAAGATTTTGAATTTTTACAATCAAAAGTGCTACAGAAGTTACAAATTTCAGTATTATTATTTCAAATTTCGGGTTGTAAAATTAGATCATGAAAATTTCGGTATTGTAAAAATCGAAAAAGTTCCATCCCTAATCCTCTTTTATTGTATTTTTTTTTTAAATATTCAAACTATAAAACTAGGCATGGCATATCAAGTCTGTTAAATGTTGATATGGAAAATTATCTACGTTACAGACAGACTGTCATGGCTTCATAAACTTATTTTCCTCCTGATCCCCTTGATATATACATACATTCATACATATGTATGCATAAGTCTAAATCTTTCCCACAAGCCATATTGAAAGTAAATGTATGTAAGAGCGCTTCAACTGAAAATTGAGTAACACAAATCTTTAGAAAGGGGAACAAGGTCTTTGTCTAGAGCAAATGCATGAAATGGGCGAAAACGCATGCGCCACCCTCAGCATTTGTTAAACATAAAAATTAATGTAAATTGAAATGTATTTTTTATATTTGGTTTTTAATTTTGGTAAATTCATGCGACTCACACTGGGTTAGTTGAAAGCTTGAGGAATAACCGAAACACTCTTTCGCATCAATATTCCAAAAACGCGGCTCTCAATGGAATAATAATTGTTGAAACACCGAATTTTTTTTTTTAAATGCAGCAAAATTAAATTTTTTTATAGAACTAGCACTAGGATTATTATTTACTTGTTCTTTTAATTTTATTTTTAAATTTTCTTTAAAATTTTATTTTTAAATTTTCTTTAAAATTAAATTTTGAAATTTACTTACGCTTCTTTTTTAGTTTTATTCAAAATTGTATTTTTAAATTTAATTCAAAATTTTATTTTCACATTTTATTTCAAATTTTATTTTTAAATTTTATCAAAACATTCATTTTTAAACTTTATTAAAACTTTTATTTTCAAATTTTATTTTTAAATTTTATTAAAACTTTTATTTCAAATTTTATTATTTAGTTATTTTTAAATTTTACCAAAAAATTTATTTTTAAATTTAATTTTTAAATTTTATTAAAACTTTTCTTTTTAAATTTAATTCAAAATTTTATTTTCACATTTTATTTCAAATTTTATTTCAAATTTTATTTTTAAATTTTATCAAAACATTTATTTTTGAAATTATTTTTTAATTTTATTAAAAATTTTATTTTTAAATTTTATTTTTAAATATTATTTAAAAAATCGTTAAAATATTTTTTTTAAGTAAATTCAATTTTATCTATTTCAAATGTTTACTTCTTTTTGTAATTTAAAATTTTTTTTCTTGAGATCACAAAGCAAACCATTTAGTCTCGTATCACTTTTCTGTTCATTTCATCTTTGCCAAAGCTAAGCTCACGCGCGACTAAATGGTCGTTAAAATATTTGTTTAATGTTTTCCTAATTTCGATTCGCATTTCGACCTATACATTAGTATTTGTTTTTGTTGTTTTTTTTTTTTGCATTTTTGTTTTTTGAATGGACGCTAAGCGGCGTTGAATAATCGTGGTTAACGTATTGCTTTGTTGTTGTTGTTGTTTTTGTTTTTCATTATTACAACATACACGCTTACAAATTTCAGAAGTTTGCTTTAACAAAGAAATGAATTATTCTTTTAAAGTTTTTATTTCACGGGAAATGAATTCAGTGGGTGCTTAGTTGGTCTGCTGGCACACACACCACTACAAACATTTTGGCGCTATTTGTAAAGTTTAAACAATTCTTTTGTTGGCTTATAAATTTAGTTTTTTCCCACCAAAGGCTTTAAGTTAAATTCTAGATATGTTTCTTTATATGAATTAGTTGCCACGCTTCTTTTTTTTTCTCAGTTTTTTTCATATTCGGCCTTGCCAAAATACCGAATGTTAGTTGAATATTTCCAACAACAAATTTCATTGCGTGTAATGGGGTGTGGTTTTGTTGTAGGTCAGCCGTCCTCGGTAGTGCATTTTGACTTAAAGGGCTAGCTGTGGTTATGAAGCGGCTCCAAGAGGTTCGGCTATTAGCGAGCGTATGTCTTGGAGCTACTGGCTCATTATATAAATATTCACACAAGTACTTCTCTTCATTTCAATTATGCCCTGGTTTTGGGACCGTTACCACAGTGCCTAGACAAGGAAGAGGGCAAGCCAGATCGTATTGTTGGATTTGTGCTAGGATCGAGACTGCAGACCAAAACAGATATATGATTGCCGCCCCCCCGAAATGACTATAAAATAATTTTTGGGTGACTTTAAGGTCAGGTTGAACAAGGAAGCAGTTTTTGGGTTTACAGTCCGAAAATTTCACATCTCTGAACGGCGCTAGTTTTATTGGCATCACAATTTTTTTCACAAAAATTTTCTGGATTTAACACAACTAGATACATACATACATACAAAAGAAAAATGCAAAAGAAAAATTTAAAAGCGTTCCAACATCCCTCAATATTCCATATTGAGCTTCATGAGGTATGGCTCATCCGCCTTACAACCCTGATTTGGAACCTAATGATTTCTTTTTGTTACCGAACATCAAAATAAGCAAGGTCAACGTTTTTCAACGCCTGAAGGAACTAGTTTTAGAGGTATCCTCTTCTGAGTGGCAAAAGGGATGGAGAATATTTTGAAAAAACAAGACAACTATTTGCCTTAATATTTGACTATGTTTTCATTATTAGGCGCAAAAAAATATAAAAGGCAACCCTCGTTTTTGCAAGTTAGAACAAATTTCAAATATTTTTCAAATTTGCTATACCAATCATTGAACGAAGCTGAGATAATTTTCCGTGCTTAGGGAGGCTCTTCAATAATGTCAAACTAGGGCCTGTCAGAAGTGACGCGGCTGCCTTTGATGACAGCAAGAACTTAATCTAATTTCAGCCAGCATCCAAAATTTTATAAAATTTTTACTTAGAAAGCGTTTGGTGACACAAAACATTTGCAGGGAGAGAGCGCATTTCGAAATTGCATTGGGAGAGGAAAATGCAAGTATATGTATGTTAGGGGAATTTGTCTCATTCAACTTACAAATGCAACCTTGTCCACGAAATATATATTTATCACATTGTCTCCCTTTTTGTGCTTCCCATTTCAATATAAATTGCGAAAACAGCTGTTAAAGATAAACAATGCCATATGCTTACACAGAAATGACGAAATGGAGGAAACATTTTTAGTACACTCCTAAGCAAGGTAGAACCTTCTAGTTTTCACCATGTGAAAGAGCGTCTTAAAAACAATCGAAACCAGAAAAAAAGTGGAAAAACTTTTTTTTTGTGTCATAAGCCAACTTTTCATAGACCGGTCACATATATTAATAAAAATCTGTTGTCGATTAGTAATAATTTGCCAATGATCGAAAATGCCCACCCCTAATATTTCCTATATGTATATGCAAGTGTGTATGTGTCGCTGTTTGTTTGAAGAAGCTGGTGCCTAAAAGTATACTACATATTTAATATACCAAAACTTAAATGCAGCCAAGCACACATTCAAGCATCACACACATATTTATCTTACCTAAATACCCAGTTGGAAAATAGTTCATTGATAGGAAAAAATACCGATATACTACATCTGATGGAAATCCCTGTCTGTAGTTTCCACATTTTTGTTAAAAGACATGATAATAATATAAAAATGTGTCGCAATATACTTCCAAGGATATTAAGGCCGAGCTTCTCTTCTTAGTTTTGGTGTGCTGCTTCTAATATTCAAACATATTTGTTTCATGTCGACTTATGGGAGGGCCGCTGAACGCTGCCTAGATTACTGGAACTAGTTTTCGACGGTGTCATGCTGGTTACGGTAAAAAGGCAAAGTTTTAATAGAAAATATTATATCGTGGAATGAGCCACCCTAGCTGAGTAAGCGATTTAAGAACGCCCTATTACGGAGTTCAGGCTCCGGTTATCACTAAAAAATGATGGCTGTCATGCCTTGAGGTGAAATGTCACATATGCAATGAACGGTGCCCCCCATAAATTCAGACAGAAAAAATTCAGATATACAATTTTTCGGAAAAATTTTAAAAATAACCCATGAGCGGCCATACGTTAACCCATTGGCAACCTCAATCTTCTTTTAACTCTGAAATCAAATTTTTTCACATCAAAAAAGTTTACATAGGCTTAAGTAGTTGATTTTAAGCGTTTTAACCCTTTAAACGCCATGCCTTAACCCATTGGTGACCTAAATTTTTATTTTTATAATTTCTAAATAAATTTGTTTGCCGGTATGTTTAGCGTTATAACACAAGTACATAATTATGCATTAACCCTTTGGTTACCAATTTTTTTTTTCTTTAAAATTCAAAATCAAATTCTTTAAATATGAGTTGCTATAAATATTTGTAAGGTCCTTTGGCAAAGTAGCCTATCTAAACATTCAGAGAGTAAAAATTCAGAAAGTAATTTAAAAAATTAATTTAGCCCAAAATTTTATTTTTTTGCTGCCGTCTCATTACTTTCTGAATTTCACTTTCTGAATTTTGACTTTCTGAAAAAATGTGTTTCTGAATTTTTGTTTTCTGATGGACAGTGATGCGCCAATTAATTATGTTGACTGTAATGTTGAATGTAATATCAGAATGAGTTTCAAATTTTGCTTACCTCCACTTAAATTCAATTCGTTTGCTGGTGATGTGCTGTTCTTCAAAAATATCGAAGATTCTGCTCGCCGTCGAAATCATATCGTATCAAAATTCATGTCAGATCACCTAAAAATAACGAAATTTTTAGTCAGTAAGTATGTATTAAACTTGTGCTCTCTGAAAGAACAAATAAGATTTTTTTTGTAACGGTCTAATGTACATATACATATATTAAACTATAGCACATTTTACACTTTCTTAAACACTAGCTTAATAAACATAAATAGTAGAAATTAAACAATAGTCGTATATCTCTAAGATCTTCCGTCTCAGGATTGCATTTGCGGATCATAAGTATCTGGCCTAAACAAGCATGTGTTCATGCAAACATATCTAATGAGTGCAATCTAGTATTCAAGTACTAGATACTAGCCATGTACATATATGGAAAATTAAAGTTCGTTCAACTGAAATTACTATCTTTGTTGCTTTTGTTGTTGTTACCGACATTTCTCATATTCCCTACCAACTGCCAGTTAATGGTATATAAACAAATCACCCTTTTCGGCAATGGCAAGTGCTAACTACTCGTGGACTCATTGCCCACCTGCTCTATAGCAAGTTAAAATAATGCAAAAAGAGAGAGGGTGGATTGCAATGCGCTTCTCTCTCTCGCTCTCTTCCTCTATTTGATCGTGTTGCTGTTAAAAATTATCGTATAAAATTTGGTACGTGCGCCCTAAGTTGACTGTTTCAAAGAGCATTTAATTGCGCTGGTAATGTTCGTTTATTAAAAAAAAAATGTGTAAAGGTATGAATTAGGTAAGTATGTATGTGTGATGGAATGTGCACTAGGGGCGTCCTTTTTTGGTATGCTTCTAAAATCTTATAGTTAAAAAATTGTAAAAGGCTAATGGCTACACCTTATAGATATTAAAGAAAAATCGAATCATAACTTTTATAGAGTAATAGAAGTAACGACTACAGTTTTTAGAATTTTTTTTCAGTCTTTGTTCGAGCATCACTTAAAAACCGCTTTATAGAATTGAATACAATTTTCACCAATATTGGTGCTAGTGGTCCAAGTTAAAGTATAGAATAGTTTCCATTTTGAAAATGATGTCCGGATGCTTCTGGTGGTACATTGTAAAACTTGCCAACCTTAATTTTAATTTTGTTAGTTTGGGACCGGTCTAATTTTTGCTTTAAAACTGCCAAACTCATTTACAGTATTTACTTTTAAACATTCTAGAAAATAATAACAATTAAACAAAAAAAAAATTATTTTGTTTCATTAAAAAAATTTAAAAACAAAAATACATTATATGTACATATGTACATATGTACAATATATAAATTAAAAGTTCCAATCGATGAATCACGGGTAAAGTTGTGCTCCCATTTGTATAATTTTCCGAATTTCGCATTTCATTTTCATTTCTCGATCATAAAAACAAAGAAATAAAAAAACAGAACATAAAAAGAAACAAAACAAATTTGTTAAAAACAAAACAAAAAATATTTTCTTTGCGATCTTCTATTACTTGTGAGAATACTGCAGAGGCGTACAAAAAAACAGACATGCTTAGCTGCACATACATACCCACACATACATATGCATACATATGTACACTCGACTGCATTTAATTCCGTTAACTTGTACAATACAATACAAAACAATAAAATGTTTGAAGAAAATTATTTACAAATTTTTTTAAATGTATTTACATGCATTCTCATATGCGAAACAAGCCAGAACAATCTTTATACAGCTAGTTCTTCTTCTTTATTGGCATGCGTCCGCTTTTATAAAGTTGTAGGGTAAATGTGGTAATATCCGGTTATCTTCATAGTGGCAATATTATTTTTAATATTTTAGCACACGTCCATGTCTTTAGATTTGTTCATTTTGGGACCTCTTAAACTACTTATTTTTATTAATTATTCCTTCTTAATAATTTTTGTTATTGTTGTTAGTAAAATTTAAATCATTTTTTTTGCTCTAAAATAGACTACTAGGCATACATTTCTTGTATGCAAAGAATTTCACTATATGAAAAAAAAATATGTCTAGCCAACTTTTGTTGCCATCACTGTGTAAAGCAGGAGTAAGGGCTAAACTTTCTGAAGAATGGCTCCTAAACTTTAAATTGGCCATCTAGCAGCACATCGGTAAAAACTGAGCTCGGTTTTATGCAGCGGTGCTTGTGTGATGCGCGAACAAACATGCAGACCGACAGACGAAAATTATAAAATCTATTAATTTGGCTTCTATTTTTGTTAGAAAGGGCGCCGTTCACACTCAGTTTAATATACATATTGATACTCCGTATAAAATAAAAGTAATTCAAAGTGTAAGAAAATGTCCGTTCATTACCACATTTACCCTATGTAGCTATGTATGTGGTCTATGACAATAAAAATATTTCACATGTGGACATACATATTTAGAACATTATAATACTCAACGTAAACTGAACCACTAACGACTTGATATTCAGTACAAAATAAATTTTTGAATTATCCTCTCTACCATTTGAACGCATACGTACGTGAGGACTGACGGACGGACGGACAAACGGATGAACGAGGGCGGAAAGTGGTGCCGGGCACTTTCATGCTATGGTGGCATATGCCATCAGTTTGGCACATATTACATACCTTTCTAAGTACATATGTATGTACGTATGTAGGTGTGTTTGTATAAATATTCAACAGTTTCAACAGTTGAGCAGCCAAACGGAACGGACGTACCGTCCAAACGACTGACGCTCTCTTTGTTTATAAAATGTTTTTTTGTTGTTGTTGCTGTTTTTTTAATTTTGTTTTTCCTTTATATCATCATATATTGTATTTGACTACATTTAGATACATTAGCGACTCACATTCATATCTATCTAGACTATATTGCATATGTACATACATACATAGCTCGGTACTACAAGACTTTCCATGTGCTCGCATAATTTTCATTTCAGCATTTCTAGTCGCTCAGTTTAAATTTGCCTCACTTGCGGGAAATACGTAAAACGTATACGTATTTGGTGGTGGTTTATCGGTTTGAATATTAAAAAAGAATTATTTTTGTTTTTGTTTTTGTATTTCCTGTTTTAGCTTCAACGCTGAAAGTTAATAAATTTTGTGAAGTTACAGTTTTTTTTTATTTAAAATTTTTAACTAAAAAAGTAAAAACAAGAAAAAACAGAAAAAAAGAAATATGTATAGGTTGCTATATCTCGTGACGGCATTAACGGTTTTAACGGTTGTGTTACAAAGAGGTAAGCATGTTTGCGCAGGATTAAGCGATTTCCATAGCAGCTCAACGTGCAGCAAGGAAACTTGTCAAAGCAGTGTAAAGTGCTTATATGGCTGAAATATACATAGCCGTTATTCATGCGTCTGTGTGTGTGTGTGTGTATGAAATACATAAATTCGTGCTGCTTGAAAGCTATTTTTAAATAGATTTTGGCTCAAGGTCAGAATGAAAATTCCATGTCGCCTATCTGTGAATGAAAATATTGAAATCTTTGTAAAACCAATGTGAAATGGAAAAACATACATACAAGAAATATTAAAAAAATATATAAGGAAATAAAGAAAAAAAAAGAAAATAAAGAGAAAAAAAGTAAATAAAGAAAAAAAAATTTTAAAAAAATATAAAAAAAATATAAAAAAAATAAAAAAAAAACAAATAGAAAACGCAATATGTATCGAAAGTGATTTCAGTTTTTATATTTCATAAAAAAAAGACGAAGAAATTGTATTTTTAAAAAAATTAACAGAAAATTCTTAGGGTACTACTTTAGAATGCTGTTCCAATAATGTGGGTTTCACGTTCGTAATTTTTGTTTAGTAGGCGTCACATGACGTCATTCTCCCACTCACTAGCAGTCTCCGCTTTTCTTCGCTCTAGGCGAAACTTTTAACAATCAAAATCCTTTGGAAAACATAAGTAAGGCGAGAACACTCATAGGCTGGATGGAGTCAAGAGCTAAAAGTGCTAATACCGGAACTTATATGATCTCTATCCTTTCCTCTTATGTGTAATTCTTATATCGATAGGCAATCCTTCTGAGCTCTTACAGAGGAGGACGACTATAAAATGGCCTTTCTAAAAAAATGCTAAAGTTTTCAAGGGTCCTAGCAATAAACAAGTGATTGAGGTGACTGGGATTCTCAATAATTGCAACATCCGCAACAAATATATGTAGATGAATCTCGTACAAAGTAGGTTACATTTTCTCTCTTCAATAGGTGTTTATTGTGTTCCAATTATAAAGCTTTCGGAGAAGTTTTTGGTTCTGGTGACGGTGATCCGAGTAGACGGTCGGCTTATCAAAGGAAACGCTCCAGATGGGCGTGGAACCTTTTGGTAATATTAATTGATGTGTCCATGGTGCTAGTAATGGCGACTTACTTTTATAAATAGGAAGCCGCTAGGTACATTAAGTTCAATGTAGCGATCTCTCTATAGTGAATATGACGTGGATAGAAGAGGTTAAAATTTGTCAAGTGTAGCTAAGTAAATTATCGGGCAGGAATACGTCTGCGAGCTCTGCTAATTGATGATGTTCATGGAGGCCCTTGCTGATTCCTTTTTTATTACAAATTTATTTCGGTCATTCTGGAATAGCTAGATCCTCGCTTGCTTAACGTGGGAGTCACCTTAACTTAGGGGAGGATTTCCATGTAATGGAGAAGGTATGTCCTATGAAAAAATTGATTGCACTCTCAGGACTTTGTTCTTGTCACCTTTAGATCTCCGTTCTGCAATGGAAGGATTTACTGCCAGTGAGAGCAATTGCCGCTTGGCGTAACGGTTAGCCCAATACCAACCTAATATCGAAGAGAAGTCATTAGTCAGAAATAGACGATTTATCACCTTCCGCTAATCGATGACAATGTGTAGATAGGACCTTCGCCCCAGCTCCTAAGCTTTTCAGAACTGGGAAAAATGAAGTTAGGCTTTACATGGGCTTTAAATGCAACCCTGTGCAAATCTGAATCCCAACAATCGCTGAATGACACTGAATGTGATCGTTTTGTTCGCGGCCCATCCTTTTAAGCTTGGCAAAGCGTTACATCCTTGGAAGATAATTCAACGTGTGCCTTATCTGTGTCTAAGATTGTATTCTCAATTTTTTTGAAGACTGTCACGTGGTTGATCGTATAAAAGGCCTTTGTAAAATCCAGACTTATCTTGAAGTCTTCCCTGATTTAGACCGCAATGGCCAAACACTTAAATGATCTGATTACTGACGTTATGATTCGTCATTTTCGAAATAATAAAACCGATTAAAATATAGTTTTCAAATTATAATTATTCGTGAGACTAATGAACTAATCATTTCAAGCAAATCGACACCTTTGACAACTGATCTAGCGCATATCTCTAAAAAACTATTATCTTAATTAAAGTAAATATCACAAAAAAAAATAAGAAAACATTTCCCATTTCCGTTATTGCAGAAGTTCATGCCATGGAGCTCAAAATAGAAGTACCACCACTAGTTGTTATAGAGGATGATGATGTTGATCCGATACCGTTAAACTGTCACTTTAAAGATGATGAGGATAGTCAATCTCTGGTGGCGAAATGGATGAAAGATAATAGAGTCGTTTTCCAATATATTAAAGGACATGGAGCTTCCGTAATCGTAAGAAATTTAAACATACATACAACTAGAGATAATACCAAATAAACTTTTCAACTATTTTACAGCCTGAGTTCAAAGAGGAGGTGACATCTTTATCTACCGAGCCTACCGAGGCGGACGATGAACACAGTGGCATACTTCTTTTAAATCCTTCAATTGAAACATCGGGCATTTACCGATGTCATGTGCAAACAGATAAAGACTCATTATCGGTAGAGAAGAAACTGCATGTTATCGATATACAAAACTATACACATAGCCTGAAATTCAATCGAATTCAAAATGAAACACAGCTGGAGTGTAATGTTGAAAATGTCTTTCCAGAACCGACAATAATCATACAGTGAGTATATAATTCGGTACAATATTTCAGTAAGATTGGGTATTGCGGGAACTTCAAATTGCATGGTCACTGAGGCTACTCTCTTTCTGCTTCATCTTCATTTAAAGAGAATATCGTTCACAATAGTGCTCACTTACACCGCGGGTGAGCTCATTCACAATGCAGACCTATAGACAGTTTTCTTCTTTACAGTTTTCGTCTTTACTTTACTTTTATAACACGTGACATACTATTTATTTTTTCTTGCTGCATAGTTTTAGGCGCCAAATGGTGGCAATAGTGTGACGGTACAAAGTGATTTTTTTTTTGCGTTTCTAATCGCTTATTTTTATTAAGTAACGGCATTTAGAGGTAAAATTTGCATTTGAAAAAAGATCTCGTCAGATAAGGGCCTTTCCATGTCAAATCGTCAAATATTTTTATTAAATTTCGAAGACATCCATAGTTTCTGAAAAATACAACTTTTTGGATTCCGAAGAGGGGGATTTGGGCCTGAGTTCTAATATATTCAAAGATATCCTACAATTTTCACATTCAGGATATACATATTTAGATCTGTGAGACTAGAAAGTTAAAAAATTAAAAACAAATTATTTTGGAAAAAAAAACCTTCTGAAAATGTCAGAATATCCTTAAATCTATGAAACCAGAAAGTAAAACAACTTTTTTTGAAACAATCCAAAATTCATAAATTAAAAAAAACACACACTTTTGAAAATTTCAGGAAAATTGATTCTCGAACTTTAATTCTTTCGACTTCGAAAAGTCGAAAATTTTCTAAAACTAGAAATCTATAACGGTGTTCGTCGTTTGTCTGTTTACTTTAGAAAAATTCAAACAAAAAGCATTTTTTAGTAATACAATAATTTCGCTTACGCTCTATTCCCTAGAACTACCGATGGAGAGGAAATACAAATTGTATCAGTGAATTCAACCGAGCTTGGCGATGGAAAATATAGTAAAAGCGCCATTGCTGTGCTCAGAACGGACGACGAGAGTGGCAGCGAATATCAATGTCTGACAATATTTGGTGATTTAGCATTTAACTTGACAACGAAAGTACAATCAGGTGGAATGTCCTTTAGCAGCAGTCATCACATTTTACTAATTGCCTTACTAGCACTTGTTACCTATCAAAAATTTAGTTTTTAATAGTCTTATTTATGCTTACTAACTAATTTTTTTTTTTTATTGTACATGTTGAATTTGTAAATATTTTTATAAGTTTATAGCAGCAAAAAAATATATATGTATGTATGTATATACATTTGTAAATATGTATAAAATTAATCGATAGCGATGCGCCGAATTGTTTTATCTGGATTTTAATAGAGAATCTAAAAAATTTAAAAATTATAACTTTTGAAGAGATTTATAAAAAATAAAGTTAAACAAAGCAAATATTTTAAAATGTAGTAAATTTCAATTGAATTACGCAAAATTAATAAATATGATGATGCCAGTCCATTTTTTGATAACTCCAATAATCGATTGCAATGTTTCTCATAAGATTGTTCGAATCAGCTGTTTTATAAGGTTACCGATAACGCACAAATAACGCCATCTTAGGGCAGGAGCAGTGTATTCTCATATAACAGCTGCCACTAAAATATACCATGTGATCTTTTTTTCACAGTTTAGGCATTTAATAACACTGTGACTTTTTCTACTTTCCATTCATTGCTTACAAATTGTGTATACCAAGTTTATTATTTCCATTCTATGGGACATGGTTCAATAATAAGTCATTTCATCAGCTGATTGAATTTTTTTGAACAC
Organism: Sphenella marginata; assembly: GCA_951509765.1. Classification (NCBI taxonomy): domain Eukaryota; kingdom Metazoa; phylum Arthropoda; class Insecta; order Diptera; family Tephritidae; genus Sphenella; species Sphenella marginata. The sequence continues at coordinate 51,171,313 of OX608083.1, forward strand.
ACTGCCCTACCAGAACACTGACTGTCATTTGGCACAACATCTGATCTTCAGTACTGTCAGTCTAATTGTCAGCGCTCCATACAAACTTTACATCACGGATACAAGGGGGCTTGCACAAAGCTGATGTAAACAACTGTGTACGTGTGAGCTTTTATTTCACTCTAACACAGTGAAATCGCCTTTTAATTAAGCATAGAGCTGTGCTGTTCCTTCCCACGTGTTTTATTTAATCACCGCTGTCTATAAGACTGTCATTTACTGTCATAAATGATACAACACTGTTTACACCAGTGCTGACCATAATAATGTCACTACTGACCAATGTGAAAAAGTACTAATGGTTTTTTGCATAGAGAAAAATTTATTTCTTTACATCACAACATTTGAAACGTTTTCTTCTAAGAATTAACTAATATAAGGACGTTCATTAAACATTACACAAATTCAGAAGTAAAGTACATAATGTGCGCCATATTTGTTGTATGTTGGGGTGGTGGCTTTTGGAAATGGTTGCGGCATATCCTCCTCGAAGTTCAGGGAACCTTGCTCCAACACTCCTAGAAAATAATTTTTTGTTAGAAATGATATTACTAGCAATTAACATTTAATTTACCTCGTAACACTGCATTTTTAAAAGTTTTCGCTTAGAATGCGTGCCGGTTGAAAATTTTCTAGGAATTTTGAAAATGCACCACTACTGATAATCATTTGATAGTCAAATGACAGTCACTAATGACCATATGATTCAATTGGACGAACTATTCTAGCACACATACAATTACATTTGCCATAACATATCCGTCTCACACTGATAACAGCGACCCCTAATTGTCACTATTTTGGTCAGTACATGGTCAGCACTGAAATTTTGAGTGTGAGTGTGTTAGTTAAAAAAATCAGCGTTTCTGGTAGGGTGCCGTATAAATTTTCAGAAGGAGATGCAAAACCAGAATCTAAAACAACCAAAATGTAAACAAAGGCGAATGCATTTTGGAATTTTGTGGTTTTTATAAAGCTCAACTCAAAACAATGCAAATATGAAGATATTATTCATTAATCATCACTTTTTAACTACACCACATAACTTCTTACACATGAACATTTTTCTGGTTTATCTTTCATTACCTTTCATCCGCTAACACAATCTGCTTTTGACAATCTGTACGCCAGTGTGCTGTTGCTGTAGAGTTGACCCTACCATGTTATTGTACCATGGTCATTCTGATAAAATACTATCTGCTATCAAGTATTCGGTTCTTCGCGCATATTTCTAAACAGTTTTTACATTTCTGAAGTTCCGTGTCACCCTGTTGTAAACGTTTCTTACATTGTTCCATTCATTAAACAAACAAATTGTTATCATTTGCACAAGTTTATCATTTATTTTTGATAGGTGAGCTTAAAATATAACAAAATGTTTTATGATCTTCACTAAAGTAGAACTGTACGTTATTGGAAGTAGCTAACCTATATTACAGTTAAAATGGCAACATAATCGTTCCTGAAGAAAAATCAATACTAACCAACGCAGAAAGTCGCAAACACAACTGGCCATCCCTTCATCTAGAATATTTAACCATTATAAAACTTAACACAAATTTATTTATTTATATTTAAACAAATATGACTTGTTATCGCCCACGAGGAACTTTAGCACGGGCTATCTTTCAAAAATATCACAATGATCGATCCTTGGAAGAACTTGATACTAGACTTGTAAGTATACATTTATATACTATTTGTATGTATGAAACTGAACCAATTCCTTAAAATTTTGGACATTGCTGTAGAAGTGTCACTGCTTGCCTGGGAATGAATCTAAGTTGTATGATGTATGATTGTGAATTTGTCCTAGAGAACAAAAGCTTTTCAGCTCATATAAGGAAGGTGGCTTAGCCTCCAGTATAAACATATTACAAAATAAGCACTTTTATTGCTTGTGTAGCAAGAGAAACACACACCAAACGGTTTTGGTTTGGCAAACCAATTACCATTTGGCAAAACGGACCAAAAGTAATGACGTGTAACTGGATGGCTGATCTACGTTAAGATGCCATTAACCTCTCAAGCGGCATGCCCTAGAAGCATGCACTGATCATACCGTCCCTCTGCTGCATTCGGGCTGGTACGACAAGGTTTTAGTAGATACCGGAGCGTACCGGATTCATATCCATATCGGATTCATAACGCACTTCTGGGACTTCCATTTGAAGATTCGGATGAAAATGCTAGTTAGGGAAAGTGGCGACTATGTCGGTACCCTTATGGGTAAGGTACTTAGATTATGGTTGATCTACGGATATGATGCATCTCATTACCCAACTTCTCTTTCCGAAAGGATGCCGGGGCATCGCTACAATAACATCTGCAACACTTCCTAATGTTTGTCTGGCATGCGGCTTGTCCCCCCCATAATACAAATCATCTTTTTGTCTGCTCAGCCGAGCCTACTCTTCTAACACCCATATCCCTCTGGTCCACCCCTGTCGAAGCCGCTAGGTTTCTAGGACTTCCGTTAGAAGAGTTTGATGACAATATTGGGCAGATACTGACTACCTAGGCAGGGCAACGTAGTGCTACAACAACAACAAACGAGGTAGCTATTATAAGAGACGACCAAAATCCGACCTCGGTTCCGGGGCTAAAAAAAATTGCTAAAATGGCATAAGCTTCTTGTAGGGGAGCATACTGGACTCATCTGGCAAAGGACTGTCATCATCAGTATAGCCCAGTTGCGCCCGTCCCATCCTGTTTCATGAGGGGTGCGACGACTGAGCAATAATAATAACACGTCTTAGTTCAGGTTGACACTTTGGCTAAATGTATTATGTGTAGAAAATCGCCTTTCAACAAACAGCATGTACACAGTAATTTAACCTATTCCCAAAACAGCCGGTTCTATCTCACCCTAATGACTAGGGCGATGCTCGACAGAGGGTTGTTGGTAACCCTATCTAACTAATCGTTATTTTCCGTTTGCTTTAATATATATTTCTTTTTTTGCTTCAGTGGTATACTACCAATCATGAACTACCTCCGAAATTTCAAACTAAGTTTGTACCACTACTTCAACCAGACGAATCAACAATGCGTTGGCTCGAACGTGCCAAACTACTTTCCACAAAAATTTGGCTTCACATCTGGCATGCTGTAGCCCGAATAGTTTTACAATTTTTTATGACACAGACTGATATAAATGGATATTTGAATCGTGGCTCAATGTTTATACTATCCGAACAACAATTTGGTAAATTATTGAAATTTGGTGGATTTGATGTAAAATCATTTGATGTTGTAAGTATACTTTGTATACGCTCATATATGCGCTATATATAAATAAATTCAAATATATAAATTATAGATACATTGCTTGGATATTGGTGCTGGCGATGGTGAAATCACCGTACGTTTACTACAATCCATTCTAGATCTACATCCAAATTGCAAAATTCATACTTTTGCCACAGAAACCAGTTGGACAATGCGTGAACGTTTAAAAAATAGAAATTTCAATATACTCGAACGTATAAATGAAGTACAAAATATTCAATTGATATCATGCTTAAATGTTCTAGATCGTTGTATTGATCCAATAGATCTCTTGGAAGAAATGTATAAAGCTTTAGCGCCAAATGGACGTGTCATACTTGCATTAGTACTACCATATGTGCACTATGTGGAAATGAACTCATCACATATGCCATTGCGTCCTTTACTAAGGCATTGGCCACAACGTTCACAACAGTTAAGTTTTGAAGCAGAAGCATTAGAGTTTTTTGAATTACTAGAAACAATGGGCTATCGCATTGAGGCTTGGACAAAAGCACCTTATTTGTGTGAAGGCGATTTAAGGCAATCATTTTATTGGCTAGTAGATATTGTAGTTGTATTGTCAAAAAAATAAAATTTTAGGTAATAGCATTTAAATAAATAATTATACAAGAATTTAATATGTGTAGCATAATTTTAAATGCTACATAAGTATCTATGTAATTTATTTATTCAAACGAATTTGTGGGGCGCAAACATAAATTAATTAACGGTTATGTTTAACTGTTTATACATAACTAAAATAAAGTATTTTCTAAGCAATTGGCCTTTGTATTTATCTACTGTATACTACACACCGTTTGTGGTATTAATACTTATATTTTGCGTATGCTATTGTAGTTGATATTGCTTAGAAAAATTGTTGAAAGAATTTAAAAATCAATCATTGTAAGTAAAGAAGTATATTAAATGTATTATTTTGGCTTTTAATTCATATCTGCGCTGTAGTCGTGTAGCTCCGAAAATACCAATTGTTTGCTCATATCAATGTTATTCCGTCTCCCCACAATACTAACCATCTATTTATCAGTTAACTGAGTCAACTCTTCTAACACCAATTTCTCAATGGTTCACCCTTTTCGAAACCCCAAAGTTTCTAGGAATGTAGTTAGAAAATTTTGATAACAATTCTATATAGGAGAGTAAAAATGACAGAAAATTCTGAACTTTAACTGCAAATATCTCTTCACAAAAAAAATGAAATTACGAGTTCGCAGAATTGATACCGAGGTCAAAACGCGTCTTTTGATACCCCTATCATATTTTTAGCTAATTTATTGGTAGTTAAGACGCGATTTGACCTCTGTAACAAGAATCCGAATCCGGAAAACCAATATTTTCAGTAGTTTGCGAGATATTTGCAATCAAAGTTCAGAATTTTCGGTCATTTTCATGTGGTTGTTGTAATCACAAATTACACTGTGAGAAAAGTGTGGGAACGGTGGCATGTTGCCGGACCCCCTGGACCCCTCATCTGAATCCGTCTCTGCTGGCTGTTCTTACTTCAGGTAGCCTGGCTTTGCTTTGTTAGCTTCTATGGCCAAATAAAAGCTTTCAAAGCCGTCACAATGAAGCACTGAAAGCTACTTTTTTCTCAAATTTTGACATTACACATTCAGCCGCCATACGATTTTGACATTAGTTCTACGAATTACAAAAACAAAGTACATTGAAAATGTATGGATTTGTGTTTGTAATTCGCCTGGCTTCCACCTTCTATTAATTCGCCTTGGTAGAGAGAGAATGACGTTAAACTCTCTCGAAACGCAAAAAGGAAGTTTGTGACCGAACAGGAGTCAGTCAAGGCAAATTCATTCTTATGGTAATGGCAGAGCGAATTCGGCAATATTCGCCTCTATTCGCTTCAAGTTTTTGTAATGTAAAATGTCATAGTGATAAAAATTTGAAATGACAACCATCGATTGTTTTTTTATATTTCATAAAAATTAAATTGAACTAATGGTGTCTGGAACAATAAATACGTGTTTGGACAGCCCATGCGTGCCTAAAATTTTGTTAAAACCATCATCATCGTACAATTTTGGTAAGTTGCGATGGTTTTTTTGAAAATAAATACCAAATACAATATTCAAAGCCAACAGTCAAATCATTCTTTTTATGACATTCTACATTACATGGCGAGTTAAAAACGTGAAGAAGAGGAAGTCAGCTGTTCACTTGACATTACCATTAGAACGAATTTGCCTTGGAGTCAGTAAACACTAGGTCTGTTTCTTGAAATCTCCAGCAAAGAACTGTCAGCGGAAGAGAGCCTCGCAAAAAGCTGTCAAAATCTCATTTCTGCTAGTTTTATCTCTCTTCTGCTGGTTTTTCACCGAACAGGAGCCAGCAGAAATTCTGTACTTACTTCATTTGCTGGTAAATAACTCATAGTTTTCAAAATATTCGTAAGAAATTTTACATTTCACAGAAATATGCAATCAATTTTGATTTTGGCATTTGTCACAATCAGCTGTTTGTTACTTGCTAGTTATTGCTGGACGAAAAATCTCCAGCAATCCCCAGCAGCGAACTTGCAGCGAATTGGCGCTCTTTCTCTCAATTAAATGTCAAAAAGCTGCTGGATTCGCTGCTAATTTTTTTAAAGAACACTTTTTAGGAATAATTATTCATAATTAGCAGTCAAGAAACAGACCTATTTACAGCAAAAGCAGCTGTTGCCATTTTGATTGGTTAAAAGTACAAACTTTTAAATTTTTGTTGATTTCCCTTGTCACGATCAGCTGTTTTCCACTCACAGTTTTTACGGAGTGAAATTCCCACAGTAGACTTGTAGAGAGTCAATGAAATGTCAAAATGCGCTCTCTAGATGCAGGTGTTTTGTGTACGCGAACACTTTCTCAGTAAGTTTTATACAATTTTATAAAATTGTCGACTTTTAAAAAATGTTTGTACGCGAACAAAGCTATACACTTTAGTACAGTTAGACTTTAAACTATTTTTGACAGTTCTCGTGGTAAAGAAAGCAAAGCAAGCGTGAATTGGGCCAATACCTTGAAGTGTCTAAAGTAAGTCGAAGCTGTCAAATAGATATTTCGGCTATTCAAAACTTTAAAGTGCTTCAAGCGAGTAAAGTAAAGCTGTCACTGGGTCAACTTACATACACTTTAGTAGAGTTCAAACAAATTATTCATTCCCATTACGCAGGCGCGAGCAGGGGTCCGGACCCAGCAAGCCTATACGAACCTTAGATGTTATTCAACAGAAAATCTATGGAGCGAACGAAAATGACGGATAAACCGATGGCTAGGCGATATTGTGAGCAGACGAATCGTTCGTCTGAGCTATCGTTCGCCATACATAATGAGGACCTAAATGCCTGTAACTTTTGTAATTATCAACAGATTTGGAAATTTTAACCCATTTTAGACAGAAAAAACTGCAATTTCTTAAATGGCGTGGATAATTTTTGAGAGGTCATGGGATATTTGTGTGTATTCTCCAAGTAAACACAATATTTCATATTTTTTATATTTATTAACTTTTAACAGCTTTGAGAACATATTTAATAAATGTTATAATATCTATATAAAAAATAAGTTAGTACAAGGTTTGGCAGAATCAACTGGTAAATAATCAATCAAAAATCCCAACAACAACAGTCTTCCCAAAAAACGACCAAACTCCAAAACAAAACAATGTGGGTAGGAACTTAAGTTGATAATATCTACTAGATATAACTATCTATCACATATTGTGACTATATTATACAGAAAACAAGTAAGGAAGTCTAAGTTCGGGTGAAACGAACATTAAATACCCACCGTTAGTTTTCAGAACGAGATACAAATACCATGACTTGGCAATGATATAGGCCCCAGAATCTTATTTGAATTTTTCTATATCAAAAAAGGGGGCGTGGTTATCATCCGATTTCGCCCATTTTAAATACCAACCTGCCTTGCCAAGAAAGTAACCTGTGTACCAAATTTCATGCGAATATCTCAAGTTTTACTCAACTTATGTTAATTTATGTGATTTTCGATATCGAAAAATTGGGCGTGGTTATCATCCGATTTCGTCCATTTTCAATAGCAACCTACCTTGGCCAAAAAGTAACCTGTATAACAAATTTTATGCAAAGATCTACAGTTTTACTCAAGTTACCTATGTTAATTTATATTATTTTCGAAATTTTCGATATCGAAAAAGGGGGCGTGGTTATCATCCGATTTCGCCCATTTTCAATAGCAACCTACCTTGGCCAGAAAGTAACCAATACACCAAATTCCATGCAAATATCTGAGTTTTGATGCAAGTTATGTCAATTTATGTGATTTTCGAAATTTTCGATATCGAAAAAGGGGGCGTGGTTATCATCCGATTTCGCCCATTTTCAATAGCAACCTACCTTGGCCAGAAAGTAACCAATACACCAAATTCCATGCAAATATCAAAGTTTTGATGCAAGTTATGTCAATTTATGTGATTTTCGAAATTTTCGATATCGAAAAAGGATGCGTGGTTATCATCCGATTTCGCCCATTTTCAATAGCAATCTACCTTGGGCAGAAAGTAACCAATACAACAAATTCCAAGCAAATATCTCAGTTTTGACGCAAGTTATGTCAATTTATGTGATTTTCGAAATTTTCGATATCGAGAAAGGGGGCGTGGTTATCATCCGATTTCGCCCATTTCCAATAGCAACCTACCTTGCCCGGAAAGTTACCTGTACGCAAAATTTCATGCAAATCTCTCAATTTTTACTCAAGTTATCGTGTACACGGACGGACAGACATGCCTTAATCAATTCCTCTTTTCAACCTAAGAACTTTCATATATGGAAATCTATATCTAACTCGATTATTTTGCGCCGTTACATAGTACCGTTATGTGGACAAAATTTATATACCCTTGTACTAGTACTAGTACGCTGGGTATAAAAAGTAATTTAATGCAAGTTAAACCAAGTAAAATTGCGGCCACAGTGGTGTGGAGGTAGTGTTTTTTCAAAACGGGGTCGCCCCTCGGCAGTGGTTTGGCAAACTCTCCGAGTGTATTTCTGCCATGAAAGGCTTCTCAGCAAAAATTCATCTGCTTTGTAGGAAAAATTTCAAAGCGGCACACCACAAATTGGAAGAGAAGCTCGGCGAAAAATCTCCTAGGAGGTTAATGATATAACTGTTGTATATCGCGCCATATATATATATAAACCAAGTAAAATACATTTTATTACATGTGGGAAAATTGTCCCTTCGTATACTCATCCAATCCTTGTTGTTTCAATATTCATAAATGCAGTAAGTGGGAAATATATGTACTATATTAAACAAAGTAGTAGCGAACTTGAAGTTCTCTCTTTTCTGTAGGAGTTTTAACGTCAAATGAAAAAAAAAAATGTTAACCCGTTCGATTTAAAAATTTCTAATTTTTATCTGTTTGTTATTTTTTTTTTTTTATTGAAGAAATAACAAATCGTGGTATCTGTTTACGACTGCAACCGAGTGCTGAAACACGTCCAAAAATTGCCGGGAGAGGTATCAAGAGACGCGCCCAGTACCCATAAATAATAATCAGATTCCGAGATCAAGTTTTTTGAGTAGTTTTCAAGATATTTGCAAACTAATGAAACAATTTGTGTACCAAAAAGACGGTATCGCGTTATTTTTTTAAATCATGGACAATAGTCGGCAACTCAAGGTGTAAGCCAAGGCGAATTAATAATTATAATTAATAATTAATTCGCCTTGGGTGTAAGCCACATAAAAACTATAGACAACGGCTTCGATTAGTTCCTCGGATTTTAGCAAATATTTTTCAAAATGATAACAATATATATTCCCGGAGACCGATTTTCATTTGAACCGAAAGGTGTCTTTGGTACTCCTCCCAACATTTTTTAGAACTTGATGATAGTCGTAAACAGTGGCCCAAATCGTTGCTATATTAATATATACAGTGGCCGGCAAAACTATGCATTCATTTTAACTATTTTCCTGTAAGAGAACTTATCAAGATCTAATACAAAAACTATAAATTATATTTTAAATATGTATGGGAAATTCGCAATTAGAAAAATTTTCAACTTTTGCAGATTTGTAGCGCATTCAATTTTAGTCTGATAAAGTGTTTGTTTCAAGTCTGTAAGAAATTTTCCTGATTTTTGGCGATTTTTTTTCTGAAGAGCTTTCGTGTTTTCTTTCATACAAATTTATGAACATAGTATTTTTTGTATGAACCAGACAATTTATATGAATCTATCTGCCTGAAATCCTTGTTGTGGCATTTAGGTACATTACCAATTCTTTCGCACAAAGTTGAAAACTATCACGGCCTCAGGTCTCAGTGTAATAAATTTCTCATCTTATCGCCAATCGCGTTTGATAGCTTTGTGCTGCGCGTGCTTTACTTTATTTGAGTTTGCTATATATATGCGAAAACAGCCAGTTGGTGGATTTAGTTAGAATATAACAGTTGAAATATCCGGTGTATTCAAATTTGTAAAAGTTTACGGTCGAGATTTCTTCAGGTAATTACATACATATCGCACACTAAATCAAAAACAGTCACAACTCAAAGTCCGAGTAACTTTCAGTTAATTGCTTCTGGATCGCACAAAAGTGATTTGATTTTTAAAAACTTGACATCACTGTGCTCTTTAAAGAGTAACGATAATAGTCAAAAAGAAAAATATTGTATGTATTGGCTGCACTACTTTTTATTAGGCAATCTATGCCAAGAAAGCGACCTAAAAAAATTTTGAGTTGTGACTGTTTTTGATTTAGGGTGCGAAATGTATATTGAGGGTTAAAGAGAGCTTAGCGTGAATGACTCAGTTGACTGGAAAAACGAACTATTTTGCTCAACCGTTTTCAATCTCTTAGGCAAAGTTGGGATCAATCATAGTCCCCTGAGCACGAATGGGATCACACATCTTCTACTTCCTTATGGAAGGATTGTGACATGACCTAGAAGGGTGCACTACATCATTCCGGCGACAGTCGGCTATGTACCGTGAGGTAGTACCGGGTTTATATCCGGCAAAGGACGTCACTTTTGACAACACTCTCCAAAATCTTTGATGATATTAGCAGGAAATTTCTCGATTTAAATGAAACTTCTTCAATACAATGTTGTTTTGATATCCTTAAAGTCAAACTTTCTGAAATGTCACTGATACGTCGTACATCAAGAAAACTATCAAATATCTTCCCTGCTGACATTTTAAAAAAAAAAGTTGCAGACATCAAGTCAAGTTAGTTGATTATCTTTCTAATATAATCTAAGATAAGAATACAAAAATAGCAAATTTTTTGTTAATTCTACGGTCGTTGCCTTTTAACACTAGAGTACACGCGCCTTTTTTTTTACACTAACGCACGCGTGGCCTACTATGGTAGACCATTTTAAAATAGCAATAAAAATTTGTTTCATTACATATTACTGAAACTAATGATTGAAAGCGTATTTATATTTATTTAAAAGAATAATTTAAGCTTTAATTTATCCATAGAAAACAACATTTTAAAATTAAAGCCAATTTTGTTCCATGATAGCAAAAATACCAAAACTTGTACTTTTGAGACCAATGATTCAAATTTTTTTCTTACATTATTAAAGTTTATCAAAAACCTATTTTTGTGACATTTATTACACATCACAGCCGGTTGATTAGGACAAATCCATTTGTTGCACGTTTTGCACCACTTTTTTGATGATTGATTTCTTGCTGCTATGGTAGTCCCGAGACTTTTTCGCTAATCTTCAGAAATATGTGTCCGAGCAGAAAGCTCTCACGGTAGTGACTAGACTACAAATTTAATGCATAGGGCTTTCCTGGAACTACTCCGCTCTAACATACAGAATTGTTAAGTTATCAACAAAAATATACCAATGGTCTACTATAGTAGGCCGCGCGTGCACTCCAGTGTTAAGTGTGTTATACTTTGTAGAGAGCATTCTGTCAATGGGGTTGAATTATGAAAGGCTTGCAAATTATGAATTCAAATATTGTCAGAAGACAACTTGTTTAGTTTTGTTGTTACGAGAAAGACTGCCCGCTCTCTTAAAAAATATCAAAGTAAACTAAAATATGCATTTCAGAAAATCGTTTGTTTGGATATGCGCATTGTGTACCATGGCAAGTGTGATATCTTAATCATAGACGTCAAAATTTTTTAAAAATTCAACACCTGTTTTTTTATATTCTATATTGGTTTCATCCTGCATCTCGTTCTATCATTCGTTAAAAGATAGGAGTACCGGATGCGTCGCCACATTGAAGTGCCTCAGATGTAAACAAAAAACTAAAAAATTCTTCATTTTGAAGTGCCTGTCAAACGTTTGACAGATAACATATCACACTTGTACTGATACACAATGCACATTTCCTTCTCCATTTTTTATTAAATCATTCATTTCAGTGTCTTTGAAAGTTTTAAATTGTAGTTAATTTGATAAAAAATGCAATCAGCTGATGTCAAATCATATGTCTTCTTGCTTGCTAATTCCTGCTAACAGAAATTTGTGCAGCAGGAATTTGCAACTTCCCCTCCAAATGATATGTCAAAATCGCGCTCTCTCGTTGCAAAATTTTACTGAGCTTTTGAATAACCGAACGGAGTTTAGTGAAAATTATTACAAATTTCTAAAAAAATTGTATCACCGAATACAGCTAATGATGTCAATGGAAGTTGTTTGCCTTTTGGCAGCACTTTTCGGAATTCTTTACGTTTGGCTACTCTACACATATAGCTATTGGGATCGTCATGGAGTCCCCTTTATGAAGCCAATACCACTACTGGGTAATACCAAAGTGATGTTTGCACAGACCAGAAGTTTCTTTCCTTATATTTCTGACATTTACAAGGATCCACAACTGTCGAAAGAAGCTGCAGTGGGCATTTATCTTTTAAACAAACCAGCCTTAATATTACGTGAACCGAAGCTCGTTAAAGCGGTTTTGATTAAAGAATTTCAAAAATTCTCCAATCGCTGTGCTTCATGTGATCCACACGATGACCATTTGGGTTCAAAAAATCTTTTCTTCTCAAAAACTCCAGGATGGAAGGAGCAAAGAACAAAACTTACACCAATGTACACATCAGCTAGGGTCAAACAAATGTACCTGCTAATGAAGGAGGTAAGTTAAAACAACAACAATATATATCAGCTAAGACAATCACTGAGCGAGACACATAAGCGTAACGTTTTTATTTTCTTAGATTGGCGCTGACCTAGAGTCACATCTGTCAAGTAAAGGTCAATCATTTGTTAGTGAGGTGAGAGAAATGTGTGCGCTCTTTACCACAGATGTCATAGCAACAACCGCTCTTGGCATACAAACCAATAGCCTTAGTAATCCAAATACCGAGTTTCGCTCACATGGACGAAAACATTTTACCTCATTACGGGCAATTACCTTTTTTATTATCTTATTCTATCCTAAATGGGTTTCTACATTCAAAGTGAAATTCTTTAAACCAGAGTTTGCTGAATTTTTACGTAGAACCACAGCTGACGTAATGACAGAAAGAGAGAAAAGTAGTGAGAAACGCAATGATCTAATAGATGTGCTGGTGGAGATGAAAAAAGAAATTGTCGCAAATGGAAAGTATGATGCGGTGGCACATGATTCATTAGTAGCACATGCAGGTTTATTTTTCGCAGCGGGTTTTGAGACTTCATCTTCGACTATGACATTCGCTTTATACGAAATGGCAAAAAATCCGTCAGTACAAAAACGTCTCCGTGAGGAAATTTGCGATGCTTTCGTTGCTGAGAATGGCGAACTCTCATATGAAACTCTTACGACTTTACCCTATCTGAGCATGGTGATTAATGAGACACTACGCATGTATCCGATACTACCGTCACTCGATCGTGTACACACGCCTGCTAATGGTGAAAAACCATTCGACTTAAGGCCATATTACGACTATACAGTGCCGAAAGAAATGGCGGTTTTTGTACCAGTTTATGGGTTGCAACATGATCCAAAGGTGAGTTTAGGAGAAGATGAGTAGACAAAACAGTTCTTATATTTTTTTCTTTTTTTAGTACTGGCCCGATCCAGAAACTTTCAATCCGGAACGTTTTATACCCGAAAACAAAGCACATATCGAACAGATGGCGTACGTACCGTTTGGTGTGGGTCCACGTAATTGTATAGGCAATCGAATCGGATTACTACAAGCTAAACTCGGTTTAGCGCACGTCCTTAAGAATCATTGCGTTGAATTTTGTGAAAAGACACCAAAAAAGATCAAATTCGATCCTTTGTCATTTCTTTTGTCAAGTAAAGAGAATATATATCTAAATATTGTAAACGATGGACTATATGACCGCAAAGCGACTAACAATTGAAAGAAACGAAGTTAATGAAAATTCTAATAAAATAAATTACAATAACAATACGCTCCAAACTGGTTACACCTTCGCTCTAAATACTTTACTAGACCTAAAGCCTAACATGAAATTGAACAAATTTAAATTGATATTCGCTTTTGAAAGGCATTGGCTATTCTAGCGCAGCAGCTTCAAAAAAAAAGTTTTGGCTTCACCATTCGTGGTGAAAAGCTTTCTTGGCTAATTTTACGTTGCTGCCAAAAACCTTTTATTGAATTATACAACGTTTGAAAGTCTTTGATAGGTCAGACCTGAAGCTCCCTAGCTGCCACGAAATGTACAATAAAAGGAAATTATAGATCCCCTTTGGAATAAAAGTTGAAGAAAATTCCGGAAGATAGTTTTTAAATTCAAATGTATGTATGTATTTTGAAAAAATAGGACATTCTAAAACACGTGCTTCATTAAATTATATGATGCAAAATAGTTTTAAAATGTAAAATTTTTGTTTTTTGGAAGAAGATTGACACGACATTTTCACACTTGGTCCAATGTTCCGAATATAAAATATGGTTGCACAAAACAAGTTTCTTCGGCCTATATCCCTCCACACATACATATACCAGGAATTTTTTTCAAAGCTTTTGTGGTCCCTTGCTGTGAGCCCCCTAGGCTAACTCTTGCCTTGGGTTATACCACCTGCCAATATGATCTAAACTTGGAAGCAGGAACGTACGTTTCACCATATTCTCGAGCTGCGCAATATACGACGACGAATGACTCGCCTCCGTCGTGACTATGAGCGATGCTATTAGTTGATCAACGCAAACGCGTCAATTGGGAGGAACACCTAAGTTCCTGTAACCTTTCTGATGGTGCTGGCGAACTATGGGGAAATCCTCATTCAATACGCCTTAACGTTACTGCAAAATGTCTATCGTCCTAGGCGATAAAGTTAAGTCGCAATTCATGAGAAGTGCGAACGCGTTTTGCTCTCAAATAGTATTGCCTCCTTTGTTGAGCGAAGAAATCCGACGAGCCATCTTTAAATGCCTTATGTCTCATTGTGTTTGAGAACATTATGTTTCTAGAGACGTCTTCTAACGTTAGAGTTTACAGAATGAGGTTAGTTATCTTATATTTCTCTAATCGGTATCTAACTTCTGATGTTCCAAAACATGGAAAACTGGAACTAATCATCATAATAGAACTTTTTTCTGACAATTCTTTCGTACAAAGTTGAACGTATTCCGGCCTCAGGAAGTGACATAGAATTTGTTGCACAGTGTAGTAAATTCTCTCATATTATCGGCAATTGCGAGGGATCGTTTTTTTCTGTGTTTGCTTTACTTTGTTTTACTTGAATTTGTGATATATATTCGAAAACAGTCAGTTAGTGGATTTAGTTGCAACATAATAGTTCAAGTATCCGGTGCGTTCAAAATTGTAAAAGTTTACGGTCGAGATTTCTTTAGGTAATTACATACTACATACATATGTATGTATATTGAGTGTTAAAGATACCTTAACTTGAATGAAGTCTTTTGCGTTAAAGCCGATACTTTCGGGTATTTTGGAAGGTAGAAAGAGATTAACTGTGAGAAACTGCCTTTTGCGTGGTATGAAGTGGTACGAATAACTCAGTTGAATAGAAAAGCGAATTATTTCTTCTTATTTCTATGAATAACTAACAAGTGTTAAAGTGTTACTGTTACAGTGCTACAGTTGCAAATCGCCCCGATTGATTCTTAATCTTTATTTTCCAACCACGCTTTTAAATTCTCCACTTCCCACACACCCTCGTACGGGATCTGACTAACTTGAAATCCTTCAACATCTGTTACCAAGTACATATCGGTCATTAGGTAAAACTTTAGATATGCGATAAGGTCCTTTATATTTTGGAATGATTTTTTTACACACTCCTGAACTACTAACAAAATTTTTAACTATCACGAAATCTCCTTCTCTATATACTTTCGAAATTCTATTACAATCTTTCTGATTTTTATTATAATCTTGAAAATGTTTTATATTCTGTTCTGCCTCAGGACGAACCTTTTCCACATCCCGCTCTTCCTTCACAGGTCCTTTTTGTGCAACACCAAACAATAATTTACTTGGAGTTGTATTAATATTTCGGTAAAATTTTATCTAAACTATTTACCACCCCAGCGTTAGTAATTTTCGCAATCATTAAATGGTACATTCCGTTTAGGATTATTATGCATAAATCCTTCGTGTCTTCCATGTTTAGGAGCAAATGCAATACATTTCAGACAATTATCAATATGAGATTTAATTTTATTTGTGACTTCAGGACGTTTTCCATTGACCCATTTCATCTTGATATACACGTAAAACATTTTCTTCCATTTCCTTGGGTACATAAAATAATATTTCTTTTCCAACTTTACGGTACACTAGCCCATTTCTCACCTCAAATATGTTATTGCCTTCTTTTTCTAGTTCTTCCCGTATCCGTAAAATCGCCTTATCTCCATTCTGATAAATTGATACATTTTGCTGGAAGTAGTCTCTACTAAAACTAACACATTTGAAATTCTACTCAGTGCATTCACATGTTGCATCCTCGATCCATCACGATGTTCTAACCTATAATCATAGTACTCTAGCTCCAAAGCCCACCCAGCAATTTTAGAATTAATATCTCGTTTATTCAATGTTAACGTTATAGAATTACAATCAGTCAATATCCGAAATTTTATTCCCTGCAAATATATTCTAAATCTCCTTAATGCATATATTATTGCTAATGTTTCTAATTCGAAACTATGATATTTAGATTCTACTTCCGTCGTGCGCTTTGAAAACTAAAATATTGGATGGAATTTTCCATCTTCTTTTTTTTTTTGCAATAAAATAGCTCCGAATCCGAGAGAACTGGCATTTCTCAAAACACTCCATCTCAGCTTGGTCAAATTTAAATTTAGCATCCTTTCTTATTAAACGATATTATGGTGCGGATTCTACAGAAAATCCTTTTAGAAGTCTCCTGAGAAAAGTCCTAAAAAGCTGTGAACTGCCTTAATACTGCGTGGAATCGGAAAATACACAACAGCATTTAAATTATATTTATCCGATCTTATAACATCCTTCGTAATCCAATAACCTAAATATTTAATTCCATTTTATTTTTAACTAATCTATCAAACACATCTCTCATAATTTCTAAATGCTCTTCTTCGGTTTTTGTCGCAACCATTATATCATCTAAATAAATCGCAACTTTACCAGAACGTATTAAATCATCGAAACAATAGTTCACCAAACGCTGAAACGTAGACGGCGCATTTTTAAGTCCAAACGGCATTTAACAAAATTCAAATTGCCCTAATGGAGTTACAAAAGATGTATAGGTACTTAATAGAATCTTCATCCATTTGAAACAGATAACATTCGTTTACATATTCAATGCAATTGCTAACTGAAAAATCGTTGGAAACAAAGATAAAGATACGCCGTGTTCAAGTTAAATAAAATATATAAATATAAATAAATTAAAAATGTCCAGAAGCAAGAATTTCTCACCAAATACTTCACAATCAAAACAATCAACTATGCAAACAGCTGACAGGTTAACTAGAGTTTAACTCTGGCAGATTGGCCGCTTAAACTCCGTTTAAACTTCGTTCAAAGTTGACTGAAAAACTGCATAACAAGTTTAAGCTTAGTTTAACTGACAAATTGAATTAAACTTGCACTGAAAAACCGGGCCTTAAACAAAAAATTTGCATGTCATCAAATCATTACTTGATTATCTTTCTAATAAAATCTAAGATAAGAATACAAAAATAGCAAATTTTTTGTTATTGTTCTACGGTTGTTGCTTTTTAAGTGTCAAATGAAGACCAGTTGTGACAGGAATTTTTTAATTTCTGGTTTTATTTTTAATGGACAAATTTATGAGAATATATGTATGTTAAATGATATGTGACGGAAAACCTAAACTAAAAAGTTGTATAGATCAAAGTGCAAATCTTAGGTACCTAGGGCTTATTGTTAGCTATTTTTCTCCATACTGTGATTCTGCTTTAATACTTTCATAAAAGAAAAGGTAATACACGTCTGGTTTAGTGCAGTTCCGGAGCGATTTTGGCAAAAAAAGACGAAAAGAGCATTCTGTCAATGGGGTTGAATTAAGAAAAGCTTGCAAATTATGAATTCAAATATTGTCAGAACTTGTTCAGTTTTATTGTTACAGGGGAGTCGGGTCGCCCTCTGGAAAAACCTCAAAGTGAACTAAAATATGAATTTGAGTAAATCGACTCTTTGGTTTTTTTCGACCTGCATATTTCTTTGTGTGAATAAGCGCTTAAACCTAAAACGAGAAATATAAGAAGTCCACAGGCTCAACCTAACCGGAAATCGGCTTAAATTACAACACTGCTCTTGATGACTACGACTTTATTTAAATTGTTACTGATTTATTTTAAACCATGAGATACCTTTTTTATTTACTTAAAAGAATTAATCACACAATTCTCTCTCATTTCATTATCTGCAGACCACACATAATGATGTCAATAGAAATTGTTTGCCTTTTGGCAACTTTTCGGAATTGTTTACGTTTGGCTACGCTACACATATAGCTATTGGGAGCGTCATGGAGTCCCCTTTATGAAGCCAATACCAATACTGGGTAATACCAAAGTGATGTTCACACAGGCAAGAAATTTCCTTCTTTATATTTCTGACATTTACAAGGATCCACAAATGTCGAAAGAAGCTGCAGTGGGCATTTATCTTTTAAACAAACCAGCCTTAGTATTACGTGAACCACAGCTCGTCAAAGCTGTTATGATTAAGGAATTTCAAAAATTCTCTAATCGCTCTGCTGCGAGTGATCCGCACGACCTTTTGGCTGCAAAAAATATTTTCTTTTCAAAAGACTCAGAATGGAAGGAGCAAAGAACAAAACTTACACCAATGTACACAGCAGCTAAGGTCAAACAAATGTACCTGCTAATGAAGGAGGTAAGTTAAAACAACAACAATATATATCAGCTCAAGACAATCACTCAGCGAGACTCATTAGCATAACTTTTTTTTTTTAGATTACCGCAAAGCTTGAGTCGCATCTGTCAAGGAAAGGTCAATCATTTGTTAGTGAGGTGAGAGAAATGTGTGCGCTCTTTACCACAGATCTCATAGCAACAACCGCTCTTGGCATACAGGCGAATAGCCTTAATAACCCAAATGGCGAGTTTCGCTCACATGGACGAAAACATTTTGAGCTTAGCTTAACTCGCGCAGCAAGCTTTTTAATTATGTTCTTCTTTCCTAAATGGTTGTCTACATTTAAAATAAAAATCGTTAGACCAGAGTTTGCTGAATTTTTACGTAGAACCACAGCTGACGTAATGGCAGAAAGAGAGAAGAGTAATGTAAAACGCAATGATCTAATCGATGTGCTGGTGTAAATGAAAAAAGAAATTGTCGCGAAGGGAAAGTATGATGAGGTGGCACATGATTCATTAGTGGCTAATGTAGGTCTATTTTTCATAGCGGGTTTTGAGACTTCATCTTCGACGATGACATTCGCTTTATACGAAATGGCAAAAAATCCGTCAATACAAAAACGTCTTCGTGAGGAAATTTGCGATGCTTTCGTTGCTGAGAATGGCGAACTCTCATATGAAACTCTTACGACTTTACCCTATCTGAGCATGGTGATTGATGAGACACTACGCATGTATCCGATACTACCGTCACTCGATCGTGTACACATGCCTGCTAATGGTGAAAAACCGTTCGACTTAAGGCCTTATTATGACTTTACAGTGCCGAAAGAAATGGCGGTTTTTGTACCAGCTTATGGGTTGCAACATGATCCAAAGGTGAGTTTAGGAACAGCTGACTAGACAAAACAGTTCTTATATTTTTTTCTTTTTTTAGCACTGGCCCGATCCAGAAACTTTCAATCCGGAACGTTTTATACCCGAAAACAAAGCACATATCGAACAGATGGCGTACGTACCGTTTGGTGTGGGTCCACGTAATTGTATAGGCATGCGAATAGGATTACTACAAGCTAAACTCGGCTTGGCACACGTCCTTAAGAATCATTGCATTGAGTTTTGTGACAAAACCCCCAAAGAGATAACATTTGATCCATTGTCATTTCTTTTGTCAAGCAAAGAACCTATATATCTAAATATTGTAAACGATGGACTATATGACCGCAAAGCGACTAATAATTGAAAGAAACCAAGTTGATGAAAAGAGAAAGTTCTAATAAAATAAATTACAATAAAACATATTTTTTGTATTGTATTCGGAATTCATTAAATGGAACGAAATGTACAACCTGCTTATATGCTCTAAACTCGGAAACAGGAACGTACGTTTCACCATATTGTCGAGCTGCGCAATATACCAGGACGACTAAATCTTTAAATTAACGGATCGACACAAATACGCGAGGTGGGGGGAGCGCCTAAGGTCCTGTAACCTTTCTGCTGGTGCTGGTGAAATATGGGCAAATCCTCATTCAATACGACTTAACGTTACTGCAAAATGTCTCTCGCCCTAGGCGATAAAGTTAAGTCGCAATTCATGAGAAGTGCGAACGCGTCTTGCTCTCAAATAGTATTGCCTCCTTTGTGGAGCGAAGAAATCCCACGAGCCATCTTTAAATGGCTTTGCAGAATGACATTAAAAGCTGGAGAATTATGTCCCACTTTGTTTGAGAACATTATGTTTCTCGAGACGTCTTCTAACGTTAGAGTTTACAGAATGAGGTTAGTTATCTTATATTTCTCTAATCGCTATCTAACTTCTGATGTTCAGAACGCTTTAAGGTAAGGTGGTTGCTATTTCGAAATCTCAATCCGACCTGCTCTTTAGTTCCAAAACATGGAAAACTGGAAGTAATCATCATAATAGAACTGTTTTCTGACAATTCTTTCGTACAAAGTTGAACGTATTCCGGCCTCAGGAAGTGACATAGAATTTGTTGCACAGTGTAGTAAATTCTCTCATCTTATCGGCAATCGCGAGGGATCGTTTTTTTTTTTTGTGTTTGCTTTACTTTGTTTTACTTGAATTTGTGATATATATTCGAAAACAGTCAGTTAGTGGATTTAGTTACAACATAGTAGTTCAAGTATCCGGTGCATTCAAAATTGTAACATTTTACGGTCGAGATTTCTTTAGGTAATTACATACATATTTGAGTGTTAAAGATAGCTTAGCGTGAATAAAGTCTTTTGCGTAAAAGCTAATACTTTCGGGTATTTTGGAAAGTAGAAGAAGATTAACTGTGACAAACTGCCTTTTGCGCACGTTTAGTGGTATAAACTAGAGTTGTATAGTTCGCGAACGAACTGCGTAGTAAAACTAAATGACTCAGTTGACTGGAAAAACGAGCTATTTAGTTCAACCACTTTCAATCTCGTTCAGTGAATGACAATGTCAGTTGCACAATATCTTGCAGGTAGTCAACTTCCCCGGTGCCAACAGGCAATAGAAACCAACGGTGATCTAATAATTGTTATGTATGTATATAAAATCGGTTTGTATACACCAATAACGGTTTGGAAAAATAGCTTAAGTTTTGGTATATGAATCGCTCTCTCCTAAAATGGACATTGGCTTTTATTACCGAAATACATTTTCTTCACCGGATGGTGGACTCTTAGCCGAGTACGCCACCGTTTTTCTTTTGTTTCCTATTTTAATCAATTTAGTACAAATAAAAAAAAAACGTGACATCGTCATTAATGTCTATTTAGCGAAAACAAATTTTTGGCAAAATTGTGCTTATCACCCTGTGGGTAACGGGTTTAGAATATGCTCGAGGTAGACATAGCGGTTGTGAGAGTTTCATGGACTGCTCGAAGCTGGGAAGTAACCTACACTTTTATCAAAATTGGATGACAAACAAAAAAGATATACTATTTTTTATGGAGGTAAATATAAAATTTTTCTTTTAAATCAATTTATATGGAAAAAAGTTTACTTAATTTGTCAAAAAAATAACTAAGCGTGAAACTCTAAAAATTTTGTTTACTTGTTTTTTTTTTTTATTTTAGCTAAATCAAAAATCAATTGCATAGGTACACTGCCGTCCTATTTAAGAATGTGGGTATCTGCATATCTTTGATAAAACTCTAGAAATGTCATGTCTGCATATTTTAAATTTCTTTAAAAAGTGCTTGGGGGGTTCATTTGAATCTATTTTGTTCTATGGGGATTGGTATCAAGGCGAAGATAGTGATCGATTTTTAGACTTAGAAGCAGATTTCCCTCTCTGTAGTTTTGGAAAATATGCCCACAGTCGATTAAATACGGTAACCTTTTTGTATTAAATGTATCTAGACTATTTTTAAATAAAACTTTCTGATTTTTAATTGATGGTTTCTTATGTTTATTCTCATTTTAAAGTAGGCTATCTGATTTTCAAATGATTTTCTTCTATTTTAAATTGAACTATTCTTATTTTAAAGTGAATTTTATCATTATCAACTGAAGGTTTCTTATTTTAAATTGAATATTCTTATCTTGAAATCGAATTTTCTTACATTGAAGTGAAGCTTTCTCATTTTAAATTTGCTGTTCTGAATTTTAAATGAAACTTTTTTATTTAGAGGTCAAAGTTTCTTATAATAATATGAAAATGGTGTTAACTATCTTTCTAGTAAAATTGAAGGCAAGTTCTACGGTCTTTGCTTTTTTAAGTGTGTTATACTTTCGGAAGCGAATTGGGCAAAAAAAAGAGCCGAAAACCACATTCTGTCAATGGGGTTGAATTAACAAAAGCTTGCAGATTATAAATTAAAATATTGTCAGAAGACAACTTGCTCAGTTTTGTTGTTACGTGGGAGTCTGCCCGCCCTCTTAAAAAACCTCAAAGTGAACTAAAATATGGTTTTGAGAAAATCGGCCATTTGGTTTTTTTCGACCTGCATATTTCTTTGTGTAAATAAGCGCTTAAACCTAAAACGAGAAATATAAGAAGTCAACCGGTTAAACCTAACCGGAAATCGGCTTAAATTGCAACACTGCTCTTGATGAATACGAGTTTATTTAAATAGTAACTGATTAATTTTAAACCATATTTCGTACTTTCTTTTGAGATGCCTTTTTTATTTACTAAAAAGAATTAATCACACAATTCTCTCTTTTTCTCTCATTTCATTATCTGCAGACCACACATAATGATGTCAATAGAAATTGTTTGCCTTTTGGCAGCACTTTTCGGAATTCTTTACGTTTGGCTACGCTACACATATAGCTATTGGGAGCGTCATGGAGTCCCCTTTATGAAGCCAATACCAATACTGGGTAATACCAAAGTGATGTTCACACAGGCAAAAAGTTTCTTTCTTTATATTTCTGACATTTATAAGGATCCACAACTGTCGAAAGAAGCTGCAGTGGGCATTTATCTTTTAAACAAACCAGCCTTAGTATTACGTGAACCGGAGCTCGTCAAAGCGGTTTTGATTAAAGAATTTCAAAAATTCTCCAATCGCTGTGCTTCATGTGATCCACACGATGACCATTTGGGTTCAAAAAATCTTTTCTTCTCAAAAACCCCAGGATGGAAGGAGCAAAGAACAAAACTTACACCAATGTACACAGCAGCTAAGGTCAAACAAATGTACCTGCTAATGAAGGAGGTAAGTTAAAACAACAACAATAGGCAGCGGATATATTTATATTGCTGTTTGTTACATTCCACCGTCATCTGATTTATCTGTGTATATGCACCACATTTCTCTTTTAAATGGTGTTCATTCTATGTTAAAACCGTCCGATTCATTTATTGTTTTGGGGGACTTTAATCTTCCATACATCTCGTGGAGCAAAATTAATAATAGTATTGTGCCAATCTCGGCTAAGCTTAGTAACAATGAGTTTTTGGATGAAATTACCAACCTTTGTCTTAGCCAAATTAATGTTATCCCAAATAAGTTTGGTAAAGTTTTGGATTTAGCCTTCGTCGATGACCTGTCTAAATTTTTTATAAATAGGTGCGATCCTCTAGTGTTACCTGAAGATGTTTACCATCCCTCTCTGGAGATAGTCTACGAAACCATAAGCAATGAGGGGAAGTGCATTAAGAAACCTTGCACCTCTAATATAAAATTTGATTTTGCGAAAGCCAATTTTAAAAAGTTAAATGAAGAACTATCTAAGATAATCTGGCCTCGGTACAATGAGGATGTTGAGCTTTGCGTTTTACATTTTAATAATACTATTTATAATCTTTTCGAAAAGTATGTACCTAAGCGAATCTGCGTTTATGATGAGCCAGCTCAGGCCTGGTTTACTAAAGAGCTAAAAGCATTAAAAAATAAAAAGTCGCGTCTTTTCAAAATGTACAAGAAAACGGGTTTACATTCAGATTATATACAGTATTCTATTATACGTCATAGATATTTAGAACTAAATAAAAAGTGTTATAGAGATTATATTTGCAAAATGAAAAAGCAAATTTTTTGCAACCCTAAATCATTTTATGGTTTTGTAAACTCTAAACCCCAAGTAAAAGGGTTCCCTTCAACCATGAAATTCAGGGATGGCATCTCCAGCAACAACCTAGAGATAGCCAATTTATTTGCTCAATTCTTTAAGTCTAATTATTCTATTGCAATCAATTCACCACCTAACAACTATCCATATCAACCGCATTCAAGTCATTCAATCCATGTTCCTAATTTAAACTCGGAAGATGTTTTATTACATCTCAAGACCTTGAAGGAATCATTTCCTGGTCCTGATTTAATACCGACATGCTTTCTTAAAAAGTCTGCTGAACACATATACCAACCGTTGACCGAACTGTTTAATCTTTCTTTACAGTGTGGCGTTTTCCCGGCTGCATGGAAAGAGTCTTTCCTTATACCTCTTTATAAAAATGGCAGTAGGTCATCGATAGAAAACTATCGTGGTATTGCAAAACTCTCGGCTATTCCCAAATTATTCGAAGCTATTGTTACTAAGTGCCTAACCTTTTCAATCTCAACATTAATTGCTAGCTCCCAGCATGGATTTTGCAAGGGTAAATCAACAACAACGAACTTACTTGAATTCACAACCCACGTGTCGAATGGATTTAGAGATAATCTCAACACCGACGTCATTTACACAGATTTTAGTAAAGCATTTGACAAAGTTTGCCACTCTCTACTAATTCACAAGCTCGATCTGGTTGGTTTCCAACCGGGCCTCACCCGTTGGATCTCCTCCTATCTCTCTGAAAGAACTCAAAGAGTAATTTTTAAAGATTCCGTTTCTAACATTATCGATGTATCCTCTGGTGTTCCTCAGGGCAGCCATCTTGGCCCGGTTCTGTTTTTGATTTTCATAAATGATATCTGTACAACAATAAAGTATTCAAATATCTTGATGTATGCTGACGATGTAAAACTATTTAAGTCATATGCGTCCGCGGAAGATCGGTCTTTGCTTCAAATGGATTTAGAGTACTTAGTTACGTGGTGCAATGTAAACTATATGCCGCTAAACTTAAAGAAATGTAAATTTATGTGTTTTTCACGTAGAGGTATACAGCCAGCTTCTTATGCAATTAATAATCACAGTATTGAAAATGTTAATGTTTTTGTTGACTTAGGCGTAACGATGAACTGCAAACTTAGCTTCAGTCCGCATATTGAGGCAACAGTCAATAAGGCTAGAGGTGTTTTAGCTTTTGTGAAAAGGTGGTCAAAAGAATTTAGTGACCCATATGTTACTAAAACTCTTTTTACTACCTTGGTTAGACCGATATTGGAGTATGGCTCGATTGTGTGGAGTCCGCGTTATCAAGTTAATATAGACAAGCTAGAATCAATTCAAAAACAATTCCTACTTGTTGCCTTGAGAAACCTACAATGGGATTCAATGTACAGTCTTCCACCTTATACTAGTCGGTTAAAACTTATCGATCTCCCAACTCTTTCTAGTCGTAGGGAAATGCTTGGTGTAATTTTTATGGTAAAATTAATAAACGGACACATTTCAAGTCCATTTCTTTTAAATGAAGTTAAATTTAATATTCCCTCCCGAGCTTCAAGACATTTCAAACCTATTTTTTTGAAGCAATGTAGAACCAATTTTCAATTGCACGAACCTTTTCAGTGTTTATGTGAAAAATATAACTCTCACTCTTGTAATTTTGATACTTCGGACTCGCTTTTTATAATAAAAAAATCTGTTCTTTCCTCTCTCAACTAATTATTTTGTTTATGTTTATGTATTTTAATCTCTTATGTATGCACCTTATTCGGCTGATGAAGTTTTTCTGTAGCTGAACAGTTTGAGGTCTCGACGCTTAACAAACCTCCGCCTTTCAAACACTCGGCAAATTTGATCCGCGCGTTATGCGGATGCGCCCCTCGTGTCGGTTGGGCGGGATAGTGGGTAATCCGTTGGGCTTATTATTATTATTATAATATATATCAGCTCAAGACAATCACTCAGACTCATTAGCGTAATGTTTTTTTCCTTAGATTGCCGCTGACCTAGAGTCACATCTGTCAAGTAAAGGTCAATCATTTGTTGGTGAGATGAAGGAAATGTGTGCGCTCTTTACCACAGATCTCATAGCAACAACCGCTCTTGGCATACAAACCAATAGCCTTAGTAATCCAAAAAGCGAGTTTCGCTCACATGGACGAAAACATTTTGATTTTACCTCATTACGGGCAATTACCTTTTTTATTATCTTCTTCTATCCCAAATGGGTTTCTACATTTAAAGTGAAATTCTTTAGACCAGAGTTTGCTGAATTTTTACGTAGAACCACAGCTGACGTAATGACAGAAAGAGAGAAGAGTAATGTAAAACGCAATGATCTAATCGATGTGCTGCTGGAAATGAAAAAAGAAATTGTCGCGAATGGAAAGTATGATGCGGTGGCACATGATTCATTAGTAGCACATGCAGGTTTATTTTTCGCAGCGGGTTTTGAGACTTCATCTTCGGCGATGACATTCGCTTTATACGAAATGGCAAAAAATCCGTCAGTACAAAAACGTCTCCGTGAGGAAATATGTGATGCTTTCGTTGCTGAGAATGGCGAACTCTCATATGAAACTCTTACGACTTTACCTTATCTGAGCATGGTGATTGATGAGACTCTACGCATGTACCCGATACTACCGGTACTCGATCGTTTACACATGGCTGCTAATGATGAAAAACCATTCGACCTAAGGCCATATTACGACTATACAGTGCCGAAAGAAATGACGGTCTTTGTACCAGTTTATGGGTTGCAACATGATCCAATGGTGAGTTTCTGAGTATCTGAGTAGACAAAACATTTCTTATGTAATTTTTTTGCAGTACTGGCCCGATCCAGAGACTTTCGAACCGGAACGTTTTAGTCCAGAGAATAAGAAATCAATTGATCCTATGACATACTTACCATTTGGTGTGGGTCCACGTAATTGTATAGGCATGAGAATAGGATTACTACAAGCTAAACTCGGTTTAGCGCACGTCCTTAAGAATCATTGCGTTGAGTTTTGTGATAAAACACCCAAAGAGATAAAATTCGCACCAATGGCCGGCGTGTTGTCAAGTGTAGACCCTGTATACCTGAATATTGTCAACGATGAATTATATGAACGCAAAGCGACTAATAATTGAGGAACAAGAGGTTCATGAAAAGAAAAGGTTATAATAAATGAAATTACTATTAAACATACTTTTTGTACTGTATTTGGAATTCATAGTATAGAACGCCCCAAACGAAGTCTGTGTTTAGACAGTTCTCCACACCCTGCATGTCACCTGGTGTTCGGCAGAAAACCTCATTCGTCAAATACAATCTAACTTAGCAGGTGCTCATAAATTAAACACAAGCGGCAGCGGGAAAAAATGACTTTATAGCGTGCGCCTAAATTGCCGCCTAATTACTGCTTGTAATTTGCGATAGATACAATTCTTGTCGCTGAATGTTCGCTTTCGATCACGGAAAGTATAACGCAATTTGACCCAGTTAAGTATAGTACTTGGCTGACGAGGGACAATCCTACACGTTGAACATTATTTTCGAAAAAAACATTGCGGTAGAATCGTTGTCCTCAAGACCCTTTCCCTACCTCTTACCAAAACTCTCAAAAAACAGGGTTCTACGTAGATACTTGAACTATAATAATGACCATAAATAATAAATAATCTTTGTATCAGCTAATAGAAATATTTTTGACAATTCATAATATATAATTTGTTTGTCCATAAAGATAAGTACATATTCAAGTGTTTAATCACCATGACAACTGTAATATACTGCAAGTCATTTTTTTAACCTTGCAAAATGTGCCAGTCAGGGTTATCAGTTGATACAATACCTATTTTGCAAAAAAAAGGCCCATTTTCCCAACCTAGCAGGTCCGGGTTAGCATAAAAAGGTTGCTTCGGCCCTCGTCTTGGCAATGAAAGAGAAAGGCTTATTTTAGGCCTCCAACCCGTTTGGTGGCTATTTCTGCGTAACTAACTTTAGTTCAGATATACTGCACTGGGCTTATCAGCTGAAGTGCTTCTGTCCGCTTCGTCGTGTGTTGGGCTGTTCGACGAGTCATCGTTGCTTATGAAAATAATCTGGGGAATTGTTGCTAAGCTTCTAAACAAGATCAATCACAAGCACTAGTACACAGGGTATTATTGTTTTGCCCAGATAAAGCGACTACAGCATATAACATAGTTTTTAGAATGAATAAAGAAATTGATTGAGCCAAACAACACAGGTTACTTTCCAGGCAAGGTAGGTTGCTAGGTATTTAACATGAGGAAATCGTACTGTAAGCAGTAGCATTGCGTAGGCTCCCCAGTTGGTAAGCTTCTATAAATGGTTTTTTTTTTAATATGGCTTAGGTTTTTACAATGCATTTTAAGTCGAAGTCTAGTTTAAGATATTCCGTTCCACTAACAATTACTTTAACTGAACTTACGCTGAACTTAAGTATGGATTTTTTTTCTTTGCCTGTTGAATGCGCTGCCACCATTTTACGTAGCGGTATTTAGTGCAATATATTTTTGCGCAAAATTGCATTCCTTAATATGATCTCAAGAAATCCTGAAATAATGCAGAACACATTTTGAATTGGTCCAAAATAGTCTCCAAATAGTCGGAAAGCAATCCCAAAAAAGTCTCATAAATATTCCAAATAGTCCCAAAAACAATCCCGAAATGATTCCGAAAAAGTTCCAAAGTCTTCTAAAAATATTCTACAAAAAGTCCCGAAGTAAAGTACGTGTCAGCTGCCACGACCTGCCTTATGAGAATGCCGTGTAAACGAACACTCACCGAGTTCAATTTTTCCGTATACGTAGAACGGAGCGTAGAAAACGAATTTTGAATATTCATACGTTTGTATGCAATTACGGATCGTTTACAGTTGTTTTACAAAAATACCAAAAAATTGCTACTAAATTTTCAGAATAATGCTGAAATAACCCAAAATTACTAAGTTAACTTGTTGATTTTAATTAAATTTAGTTCCTACACTTATTTAATATTAGCTTTAGACTTTTATAAGATTAAAAAAATCTATTAAAAAGTACGTGCTTACGTTAGCATGCATAAAAACTGACGAATGGCATTGTAAACAAAATAAAACGGCCACGTAAACGATTACGGTTTACATGGAAATAAAACCATATGGCCTTATTTCACACTCCATTGAGTTATAAGGCCATATGGCTTTATTGCCCATGCCTGTATAGCATTGCACCTATTTTTTATTCCAAATTTTCACCTGCGGCGCTTATTTCTTAAATCCCAGATTCATGATATAATGATCATAAGTCGAAGGTGATAATGAAAAATGAAAATTTGGAATATAAACAAGTAAGGAAGTCTAAGTTCGGGTGAACCGAACATTAAATACCCAGCGTTAGTTTTCAGAAAAAGGGGGCGTAGTTTTCATCCGATTTCGCCCATTTTAAAAATCAATCTATTCCGAGCCTAAACAATAGCGAATTTGGTGGGCGGCCACGCTCCTTGCTTATAAAGCTTTAACCGCTTACATGAGCCAAAAGTACTGAAGCGATCTTTACAAGGGTTATACCATGTCCTATATATAACTTTGGAAAAGAAGGCGTGCCATGCCCATAACTTTTAACATATTTTGTGAAATTTTTTGATATACTGATATATGTGTCCATTAATCAATATTTACCTAATTTTAAAAAAGTGGGTGGTGGCACGCCCACGGATTTTATTATGTTGTTTGTCCCTATTTGATGATCAGTTTTCATTGCAGATCTTTATGATACTTTCACAGTGGCTTGTTAATAGTGAAATGTTGATATTTTGTTTATTCACTTGTGGGCGGTGCCACGCCCATTTTCCAAAATATTATCAAAAAACCTTTAAACATCACTAATAACATCATCAGGTGAATGAGTGTACTAAATTTTAGCATTATATCTTTATCAGTTAAACAGATATTGCACATTCCGGTTTCCTAACTCTCGTTTAGAGAACTTTAGTCCAAAAAGGGGCGTGGTCGTTCACCGATTTTTCTTATTTTCTGTGGTAGTACTCTAAATAAACATAACATGCCTGGTACCTAGTTTCGTAAACCTATCTCACACCGTTCTGAAATTATTAGCAGTCGAATTTGAAAATTGCTTGACTCATAAGTGGGCGGTGCCACGCCCACTTTCCAAAATTTTGCAAAAATAATGTTAAGAATATGAAAATTGATGTATGTACCAAATTATATTATTATAGCGATATCAGTTAATTAGATATGGACTTTTCAATATTTCCACCTCCTTTCAATATAACTTTTATAAAAAAGTAGGCGTGGTCGCCAAGCGATTTCGTTTATTTTCTATATCTGAATTTAACGCAACAATAGTATGCCCTCTACAAAATTTCGTTATACTAGCATAAACTGTTCTCAAGTTATTAAGAGTCAAAATATTAAAATTTTTTTAAATATTAGTGGGCGGTGGCACGCCCCTTTTTAAAAAATTTGATAAAATCCGCCTTAGAACATATAAATCAATACATATTGCAAATTTTATCATTGTAGCTGCTTCTGATATGGAATTAACCCGTTTTATACGTTTTTCGAAACTTTCGATATCGAAAAAGGGGGCGTGGTTATCATCCGATTTCGCCCATTTTCAATAGCAACCTACCTTGGCCAGAAAGTAACCTGTATGCAAAATTTCATGCAAATATCTCAATTTTTACTCAAGTTATCGTGTACACGGACGGACAGACGGACGGACATGCCTTAATCAATTCCTCTTTTTAACCTAAGAACTTTCATATATGGAACCCCATTTCTAACTCGATTATTTTGCGCCGTTACATAGTACCGTTATGTGGACAAAATTAATATACCCTTGTACTAGTACTAGTACGCTGGGTATAAAAAAATGTACTGACTTTAGTTCGCTTTCTTAATGCGAATTAATGTCAATGACGTTAGTTCGCTAAAAATATTGACCTTAGTTCGCTTTTGGCATGCGTCTTAATGTCAGTGACGTTCGCGCCACCAGATATTTGCAATCAAGGATCCCACTTGTCTGTCATGCTAATGTAAACAAAAACCAAAGAAGTGATAGGTTGACATACGGTGTGGATCAGGAAGAATAAAACCGTCATCGTACTACATTATCTCATTTTTGTCCTATCTTGAGTTTGATTGTTCCATGTATCAATCAATTGGATCGCTATCCAAATATTGACCGTGCACGATATGCCTTTGTCATAACATTATCAATCAGCTGTTTATCGAATGCAATGATATTAAACTATATTTTAAAGATATTAAATAAACTTGGTTCATACTTTGTAATCAGGTAGCCGCATTACCAAAACAAGATTACCGTGGAATACCAACAAAGCAAATAGGAACATTTTGATTCCGGTAATATACCACGTCATCATATTTGCAACCAAGTCATTATGATGATGAAGCAATTGTTAACCCCTATATACATAAATATACTATGAACCAAATATATGTATCTAAATGGGGGAATCACGCGTTATTGCTCGCCAACACCAGCACGATCAAGGCTGAAAGAGATAATTGGTTCATGGGTCTACTTCGTCAGTACCAAAAGCCTGTGTGTTGGAAAGAGCAGATATAACTTATTTGTAGAGTTGTACACTTTCTTTTAATTGAGCAGTCGCCATTGAAACCTGTGCTATTAACAGCTACGTGGAAGCCATTGCTAAGTTTTCTATACAATTTGGTGTCAAACAGAAAAACTTGTTATAATAAACAATGTCTGATCAAAACATAGCCCATGCAATATCAGAAATAGCCCAATCAATATCAGATGTTTGCACTGCGCTAAATGATTGGAAGAATAGCGTCGACCGAAAAACAGAAGTCATTGATAGTTATCAAAAATGTATTAAAGCTGTGCAACTTATACGGAAGTGAATACATATAAGCATGATTATAAGCAAAGAATCGATTTAATTGAATCTCTATTTATTTCAGACACTGCACCGAAAATCCAGTACTTGGTTTTGACTGCGAATGGGTGGACGAATCGGAAGTATCTCTATTGCAATTGTGCACTCACAAAGGATATTGTGCTCTCATTCGGTTGTGTTCATTGGAAAGAATTCCCAACTCTCTTGCTGAGCTTTTATCTGATCAAGATGTGATCAAGGTAGGCGTCGGTGTTAAAAGAGATGCCGAATTGCTGGGGAATAATGATCTAAATACAGTTTCTACATTGGATTTGCGTTTTATAGCTGTGCTTACCGGTAGTGCCAAACCTCAAAAGTTATCTTCTATGTATGAAGAAGTGTTGGGTAAGAGCTTAAATAAGGCCGCCAATTTAACTCAATCTGATTGGGATACAGATACGCTCTCTAAAGCACAAATTGAATATGCTGCTGGCGATGCTATTGCTGGTATAGAAGTGTATATGAAACTAGCCAAATCATTTTCAGATGTCAAGATGTTTAAGCAATATTTTGATACGCAGTACGATCCATATCATCACAATGATTTAAAGCCTCAAAATGAATGTAGCTTGCAATGAATTTACTTTATACATATGTACGTATTAGGTACACACATTTACGTATACATATGTAATGAAATATACTATTTTCTTACCGAAAGTTATTAAAAGACTAGTCATATTCCAATTAGACAAAGCTGCGATGAGAGCAGGGTGCATCCATTAGTATAAAATATGCTGTGTGCAATTTGTCAACAGCGGCAATCGTTTCCAAGTATTTAGTACCTGCATAACCTTAATTTTTCTATCTTTCCCCCATACCAACCTTATTGAAGTT
The DNA here is from genome assembly GCA_951509765.1 of Sphenella marginata. Taxonomy (NCBI): domain Eukaryota; kingdom Metazoa; phylum Arthropoda; class Insecta; order Diptera; family Tephritidae; genus Sphenella; species Sphenella marginata. Next base: position 51,204,221 of record OX608083.1, read on the forward strand.
TCTAAATAGTTTCGTATGCATTGCTGAAAAAGGAAGAAACATGTCCATTATGCAGGCAAAAATGCTCGGTGTATGCATAATTGAGGAGTGTTGTCGAAATAACAGTCCTTGTCCGGATACGAATCTGGTACGCTCCGGTACTCCCTTGCGGTACTGCCCGACTGTCGTGGTAGCGACCTTCCGAAAGGAAAGAGAAGATGGGTAATGGAGGTGAGAGGCATCATTTCCGTACATCAACCATCGAGTTGCACATCATTACCTTTGTGCATATTAGTCGATTCGGATTGCCTTATGGAAACGGCATCAACTTCTCTAGCGAAACTGCAAGGAACGAGCGAAGTTGTTTTAACATGATTTTAGTCTCCCTCGGAAGAACGCAATCCTCCTCAGGTATTTTAAGTGTTTGCATGTCAATTACGGGGTTCGCAGGCCGAGATTTTTGGGATCTAGCTCGATGTGGAGGTCATTGGTTATGCCGATGAAACCGCAATATAATGCTTACGCAGATACTTCCTTACGTATCTAGGAGGCGGACCTTCGCCAAATACTCTTTAGCAAATAAATACCATTTTGGATGACACATGTCAGTTCAATAAAAAGTCCCGGTACCATTCTAGCTAACGGTTCAATGGTTAATATGTAGTATATAGCGGATTTTGCCGAGTGGGGTGTCAAAAGACGCGTCTTGACCCCAGCATCAAGAATCCGAATGCGAAATTTTAATGTCTTATTTCGTTTGAGAGATATTTGCAAACAAAATTGAAAATTTTCATATGGTTGTTGTAATTTGGCATAGAGGGCGCTCCGACGACTCCAGAAAGTGTTCTGCGCGAAAATACTTTGAATGGCGTAGCAGGTGTTGGACCGGCTAAGGGTTTTTTTAGCGCGCGGCCGAAGGCCAGCAACGCCGAAAAGAGTTCTGAACATAAATACCACGGATGAGGCCCCCAAATTTGGACTTTTGTTTTTTGCGTATAACTTTTCACAGAAATACAAATTTTAATTTCCGCAGTCGGATTATTGATTCTGGGGTCAAAACTGTCAAAACTTTTCAAACCCCACTCCGCAAAATCCGCTAAATATTAGCCATTGAACAGCAGTCTAGAACGGTACCAAAGTTCCATTTCTTTGATTCAGCTTTTATAATACTAAAAATACATAATTGAACATACCGGTACTTCCAGAGAATCGCTTACGAATGACGCCATTCCGAAGAGGGGGTCGCACAGAACACAAAACAAAAGACCGAACTTGGGGGCAAGCTATATATTTTGAGAAAAAATCGTGTTTAAATTTTCAAAATTGTATGTAAGGAAGCTTCAAAATTTACACAATTTGCTTATAATTATTCACTTTAAAGAATTAAAAACACTTCACACTGAACGATATGTCTCACCACACTGCATATTTTAGCCTTCTTAAATATATAACACGAAAAAAAAACATTCAAATAAACTGCTTTCTATTTTGGCTGAATCACTTGTGAACAACAATGGCGGTTTGGTACTAGCAAAGAGGATTCATAAAATTTATTAGTGTTAGGCAGTATCGAGTACTTTTGTGTATTTACTACTTTGGTATCGATACTTTTAAGCATCGAGTACTTTTGTGTATTTACTACTTTTGTATCCTTACTTTGTGTCAAGCACTATATATTACTACAAAATTTGTTATCTCGGCTTTGCTAATAGAAGAAGCATCGCAAAAGGCAAATTATTGAATAATGAAGCCTAAATCTTCCGTCTGGGAATATTTTAGAAGAAGTGGAGCCCTGGCTCAGTGTTATATATGCAAAAAAGACTTCAAGCATAATGGAAATACCACCAATTTAAAAAAGCATTTACAGCGTGCGCATTCATTACTCTTTTGGTAGTTGAGTACTTACTAGTACTTTTCTGTACTGAGTACATTTTCTGTATCGACTACTTATGTAGTAAGTAATTTAGTAGTAGTAGTACTAGTCTAGTAGTAGTACTAGTAGTCCGTATCGATACTTTTAAGCATCGGGTACTGTCGATACTTTTCAGCATCGAGTACTGAGTACTTTTGGAATTGATACTGCCCAACACTAAAATTTATGAATCCTCTTTGGCACGGACGTAAAAGTTTTTGAAGATATTCAACATTTTTTTTCTCCACTTTTGTTTAACTCTTCAATCATAAAAGCAACTCTGTGCTTTGCGTAGAGTTTCCGTTTCTCTATTCAAAAATCATGATTGCCATGGCCTTTTATTTCTCTATTTACTATACTACCATTTTTCTTCATTTGCTTTGTTGAACAGTTTTCTGTAAATTATTAACGTGCCCGGTTGGAATATATCAATCGTACGCTATTTAGACAATTGAAAACCCAATATAGTTGGGGGAAACAATTAAAGTAAATAAAAGATAAGATAGCATGGAGTGTGTAATGTACTTTATGAGTTCTAATAAGTGTTCTATTGGTGTAGAAACGTACATATTGTGCAAGTGTTTTGTGTCCAAAATACGTGGATTGTAAAGGACGAAAAGGTAGAAAGAAGGCTGGAAGAATATCACATTCAAACAAATGTGAAGCGAACCATGCATATACAAAATGTACATATTATGTTTGTACGTAGAATAGGATTAAATTTTAAATAGCAGAATAAAAGGTATTTGTTTCCTAATCCGGAGCCGATAAGATATTGCACTTACAAGATACAAGAAAAAAACTATGTAGCTCGTTCGAAAGGCAGACGAGCCGCTGCGATTTGACGACGTCGGGATTGCGCTGACGTCGGCGTACGCAGACTGATTTGTGTACATAGGAAACAATGCAAAGGGCTTGCGCTGACATGGCGTTTATCGCTGCTCTGCTTCGTTTTTGTTTTCATTTTTCTTTTTTACTGCTTGCATAGATTAATTTTATTGCTTTTTTATTTTTATATGCTATAATAAACGAATACTTTTAGTAAAAATATATGTACATATGTATATATTCAAAATACTTACTATTTGTATATTAGTTTTGCGCCGCCATCGTGGCAGAGAATAGACTTTCTCCAAAGCAGCGCAGTCGCTCTTTCGTACACATCGCAACATGCCACCGTTCCCACACTTTTCTCACAGTGTGATTTGTGATTACAACAACCACATGAAAATGACAGAAAATTGTGAACTTTAACTGCAAATATCTCGAAAACTACTAAAAATATTGGTCAGCGGAGTTATATTCATGATCCTGGGACCAAAGCGCGTCTCCTGATACATATCTCAACATTTTTGGTTATGTATTAGCGCTCGGTACCCCACGTAAACGATTACCAAAATTAAATTTCGAGTTCGCAGAATTGATACCGAGGTCAAAACGCATCTTTTGATACCCCTATCATATTTTTAGCTAATTTATTAGTAGTTGAGTGCTAAAGGAAACAAATACCTACCAATTTTTTTTTCAAATGCGCGTTTGGTTCATGTTTTGCAAGTGCAAATTAGCGTTTTTTACATTTTGCTTGTGATTGTGTTTTAGTTTTTAATTATTGTCTTTTCATATAGTGCAATTTTTCATCACGTGTCGTGTCTTTTGATCAATAAAACATTACTATTGATTTAAAAACGCCGACTCTTTTGTAAATACAAATTTGCATAAATTTGTCTGGCTCAAACTCAGAGAGAATAAAAAAGCCTTATTGTTTAACCTTTTCATATTTAAGTTTTTCAGTGCATTTTTCCGTGAAAACAAGAAATAAAAATGAACTGAGATTGAAGAAAAAAATTTAAATAAATTAGCTACAAAAACACCTACAAATCCATTCCATTATACAGTTGTGTCCAAATCTACTATGATGAACATGTTCAGTGCAGAATATTGAGAAATAATCAGGGGAAGCGTTTGGAATACGAAAAATAAGGTTAGTATTAACATACCATTAATAGTTACCATAGCTATAGTCCGTTTCATAATTACAGCATTCTCAAAACATAACTTTATAAGGAATAAATTGCTCAGTGGTTGAAATTCACTCACAAACATTTAATTTTTTGTGCTGCTAATGTTTAAAACACTAAAAAAATACAAAGGCGATGTTGGGTATATGTATAAAAAAAAAGGTCTATAAACAGGGTTGCCCCGAAAAAAAGAAGTTACCAAAAACTAAAAAATAAATTACCAAAAAACTACCATTTTATAAAAACGAACACGAACGAAATTACATCTTAGATAGAATTGTAATAAGAAAATGTTATCAAAAACCCTTTGAAACTTCAACTAAATATACTTTCAAAGTTATACGTTTTCTTAAGCCACTGTACATTTTTCAAGAAAAAACTATTAATTTTTCTGGCATTTTTGGGATTTTTTGCTTAAAATTATATAATGGCCTCAAGACATCGAATGGTTAACCAAACAGAGGCAAAAATTACCATACATATTACCAAAAACATTTGAATGTGACAGAAATGACCAACAACCGTGGCTTTAAAGCTTTTCTAAAATGACATTTTCATAAAAATTTTCAATTATAAATGTTCTAAAAAGCTTTTTCATTTTTTATGTAAATGGGGCTTACACCGCCATTCTGTGTTCTTGATAAATAGTCAATCTTGATAAAATATCAAGGAAAAAATATTTGAATCAAGTGTTCTGAATTCTGCTTCAAAAAATTAATTAATTTTGTTCGTTTTGGCGTATTCAAAAAAAGTAGATACAAATATTTTTGTCTTGATTTTTTTTATCAAGATTGACAATTTGTCAAGAACACAGAACCGGGGGGTTAGTGTAAGTGTTCCTAAAAGTAGGCTATATAAAAAATGATTTGAGATCTATTCATCGATTCTGTGCTCTAAAAATAGTCAATATTAAAAATAGCCAAGATTTTAATACATATGTATTTGTATTATTGTTTTTTTTGAATTTTGCAAAAAATCAACAAAAAGCAGAGTTTAAAACATTTGAATAGCAATATTTTTTCTAGACTTTTTATCCATATGCACATTTTGTCAAGACATACATAAACTGCTGTATTTTACCCTTAAAGGGGTCCATCTAAAGGGGTCCATCTTCAAAAAATTTTAATACTAAAACATTTGTTTTTCTTTGCATTTTTTATAATTTTGTTAGTTATTTAAATGTTTCTCCTCTTATTAAACTGTGCATTGTTTCAGTTTTTTGCCAACACACCCAATATATCTATCCACACCTACACACCTTCAAGTTTACTCCCGCTTGATTGTTTTGCTGGTTTTTATGCTTCTATATACATATAAAACATACTAGTAGTCATAAATCAATAAGAAGCAAAGCAACGCATTTCCTACTGAGATTTGTGTGTGGGAATCGCAATGACGACGATAATGCATGCAAGTGTAAGGATAAATTCTCATTCGTATACTACAAATTGGCCAGACGCATACATACACAAATTCACACTTATGCATCAACATACACACATGCATATATCATTATCCTTTTACTCATCCTTCGTGCTCCATCTATGTATACTCTTGAGCAATTTATGCTACAACAATAAATCACAAGTTTCATACTAACATTTCTTACACATGTTGCAGCCCCAAGCAAACAATATTTCGCTCTTACTCTCTCTGTATCTCTAGCTTGTATAACTCTCTTGATTTTTATTTTCTATTATCTAGTACAAGTTTTCCATTTAGTTGTGTGCCTAGTATCCTGTTTGTACGAATGGCGCCTCTCTTCAGTTCGCACCTAAATGCAAATGACTTCATGTCTTCGGTACTTTAATGGTGATGTCCAAAAAGTACATTTATTGTATAGTTATGTAGGTACCTGTCACTTGTCTTTGGGTATTCAATAAGTTCGCTTTGTAATTTATACAATTTTAATGGGGGTGTGAAAAAAATTAAAATGTATGTATGTACTACATATTTATGCTTTGAGGTAAAGGATTGACATTTTACTATTTTTTTTGGTAAATTTAGCAGTAAGATTTATTTTAAGAGTTGTCTAGACATTCAACATAATTAAAAATAAAAATCAAGAGCGAAGTTTATTGATTTTCAAAATTTGTATATTTTATTTCAAAATATTGTGGTTTCCTTAAAGGCGTTGTTATCGCGATTTTTGACATATTCTATGACTGAGCCTATTAAATAACTAGATAACCGGCAAAATACATTAATGGCCCTGCCAAGAAAGGGACGACATAACGAAAATTACAACAAAAAAAACTAAACTTTTTTTCTACCAACCCGGTCCTTTTCGCCAATTCGATTGAAGTTACTGCTATTCTCTCTTCAATCCAAAACTATCTCTTTTATTTTGGTACTCTTTGTGCTTGCTTAAAATTTTATTGAGCTCTTTATTTCTTTGGCTTTATGGAGCTTCCATTTCGTGCAGCAAAACCGAAAAGTCATTCGTTGTGTTGGTCAACAATATTCCTCGGATACCGGTTTCGTGGATACGTTGAAACGAGAAACTTGTCCTCAGCAACCAACGTGTAGTACTCATCGTTTTAGTTGCTATTTACGGGTACAAATATTCTTACTTCTTTGGCACAGTAGGCTCGGAAAGCCAAAACTTGTTCCTTCAAAAATAAAATGAGTTTAGAGAAGGAATAAAAATTAAATAAGGTAAAGAAAAAGAAGGAGAAGCAAAAGAAAGGATAAATAAAATAAAAAAAATAAAATAAAATATTAAATTAAATTAAATTGAAATGAAGTGAAATAACTAAAATGAAATAAAATAAAATAAAATGATATAAAATAAAATAAAATTATATAAAATAAAATAAAATGATATAAAATAGAAAAAAATAAAATAAAATAGGTTTAAAGTGGAAAGAAACAGTAACAGAAGGATAGGGAAGGAAGGTTAGGAAATATAGTAAAGAAACGGAAATTAGAGGAAATCAACATCAAAGAAAAGAGCGGAGGATAGAAAAAGAAAACGATAAAATAGAATTCAACAAATTAAATCAAAGTATTTGATAGAAGAGTAGACAGGAAATAAAAGAAATCAAAAAAAGATGGGAAAAAAAGAAAAAAAAATTATTGAAAACAATAGCTTAGTAAGGACGAGAATTAAAGACCAAATTCATGGAAATGTTGGTGGCTCCCTAAACTAATTATTTTCAACGAAATTTCGCCAAAGTTATAATACCGTATTCGCAAACCGTGAATTACGCTACATACAAACACATGTCAACTCAATTGGTCCATGATGCCGGTTACTAGCGAAACCTGCGCTACCTAAAACCTACATATGTATCAAAAGTAGGTAGAGAAAAAATCAACACCAAGCTTGTACTTGTAGTTAGCCGCCAACGAATTTTTATATTTGCCTGCTCCTGCCCACATGCACATACCTGTCCATGAGTATGAATACATTGGATTGGAGCTGTTTGAACTGGAAATGAACGCTCTCGCAATGGTTTCCACTGCTACAAGTAGCCAACTGTGCGCACGTATGCTCACTGTGCTCTTTAACTTTGGAGAGCGATGAGCGCTTAGGCTCCACTGCAAGCTCCTGGATATGAAACCTGATTTGGCGAAGGCGATAAATGGCTGCGCGTACTGAGTGCATTTTACCAGCTGCTACACTCTTTTTTGTTTTGTGATTTGTTTATTTTTTTTTTGCTATTTCTTATTTGGTATCGTCGTCGTACTCGAAGCTCTGGGATACCTACTCCAATGTACAAACGATTGATTTCACAGTTTCAGTTGAATGAAGTGCACTCGCACAATTCGGTACGAGTTGCGGCTAGTGCAATAGAAAATATTATATTAAAATTAAAAAAAAAAAATTTTAATTAAAAAGAAGTTAATTGAAAAAAAAAAAAATACTCACCAAAAATATCATACTAAAAGTGTTTATCAAAAATTTATTTTGGTAGTGCTGTGGGTTGTTGTGGCATGATTTGTATGCGTTCTGTGTAGTGTGTGTGAAATATAAGTATTTTTTACTACAACAACGTTTGTATGTATGTAGCGTATTACTAAAGGAAAAAGTTTCCTTGAAAAATCAATGCAAATTAAATTTCGTAGTTTAAATTGGTGTGAGTGTAGTGAAGAAAACGGAAATTGCAGTGTTGTTGGAGAAAGTGCAATCAGCGACGAGTTGGGAGTTTATGTTAATTGAGATTGAGATTGAGAAAAAAAGTGATTTTTGCCAAAAGGATGCGATTGGAGAAAATCTAATTTTGCAGCATTATTTAGTAGTAGCAGTAAGAAACAACACTAACAATGGTAATTTTGTTGTTATTTAATTTTTCAATAACTACCTTTTGATGTATTAAGTATTGGTATGGGTGAAAATATTTTTTGTTTTTTCTTTGGACAGGAAAATGTTTTTGTCGCGCAGCTAAAAAGTTTAACCAAGAAAGCGGTCCTTTTTGTTGTAAGCTTTTTTGTATGTAAGAATGTTTATACATATGTATGTATGTACATATATATGTATGCATCTTTTGGCTGGTGTGTATCGGTATGCGTAATTGGCGTAACTATACGCAAAAGTACTTCGGCGGCATGTTTAAATCGTGTGCCGCTATTATTGAGCTCGTATTTTCGCCACAGTGGTATGAGTGGGTCGCTGGTTTGGCTAAAATGTGTAATAATAGTTAGATATATTTAATTGAACAGGACGTGCGTACTTTACGAGGTGCCAATATTTGGCATCTGCTCTCTTCAATCAGTCTACAACCTAACGATGTAAAGGAAACCCAATAGAGACGAAAAACTAACGTAAACCCGAAACATGATAGTGTAAAGAGCTTGAGACGTTGGCTGATAGGAGTAACTTCTGCACTGACTATAATGATGACCAGATAGCAATATCGCAGTGACCTGTTTAAATACTTCGTCAAAGAGGGTTACCCCCAGATAGCCATTTAAGTACTGTCAGACAAAGGCCCAACATCGGCATATTGGAGCTTAGCAGGTGGATTTTCTACTTGGTAAGCCCATGATCAGTAAGACCTTTATAAGAAGAAGACCCACGATAAGAATCAAAAACAGGCCCCCCCATAGCTTGTCCGCCTGCCGAATTTGACGTCCTTCGGCAGCGTAGATGGAAGGCCCAACCGCGTTGAAAAATAAAGTTAGCTAGAGGATGCCTTGATATTTGCAATTGAACTCAGTTGCCGTTGAAAATGGGTGACTGGTTTGTATTATTATGCAATGACCAAAATCTCCTATTCGGTTAAGTACCAGAGCACAGCCATACCTAAAAAATGTTGTATACATATACATATGTACGTATATTAGTGTACTATAGTTTTGCTCATTTCATCCCAGTATGCAGAGTACAAAGTGGAAGCACCATAACGTTTAAACATAAACCACACAAGTGTACATACATACATACATACATATGTACATAAAATGTGCCAAAAGCCATGCGAAATTGTATACGCAACGGTAATTTGAACAAGGAGGAGGCGAGTTGTTTGCTGGGACAGGCCGAATATAAACGAAAAGAGTTGCTGCAATGAAATTATTGGTTTGTGGTGCTGGCAAAAGCATTGTGTGGCTTACTGTGTGCCACCATTCTTAGAAGGATGCGGCAATTCATGTGCGTTCTTTATGGCCATTTTGTATGTATGTATGTATATGTTGAGTGTGTTGACTGCTGATAATGTGGGACAACAACCAAGCCCAATGCGTGCCTTGAACCCTATGGATATCAGCAGCAAGACTACTATAGCACAACACATCACAACACAATAAAGCGTCGACTCAAGACTTTTACGTTTTGCGCTTCATTGGCAGAGACACGCATTCTAAAAGTCGTTTATGGTGTTGCAGCAACGATTGCTTGTTGCACTTCTATGATTTGTAACAATAGTAGCAGCTTGCTGACGCAGTGCGACGTTCACCTTATGTACATATATAGGGTTAACTTGTGATGGGCTCCTTTTAGGCTTATTCTTTAGAAAACCGTGACTGATACACAGAGCTTGGTTCGACACTTCTTTGCTGTTGTAAATTTTTAATATTCTATTAGACGTATCTACCTATATTCTTGTTTGCTTCTTCTTATTAATTTGCACTTTCTTCTTCGTAGCCTTTTGGTAGTTGAGCAGGCATCTTCCGCAAAACTTTTGCCTTTGCTGTTTGTCAAGGAGTTGTGCGTGCCTTACAGCTTCTGCGGTTACTGACTTATTCTACTTATTTTTTTTTTTTTAATATTTTTTGTTGTTGCAACTTTGCATAAATTTTGTGTTGTGAATTCACTACTTCGCACAGAAAACTGTCCGAAATTTTCGAACAGCAGAAATTGGCATGACTGAAGAAAAAGATGTCATTTGAAAAGTTCAAGAAACTCAGAACACTGAATAAAGTGTCGAGATATGAAATGCTAATTGAAAGAGGTCTTTAATAAACGAAACAAACAAAAGTATTTAACAAACAAAACAAAGAAATAACAGCATACAATTATTATTCAACACAAAAGTAAACAGTAAAGTATTATTAAATCGTATAAGGAAAAAGAATATACATGGATAATGAAACAAGATATTATAAAATGTCAACCTTCCTATTTTGGATTGAGAATTCTGTACACATACATAATTAATGAAGAACAGGAATAACGAACTTAGCGCATACAAGACAGACCTACCAAGTATTGAAGCTTCAAGCAATGCAGCATTTGACAAGTGATGCCCGTTTATATTCATGAATTTGAAGCTTTTTTTTTTACAGAAATGGTATAGAAATGCATAAAAGCAATGGTAAAATGTCAAAGCGAACACGCCCAGACAGAACCAAATTTGTAAATGATTGACGTTTTATGAACAACAACAACTAACAAACAAAAATAAAAGTAATAATATTAATAACATACGAGCAATATTATAATAATAACAACGATGACAAGAACGACGGCAACACTTGGTAATAGCTTATGAACGGTATGGGTAAGCCATAGCAAGATGGTAAACAAGTCGGTTCATATGGCATAAAGGTAAAATATAGAAAAGTTATAACTTACAGCCGAACAAACGAATCAACGTATGAACAATATGGCTTAAAGAAGAAAACAAACAAACAAAAAAAAAAAGCAAATAAATATGAATTAAAAAGAAAAAAACTGGACAACTAAATTTCCAAACTCAAAACAACACAGCGTCGCACTATAAACAAGAAACCCGTTTTCTGTGTCGTGAGTCTTCAACTTCTTGGCTCTGCAGATCTCCAACAGCGTTTTGTTTAACGATCGCAGCATTGGATTGCTACGAGTTAGTTTGGAACATGTCAAACATTGCCTTTCCTGTGTGCCATAATAACATAAAAAAAGGCACTGCTGCTCAAGCTGGCTGATGTACTGGTTTTGTCGAACGAACTTGCCTTAAATGCGCTTACATACTCGTACATACAAACATATTTTATGTTATATGGCCAAGCCAAGTTTCCTGTCTTCCAACTACTCTCCGCCTTCGTGCAATCGAGTTAACTATAGTTAAAGAGTGGTTGTGTTGGTTAAGTGTCAAGCCAGCAACTGTCATGATCAGACAAACCAAATCTTGTCAGCATGCCCAACTGTTGTAGTGCGCGCCGCTGTAGGAGTAAACAGCAAGCATACACACACACACAAGTCCATTTCGGGTAGTGTAAAAATATTTTGTGTTTAAGTAGATATAGAGAAGATGGGCATGTTGGTATGTTGGTTGACTCGTTGTTGTCTTATGGTTTAAGCTTGACTTTGTATATTGTGCCACACCAACTTTTGCAGCACGTCATTTCGTAGAAATGGTGTGAGGGCAAACAAAGCGGGCTCATAGTTATTTTTTCTTTGATTTTATATATTCTGTTTAAGTGTTTATACATAAAACTAACAGCAATAAGATGGTGTGAACTGGTTAATGGATAAGTCAGTAAAGCGAATAAATTGCATTGACCAGCGTGTCCAGATGATCCTCTATTAATCGTGTGCTTTTGCAAGCAGCTAATTTTTTGTGTCAAAGAGAAATCGATCAAGGCGAAAGAGCGAAAGAGTGAGAATGAAAATTAGATATCTCATTGCGCGCAAGTAATTAATTCTTTAGTGCTTGGGAATCACTTAATTTCTAGTTTACAAGTTTCTCAATTCCACGTAAAATGTCTTTCTGAATTTCGTTTAGAAAGTTTTTTTTTTATATGACAAAGCCGTTAAGAAATTAAAAGATTCGTGTCTGTTTTAGACTTGTTAAATAATAATTACTAATCGTACTGGCGGCCACCGTGGTGTGGAGGTAGTGTTGCCGGCCTACCACACCGAAGGTCCGGGTTCGAGTCCTGGTGCAGGTTACACCAAAAAGTGGTTTGAAAAAGTTTTTTCAAAACGGGGTCGCCCCTCGGCAGTGGTTTGGCAAACTCTCCGAGTGTATTTCTGCCATGAAAGGCTTCTCAGCAAAAATTCATCTGCTTTGTAGATGCCGTTCGGAGTCGGCGAAAAACCGTAGGTCCCGCCAATTTGTAGGAAAAAATTTCAAAATGGCACACCACAAATTGGAAGAGAAGCTCGGCGCAAAAATCTCCTAGGAGGTTGATGATATCTGTTGTATATCGCGCCATATATATATATATATATATATATATATAATCGTAAAGATGACCGGTTTGATGGAATATTTTCTCAAGAATTCATTTAATAATTGATTACCATTACTTAAAATTTTTAAGGATTAAATATACAAAAAAATCGTAATTTTTTACAACTATTGAAAAGTAATCAAAAATTGTTGTTTTTTTTTATTTTTTTCTATTATTTTTGATTTTTTTTAATATTTGTAAAAAATTATAATTTTTTGATACATTTATTTTTATTATTTTTTAGTTTTTTCTGATTTTTTTTCTTATATTTTCGATAGTTTATGTATTGTTTTAATTTAAAAATTGTTTTTTTTTTGATAGTTTTTTTTTTGTTTTTGATATGTATATTTTTTTTTGATTATTTTTTTTATTTTGTTTTATTATCCTGGTTCGGTACGAGCTATAGACCTATTAATAATTTTTTCTGCAGCGAAAAATTATTGTTGTTTTTGAGTTTCTTAATAATTTTTTTTATTAATTATTAAAAGTTTTTGTTGAATTGAACAGGAAAAATTTAGAGACAACCGCCATAGCTTTTCTTATAGATCCATTTCGGAAGTTGCTAACTTCACTCATCAGAGAAATTTCACACGCATTGCTAACTATTGAGCTAATAATTATTTTATTCTTAATTTTTTTCAATAATCGTAAAAAATTATTTTTTTTAATTTTTTTTTAATTTTTTTTTTTTGGATTTTTATTGTTATATTTTAATTTCTTTTCTTTGACAATTTTTCATTTTTTTATTTAAATCATGATTTTTTTGTTTTTTTTTTATTAAATTTTTTACTGTTTTAATTTTTTAAAATCTTTTTTTTATTTATTTTTGTTTTTTTTTAGTAATCGAAAAAATCATGATTTACATACATAAAAATAATTAAAATTTATTAAAAAAAAAATAAATTTAAATAAAATTGTTTTTTTTTTTTTGATTAGTTTTGACTTTCTAATTTTTTTTATTATTTGTTTTTAATAATCGTATACATTATTTTGTAATTATATTTTGACTTTTTCTATTATTTTTGTTTAATCGTAAGAAATTATAATTTTTTCTTTTTTTTCAGCATAATCCATATTTGCCTTTTATTGAAAACAATTAAAATAATCATTGCTCATCAATCATGTTTAAATTTAGCGCGTCAATTTCCGCACAGTTCATACTTATGGTAAACTGGGATTGGAAAGTGGAAATTGCAATTCGTTTTCCTGAAAGGTATGAAGCGTTTGACCCATCCGAAAACAGAGGTTTCCATATTTCTTTTTGATATTTTTGCCAACATTTCATTCTGAGTAAAAGCGATTTTCCGAAAATGTCAACAAAACAACCACACGTCTCACCCGAACTACTGTTACAATTTAATTATATCCGAAGATTTCTAGAACTTTCGAATTCTTGGACAAAATAATATCCAAAGAGTGTTTTCAACGGTATTGTGGTAGGTCAGGGTTGATTACCAGTATTTCAGTTCACTTATTCTAGCCCAAACCTATTGTTTTCAATATCTTCAAACGCGCTTGGCCTCATTCTTGTAAGCGTTTGGTTTGTTTAGACTTTTTTCCGACTGAGCACACAAACGAAATTGCAGAGCTGTCTTTTGCGCTTTTGTAATGTTAATGTGCCCGTTGTCAATTTCTTTTTATATGAAAATTTAAAACACTTAAGCAATTTCTTTTCAATTTAACCCATTAAGATGTCATACACTCGAATGTAGAACGCAAATAATTTAATCTAATTTATACTTGAAGCAAACACACAATTGGGTATAACTACATGTAAAATACATATGTATGTATGTATAAATTTCCTATTTGAAGATATCAAAAATTCTCTAGGTTCTTATGTATCATATATGGGCATACTGCATTACGAATAGTAGAGCATATTTTTTGTCTTTGTTTATTGTTGCAAAAATGAAGAATCAGGAGCTTATGTGTCTGCAGGAAAATGAAAGCTGCACTGCGAAGTCAATCCGCTTGACCAGGGTGGGCTCCGAACATCCATTACTGAGCCTCCAATCAAAACAAGCACTCCTTCGACCATTCAAGCCGCGTTTAGAAACTTTGCGAATAGTTTGCTTAGTCTTTTCTGGCAAAAAAGTGTAGCAATGTGCCTATATATGCTTTCTACGCCAAACAAATTTTTATGTGTGTGTGTGTGTTTGTGTAGGTATGCATTTGCTGATATCAAAGAAAATGCAAAATAATTCAATTGAAGCTCATTCATTTGAATGTAGGATAGTTGAAGTACATGAGCTGGAAGGAGGTTAAGGCGCAAGCAGCTAGTAACTACAATAATAAATTAACAGCGAGAAGGAATAAGAACAACAACCCAACCAAATAGAATTATTCATTGACTGGTGAGTGATGATGTGGAGAAGATGAGTTTCAGGAAGCATTTGTCAATGCTGGTGTGGCTGATAATGTATGAATGTGTTGTTGTTTTTGCATTGCTATTGCTATTATTGTCAACAATTTATTGTTATTAAATATTGTTTTTTTTTATGTTTTTGTTGCTTTTGGTGTTGATGTGTGTGTGTAATGTATTCTGTTACTGTTGCAGCTATGACTTTTGTTGTTTGCTTGTCTGCTCCATTGTTGCTGCTGAAACACATTTTTTCGTTTTTTTTTTGCAATGTGTTTCATTGTTTTTTTGTTTTCTTTTCGCTCTTTCTACACTGCTTTGTGTGCGCTTTTTGATTAAATTGCGCCTACTGAGCTTGTCATACTACTTCACTTCAAAAGCTTCTCCCTGTTGATGTTGTTGCGCGTTGCTGATTGTTTCGATGATTTCAATGATGATTGTAAATGATAATGCTGATAGAGCAGTGATGATTGTAACATAATCATAACAACACTTGAGATTGAGACTGGCACTATTGTTGAGAAGCATCCCGCTTGGTGGAGTTTTTACGGTATGTTAGTGCATTGAAACATATGTATGTATGTATCTGTGGACTAAAGTGTCCTACTGTTCCTCTTTGCACCTCCAATTCATGACATTGTATTTCAGCTGTTGGCCGTTGTTGAAAAGTAGAGATTCTCTATTGTACATCTCCCTTCAAAGCGTAGCACATTTATTAATTCTTTATCCCACCTTTTTCACTATTGCTGATCAAACCAATAGAAACACCAAGGGTACCCCCTTCATTGTCCACTGTTGCTTATGGAGTTTAGGTGTTTTATTTTTGTTGTTTTTTTTTTTAGGAAAACATTGCAAACGCAAGAAACATGCAACTTTAATTACTGTAAAAAACAAAAAAAAAAAAAAAACAGGTGAGGAAAGGGCTTTCTAAAATTCAAAATTTTACGATCCTAGTTTTTTAATTGCAAAAATTATAGGCCAAACCCTTTTTTCCGAAACTATGGATTGTATGGGAGCTATATGTTATGTTGGTCCGATATGGCTGATTTTCATTTTACACATCCAATATATAATATGTAGCAAAACTGCGTTTTCGTTCTCAGCTTTTTAATTGCAAAAGTTATAGGAAAAACCGGTTTATCGGAACAATCGATTGTATTGGAGCTGTGATCATATCGGTATCCTTACTGGTGGGTCTATCTCTTCTTCTTCTCATACTTAGAAACATAGGATCAAAGTTATAATACCATTTTATGTGCATAAAAGTTTTTCCCTTGAGACTTTGTTGGTTTAATGGGCTGGATTCAGCTTTTCCGAATTATATAGAAATGACCTATATTATGTATGTTGGATTTTTCAACTACAACAGCGTAATGAGCTCATCGAAATTTAAAGAAATTATGAAATTATCTTCTTAACCTGTTGAGAATGCCAGAAGAGAACTAAAACAATCAAACTCAGCTGGTTTAAACCAATTCCTCTTTTCTTTTTACCCCATTTCTAGCACATTAGAAAAATGAATTTTTCTGTGATTTTCAAATCGTTTAAACTTCGTTAATACACAAATAGTCATTCAAAAAAAAAAAAAAAATCACTTCTACCGTACAATGCCACCACTTAAACTTGCAATTGCCGTCAACCGAAACTCAAAACCCTAAAACTCATCTCAACTGCCACACAAGTTATTATACACTTCACTTGAACTCGCATGTGTCGCACGCTCTTGTTGCTGATGTCGACTTTGATTTGATTTAAAAATGAAGCAAAAACAAAAAAAAAAAAAACAACAACAAATATACATACATATGAACGTAGTAGCTTACCACCACCCTATTTACTGCCTCCCCCACAACGTTGCTTCAAAGGCACAAAACCGACGCTGACGACAATGACGATGGCAACGACGACGCTGCTGACAACAACAATCAATAAGCGCATAACAATGCAATGTTCATCATCATCAACATTGCCAGGCGGCAGTGCCCAACAGCAGCAACAGAATAGTTGAGGTTGCTGATTGCTGAGCTGGGTAGTTTGCTTCATTAGTTTTGTTAGGTTCGTTTGAGCTACTGGTTGATATCCCTTTTTGTCCTAATACCCAATCGTATGTGCATATATAATATGTTTATATGTGTACATACATATGCATGTATGTACATATGTATAAGTGTTGCTTTTATATAGAACTATGCTTCGTTCTAAAGACCGGCTGTCGGCAATATAAAAAATCCGTTGAACGACGAGTTGTTGCTCTTGCCGGTAGCTGTTGCTGTGTTATGTATGAGTGTGTGTGTGTATGTGTGCTGCATTGCTGATTGTATTTTATTATCCTTTTGGAGAACTTCAGGCACACAAGCCAACCAAATGTATGATGGGACCAATGAACGCTATGCTCAGGGCCGTAATCAGGCTTTTGGCCAAGGGAAGGTTAACTTTTGAGGGTGATAACATTTATAATATTACAGAATACACATATAACCAAAAAATGGTTCATAATTCAAGATTTGAAATGACATATTCGTGCCAAACAGGGATTTAGATGTAAAGTGAAATTTAAATAAAAAAATATTTTTTGAATTGAAGCATTATATAAGTTTGTGAACATACCTGTTAAATTTGCTTAGCAATTAGTAATCAATTTATGGGGCGAATTTTATAATGGGTAATGATAATTAATGATGTTTTCAAGGAAAAGCAATTATAAATTGATTACGAATAAAAAATGATAAAAATATAATAAAAAATATCAAAACTAAAAAAAAAAATTATAAAAAATAATAAAAAAATTGTAAAACATAAAAAAAATATAAAAAATAATGAAAAAAAACAAAAACAATCAAAATACCAACAACAAATTATAAAAAATAATGAAAATAAAAAAAATAATAAAAATTATAAAAAATGATAAAAAAACATATATTCCAAAAAAAAATTTATTTAAAATATTAAAAAAAAAAATAAAAAAAATAAAAAAAGTAAAAAAAAAAAAATAAAAAATATAAAAAAAGTAAAAAAAAAAATAAAAAATATAAAAAAAAATAAAAATTAAAAATATTAAAAAAAAATTATAAAAAATAGATAGTACTAAAAAAAAACAAAAATAATAAGAAAAGAAATTAAAAAAAAAAATTAACACTTTTTTTGTTTGTTAATTTTTTTATTATTTTTCATAGTCGTGAAAAATCATCATTTTTTTTTGGCTATTTTTTAATTAATTGGACAGTAATCATAAAACATATCAAGTAATTGTAGTATCATTAAATGGATTCTTAGTAATCATTATTTAAAATGACTGAATAATTCTACGAACTGCTGGGCGGTCGTTAGTAATTTAAAAACATGAGCCATATTTAAAATTCAATACAAAAATTTTCTTCAATGTCGCCCCGACTGGCCCAATTGCCCTCACCTACTACATGCGCCGTCAATGACTTTAAATTTGTTTACAAAAGTGAAATAACCAAAAATGTTGATGCGTATGTTTGTATGAGTGTGTAATAAATAATGAACTAGTAGTAAATGCAGTCGCTATATAACAACTGCCTGTCTTCGTCCTTTGCACTCGCTGCAGGGTTTCTGCTCGTTTTAGGTTGACTGACTTTGTGCATCACTCACACCACTTGCTTCCACTATACCCACTAATTCACTACACAAACCGAAAAAAGTGGTCAGGAAACAATGCACTATTTTGTTGATTACTCACCCGCTTTGAGAGCTCTCTACCAATGCTAGTCGGCCTGTATTTGCTTATCAGTGAAAACTAAAAGCAACAAGCCGCCAAAATGGCTGATGCTTGTTTATTGTAATGTGTGCAAGTCAGTCACTGAGTCACACATGTGCACGGGCCACCCTCTATGTGCTTGTCTTTTTTGTTGTTGTTGTTTTTTGAATAGAAATTTTACTTCAATTTAATTCACAACTCTTTAAAAACTGTCACGCGCAGCTGTACCAACAACCCAAACCAAATACATTTAACTAGTTCATTTTTGATTATCGACATAGGAAAGTATGAATAATCTCGAAATGTCTGCAGGGACTGCCAGTATATTATCTACAGAACTAAATTCACTTTTCCAGGATCAAGGCTGTATCTCATAGTGCTCATTTTTAATTCTTAATATCCAAAGTTTTGATAGAACAATCCACAGTAAGGGGTCGACCGCACTACTTATTCTGTCAGCGAAGTTTCGCTAGAAAACCAAACCGCACCAGTTCGTCTCAAAAGTTTGTTTATGTTGTCTACTACCTCGAGTTTTGTTCACTTTCATACCTCCCCTACAAAAAGGCAGAAGAAAATCTAGGATATTTTTATAATGCTTTACTAATTAGTGAAGAAAACCCAATTAAATTATTGGCCCACTAAGGATGTTTGTTTACAATTCTCCCACTTTCAATTAACTCGCTAGCGATTAAATCCATTCAAAGCATGCCCACACTTTATTTCACACTTCCAATGCATAGTTAATAGCCCATCCATACATAGATATGTATATACCCTACAAAAAATAATGTGGCTAATTTCTAGAGCGACTGATCCGTAATTAATCGCTGGGAACAAAATCCAGCATCTCGGATCATACGTAGATATAGTGGGATTGTGAAACGATATGTAAGGGAAGATAGAGCAACGGAGTAAGAGTGGAAAAACACTTGGGTAGTAGAGAGACGTAGGTAGATTGAGAGAGTGAGGGAGCGAGAGGGGCAACGTGAAACAAAACAAACAAAAATAGAGTGTGAGTAGAAGCTAGAGAGTTGACGTAGAGAGAGAGGAAAGACAGAAAGTGGACCATATTTCTGAAAGAACATCGTCTGCCTGCTCTCCCTTTTTTTATAAACGCCTACACAATTTTTTGTTGGATAAATATATGTACATACATGC
The DNA here is from genome assembly GCA_951509765.1 of Sphenella marginata. NCBI lineage: Eukaryota > Metazoa > Arthropoda > Insecta > Diptera > Tephritidae > Sphenella > Sphenella marginata. Next base: position 51,223,969 of record OX608083.1, read on the forward strand.
CGTTTTGGATCTGTACTTGGTCTGTTTGTGTATAAAACTCATTAACCATTGCTGACATCAGCAATTGTACTGCAATTTAATGCACAAGAAACAACTACAGCAACAAAAAAAGTTAAGAAAAAACGGGAGAGAAAACTTAAATTTCAGTTCAAATGTACCTATGTAAATAAAAAAGATTCCTTTTAGATGTTTCTTTGACTTTAATATATGTATGTATGTGCTTAGAAGAAGTCTTTTCTCAACGTTTTGCTGAAATTCCAAGGTAGCATAGAGAAATGCATGCAAAACAACAACAACAGCAACTAAATTTAATACAATTTTTGTGAGCAAACACATCAAAGAATTAACTCACTTTAAATATTTTTTTCTCGAAATTTTTAATATCGCAATAGAGGCGTGGTTATCACACCAATTTAGTTCGACAATCTAAAGCGCTAAGAGAGATGTTAGAAGAAAACTTTATTCCAGCTTCGTTCAGCATTTAAAATTCGATTATGAAAAGAATTCGACTTGCTGCTGAATGTTCCAACATTAACATTATCATCATCATCATCATCATCATCATGATTTTCTTATTTTGCCAACTGTCAAGCACAAATGCCGGTTCAACAACATTATAACTCATGTTTTTATTTTTAGTTTTAGATACATACACCCCTCAAAATGCTAATATGTAGATATGTATGTATGTATACATGTTCGTAGTACTGTTAGTTGAAATTTTCTATACTCATATACATAGTTACCAAGTAAATGTTGTACATACTAATAAACATATATGAGCAATATTTGTTTGTAAGCTAAATGCATTTTTGTTTGCAAATGTAAGTAATGCCGTTGGCAACAAAAACAACGCCATTCATGCACTATCTTTACCACCCACCATTTACACTAACAACACCCAAAAACAATTTCCCGACATCAACCGTTAAACTATTTTATATGTTATACAGAATACAAAACTGGTACTGCAATACTCCATAACTCACCAATTCACCACATTCCCATTTTTACGAACAACATGTGAACACCGGACAAGACTACATACATACATACATACATAAATATGTATGCAGCATGTATTTAAGAAAAATTTTATATATGTACATATGTATGTACATATATAGTGGTTGTTGTAAAATGAACTACGAACTCCTCTTTTCTATTTTGCTTGGGGTCAAAGTGTCTTGGTACAATAGAGTATTTTCATGTGTACAGTGTCGGGCAAATATATTTGCCCATATTAAGAATCAGTTTTCGCACTTAAAAGTCTTAAAGTAATTTTTTTTTTCTAAGCCTTTTGTGACTTTTATGAATTTATTAATGTCAATGTTCCTATAAAAGAGGAAACGGGACGCAAGCTAAAGCTGAAACCGGAATCAAAACCAGAACAAAACGCCATCGAAACCGGGACAAGAAGGTGAAACCAAGCTAGGTAACGAACTTGCAACGTAAGCACTAAATAAACTATATCGGAACCGAAACTGGACACGAAACCTAACCTACAAACGAAATCAAAGCCGAATATGGAATCGAAATTCTACTATCAAATCGACACTGGATTGAAGTCGACACAGGAATCGAAGATGTAGCCGATAGTCAAACCAGACGGTACTCCACTTGGGAACCGAAACTGGAATCAGACTGCTATTGACACTGCTATTGAAGCAAGAACTGCAGCCTAAAATCGGTTTAGAATCGAAAAGTGAAACTGAAAACGGAAATCACAAAAACTAAACTCAAACCGTGATCGAAAACGAATCTTGACTCAACCAAAATGACCCCTGTGTTTTAATGCCTGAACATTTTTATTGATATTTATGCAGTTCCCCAAGTAAACAAATTTCTTTACGCTATGTCGCATAGACTATTAATATTTTCCACGCTACTGTAAATGTAAATGGGCCACTTGCTGACTCAGTCGTATATTCCTTAGCTTGCTCTATATCTAACAGTTGCAGACCATTGTTGTTGTATACAATGATATCTAGGTTTATATGTCCATACCTACGTTAAAGCCAGTTCCTGCTATGAGCTATAGTTTGCTTACTTAATACCGACAACAATAACTACTTCTTATTGTAGACACTTCTTTGTATTGTTACGCTTATTTTGTTGTTATTGTTGAAGTGTAATTTCTTATTGTTAGCAGTCTACGGAAACTCCTTTTCTACAGCGCCGTCACTTTTGGTTGCCTAATTTTGTGCAACACTGGACATCATTGTTGTTGTTTTTGTTAATATTACTTTGAGTTCTATTTTGGCAAAGAGCAAAAAAAAAACAATGTTTCATGTTTGGCTTTGTTTGCTCTGTTGTTATTACAATAAACATTGGTAATTGCCTTTTCGTTCCTATTATCAAAATGCGATGTTGTGGTGTGGTATCCTGCTTACCAACGTTGCCTTATTTGCAGGAAAATTGTTTTCATAGTACATTTATAAGAAGACGGCTGTATTTTTGTGTTTTTTTATACCGCTATTAGTTACTTACATGCCATTAAGCATCCGCTTGAAAGCTTAAAAAAAATTGCCTAGTAACAAGGTAAGAAGTGTAGGGCGCCAAGGTGGCAACTCGGTAAAAATCTCCTTAGTGGCAACGCGTACATACATATGCATGTAAGAGAGCTTGGTTTGTGGTTGATAACCTTTTTACAAAACTTTCATAGAAATATTTTGAAAAAATGGCCCATAAGCATAGTCAAATTAAAATAAATTATCGTGTGACTTACCTCAGTGAACTAATTAAAAAAAACATACTCAGTGGCAATACTAGATAGTAATGGATATGCAAATATACATATAAGGAAAAAGAGCCGGTTTTTTTCGTAAGCCATCGACGATCTATGAATAAAAAACAAAATTAAATCTTTTTAAATTTGAAATTTCCTTTGAAAATCAAATATGAACTTGTCGCTTTGGTAATATGAACTTGTCGCAAGGTGGTAATGATTTTTAGATGCTAAGTTTGTTCACTGTCCTTTGTTATTGTGAGTGTAATTCAAAATGTTAAATGTTATTTATGTGTATTATAATGTTTGTTTTCTTTTTTGAAAAATAAATAGTATAGCCCCTGAAGATGCTGGAATATTCAGCGAAACGTTGGGCAAGAAGATGAAATAAAGAACTTTTATTTGCACCTCAAACTATTAGGTCAAACTAGCCTACAATCCCCTATTAAACAATATTTTTTTTTTTTTTTTTTTTTTAAATTGTTTTTTTTTTCTTTTATTTTTTAGTTTTTTTGGTTATTTCTATTATTTTGGTTTATTTTTATTTTATTTTTTTAATTTTATTTGTTTTACATTTTTTTGTATTATTGTTTTTAATTTGTATAAAATTTTTTTTTATTTAAATTTTTTTTTTAATAATTTCTTTTATTTTTTAGTTTTTTCATTATTTTTTTTATTTTTTATTATTATCTTGTATTTTTTATTATTTTGTTTTATTTTTATTTTCTATTTAATTTTTTTGTTTAAAATATTTTTGTTTGTATACAATTTTTTTTATCTTAAATTTTTTTTAAGGTTTAGTTTCTTTTATTTTTTATTTTATTTTGTTATTTTTTATAATTTTTTTTATTATTATTTTGTTTTATTTTTATTTATTTATATCTATTTTTACTTATTTTTTTATATTATTTATTATTATTATTTTTTTTTATATTGTTGTTTTTAATTTTTTTTTTACCTAAATTGTAATTTCTACTTATTTTTTTGTTTGTGTTTTTGCTTTTTCTCAATACAAAATTCGTTTGCTAGACAGTTCTAAACAGTTCTCGCAGTGTTGCCAGCAGCAGTCGTCAAGTCCCATAGCGGTTTCTGATTTAGTGTATCTTTACCTTTGAAACACACTCGTTACTGCCTCGTCACTTGCGTCTCTACTTACTACCATTATTTCTTCGGACTTCATACCTCCTAATATCCTTTTACTATTTCACAACCATTCTCCTTTTTCCTGCCACTTACTTCTCACTTTCATACTTTAGCATATGTTTTTGCTATGGATTTCCGTTGTTTCCCAATCCTTTGTACCATTATTATAGCTCTTTCACTTTGCTTCATTTCAGTGCACTTTATGTTCTTGTTGTGTCTTCCTTTTAACATTTCCCGTTCTATGTTGCTTCAGTGGTGCTGTTCGTCTTTTTTTTTTGTTTTCCTCTACAGTCCATTTACACTCGTCGTTTGCTATTTTTGTCCGTTCGTTAGCTTATTCGTCTCACAGTTGTCATTCCTTGTTTGTTTGTGGTTTTCCACTACTCTTTTCTTATTTCTTTGTTGCATTCATTCATTGTGTCTTATTTTGTTGTTGTTTCTGTTAATTTTTGTTTTTTCATTTTTTAAAACTTCATCATCATCATCATATCGCTCTGTCTGCGCCCAGGTGCTCCAGTTATTTTCCGTTCACCTGTCGCTCTCACTTCCTTAACTTGATTGCATGTAGGTATTCGTAAAGGGAATTCATCATGTCAGGTTTGTACTACTTTAAAACCAGAAGTTGTGTGTGTTGTTGTGGCTGAGTTCTTACATTTATGTGTTATAAATTTAATTTTTTCAGCCGTGGGTGTGTTTTTTTCTCAACTGACCGTAAGGAAATTTGCAAAGTAGGTTAATTCTAACACCCATTTTGCCTTGGTCCCACTCTGTCAATTCCCTCGAACTTTCGTCGGAAACGTGCCTGCTATGCAGGGCGAGGTATCGTTAACACAACAACACACCTAGGGAGGCTCTCAATCAGATAAGGGATATGGGCTTTATCGATTAAACAAATTTTCAATTGATAATTTTCGTGAGCCATCAAAGTTTTTGATTAAGTGGTTCCGGAGTTATTATTGTTTGAAATCTAACTAACTTTATTAATCTCATTCGAGTACTTTTCTTAATAAATATTTTTGAATAAAGAATTCTAAAGGTAGTGTTTGGAAAATTGCTGAATTTCTGCTTATAGAAATTAATTTGCTTATTTGATTCAAAATCACATTAATAGAAAAATGTATCGTTTTGATTGATCGAAAACTCATTGATCAACGAATCAATCAACTTAAGGTTAGTTTTCAAGTTCGTTGAATTGATTGAAAAGCAGTTCCCTTTTTCGTTATCGCTAGGGTCGATGTCGAGTGTTAGTTGCAAATACATACCACTAAAAAGATCACAATCGTTCAACTCAAATATCGTCGTTTCTCATTTCTGTTGATTGTACAAGAAAAAAGTGTGCTTTCAAGCCAGTGCTTCCAATTTTTAATTGAAAATTTATGCTTTGGCAGCACTAACATTAACCCTTTACACAACTACCGTATACAGCGAAAATACAATGAGACGAGAGCTATCTACTTCTCCAAGGAAATTGTTAATTGTTCAAACTTTCATATTTCAGTTTTTCGCTACTTAATCAGCATTACCACATTTTAAATTGTTTTTCAATTAAAACTTGCATTTTTAAAAAATGCTTACAATTATAATTATTTTGCTTCTTTAATTAGTGTTAAGCCTTCCTTACTTTCTAGGAAATATTTTCATGATTTTTTTTCATTAATTTTTATTTGTTTTAAATTATTTTGTTAAAACAGAAAACACATGTCATTTACAGTTGTTTTCTCGTAACTTTCCCTTCCGTTTATTCTCATTTGGGAGAATTTGTCATTCAATTACAGGCGTTCGACAACACTTTATTCTTGTTGCTTTTTGTTTTATTTTAACTTTACAGATGCATGTGTATTTAATTTCAGTTACATACATGCATATTTATGTACATACATATATAGTTTTCGTAGAAAATTGTTGCTGACGCATCCATCATAAAATCCGTTGATTGAAATTTGTAGCAGTCGATTAGTGTTTGGTATCGTAAAAACCGGTACAATTTGTTGTGTATACATACCAAATGATGATTATGAGCGGTTGGTTATTTGAGCTTTTTATTAACTTCATATGTACATATATTATAACTGGTCTCTCTCTCTCTCTCTTTTCGCTATGCCTCACATTCTCTTAATTGGTAGCACGCTTGCGCTTCTCTACACGCGTTTTACGCCATATTCACACTAGAATCTTAAGCTCTTTAAATCTACTTCATCTTGTCCCTTCCCCCGCTCGGGTTTCTACACCACAAATTTTTTGGGAGCCGATATTATTGTTCTCATATGTATGTATGTATAATTCTTGCATGCACGCCCCACACGCTGACACATCGCCCACGTTTTCCATTGTTGCATTTGCCGCATTTTTTAATTTTCAAAGCTGAATTTATGATTTGTTTTTCTTTTTTTTTTTTTTGTGATAACACACGTACATACGTATGCCGCCAACGTGCCCTATTGAGTTTATTAAGGCACGACACGTTTTGAACCAGGACTCGTTGTTGCCGTTGCACTGTGGTAAAAAGTGCTTGGTATGGTCAATGTTGCTGCAGACTTGCGTTGATGTTATTTGTATGTGAACGTGTCTTAATGTTTTTGTCGTTGGGCCCTTCTGGCAGCCCTCCTCTATCAAATGATTCCGATTTATTTATCGATATACTGTAATCCCTATGTAAAACCATTTTAATTTTGCTAACTGTTGAATTCGATCGGAGATAGAGGAGCGCAAAACCAACGTAAGTTTTCTTATTGTATTTTAATGTATAATCCTGTAACATATATGTAATTATAGGAAATAAAAACGCCTCGATTCGTTTGTATCGTTTTACATTTGTGACATTAACGATTGTCGTTTTCTTGGGAGAAGAAAATTTCAGAAAGAGCGTTCTTTATTCCTCGCGCCTCCTCGCCAATTCAACAGTCAACAAAACACGACGCGCTGGGTTGCAGTTGGGGATGCAAATTTTGAGAAGCAACGTCGATACATAGATATCGATAATGAACATCGATTCTAAAAAAAATATCGATAAGTCGATGGTTTTAAATGGTAAATTTCAAACCTTTTTGTCCAATACTATGGGCGGCCTACCGTTAAAAAAATTTCGTTCGTAATGAATGGACTTTTGTTCCATAAGAGTTATCATCAGTCCCACCGTGCGCTGTTGTCGCCTAATAACGTAATTATACATTCAAAAGTTAGTCTCATACGCGTACTCACGCGAGACGCGCCACATATCGTGCCACACGTTCGTAGCATTCGTTTATAATGCAATATTAATTTTGGGTGCAGCGTTTCAACGATACGTGATTCGTGATTCGTGATTTTACTCTTAACCCTTTTTAACTGCATCATGCTAACCATTGACAACGCGTCACATCGTGTGCCTGTGTAATAATATGGCATTGGGCTATGAGTAAATTTGTTCCAGCTGCTCTCAGTTCTAATATATGTAGATACGCTTGTATTGCAATAGAATTTGCTCCAGTTTATTTATTTTTACTGAAATTCCAATAGGAATGGGCGTTTAACTGTAAATACACAAATTAAAACGCACACTTGCAGCATTGGTAGGAATGAAAACTGCAGTTCGTACCGTTTCGCTCCTTCGCCGCCCACTACAACCGAATTTCATGCGCATTGCACAAACACATACTTACCTACATACATATATTTGTATACTACATGTGTCAATCGGCTTGCGGCATCATAGGTCGTCGGGTGGTCACAAGTCGGCGTTATTCGTGTTCGCAATAACCGACTTTTGTTTGTGTTTTTGTGAATGAAATCGTAATATGACCTTTTACAATTTTATTAATATACCCACGCATACATATACATATCTACAGATGTATGTACATATGTTTGCATGTAGTAGAGGAGCATAAGAACACCTGATTTCCAGAAATCCAACTTTATTCATATCAAATACTCTCGTCACTCGTCAGCATCAGCATCAACGTCATAATCATTGTTCGTTCTAGGTATATAAAAAACATTTGACGTTATTACTAGCGATTTTAATTACGTACAACTGAGTGTAATGACATTTATACTCGTATTTCCCGCTGTAGTTGTAGTAGTACGTACGCAAACTAGTTTTAAAAATGCACTTTCAAGCCTAAAAGGAAAAGCAAAACAAAACCTAACTCGTCCATTCGTGTATGTACATGCAAGCAAAAAAATTCTTCCTTCAACTATTTTTGGTTTTTAGTATATTTCTGTTGAAATTTTGTTAGCATATTATGTGCAGGCGAGATATCATGTTTCAGGAATACACATTTTCATTCCTTTGTGTGTTTTTTAATAAGTGTGCGGGTAGTAATTTTTGCTGTAAAAGTTTTCGTGTTTTTTTTCGCTACTTTGGACATGTTCAACTGGATAAATGGATGTTCCAGCACTTTGTTTTGCTGTTTGTTCTACATAAAGTAGATATGTTTTTGTGCCAGACGGGGTGAACCGGCGCGAGCTCTGAACTTTTATTAAAGTATAATCAATGTCAAATAACATATCTTGATGGGAATTGGTCACATAAAATATATTTATGTTACTCTGAAAACTGAAATAGCCAGAGCTATACTATACTGAAGTCGATTTTGAAGGAAGGTCATACTAACCACTATACTATCGAGGAAAGCGCTCATAATAACCGATATACATACATATGTATGTACTATCGGGTAAGTAAGTAAGTCTTCGCTGTAACTTCTTAAATGGAGAGCTTCAGCGGTACTCTTTAGTTTTTAGAGCACCGGGAATGCATACCGGAATGACTAAGTGAAAGTAGAAGGGAAGGGGCGGGGAAAGTGAGAAATTGGAAGGAAAAGGAAATAACAAACGGAAAGAAATCCGTGTAGATATGGGGAAGAAAAGAAGAAGAAGAAAGGAGAGGGAAATGTTAAAAATAAGGAAAATAATTAGCATGATATGTAACAGACAAGGAAAATTTGAAATATACATACATAGATGTTAACAAGAGAAAGGGTCAGAGTCTCGTTTTTACCAGAGCTGCCCGCACTTCCTCTTTCAATTCTGGTTCAGAGAAATCAAAAGTGAGATACTCGGTTCCGGTCTCCTAATAGAAACTACAAACTTTTCAGTAATAAGCGAATTAATTAATTAATAAATATATTATCGATTACAAAAAGCCTTTTCTCAAAATTATCTATCAATCGGCCTGGGACCCAGAGTACAACAAATACGGTTGCCTTAATCTATCGCAACACCATTTCAAACAGCTGTTTTTAAAAATTTTTCATTAAGCAATTTGAAAGATAGCAAATATCAGCGATTGTATACACATCCCATACTCAAGACACTCAATTCATTCCATTTCTTCTTTTCTTTACAGACTCCACAAAAGTCGACTACGCGCGTACGCAATATAAGAGCCACCTGGTACCAGCCGTGCGCCGTCGCAAATAATTGTCAGTGTTGTTGTTGCAATGCATCGATCATTGAAACCACACGCACAAGCTAAAAAGGTACCACCACCTGCGTTACCCGGTGATCCAGCACCACAACAACAACAAATACCATTATATCGTTTAGGTGGCAGCATATCAAGCGCAGCTGGTAAACAGCTGGATGATGGCATTATAATGAGTAGCATGGTATCGTCACCATCATTGGAGGAGGGCGGTTTTAATTTGCCACGTGAGCCATCGGTTGCATTGCGTATGAAAGGTACACAAATATACTATGTACATATGTATATATTTATTAATTTTTATGTATAGAGCATGTGTGCTATTTACAAAGTGTACAAATTCTTTGCAATTTTTTTTTTTCAAATTTGATTTTACTTTTTTTGCAGATGAAATAAGCGAATACGCCACCGCCATGTCAACGTCAGGCACATCACAATCATCAGCGTCTTCAGCTAGCGCTGCTGCAAAACAACAACAACAACAACAACAAACGGTTAATCCAGTTGCCACAACTGGCGCACCACTCTTATCCACCGCAAATAATCCGCTACTTAGCGGTTGTCCACCCACAATAGTGCCATGTCCACCGCCCGTTTTTTGCGCCACACTACGTGAACCACTTACACATAAAGCAGCCGTTTACTATCATCAACAATTGGCATTGCAAGAGGATCAAGGTATCGATTTGACACAATCGCCAGGACGCGATTCACCAGGTTCGTCGTCGGGTTCAGCTGGTTCTGGGTCACGACATTCCACCGCTAGTTTAGATTCGGGTCGTGCCTCATCTTATTTAACTGGTGTATCGGGCGCATCGATACGTGGCAGTGCGGGTGGTGCGCTCTCATCGCCACGTTGCAGTTCGGTGAGTTCATGTTCGATTGGTAGCGTAGATCGGCAACGTAACGATGAACTCATCATCGATTGGCTAATGGAAATGAAATATGAAGAGTATGCACAATTGTTTATAGCCGCCGGTTACGATTTACCAACCATAGCGCGTATGACACCCGAAGATTTAACGGCCATCGGTATTAAAAATCCACATCATCGTGAGCGTATAAAGCAGCGTATCGATAAGTTGCAAGTATTGGATAACTTGCCACACTTTGTGCCGGTAAGTCCAGTTTTTTTTTTTTATAATTTAGCATGTAGGCAAAGCGTTAGAATTGATGCGCTGGCTGGCAGCGGACAGTGGAGATTGTTGGTGGGGTGTAGACAAATGGATGTACATACATATGTAAAGTTTCAAGCAGGTTTTTATCATGATTTTCACATTTTTGTGTAGGTGTTTGATCGCCCGACCAGCCTGCCGGGTGTAAGCTTTGCAAACATAGCTCAGCGCATTAAAAATGGCAAATGATTTAATTTGAAACCACATAGATAAATCAACATAGAAATATAATATGCTGCGAGGCTAAGCTGTACAAGCGACTGGAAATTGTGCGCTGTTTGTGAGATTGTTTTGATTGCAAACCGGTTTAGTAAATGTGGGTGGCAATGAGTTTCACACGTTATTAATATTAAATATTGTACGTGACTGTATTATGGGGGATGGGAGGGCTGGGTAAGGCAATTGTTGACTCGAAATAACTTTTATTTGTGAGATTTAGCCTGTTTAATAGTTATGTTTCTTTATTTTACGACAATCTTGTAATGAGCTTAAGTTTAAGATAATATGTTGGGATTAGGTATTAAACTCAAAGTCGAGCAGAAGATCTCATTAAGCATAGATAAAAGTCAGCGCTTAAAGCACAGCTGATCACTTAACTATCGAGGCGCACCAACGCACTAAGTCTCCGGGCTTCTAGGTGTTGGAAAATATTTAAAAAGTTCCAAAATTGATTAACCCAAACTCTCAAGTTGTGGTTTCAGAGCAGTAATACTACTATACTTCCAAGTACGAATGATTGTATGTATATTTCTTCGTTATTTAGCTTGAGATCCTTTGAGGTGTCATTTTTTAGGTTATGTGAAATAGCAATTGGAAATATCCCAAAAATAAGCAAATAAAATAAGGGAGAATAAAATAAATATAGTAACATACAGTAAAATGAAATAAAAATAAAAAATTAAATAAAAATTAAAAATTTTAGGTTATGTCAAATAGAAATTGCAAATATCCAAATATAAGCAAATAAAATAAAGTAAAATTCAATAAAACATAAAATAAAATAAAAGAGAATAAAATATTTAAAAGTAAAACACAGTAAAATGGAATAAAAAATACAAAATTAAATAAAAATAAAAATTTTAGGTTATGTGAAATAGAAGTTGCAAATATCCCAAAAATAAGCAGATAAAATAAAGTAAAATTCAATAAAACATAAAATAAAATGAAGGAGAATAAAATAATTAAAAGTACATACAATACAATGAAATAAAAAATAAAAGATTAATTAAATATAAAAATTTTTAGGTTATGTGAAATAAAACGAAGTAAAATAAAAAAATAAAGGAGAATAAAATAGTTATAAATAATATAAAAATATAATAAAATAAAAAATTAAAAATTATTTAAATATAAAAAATGTTAGGTTATGTCAAATAGAAATTGCAAATATCCCAAAAATTACCAAATAAAATGAAGTAAAATTCAATAAACCCTAAAATAAAATAAAGGAGAATAAAATAAAAGTACAATACAGTGAAATAAAAAATAAAAAATTAATTAAATATAAAATTTTTTAGGTTATGTAAAATTGCAATAATCCCAAAAATAAGCAAATAAAACAAGGTAAAAGGTAAAAAATATAAAACAAAATAAAGAAGGATAAAATAGTTATTGTAAAACACAGTAAAATGAAATAAAATAAAAATATAAAAAAATTGAAAAAAAAAATAATCTAAATTCAATGAAGTAAAATGAAATAAGGCAACATAAAATAATAATAAAAATTGTATTATTAGATAGTAAAAAAAAGGAAGGGAACGGAAGGTGCTGAGAAGTAATAGCAAGGAAAGATTAACAGTCCTTGGCCGGATATGAATCCGGTACGCTCCGGTACTCCCTTGCGGTACTGTCGGACTGTCGTGGTAGCGATTTGTTATTACCAGTGCAACCTTCTAGGTCATGTCATCCCTCCTTCCGAAAGGATTAAGGGCGGTTCCACGGGGATATTTGTCGGGTCGTTAAACGCTTTTTCCGTAAGATTTTGCATCTGAAACCGAAGAATTTTAAATTTTTTGTAGATAATTGAAAATTTTCAAATTTCGTACAAAAATGTTTGAAAAATCTGCAGAGAACGACAAATGGTTTAAAATTAAAAAAAAAAACAAAATTAATCAAGAATTTTACCAGCACTACGCTATCGAGAAATTTAAAATAATACTGACAACTTCACGTTAATAAATCCTGAAGGGAACTCAAATTTGCAAAGCCTCGAAAATTAAACACATTTAAAGCTTTTAACATGTTTAATAAAATGTCTGCTACACGAACCTGCTCTTATAATTGACACATTTTTTCTGTGTATCCCACACTCAAACACGCGTATAGACCACATAATAACGTCATTACAGGAATGTAAAGTGGCATGGAATATTTCAAGAGTTAACGGCTTCTGACTTGCGAGAAAAAAAAAAAACGAAAATCACTTCAAATGAATTGAGTCGACGAATGGCGCGAGATCTGCATGTGTGGGTTGTACGACGAACAGGTTGCTAACGTTGTTGTAATATAGTAGTGGTTTATTTGTTGTTTATTTGCTCTCCACTAGCCAAAGTTTATAAACAAAGTCCTACAAGCAAAAACATGCTTGTTTTTTTCGCACACACTGCGCGCTTACGTGACTTTCATTGCAATCGCGCTATACTCGGTCATAGTGTTCAAGTGTTCTGTTCGTATGCAACGTTTCAGCAAGTGTTCGATTGAGTTATTTCCTGCAGTTGACATAATACACATACATACATATGTATATATGTATTCATATAGGGAAAGCTACTGTATCATTTATTTACTTAATTCAAGCACGATAACAGCCGATATAATGCTTAATAATATTGTAATAATAATCAACAGATTGTATGTTGCGCCCCTCGCCCCTTTTCTCTACTTTTATAGAATACAGTAAAATTATTTACAACAAAAGATATCTATGCAACAAACGATGCCATGTCAACACTTTTGACAAATGGGCTCACATTCCTCTGTTCGCATGTACCACCTTCCTACTCGTACACATACTTCCAACCAGCTATACGAGAACTGCAGCACAATATTTATTTTTGTTTATCATTGATGTTTTATTTACTAGCTAAATTGTTTTGCTGCTGTAAGTGCTTAGCTGCGCGTTGAAGTTGAGTTATTTTTCATAATTTTTTTTAATTTTAATTTTTTTTTGTTTCTTATTTTACTTCTTTTATTTTTGCAATCATCATAAAAAACACCATTTAGTTGTTATAGCTTTTTACACGCATACAAACGTCAATTTACTCAGACACTTGTGTTGTTGTAAAATTGTTATGTCGTTGATTTGAGTTTATCTTTTATTTTGTTTTGCGTTTGTTGATATTGCTTTTGTCGTTATCCGGTGTAAATTTTCTTTTTTCCCTTTTTTTGTAAAAAAAGCAAAGCTTTAAGTTGCAAACAGCCACCGACGTGTCTAACGGACGGTGGCGGTGGACGTACGCGAGCAAATTTGCGATTTTTTATGAACGTTGTACTTACGTAGAAACATTCAATACAGTGTAACCATTCCTCGGTTTGCATGTATGCTTACCCAAACCTCTACTTTTGTATTTGTAATTTTTCATTTTGTAAAATGTCGAAAATAATATTAAATAACTACATATAGTATATTTATTTATAAACTTTTACATAAGTCAAATTTTTTTTAGATATTTCGACAATATTTAAAACTTTTTTGGGTATTTTTGTAAAATAATTGCAAATGGCCCAAACTCAACATGCAAATAGTTGAATAGGCAACACTGTGTGGCGAAGAGCGATCAGCTGACACGTTTCCTACGTAAAAATCAGAAATTTTTTGGTTTGGACGTAACGACGTGCGTAAAACGTACGTCACGAACGTCGGTGAAAAATCGCTTACACGCAATTCTCATAAGATAGATCGTGTCAGCTGACACGTCGTCCGTTTTTCCGTCGGTGGCTGTTTGCAGCTTTACTTGTTGCTCTATTGGCCTATAGATACACACACACATATACATATATATATATACATACGGTTGTGCTTGGTGAAAACTTTAAAATAAAAGTCATTTCATTATCTTCGTGGTACTCCGCTTTAAGTCGGGTTCAGTGGTGACGTATCGGTAACCTTATAAAACAGCTGATTCGACCAACCTTATGAGAAACAATGTAATCGATTATTGGTGCTACTATCTGTAACGTAACCTTACCGACCAAATGCATGTTGGTTTTTCTCTTACGTTAAGGATACGACTACAGCGATACGACTACTGCACCAATGAACCGGCCTTTAGTCATACCAACTGCTTTTCATCAGTTTTGAGTGTTCATATAGCCATTAACCGACGCGTAAAAAGGTGTGTGTTTCAACCAAAGATCGTCTGTTTTCCAACTTAGGGTTTTTCTGTTTGTCGCTGCGTTTTGTCATTGATTGAAGTTTTGATTTCTATGAACAACAACAATAATTACTTTCTTGAGTCGGCTTATTCTAAAATGAACTTTGGAGTATATTATTGTACATATGTCTGCATGTATGTTCTACTCATATATTTCAACATAAAGGGTGAGAGTATATTCTCACTGTTCTCACTAGCGCATCTACATAGAAACCTTCTCACCGCTTTAAGTAATGACTACCGGTTTGAATAATTATTTACCATTTAATGATTCATAACCATTACTTACAATTGTTTGTGATTATTTTTCAATTAATTATAAAAATAATGATTTTTACGATTATTAAAAATACTCAAAAATAACCAAAAGCAATTAAAAAACTTTGTTTGCTTTATTTTTTCTGATTATGTTTTATTATTTTTGAATTTTTTTTTTATTTTTATTTATATTTTTTTTATGATTTTTTATTTGTATTTTTTATCCTGGTTCGGTACGAGCTATATACCTATTAATAATTTTTTCTGCAGCGAAAAACTATTGTTGTTTTTGGTTTCTTAATAATTTTTTTATTAATTATTAAAAGCTTTTGTTGAATTGAACAGGAAAAATTTAGAGACAACCGCCATAGCTCTTCTTATAGATCCATTTCGGAAGTTGCTAACTTCACTCATCAGAGAAATTTTGGCACGCATTGTTAACTATTGAGCTAACAACACGCTGGGTTTTTTGTCTTCTAAACGCCCTGTTCAATCAACCTTTTACCAATTCACGAACCAGCAGCGCCATCTGTCAGTGCGATTGGATATCATGATGGATTTTTTTGCAATTTTTTATGATTTTTTTTTTATTTTTATTTTTTATTTATTTTTAAGTACATATTTTTATTTTTTTATTATTATTTTATGTTAGGTACATAATTTAAAGTAATAAAAAAAAATTTTTATTTTTAATTTTGTTTTATTTTTCTTGATTATGTTTTATTTCTTTTATTATTTTTTAATTTTTTTTATTATTTTTTAATTTTTTATTTAAAGTAATAAAAAAAATCTTTTTTTTTAATTTTTTTTGTTGTTGTAGCGCTACTACCTAGGTAGTCAGTATCTTACCCAGTAGTATCATCAAACTTTTCTAACGGAAGTTTTAATTTTTATTTTTTTAATTTCTCTTTTATGTTTTATGTGTTTTATTTTTTTTATTTATTTTTATTTTATTTTATTTTTTAGTATAGTTTTTTATTGTTATTATTTTTTCTTTATTATTTTTGATTATTTTTAAATTAAAATTAATCAAAATAATCATTCCAAATAAAAAAGATTTGTCTAAGAACTCGAAACGATAGTGACCACCATAAAACCATTGTTATCTACTATCGAGGAGTCAAAAAATATCCTAAATTTATACTCTCGAGGATTTCTAAACTATTAGTAATAGAAATGTAGGGCAATACAGACTTCTTTTGGGAAATTAGTGACCACTATACTGAGTTACTCTAAGAATGTTGTTGATATCGAGGAATCACGAATGATACTGACTTCACTATATAGATGAATTTGTTATACAGACTGCTATACTCTCGAGGAATTGACAGGACTAATGACCGTTATACTACTCAACAGAATATTTTAAGAATGATGACCGGAGAGACTAAAAATTACAATGGAAATCGAAGAGTTAATTAGCTACGATTTGGCTAAATATTTACAAATGGTTTTATTTTGGAACCGAAAACACCCCCGTGTATGCGCCCCTGATAGTAAGCAATCCCAAACAGCTATTTCAATGCTAAATCTAATTATAAACAATGGTAGCTGTAATTGTTGTATTATTAGTCAATTAAGTTATTGTAATTGTTTTTGATCACAGTATTCCAAGTGATGCTTAAGTGAAATAGCCAGTTTTTGTAGCATACGCAAGGCTTGTCTAAAGTGGTTTGTAATTGTAGACAAAGCTATTTCAATTGGTCTCTAAACAAAGGTTGTCAAACTGCATTTTGCCGCTTACATGGAGAATTGCAGATGGCTAAAAAAAGTAATCACCTTAGGTAATAGATTGTTTGACTTAAACTAGTGGAATCTAATACTCTAATGAGGAGTGAAGAAAATTATACTCTGAACCTCAAAAACCCTTTAATTTAGTAGGTCAATGTGCCCCTTTTCCTTAATAATTGAAGTTAGCTATCTACTAACTATTTGTTGCTTTAAGCTATACCATGAAAATATTTCATAATCTCGGCCGCTTGTGGTGGGAGCTGTGGGCTCGTTAGTGCGCTCATCTGTGAAAGCTTTGAGTTATGGAATATTATTATCGCATTAATGTCGATGAACATGATATAAGATTTTTTTCTTAATTTATTTTAGCATTTTAGATCATCTTTATAATCATAAAGCAATTCAAAAGATTTATTTCATAATCATGAAAATAAAGCAATTAAATGTGAAAAACCGAAAATATTTCAGCTGAAATTAGTTATAAGAAACCAAATACATATTCATGTTTTTACTTATAAGCATAGAAAACAATCATATTGAGCCGGCAAAAACCGCTCAACAAGCGGCAATACATAACATTTATACGAGAATACAACATACATACCGTCATATTCATGTTTATGCGCATAACTAAAAGCCAAGTCAGCAATATGGCTTAAAAGTTGAAACCTCATGCGCAATCGCAGCAGCACTGGTGAGGTCATTCTACATAAACTACATGCATATATGTATGTTTGTATTTACCCAGTAAAAAATTGTGTAAGCGATTAAGCGAATCTGGTGGCAGAGGTTGGCATAAATTCATGGCTCTGTCTTTTTCTCGCTGACGACAAATGCAAGTTGTAATATAAGGAAACTGCTAAAAACTCTCAATACCCTTACTGTAAACACTATGATCAAATAAAATAAGCCTTAACTAAGGTGAAGTTTTTTTTTTTGGTTGCGTAGCTACTCGTTCATACATTGGCTGCATATTTATTTGTGACTCGTATGAGCACATTGTTGCTTAATTACCACTACTTAAGATACAATATTGTTGTTGTTATTGCTTGAATGAATATTTGTTGGCAATTTTTTTTTCTATTTTGTACCCTGTGAAGGTTGTTTGCAAACAATAAATTGACTTTTGACTTCACATACGATTTGTTAGCTTGCTTGCCTTACAATTTCATTAGAAATATTTTGCACTAATTTCATGGTTTTCTTTATTTTTTTGCGAGCTCACGTGCTACTAACCTTAAACTTGCTCAAACAATACATAAGCTTAGATTTGGATGTCAAATATTGAATGGATTGGTTATGATGTGAAAGAGGTTAAAATTAAGCATCAAACATTTGGGTGCTTTGAAATAATTTTGTGTTTCAAAATACTCAATAATAAGAGGTGGGTACTTAGATCTTTTGGTGCGTCTAGAAATATTTTTCAGTCCCATTTGCTTTTAAAGAGTTGCTTGAATATTTTTGGTGTTTTTTTTTTGTTTTGTTTCATTGATCTTTCTTCTTTGGTGAAAAAAAAGTTGAAAATGTTCCACTCCAGTTGGTGTACTCTCCTTATGAGGTGTTCAGAAAAATAAACAACAGAGCAAACGGGCTTTGGTTAGGCCTTTCGTCGTGCGTCGTCGACATCCAGGCATTTCTGATTCTACACAATTCGGCAAATCATCCCTGAAAGTGGTTCTACTTGCGCACTGTTTAATATGCACTCTCGGTGCAGATATACCGAAGACGTTTGACGGCACCATATTTGAATTTCGTACTTTTGCTTCATTTCTTTTCACCACACACGAACATTAGCTTTTCAAAATTATAAAAACTTCAATGCAGACCAAACATTGCAATCGATTCATTAATGGCCCTATCGCAGCTCAAAAAAAGTCGTAAACCATCTTCACACCTCGTAACCACATACTACTACATTCAAATATTTTTATGTAAATAAAAATTTCTTTTTATATGTGCTGCTCGCCCTCCTGGTCTTACCTTACAAAATCCCTCGCAAAGCTCTTACAAACTTCCTTTTCGACGCATCACGCTGGGTTCCATCGACGCCATACGTTTATCGCTCCCAAAATCTCCCACCACACCAGCTGCGCATGCGAAATCGATATTCGTAAGTGCTTTCGTTGCATACTGCGAATTTGTGTTACTTTGAAATTTTATGTTTGTAGTTATTTTTTGCTTTTCATTTCAGCAACTCTGTATATTTTATTGATTCGCTAAAATCGTGCGTAGGTTTATTTTATGAGCGCCGCACAATTTTTGTCAACATTGTGGTTTTATTTAGTGCCATCATAATGATTGAAAAAATGAATTTAAGTAGCGATGTCTTTGTGTATTGTATGTAAACGTTAGTTCGGCATGTCCAGGAAGCTGCTTTGAAAACTGTATATGAGTTGTTTTTTGATGATGTGCTGGAAAGCAAATAAATAAGGCAACACATTAATGATGATTCAAAATCTGTTTAAATACTAAAAACTGTTAAAATATAAGGTAGTTAAAACGAAAAAATGAATTGCCTGATGTTATCCGAGTTATCCGAAGAGGATTTGGCCTGTATTGCAAACAGTTTTGCATAAGCTGTTTTATCTATGTTTGTAAAACAGTTATCCGCGCTTTTCCGAACTAAATGCGATTATCCGAGTTTATCCGAAGTGGCTTTTGCCGTCTATTGCAAACATTTTTCCATAAGCTAATACATCTATGTTTGTAAAACAGTTATCCGAGTTTAGCCGAAGCGGTTTCTTCCTTTTTACTTGGCGATTTAGTTTATATTACCTTTTATGTGTAACATCATGAAATGAAATTATTATTCGTTTGAAAACTGAATCCGATTATCCGAATCTATCCGAGTGTATACAAAGCGTGTTTGGCATATTTAAACCCTGTATTGAAGACTAATATAAATAAGCTGGTGTATATATGCTTGTGAAACAGTTTTCCGTTTATCCGAAGTGTTTTCTTCCTACTTATAGCGAAGTAATAATTTATCCGAGCTCATCCATTTACATTTTTGCATGTCTTTGATGCATGACATTATGTAAAGAGAGTTTAAACTTATTTATTAAACATTGCAACAATAAAACCGTTTATCCGAATTTATCCGAAAAGACGTTTGAGCACATATTAAATGTTCAAGTTCAGATTTATTTACAGTTGTATGTATTCTAATTACTAAATGGCGCATAACATCAATTAGTAGCTTTTAACAGTGTTTGCTATAGCATGTTTAAGCATGTTAAGTACTTCAAAAAAAGTGTTTAAACTATTAACAATTACTATACAAATAGATTTTTTTTATTTAAATTACAAAACACGTAACGTTTTTTTTCACGTTTTAGTGCAACTCCACGCATATAAATAAAAAAATCCAAAAAGCTCAGAAATAATAATTTTTGTCGATTTTAAAGCTGCAAATATGGCCAAAATGTCACATTAATAAAAGCGCACGCTTAGAGTAGTCAATTAACTATAATTGGAAAGCATAATCACAACATTAACAAGTACGACGACGGTGAAATGTGTAACGTACCCAAAGCACGCCCTGTTTCTAAGTGCGCATATTATTGATGAACTCAAGTGTAATGATATGGAAAAAATAAATGTTTATATTGGAGTAGAGTTATGAAAAATCAATCATGAAAAGCAAACAAAAAATATTGTTTCACTCTTCACAACCAACATCCAGATAAAGCAATGCGTAGATAATTTTTCCACAGCTCAATATGCCCATGAACTACTTTGTTATAACACCAGTTTAATAAACTGATAGATATGATACCACGTATAAGTGCGAGTACTCTAGTTTAAATTGGTTAGGGCGTGAGTAAAAAGTGTGCGTTGCACTATGGAGCCTTTCAAGTATTTTGGTTGCAGAAGCAATTCGGCCGATTTCTCCGGTATTCCTCACGAACTATCGACGATCTTGCGGTATGCTTGGTCCGCTTGCCGTAGCTCAGACGAAATGGGAAAAGGAGGAGTAGAAGTAGATGTAGGTGCTGGATTCGACTTGGCGCTGGATTGAAAGGAGTTTAGTTTAGGTTTCCTTGCGTTCACTTAACTTTCAAGTATGTATTTATAAATATTTGCAACAATTTTTTGACAAATGCGCCATTGTATCATTGTACAAGCTGTCGAATGTTTGAAATGGGTAGACATTTGAGGCCACCGGTGGGCTAACTACAAATACTCCACTCGTCCATGTAGTTGGCGACATATGCATATGGTGTTATATACATATGGATGGATGAATGGAAATCTGTGTGTTTTTGATAGAGTACGCCGAAATTCGATTCCATTTAACGCTATCACACTGACAAGAGCGGGAACATTATTGAGTTGGATTTTTTTTCCCCTCACTTTTTGCTTCTTCGCTTTATTGCGTCGCAGTACATAAACGTTGGATGAAATTGTAAACGCGTATGTGGTGAACTAAAAATGTCAGCCATAATCTAAAAATAAGCAATCAAAATACAAAAAAAAAGAAAGAAAATGATTTCAAATACACACATTACATATATACATGTACAGCTGTGCTCAATAAAATAGTAGTGAAAAGAAATTTCAAAGTTTTTCATAAAACACTTTAATTAAATTTTACAAAATGGTCAACAAAATCTGCAAACTTTTTGTCAACATTTCTCGAAAATGAAACAATTTTTTTTGGCTACAAAACACAATCAATTTAAGTAGATATAATAATGTGAAAGCTAGAAATTTTTCAAAAATTTAATATCACTACTATTATATTGAACACAACTGTATATATGTGCATATGTGTGTGTGTGAGTTTATCTACTGCATTATGTACTTTTATAAAAATCTGTTAAGTTTCTAGGGAAAACTTTATGTCCGTCCATTGATTAGAAGCATAACGTTTACGACAAAGCATTAATTTCCAGCAAGTACGTCGTACTGCGCTATAAATAGCTTTAATGTTATGTGTGTAGCAGTGTTTCCGC
This sequence comes from Sphenella marginata, assembly GCA_951509765.1. Taxonomy (NCBI): domain Eukaryota; kingdom Metazoa; phylum Arthropoda; class Insecta; order Diptera; family Tephritidae; genus Sphenella; species Sphenella marginata. Next base: position 51,245,742 of record OX608083.1, read on the forward strand.
GCTGTTTATTTTTAACAAAAATTGGTAATTTTTATCACTTTAAAACGTTTTTGGTTATTTGGTAATTTTTTTCTATGGGTTGTAATTTATTCGATCTCTTGAGGCCAATAAAAAAATTTTAAATTAAATATACCGCATATGCTAGCATAATGGCATTCCAGAAGTAGTGGCTAAAATTATGGCAGAGAAATTAAAAGCTTTTTTAATTGAAAAATTTATAGTCTAAAAAAACGTCTAACTTTTACTTAATTTTTCTTTTCACCATTCCATTTAAAATTAATTTTGTTTTATTTTATTCGATTTACGTATCTATGATATTTCAGAAAAACCTCTATTTGTTCGTTTTTCTGAAATGCTAGGTTTTTGTTAATATTTATTTTTTTTTGTTAATTTTTGGTTACTTCTTTTTTATTGCTATGACAACACTGGTGTGTAGTTATACTCTTAGTACATGTTGATCATGGTTCAACTAAAGGGTCGTGTCATTAGACCAGCTGATTTCTACTATTTTCTCGAATTTTGACAGTTCATATGTACACGCAGAAGAATTTTCGTGTTGAATCAACACTTTTTTAACACTTTTTCAGGTTATTTTTTTTCAACACTATCGCTCAGGTTGTTTTAACATGAAGCTGATTTTTCACTGTTCCTACATGTTAGAACAACATGAAGGAACAGTGTGAATTTAACATGATCACAAACGTTTGAGCCAACATGACTTCCTGTTGATATAACATTAATTGTCTCGTTAAATTAACACTATTTCATGTTAGTTTAACACGATCTCTCATGTTGAAATAACACTATACCTCCTGTTGCATTTACACGATCTCTCATGTGAAATTAACACGATATGTCATGTTAAACTAACACGATCTATAATGTTAACCTAACAGGTTTTTCTTGTTGAATTGACACGATCTATCTTGTTAAATTAACACGATCTATCATGTTAATTTAACACGGTCTATCATGTTAATTTGACACGATCTACCATGTTAGTTTAACACGATCTATCTTGTTAAATTAACACAATCTATCATGTTAATTTAACATGGTATTTATTGTTAAATTAAACACCACGGTTTTGGTTTTTTAAACAAATTTTATTTATTATATAAATACATACAAAATGGAAACTTACTTCGTCTTGGCGCCATTGTGAAAGCCGCTCCCTGAATTTTATTCGTAGGCCAATTTCTGTCCTTGGGAAAATATCAGCCAAGTCAGCATCTTTTAAAAGAAACAAGCTCTCGCTATCTAAGCCACAATCTAAAAAGTAAACCAAAATTACATTATAAACTCTCTAAATTGTCCAAGCAATTGCCAAAAAACACGTCCGGAGAATGTCCGAATAGGTGTCAAACGACGGGTTTTAACCCCGGTACCCATAATCCGAAAGCCCTTCCATGGTATTTATGTGCCAAACAGTAAGCGAGTCCAACACCGGCTACTCCACACAGTGTTCTTTGATTAGCGTCATCTGTATGGCGTTAGCGACAAGAAAGATTAATTCTGCCTTTACTTAAAAACAGGCAAACAAACATAAAATGGTGGTAAACGTTGTTTTGCACGTAAATACCATGTTTTGCACATGAATATTATGTACTTACCCAAAATCCTTTGTAAAACTCTTCCATCGAATTGCATTGCGCCGCAAATAATACCGCGGAGAACTTCCACTTCATTATTCACAGGTTCATTTGGCGATTCTACCAAATTTTCGACCATTATTTCCTCTGTAGTCTCAATAAATAAGATATCCGACTATTGGTTGAAATGAGGCATAACGAAATTTATTTCTTCACACATTTCGCTAAAAGTTTCACACGCTTGGATAATATATCACAGGTACACAGCAATGCGCTTGAGATCAAATTCGAAATAACACAAGAGGCAGCAGGGTTGCCAGTATTTTTTTAAATATGTCGCCAGGATCTCCATTAAAAATCACCAAAACCGCCAAATTTTACTAGCTTGTCGCCAAATAAGTCGCTAACAAAATTCCACAAACAATAATGTGAGCACAGGGATGCTGTGGTGTTGACATTTATATTATTTCACATAAATTTATATTCAGACGCGTTATTAAACACTAAAATATAATAAAATGCGAATAATACGCAATATAAATGCAAGAAAAAAACGTAAATTGAAAATGGATTCACACAACATCTGCTTTTGCACGTGCTTTTTTCCTACGTCAAAATTTACTACTGTCATAATTTACCTTTTCGTTTGGTACAGCAAAATGGAAAATATTTGTACACCATAGGATATTTGTTCACCTCATTTTACTAATAACAAATACCGATTGACACAGAAATAAAGGAAATAAAAATTACTCAAGTTTCATAAAATTTTGATAGTTGTATAAGATTTGAATCTGTTGTTGAAATGTTAGCATATATCGCTTCCCTAGTTCAACAACGACGCAATTGTAAAATATAAAGTTTTGGTGAAGCAAGTTTCAATATTTGTCCGCGCATACGTTATTCACGATTGGAACAACTTCGCAAGCGTCTAGCGCGAAAACTATTTGTAATACAATTATAAAATTGATACACAGCAATAATAAGTACTTTTTAAAGCTTTTGTGAGCGTTATCTCGAAACTTTAAAATTGACAATTGCGTCGTTGTTGAACTAGAGAAGCGATATGTGTACAAGCCCCCCTTTTTCGCAAAAGGCATACACAATCTTGGCTAAAATGTGCCACAAGCAATAATATTTCTTCATTTACGATAAGGGACTTTTGACATGAAAAGTACCAAATTCCATTTTACCTTACCAATACTGGCAACACGGACGATTTAACTTCTGTTCTTTTGAGAACAAAATTCTGTTCACAAGCTTTGATGGGGAACAGATAGCTGTCGAAAACAACACTTGTTCATGTTAAATCAAACCGAATTTATGGTAAGGGATACACACTAATGTAATTCAAATGCAGAAATATTTCATGTTATTTTAACTTTACGCTTCATGTTAAAATGTTCGTGTTGATTTTCCAAAATTGTTTTTGCTTTACGTACATGAGTTGATCATGTGAATTCAACATGCTTCATGTTAACTAAAAATGTAAGAAATTTTTCTGTGTGTATGTACATATATCAATTTCTCAGTGCGGTTTTGACATTACCCCCTTAGAAATCCAAAAAGTTATATCTTCCAAAAACTGTGAAGTTGTCCTTGAAATTTCATTAAAAAAGATCAAATCATATTTTTGACTAACTTTGGCGGATCAAAAACTCCTTTTTTTTAATTTTGATAAATTTCTTGCAATTTTCGTGAATTTGCCCTTTGTTGAAATTATTTTATTAAGGTCGAAATTCGTGACAAAAGTGCCATCGTACATACATATATGTATATATGCATTTGAAAATATTACGAGTATCTTATGCCAAGTATGTATAGTTTTTGACGTGTGCTAAATGGTTTTCGTCGCTACTGGCTATCCATTTTGTTTTTATCTAATTTTTTATTTTTTTTTGAAGCTACGGATTTGAAAATTGAATAATTGAAGCATTTGAAATGCAATGCAAATTAACAAATTTTACACGTTTACCATGCGCTTTGAAGTCACGTTCGACAAACGCTCGAGTTTTGCCATAAATATACAACAACACAACCATTAACAAACGACAAGCGTTGAAATGCCGACAATTTCCGATTTGAATATGTCTTTTATTTTGTTTTTTTTTCGGTCTTTTTGGCAGTAGTAGATAATACTTTTAGTGGTTATTTTGCTGTCGAAATTGTTGGCTGTTTTTTATTACCACTTATTTCACATTTAACAAAAAAAAAATAAAAAAAATAGTGCAAAAGAAATAGAAAAAAATTTAAAAACATGTGAGGTACAACCGCCAGCGGGTTAATAGCTTTTTGGGGAAAAAAATAATGTTGAAAAATTACAAAAAAATTAAAAAAAAAAAAAAAAACCAGCGCAAAGCCGCATGGTTATCTTAGCAATTTCATGCTTAGAGCCATACCCGCGCCCCGCTCGTCGTGTCTGGTTCCTTTGCTTGGCAGCGCTGCGAGCGTACGCTTGCAGGTAGCTAATGGCGTGATACGCTGTCCATTCGCTAGATCGCATATACGAATAGCAAACATTTTGCCGACTTTTTTTTATGTTCTTTTGTTGTTGTTTTTTTCTCTTGCTTTCTTATGTCTATTCTTCTTTGCGCTTTGAAACTTTGCTAAAAACCAGTTTTGGTGCTATTTCTAAGTTATTCTCAGCTTTTATTTGTTAGCTAATTTTTTATTTTTATTCCAATTGCCTTTGTTGTTATTTTTTTAACGTTATTCGCAACTCATTTTAATGTTTTTCGCTTTATTACTTATCTTTACTAGTTGCCGCTTGCACATTAGTTTTACTAATTCATTTGAGCGTCGCGCCTCAAGGTCGATGGTTTACCTTAACTGGTATCTGGTTTCGCACAGTGGGCCTTAGTGCACGAAAAAAAGGGGAAACATGAACAAACGTGTAAATATTTTTTTATATTTTGTTCGTTTTTGACCAGTTGATAATAATTATTTTTTATTTGTTATTTTTTAAGTCTGATATCTAAGGAATAGACGTAAAAACTCCGTAGAGACTTGCTCACCTTTTTTCTATGCTCTATATTTGTCGCATCCGTTGTCTCTATCTTATCATTCGCCTCTTGCAACTAGCTCAAAAAACTTCATATTTCTGAACTACGCCAATTTTGTTTTAAATTTTGTGCGCGCATGAACCACTGTCCTTCTCTCCGCTCGGTGAATGCTACGTTTTACACCAACTAATTTGTTGTCTACCTGTTTTGCTTCTACTCCTCAATTTTCAAATGCTTGAAGCTCGCATTCACGCTATTTATCTCGTCTTACTTTTTATCTTATTCTCGTTTTTATTATTCTTTCTTTTTTACTTGCTTCTATTTACCGACATTTTTTTTTTATTATCTACGATACATTCCTAATATTATTGGTTGGCGATTTTTTTAATTTATTTAAAAAATACCAACAACACTAGCAAGCGCACTGAAGTGGTTCTCAATGCTTGGCTGCTGGCGCTCGATCATCAATCAAATAAGACAAAATATATTTCTCATGTGTTTGTTGTTGGTTTTCTCGAATATTTATGCAAATTCAAGTTATGTTCAATGAATATCTGTCGTATAAATTGATTTGTATAAAATAAATAATGGCGTAGAAGTAAACAAACTACAAAACCACTTATAGAAATTACAAAAACAAAAAACCTCATTTATCTTCCTTTTGAATTAAAAATTTTCTCTCAATCGTTTTATGTAAATCAATACAAATCTTAGACATTGATTAACAACATTGATTTTTATACCTTTCATGAATAGGAAATTTTATAATAGTTTAGGTAAAATGTTTGTAGGTATGAGAAAAAGAAAAGATGAACTCAACAATAAGTTCGATGAAATGATGATGATGAGCTGAGTTGATTTACATACCTCTGGACTGTTAAATTTTGATTAGTAATTAGTAATCAATCGATTAAATGGATTTTTTGAATTTATAATTATAATTTTAGTTGTTTTAAAGAAAAGGCTCGATTAAAAAAAAATTAGAGTTTTTTAGGGTTAATAAAAAACAATTATAAAAAAAAATAAAAATAATCAAAAAATTAAAATATTAAAAAAAAATTCAAAAATAATAAAAGAAAAACAAAAATAAAAAAAAATTTAAATAAACAAAAAAAAAATAATAGATAAACGGAAGTAATAAAAAAAGTTAAACAAAAATAATCAAAATATAATAAAAGAAAAGAAAAATAATCAAAAATTAGAAATTATAAAAAGCAAAAGCCAAAATTAGAACTTTTTACAATTATGAAGGTATCTATTTAAAAAAAAAATAATATTTAAAAAAAAATAATACCAAAATAATTAAAAAAATTAAAAATATTAAAAAATAATAAAAGAAAAACAAAAATAATACTAAAAAATTTGAAATAATCAAAAAAAAAATCAAAAATATCAAAATAATAAAAAATCTAAATCAATAAAAAAATACAAAAATTATCAAAAATAATACACTAAAAACAATCAAAAAAAAAAATAATAATAATAAAAAAAAATAATCAAAAAATAGCACAAAAAACAGAAATAATCAAAACAAATTAAAAATAAGGTAAGGAAGAAATTATCCAAACAAAAATAACCAAAAAAAATTAAAAAATAATCAAAAAATAAAAAAAGAAAAGGAAAATATGCATAAATTATCAACAAATAAATTAAAAACTATAAAAAAAACACAAAAATAATCATGAGTAATACAAAAAAAATCAAAACAAAAGTTTTAAGTTTTTTCTAGTATTTTTAATAATCGTGGAAAATCATGATTTTTTCCCATTATTTTTTAATTAATCATTGAAATTTTAAAGGAATGGCAGTCAATCATTAAATTGATTCTTAGGAAAATAATCAATAAAATCGGTAATCATAATGATTAGTAATCATTATTTAACAGGTCTGATTTACCTGTATCCCTTTGCCTGTTTTAGCCTCAATTTTAAAGATATGTACATATATGACAGGTATTTGTATTCATGAAGGGTATAAAGCCTTTAACACATCTGAAGATAATGCTCTCCTTACTTATTTCTTTTTTAATCTAATGATCAAAACATGACCAAATAAATATTTATGCTTTTTCAGTCGTCGTTTTCACCTAAACTATGCAGACAAATAAGCAAAAAAAAAACTTAAAGGGCAAAACTGTGTGGGTGCGCTTTTCAACTTTTAGAAATATCCGTGTTTATTGGTTTGCTTCTACTGATGAGTGACTTTATCTGCTTAACTTTAAATAATTTCAAATAATATTTATATTTAAAAAAAAAATTTAATAGGGGAATAAATTTGAAAAACTTGTCTGAGTAACGCCATATACTTAAATATTAGCATTTTCTGTGCTTCGGCTAATAACTGATAAATATTTATTTTTTATTTTACACACTTGAATAATATCTTGAGACATTATTTTTAATAGTGTACTCTATTTTAATGCCGGAAAATAATTGCAAGTTTAATCTCATTTTTTTATATGTAGCACGCCTTTCTCTTCTATGGCAATCTTTTGATAATAATTCCAATCATTCAAATAACCTTAAAGCGGTATGTGGGGCTATATGAAATTATTCGAGTACATTCTCCTATGGTTTTTAAGAATATGTTAAAATTTATATTCCACTGCCGAAAAAAAAATTTAGTTTCGGATAGTAATGGATAAAAGTTTTTTAACATAGTTTTGAAATGATTCATTATTTATTTGAAAATTTTATATTCCACTGCCGGATAAAAAAATATTGATTCGGATAATAATGGATAACAGCTTTTTTTGAATATAGTTTCCGAATGTTGCACTATTTGTTTGAAAAACTTATATTCCACTGCCGGATAGAAAAATTTAGTTTCGGATAATAATGGATAACAGTTCTTTTAAATATAGTTTTCGAATGTTTCACTAATTGTTTGGAAAAAGTACATACATACATACATATGTATGTACATATGTAGATATATTTCACTGCCGGATAGAAAAATGTTTATTCGGATAATAATGGAACAGCTTTTATTTTCAACATAGTTTTCAAATGATTCATTATTTGTTTGAAAAATCTATATTCCCCTGCCGGATAAAAAAGGTTTATTCGGATAATAGTTTTCGAATGTTTCACTAATTGTAGATGAATATGTAGATATATTTCACTGCCGGATAGAAAAATTGAGTTTCGGATAATAATGGAACAGTTTTTATTCTCAACATAGTTTTCGAATTTTTCACTATTTGTTTGAAAAATTTATTTTCAATACATTTTTTTTTGTTTATGCTAATTGTTATCTAATACTCGGGTTACACTTTACAGGGTTCCATCGAAGAATGGCTACAATTATTACGCCTTGAAGAATATATACAACCATTACTCGACCAAAACTATAAAACTGTACGCGATGTGACACAAGTTACTTGGGAAGATTTGGAAGATATTGGTATAGTTAAATTGGGACATCAAAAGAAAATTTTATTGGCCATAAAACGCGTAAAAGATATAATCAGCGGAAAATGGAATCCAGGAGGTATCAATGCATATCAACAGCAGGTGAGTGCTATCAGACGTCAAATTCTAATTCTTGAGTATAAACCTAGATACTTCTACACAATTTTAGAGTTGAACTGAATATTATTTTACAGTTTTTGTATGCAGTTTAATTCGTTTTTATGCATTTACTTTGTTTGTATAAAATTTCTAAAAACAAGTTCATATTTGCCATAACTTATGTTTTAAATGAAAACATTTTAATTTTGAATAATTTCTAATTATTTTTTCTATATTTTGTTTCTCTTTTATTTCATTAATTTTCTGGCTTTATGTTTGTTGCTGCATGGCATTTTACTTTTGACATCGTCGCTACCAATTTAAATTCAAAGGATTATCGCAACAAGATTTGGCCTACAGCTGTGCCGCTACCCACCACACCAACATATTTGCCAACCACGCGCGTCTCGTGGGACGATTCAAAGATTTATGCTACACCCGGCGTCGATACGGTCTACTTTTGCCCTGGCACCCATCATGAGTGCTGCAATGGTAGCATTAACAGCAACAACAACATTAATAACAACAACGATGTGGTGCCCATTAAGGTGAGCGCGCACAAATGTGTACCCAGCTGACTGCCTGGCGTGCTTGCACGAGTTGTACAAGTGTGGGCGCCATTAAATGGCAAAGTTATAAAAACTTTTTTTTGTTGCTTTAAATTGTGTTTCAATATTTAATTTCTTTATAACGTGATTTATATTTATTTCTGTTTTATATATATATTTTTTGTTCTCTTTTACACACATTTATTATGCTGTATGCATTTATCGCTAATGTGTTTCCTTTCTCTCTATCTCTCTCTCTCTCTCTCCCACGCTTTTCTCGTCCAACCACCTACACACTCACTTTAATATTTCATTCAGGTACGTCAGCCACGCGGAAAAAGCTTAGAATCACTTGAGGATATTCATGATAATAGCACACGCAGCCATTTGACCTTTAGCCATTATACAGCCACTGATTATGGACATTTTGCTCATCCGACGCCTGCTATGCAACAACAACATCATCAACAAGCACTACAGCATCAGCAGCAACAACAACAACATCAGCAAGCTATGCATCAACATCAGGCAGCATTGATGGGTGGCGCCGGTGGTGTTGTGGGCGCACCAGGTGGTGCTGTTGGCGGTGCACGTTTGCTTAGCAATCCAGCCGCCATGGTGAGTTTAAAACCTGTTTATGGTTGTGTTAACATTTCACTTACATATATCATATCTTCTTCTACTCTTTCAGTCTTGGCGCCGTTCCTATGACGATGGCGATATCACGCCCACCAACGATGCTACACGCGAGCTTATGTATGAAGAGGGTGGTGGCACCTTACCACGTCAGCAGCGTGGCATTTTGCAGCGTGCCGTATTGAATAGCATGCCGCCGCTTGAGCATCATTATATGAATGCAGCTGCAGCAGCAGAATATGTTTGTCATGCTGGAGGATTAGGTGTTGGTGGCGGCGTTGTGCCAGGTACAGCAACACATGTGGGATCAACTGGTGCTGGTGCTGTTAACACGACAGGGTGTGTGCTAGATAATGCCGCTCTGAATGCAGTAAGTTGTTTTTGTATTCTTATTTATAAACGATTTGTTTTCAACACTTTTCTTCTTTTCAACTAAATTAGCCCTACTTGACCGGCAGTCCAATGAGTAGTAAGAAAATCGCTCCAGAACCACCACGTCGCCATTGTAGTATACGAAATTCACGTGCGTTAAACACAGATAATGTACAACAACAACAACAGCAGCAGCAACAGCAACAAATGGCCTTGCATACGGGTGCAACACCCGGTCTTTACTATAACAGCGCTGCCGGTATACATCATGGTGGCATGTATATGACACATGCGCAACAGCAGGCGGCAGCAGCGGCGGCTGCAGCTACAGCCAATCAACCGATCTATGCAAATTATGCAACCATACAACAGACCACAGCAGAAATACACTGTGAGAAATTCCATGACAATAAGGTAAGTGTAGACTTGACAGCATTTTCTTAATTTAAAATTCTTTTTAATTTACAATTTTTTTCCCTTATCCGCCCGCAGTCAAATTCCAGCATTGATTCCATTGATACCATACCATTTGCAAACGAGAATACTGGTACAATTAAACAACGCCTACTTAATCGTCAAGATATTGGTGGTGGTGTCGGAGGTCTGCAACAGCCATTGCATTCGAGTACCACTTCACATCTACATTCCTCCTCATCGTCGTCATCTTCATCGTCGACCAATACCATAGCCAATATAGCGCATTCATTCCATTCGCTTAAGACATCTGCCTCGCTGCATGACGCCTCGCTGATACGTAGCGATAGTATTGGTAGTAATACCAGCGGTGGCAGCGCCGGTGCCTGTACTGGTGGTGGCAGTAGTTTATTACTACTACGCTCACCCACACTACAATATCCACCACCGACTGAGGCAACGAATACCATCGGCGGTACTGCAACAACAACAATCACAACCACCGCAGATTTGCATACGCCTAGTGGTGGCGAAGTGGCTACAGATGCAACAAAAGTTGAAAGTGCGCCAATAGGAGCCAGCGTGGAAGGTGCGGAAGTAGGTGCTAGTGGTGTTAATGAAATGACCATGCCAACACCTGGCCAAAAAGTGTCTGTGAATGTACTTAACGACATTGGTAACATGTTGGCCAATTTAACGGATGAACTAGATGCCATGTTAGAGGAAGAGAAACGCATTGGACTAAATATTGATAGTGAATAAACTTAAAAACTGGAAAGTGGACAATCCTTGAGGAAGTTCGCAAGTATGTATGTACATCCATACATACCATACCCCTTGTAGACTTGTGGTTAGTAACTAAATGTTAGCAAAGACGTGTATAAAATGTTAGTGAGAGGCAAGAGCGCGTAAATGAGCTTCAATTCAAGCAATAAGAAATTGTTTTTTGCAGGCTCTTTTCAAGTCCCGTTGCGTAAATTTTTTCATTGGTATTATTATAGTACCACATAATTTTTTAGCGCTTATGAGAAATCGCTCTGGATAAACTCTTTGTGGGTTATTTAATTTACTAATGTTATGTTGTAGAGTTTTCACTCATGAAAACTGGTATTAAACGTTGAAACAGGTCGTCAAGACCCCAGATAAAGTTTTAAAAATCATTTGTTGTTGGTTTTTGCGGTCTTTCTTGTTTTTACATATTTGTAAGTTTGGCAAGCTCGAGACCAGAGAAAACAATAATTCGTAATGAATTTTAATTGTCAGTTTTAAAAATCATTTAAATTTTTTCATTGTTTTCGTGGCGTAATAGGAAGGTACGAGTTGCATTTAAAGTTTTCCAATGCCTTCTTTCGGGCCTAGACTTTAAGGTATTAAAATAACATTCCATTGATTTGAAGCTCAATTGCATGCGCTCACAGTTACGATCAACACTTTAGTGTCTTAGTTGTTAGTTTTTCGTTTAGTGTTTACGTAGAATCTACGATTTTTCTACAAAAGTATAATAAGTTTTAAATGTTTTTTTGTTTGTATTTTGAAAGTACTTATTGTAGCTATAAAATGTGAAATGTTTATTGTTTAGTAGTTAAACAAATGAAAATTGTATCTTAAATATCAAACGGGTAGTGGATGGAACCATTTCACAGAAGCATTTTGGGTACTGCTGTTTTTTGAACTAATGTTAATATGCATTTTTGTATACAGTAGGCAGAATAAGTCTGCGTCATTGTTTACCTCTACTAGTTTGGCATCTTTTTTTTTTACGAATCGGAGTGTAAGGCAATGGATGATGGTACTCCGACAAAGTGGAATGGATGAAATAACGTTCAGAGTTGCTTGACAGTAAACATTGCAACTTGAAACTTTCATTTATAGTGAAATGTACAATTAATTGCATCTGATAACTCGTTAAAACTGATTTATATCTAATAATTTGAGAGTTTTTTGTCTTCAATTTCAATATTGCAGCATTAAAATCCGATTGCTTTATTATTGCATACGTTGTATGTGTGTGTGTGCTGATTCGGAGTAAGTCAGCTGTTAGTTGCGCTGCTAGTAGAGAGATACTATGGTCTGCGTACAGCTATATTTTTGTAATTTACAACCATTTTTGCTTTGGTAAAATTATTTTTACTCATTTCCTAAAGTCATGGGCCCAAATATAATACAGAAAATTATTATTCGACTAATTTTCATTGAAATGTTCAAGTTTTTTCTCCGAATTTTGGGTATTTTTTTTAAAAACAGTTTTGTATCAATTTCAATTAAATAAGGTGTTAATCTTAGGTCTGTAACACATTTTGCTAATTTTTATAAATAAAAGCAATTTCCAGCTGAGGCACACATTAATTAGAAATAATTTGGAGTACTTTAGTATCATAAAACAGCAGTATTCGAACGAATCTAACTAACTCACCATAACCTAAAATATGAAAACAAAGACAGGTGGCGAGTAACAAAATTAAAAAATAGAAACCCAACAACATATGCAATTTTTTATTAAATCCAGCATAGATCAAGTTAGGAAAAATAACAACTAGAAAAAGCAACATCAAACGTCAACATATTTAGACCTAAATATTATAAAATATAAAACTAAAAGTTGAAAAAAGCTTTTAATACAAAAAGTATACTTTTGTACTATTTGAAATACACTAAAACCATAAATAAAAATTTATATATGTATATCTAAATTTAGTATATATTAAATTTAATTTAAATAAGTGTTAAACATTATATAGAGGAAGTAAATGAAGTTAAAACAAGGTGCATAAATATGATTTAAGCAAAAAAAATAGTAATAATAAAAAAAAAAACAAAAAAAGGTCAGAAAATAAATCCACTAAATATCATTACAATCGCAAAGAATTTCACACACACAAGCAAGTTGAGAATTAAAATCATATGCAAAACAAAAGAATTCCGTATCAACAAAAAACATTTTTGATAAACTAAGTTTAATTCCTTCTATTAGTATAATCTGAAGAATTTCTATAAAACTTTACCAACACAAATTTAATAAATAAATAAAATATTTCTATACATGCATACATACATATACATATATAGTACATTGTATATATGCATATTAAATTTAAAATGGCATACAAAAACAAAAAAGAAAACAACAAACACATTTGAATAAAACAAAAACAAAATTGTCAAAATATTTAACTGCAAATAATAGAGTAAATGTAAAATGTAAAAACAACAACTAACTAAAAATTAATATAGGCGTTTATAGAATAAAAAATAAGTAAATAAAACAAAAAGGGACATGAGTTAAAAGTGGCGAAGAAAGTTGCAACCAGATTTCACACTTTTAGCTTATTTTTAAAAAGTGACATTTTTTTATTTATAATTGTAATATTTTATACAACAGCAGTTTAATGACGTGTACGCGAAACGCCTTATAAAACAATATTTACATTCCATTTTAAATATATTTTTTTTTGTTCTTATTTTATATACATAAACAGTACTTATGTATATTATTTTGAGGAAGTTTCAGCAAATGCTCAGTGTAAAATAATTTTTTTTTTAACTTTACAACTTATTTCTTATAAATTTTATTTATTTTTAAGACACATGCAAGTCTTATTCAGGAAATAAATGCTATATGGTGATGGCAGCTTTTCGAACTTAGCAAATTATCATAATTTAGGATGTCAATAAAACGAAAAAAACGCATATTTAATTTTGCTATGACATTTTAAAACATACCGAATGGAGTCTATATTCGCTTCGCTATCACCTTGCATAGATCTGCCTTGCATGCATTTCTTTTGTAATAATCAAGTAAATTCTAATTTAAATTTATTGTATTATTTTTTAAGATTTATGGTCAACATGAACCACAACTTGAATCAAAATGATTATGTAAGTGTTATTTCCATATAAATAAGTTTATATACAAGTATATATAATATTATAGCAAAAAGAAATATCTACTATAAAATTAAATATAAAACAAACCGACAACAAAAATATATATAAAATTATTAAAATATATAACAACAGTCTTTTTATTATTACGAGTATATGATAAAGTAGTTGAATTAAAACGAAGCTGTCCTGATGCTGTCATTCCTTTTAAAATGTTTGTTTTCAAACCCCGTGGTCCTAGGAAAAGTTTGATAATTCATAAATCTATCGTTTTACCAGTGCCATCCACACCTTTGTCTGTTCCTCTAATTTCGCTTTTTTTCTTCATCGCGTAGCGGCTGCTCCTTTAAAATTGTAAGCAAAAGCAGTTTTCACTTTTTATGAGTTCACAATGCAACTTTTGTAAATTTTTGTCCAAAATCATTCACAATGACCAACTTTATAATAGTAAAGTAAGCAGACCTTTGGGTAAACGAAACTGTCATTCTGAGCCAAATCATGATTATGTAGGTCATCACCGGATAATGTTTATCATAAGTAGACATTGAGTAAGAGCCAGCCTAGGAGGGTCACTTTATTTTTGAGCAGTGAATTTACTGTGGAGTTACCTAACTCGTGAATTTGTATGGCATATATTACCCGTAAAAAAAACTAGCATTTTCTGGACAGTATTTGTGCGTGTTCCTACTTGACTTTATAGTGATTGAATTCAGTATTAATAATCGATAAAACATCGAATTCGTCCCAGCACAAGAGATAAAACAATCGATGGTCTTCGATAGCCTCTAGAAAAATAAACATTGATATTTTTGCAGTTTTCATTTTCCCACTTCAAGTTTAAGATGTAATTAAAAATATATTTATTATTATTTTATTTAATTTACATCTATGTATGTATTTTCCTCATATATCATTTATTTAGGGAAAAGAAACGAAGATTAAAAACCAATAAAGATCAATATGCGAAAATGGTGGAGTTAGCTAAATTAAAGCCAGACATTGGACAAGGATTACCGCTACGACCAACGGATGAAATTGAAGAATTTTGGGAGAACTTGGCGCAAGAATGCAATATGTTGGGGCCACCAATAAAAGACGCATTTGAGTGGAAAAAGGTTTCTATTAAAATCAATTTATATGCAAAATATAACGACTATGCTTACTCAAATAGGTATGGATTTTGTGGAAAGTTTTTGTGAAGCGTAAACTAACAAGATGCGTAAAGAAATTAACCAAGCGTCGCATGACGCATTTAGAAGTAGAAGTGGTAAAAATGATAAAAAATCCTGGCAATGAGATACCTGCTGATAGCATGCCATTTAGCCTACCAAAAAGGCGAAGAGGCATGAATAATGAATATTTAGATGAAGCTGAAGATAGCAATATAGAAGAAGAGTTCCTAACGGATAGTGATGATGATGAGACTCCCAGCAATACAATTCCAAAGCAACAATGTGACGATCCCCTTACATCATTTCAATATAATGATGAGGGCGAAGAAGAAGACAGTGAAAAGACATTGTTACAACAACAAATTGATATACAAAAAAATCTATATACGGAAACAAAAGAATTTCAAATGAATACAGGTGCAGCATTGCAAGATATATCAATTACATTGAGTACCTTAAGGGGAGGTCTAAAAGGAATAGAAGATATGAGTGCACAAAGCCTAAAAGAAGAAATGCGGCTTAATCGAAAAACTGAGGATCTTCTACAAAAACTGGTTGAGCGTGATTTTGTAAAAGGTAACAGAAAAAAGTAAAGTTTATACACCAGTCCATTGCACATAAATATACAGATATCCAACAGCCACAAAACAAAAAAAAATCAGCAGAAATAAAATAAGACAAAACCAAACACCAAACAAAATGTACCGAAAGCCAGACCAAAGCTTTGGTAATCCAATGCACTGGGAACTGTTTCAGTAACATAATCGTCGACTAAATGGTGAAAGTGAAAAGAGCTCAGTTTTAATTGTAGTTTCAACTTGTTCTTAAAAACTAGGTATGAACTTAATTTTATTTCTAAATTTAGTTGTTCATATAATTCAAACATTTTTTGCAACATTAAAGTAAATCTGTATGTTACATATCGACAGGCGTTTTTCCTTTTCGCTACCCTATCCTCCACTATTTTTCTTGCCATTCTTATCCATTTACCGTACTCTTCATACAAAGCAAAATATTTTTAATATGAACGAAATAAAGTCGAAGTTAATTCATATAAAGCTTTCTTTTTGAGCCGACAGCCGAAATAAGGCCAACCTTAACTCAGATGACGAAAAAGAGTTGCAAGGGATTCTCTTGTGAAATTAAAACAATGGTGTTTTCTGCGACTACAAAACTTTTTAAAAAATTTTGTTTTCAAAAGTTTGCCCTTAATAAGACCTACATATATTATGTAGCATATCATGAATATTCGGCAATATATTAAGACATCTTTAATTGATAAAAGCTGGGTTTTTGATTAATTTACATACAAATTTATTTCCTCTTGTTTTCCATACTTATTTCGCGTTCCGTTAGTTTCTGAAGGAGTTCTTCTATTTTGCGATTGTGTCGTACATGCTCTTTCAATCTTCTCACGTTCAAATCTTCAATTGTTTCTACACTTCCTCTTATGAGATTCAATGTCAGCGATATATCTTGCAATGTAGAACTTGTATTAACTTGAAACTCCTTTGTTTCCTTGTATAAATTTTTTTGTATATCAATTTGCTGCTGCAACAATTTTATCTCATTCAATTCTTCTCCCTCCTCTTCTCCTTCTTCTTCATTATAATGCGCTGATGTTGTGCACATAGGATCGTCTTGTGATTGCAACTGCGAACAGGTCCGGCGAAGTTTTTCTGGAGGGCTGTCAGAATGAAAGTCGCTGGGCGGGTGTTGATCTTGGTCGTTCAGGTCAATCGCCGGTAATACCGTGGCTGTGCTATTATCTTCATCACTATCGTATAAAAATTCTTCTTTAACAATTTCACCTTCAGATAGAATCTCGATATCCACGCTATTATTTCCTTTTGCTGATGGTGGTGTTGGTGATGTGGTAGTCGGCTCAAATCTGTCCACATCAGGGACGAAAATATACTTGGGCTTGATTATTTTAACGTTTTCAAAATCACAAATTTTTATCACTTCTCTCTCCAAGTTTGTTAAATAGTGCATTGTATTCATTTTTTTGCATTTGTCATATTTCAATCGCATATTTTGTTTAAAATCGTACCAAGTCTGTAATTAGATATCGTTTTATAAATACATAAGTAAATTGAATAATGAAGAAATACCCTTTTCCACAGATCTGGCTTTTTTAATGGAGGTCCCAGCAGATTACATTCCTCTGCTAGTTTAAACCAAAATTCATCAAGTTCAGCCCTTCCTCGTCGAAGTGAGCCTTGTCCAATATCTGGTTTATCTCTCAGTAGCTCCACCATTTTCCAATATTGTGGTAATTTTGTCATATATCTTCGTTGTCTCTTCCTAAAATAAAGCATTTTATATATTATTAAATGGAAGATATATATTCTTTGGTAATTACATTTTCAGTATATAAATTGTGCTTAAAATGCTATTGACAAAAATTGGCGATTTAATAATAGTGCTTCGATTGCTTGCAATGTGAGATATCGTAAAACGGCAAGTAATATAAACGATTATTTTATAAATACCGATTAATATTGTGCATTGGTGGTGTTCAGCAGCCTTGCCAGAAGCTTGCTGGCCGCTCGGCTACGCTTCTGATGCGCCCCAACACAGGCAGACGTTTGAGTGATCAGCTACGACTCAGCTGAGACTTAGATCTTAGGTAGAGTGGCGGAAATACTCACACGGCTTACACGTACATAAATATTTTGATAAGATTTTGCACACGCGCCATAGAAATCTTATCACAATTCAGATTCCTCATTACCTAAGGCCTGAGTGTCAGCTGAGTAGGCACTGACCGAACAGTTGTGTCGTAGGGACATAAATTACTTCAATGATATGGATTTCACAGATTAAACCAGAATTTCTATGTGTTGCGGCCATTAGGGATAAATACGTGTGTTTCGAAACCTTACTCGTGAACAGATTTAAATAAAAGATTTAATAAAAATTTGTAAATTTTTTCACACGTGGCATAACCTTAAAAAAAGTGTTCGAACTTGCAAAGGCACCAGCATGAACGCTCTTTCGAAACCGATGTCCGAAAATGCAAAATGCTGCATTTTAACTTCAGCATGAACATCATATTAATTTGAGGTATCTCCCTTCAAGTATCCATCCGGCAGCTCTCGACTATGAATCGAAAATTAGTTATTTCTAATAAAAAATTAAAGGTTGTTATCGATAGCTACTAACTGTCATCATTTCCCTTTTAGCATGACATTCGCGTTGTCATCAGCATCGTTGCAGTAACATATCGCTGCCAGCGTTGTCATATTTCGTGTATCGTTGTTGTGCTGCGAACAAGTATTGGCGTTATCGCCATTTTCAAGCAGAATTAAAATAAACCAATCGTAAAATTAAATTTAGCAAAACAAATCGGCGTGCATGCAAAAATTTTGAAGATACACCGACTAAAATAAAAGTAATAAAATGCCTTCGATTGATTAGAAGTGTTAAAAGTAAACGTAGAAAACTGGTGTGATATGTGTTGTGCTGTTGAAAGTCAAGTGAAATTGGAAAATATTTGGAGTTTAAAGTGCAAAAATATTGATCAATTTGCTACAAAATTGTAAAAGTAAATTGTGTATATGCACAGATTCGCAATAAAAGTTATATAAGTGTCAAGGTAAATATATGTGAATGCGAATATACCCGTCAGGTTGTTTGTTGGTGGCTAAGTGAAATTTTGCTTGAATGGTGGTTAACTGTGTGCCAGCAAAACATCATAAATGCTGGAATGATTTAATATAATTTGTTTAATATCTGCAACCGCAAACAGCCTGCCAATAAGTGGAAGTATCGATTGTGCACCAAAGTTAAAACATCAGCCTGCACGAAGGTCCAACGCTTGAAAGCATTCAAACAATAAATCAAAGGTGACATAGGGGCATCAAGTTGGATTTTGTTGTGCCCTCGTACATACATATCACATTGCCTGGCTCCAACTCCATAGCAAAACGCTGTCAATAACTTTGTTGCGCAGGCTACGCTTCCTTGGTCCTGGCCTTTACTTTGATATTTTCTTTCAATATATTAACTCAACATTTCACTATTGCTTGGTTCGATTGGGCTTTGCAATTATACATATACATAAATATAAATATTAAAATAAGGGCATTGAAAGTGTAAAGAGCAAGTGGAAATAGTAACAAATAAAGGCAATAAAATGGCTGCAGCGGCAGAGTGCAGTGAATTGGATCCTCGAATTAAGGTGAGTTTCTGTATAATAGTAGCCGGGTCAGGGTTATGTATAGACTGTTAATATTACATCTAACTATGAATAAATTACTTACACACCCTTTTATTTAGTATCATTCAACATAATGGGTATTCAGAAATGAGCCACTAAAATATCAAAAATGGTAAGGAAACGGTTCAGAACGTGAAATCCCACATTTTGAAAATCGCTCTTTGTTGTTAAAAAAGTATAATATCTTAGCTTTGGTATCATACCTAGCACATGTTTTTATTCCTATGTTGCTCTTGCTCTTGTTCTATCGATGCTTTGCCCTACCTTGTCATGGAATTAGACAGGGTCGAACCCACACCCTGGAACAAGAAAGAGAGAGAGATATCGGGGACAGACAAATGTTTAATCTGTTCTGTATCCGTTCAGTCTCTGTGAGTCTTCTTTCTCTAGGAAGTTCGCATTCCTGTTCGTCTCCTGAGTTAGTTTTTCAGCAGAACTCATCGAAAGAAGGCCAAAATCATATAATCATCAGCGTAAGAGACGATATAAAGGCGAGGGGAGCCTCGATATGTAGTAACTAATTAACCCGGATCGATGATAGGTCACCACCCTGTGGGTCCCCTTATTTTAATCGTTCGCCTCCAAACTCCACTGATGCTTGGCGACCACTCAGGTAACTGGCGGCCCTGTCGAAATTGACAACTTCAGAGATTTTTTTGTTTCGATTTTTTGTTGCTTTTTAGTTAGTGGCCGCTTATTATGCCCTCGTCCAATATCTAAAAATTCTTTCAACGTTTGCCTGTGGAATATTTAATTATCTATTGTTCTTCACGGCCACTACTCCACGTATGCATACATTCATATTTGCTATTTTTAAATATCAAAACTAATTGATACGTGTGCAGCAATCAAAAAAGTACAAATTTCTTCGTACGTTTTCGTTTTTAAAATGACGTGCATTGTGTTGAAAATTTGTTTTATTAGGGCTTAGTCTACATTACTATGGAATTCATATGCTGCCCTTTTACGTTCCAACTGCCTAGTACACACGTACACAGAATTCAATTTATATGCTTTCTCTTTGCTATTTGGTCACGTTAGAAATCCCCATCACCAGCCCACTTTTGCATTTGATCACTTAAGCGTTCATTAACCTAAATATGGAAATTGAAATAACTAAAAGGTTCTTCAATAGGAAAATGAAAATTTTAATTTGATGCTAAATTTTAGGTCAAAATACTAGAAAGAGAAGTTGATTAATATGGACTTTAATGCCTATTGACATTTGTGAAATGTTTGTGGTCGCAAAGGCGTGACTATTTGGGAAATTTTAAGTGGTTTCAGTCTTTTTTTGTTTATAATACATTGTGGAATCACTAAAAAAAATAATTTAAACAAATGTTTTCTCTCTTTGTGGTTTCTTGTTCTTATTTAATCAAATCGAAGACCTTTCTGGCTGTATATGTATGTAAATAAATATTATAAAAAAAATACATATTTGGTCTCAACTTGCGTTTTCTCTGTCGATGACGGCAAATACTGATCTTAAAAAAATGTGTGCGCTAATTACAAGTAATGGAAGTTAAAACATGTTTTTGTTAACAAATTTATTCAGCGCACGCGTTTTTCGCATGATCATAAACGGTTGAGGAGCTATTGTTCATAAAATTTACACGTGCTGAATGTTGTTTGAGCATGAGTTGTGATCATTGTTTATAAATTCCATCATGTTTAAGTAGTTAGTACTTGCCAAATCCCTGAATAGTTTCTACGGGAGTTTACCC
Organism: Sphenella marginata; assembly: GCA_951509765.1. Lineage (NCBI taxonomy): Eukaryota > Metazoa > Arthropoda > Insecta > Diptera > Tephritidae > Sphenella > Sphenella marginata. Next base: position 51,266,821 of record OX608083.1, read on the forward strand.
TAAAGTATGCCAACACACCGGGAACCGACTCAAATTTCATCCGACCAAGGTCTGTTATTTCAGTATAACTATTCCGTTTAAAACTCGCAATCACACTTAGCGCTTCCTATAACTAGTGTACGCAGCCAAGCTGAATTATATTATGGCACATAAAGCAAAAAACTGAAATGCAATCACCTTTGAAGTTGAATCGATTATTCGTATGGATGCTGTAATTTCCGTGAAATGAAATAATACAAGTATAAACTAGGAAAATATATGTTTTCCTAGATTTTTACATACATTGCTTATACACATGTACATTTCTAAAAAAAAAAACTATCATGTATAAATATACATATGTATTCATACACATTTAGTAAGTACTTACTCTAATATTTACATTAAATAAATTAAAGCACAAATTTTTCATTGAATTTTCCTTTAAACAATCAACAGAATGATTTTTCCCTTTCTATGCTTTTCCCTTGACATAGATTTTCCTATATGACCCCGCCATCTGTGTTGTATTTGTGCTTAGTAAATCACTTACACGCAACTACATAAATGATTAAACTTCGAAATATAAAGATATAAATATGCATGCACTTCTAATAAATTCTAATCACTGATGACATTACTTTAAGTATTGATAAGCTCAATCAAAGTCAAGTAACTAATCAGAGACATAACCTTCACGCTCAGCAAGTACAATGTTTTATAAGATTCAGATTTTCACACATTCATTGATTTGTTTATTTAATTATACATAATTAGATTATTATACCCTATCTACTAGTAGACAGCGTTTTAGTTGAATAGTTTGGGAATGGAATTTCGAGTACATCTTTTATCCACACTTCCTGAAAAGTATGTCTTTTTTGACTCCGTAGGGGTGGTTTAGACCCGAAAGCATCTCCTGTTCCCAAAATACTTATATTAATTTATCCAGCATTCAAAATCTGCAGTGCTTTCAAAAACTCTAGTTGTACTCTCGATGCCCTATTGATTTGGCAATTTTCAGTGAAAAAATGCAATTTGAATAAAATGAGTTTTTCTTAAACGCTAACAATTTAAGTGCAAAATGAAAAAATACAAACGGAAATTATTAGCTTGATATCTACGGCCATATTTAATTGATTCAACAATGTCAAAAACATGCAAAGACGTACATTTTTATGTTGCTTTAATTGAATGACGTTGTTATACTCGTCTCTCCAATCTTTCGTTGTTTTTCCACGCTGTTAAAACAGGTTTTATTCGATTGCTTTATATGCTATAATTTCTTCTAGAATTTAGAAATAAAAAAGTTAAAACAAAATAAATGTGTTGTGCTTATAAACAATGACTATGTATAACTAGGCGATGACTACATGCAAAAAATGACAAGCTCTATAAAAGGTGTTGGCCTGGGAAGTGATGTGACTAAAATGAAGGTCTCCTTTATACTTCGGTAGATCTTACCGATTATGGGTTACTGTTATTAATTTGTTGTAATTTCCTAGATCACTCCCAGCACAACTGTTTTTGTAATGTGCTCAAGTTTGAACACTTGTTCGATTTCATGCTTATTTTTTCTCACAAGTATTCGCTTGATATTTGTTTACATTTTTATAGTAAATAAACCACCAACTACTTAAAAAAAATGTTTCCCTACATCTCGTGTCGTATTGACTTGTCTATTTCTACACACCCCCTACTTAACAAATAGTTACATTCCCTTGAGACTGTTTGTACTACGATGCCGTTCATTGCCGGGCAACCAGAACAGCGTGACGCAAAACTTCCATTTATACCAGCCCATTTCCAGTTTTTTTTTGCCGTTTTTGAGTGCTCTGAAATGTTAATATAATCAATTTGTTACACAAAAAGAAACCGCTTTTTTTGCAGAGCAAAAATATTCAAAATTGCTGATATTGTGATAAGCTTTCTTTTTGTATGAAACACTCGAGAAACATTTTTTTTTTAATATTAGAAGAAGCGTAAAATGTTTATAAATTTCTATTCAGCGCTCTGCTTACAAAATTCATACACAACCTAACTTTTTTAATGCTATGTTTATTCAGCATTGCTGAATTGTTAGAAATAGAAAGAGAATTTTCGTACACACTTCCTGGCGAGTCTTGATCCAAATTCAGCTGTGCTGAATTCGCTTAACAGTGTGCTGAATAGCTTGTCAGGAGTAGTTGAAATCCTTTTTTATCTCGGTTTAATTATTATTAAGTATTTGAATACTTAAGTGTCACATTGACATAACGCATTGCCGTCTCAAGTTTATTGTTATTTCTGCATGGATGCCATCCCTTAACGTAGATAACTTGCGAAGGTTACTAACTTTTTGCTTTCAACTGAGTCACTAACAGTAGGAAAAAACAATTAGATACATATTTATTTTTTTAGATATGAGTTACATACTATATTGTTGGGGAAGGTAAATACCGATTGGTTGGTAATATTGACATTTTTTAGCGAAGGTCAACATTGTAGGTATTTGCTTTCTTATTCTAATTTGAGCTGGCTATCTACACTAAAGTGAACTATTTTGGTTAGCCGAGTTCATGTAGTATGGCTCTAAAAATTTCAGTTAAACTAATTAGAATCGCTGTTGAATTGCAGGTATGAAATATTTAACCTCAATTTCTCATTAATTTGCTTACTTCAATTTAAACAAATTAATCTGTACAAATTAAGGTTGTGCGATTAATTGATTAATAAAAATTTTGATTATTCATAATTTCGATTACTCTGTTAATCGACTAATTATGATTTTTGATTAATCAAAAAGGGTGTTTACTCGATTAATCGCCTTTATGATTAATCGTTTTTTGAATTTAGAATTTAGAAGTTCCTTAATACCTTAACCATTTGTTGCATCTTCGACATTTTGCCCATTCGCGATCGGACAACATCTCCAAATTTTCTTTAATTTTTTAATATGTATTTTGGAGCATGTTTGGTTTTAATTTTTTTTTATTTTCATCGTTTTCAAGGCAAACTTTCACATAAAAAAATGAGTAAATTAATCAGTTTTTGATTAACCATTTTTGAAAATACTCGAGTAACGCTTTTGATTACTCATAATTTTAATTAATCAAGTAATCGATTAACTGAAAATTTGATTAATCAACTTACTCGATTAATCAAATAAAGCACAGCCCTAGTAAAAATATATGTATGTATGTATGTATGTGTCATATGAAATATTTAGCCGACAGCTTAAATAACAAATTCTCATCGATATTCCTCACTCAAAATTCGAAAAAACGTCAATGCAGCTGAGCTGAATTACTGTCTTGCCATACGAAATCGAATGTGAAGCGCTTGACTCATGCAAAATATTGACAAAAATTGCTGAAACTTGTGCTTGCTTCGTGCACAATATCAAACAAGAATGTGTTTGTTGTTTTTAGCGTCAAGATTCCACCTGTCGTGAGTCACTTTTATCCCTTTTGCTTATCGTACCAAGCGCAGGTGGTTGTATTTTTCTTTACGTGGCAAAAATATGAAGGGCTGTTTGCTGAATACACCATACAAATCTGAATCAACAACTTGCTGTTGTTTTATGGAATTTAATAGCAGCGGCTTCCTGCGTTAATCCACTGCAAAAACATATTTAACTATTTGAATTTTTTGAGAATTAACATCTATGCTTCTCGACAGGACTCGTTAATGCTTTTTGTTTGAAATTATTTTTTTTTAATTCTTGTGTATGGCATCAAATTTTTTTTTTATTATTGGTATTGTTGTATTTTTATCCAGGCAGACGGTTAACAATTTTACTATTTACAACTCAATTTAAACTTAAAAAAATGGGCATAAAAATCTTTAAATTTTTTTTGCAAAATTTCTACAAAATTTTGAAGAGCAATTTTGCAGACTAATAAATTTTAGTTCAATACTGCGCAAGTTAGAATTGGCTAAAAAAGTTTGCTGATTTTTCAGAATTTTGTTCGTCGAGGATGTTGAGCGATTTTTTCCTTTTTAGATAAATTTTTTTTTACTGAATAAATAGAACAAACTTGTTTATAATGTCGCGTTCGAAAGAATATCTACTCATAGACTTTTGCATTTTTGTATGATTTCCGCTGTATCTAATTAGTGCCCCATACCGGCTATAATTCATTTATTTACCTACGTAAATTGTTTTAAATTTAATAAGCCCTGTCATCATGAAAACCAATGATGCATAACTCGTTTTGTAATATTTTGTAAAGTTAATGCAATAAATTTGCGAATGATTATTTAAAATTGTATGTTAATTTTATTTATAGGTACTTGATCACAAATTTGATCATTACTGATTAATTGCTGACAATTTTGTAACCCAGCGTAAAAGTTGTTCAACGCAGCCTTTGCTGAATCTAAGTTTTTCATACGGCTGATAATTTGAGCACTATCCAATTTTTTAAACTCATAGTCAAACTAAAATAGAGTTTTATCTACTAAAACATAGTTCTAAAATAAACATCATTTCATATCTGTTATAGTCAACTATATATTTCACGCCTAAGAGGAGTTTTAATTTTAAAATAACGAAAATTTCATTTTAACACTTTAAAATTACGGTTTGTGTCTATGGTTATGCTTGTGACAGCGCTTACTACAAACTAGAGGCTTTTGTTTCTTAATGGTTTTCTGGTTTGTGAATAAAATAGTTGATACATGGTGACCTTGCAAAACATAAAAAATTTCTACATACCACCAACAAACATAGTTTTTTTTTATAAGTGGATGCTATTACTTTACATTTTAGCTAAAATTTTTATTTAATATGACTATGGTTGACCAACATTTTAAATGTTTTTTAAGTTAGGTAACGATTTTTATGGGCCAATGTTTGTTTCGTTATGCCTCGTTATAATCATTTACTTAAGTACATTGACTGCTGCAAAGTGGTATCAAATGAGTACATCTTTGGCTTGCCAATCTTCTTGTTTCCCTATAGACAGCAAGAATAACAGTAAAGACACAAACATATCTCGTGTTACTAACTTAACTTACGTATCATTGAATATATATGTATTTTGTTTACCATCTCTGTGTTTATTGTTGTCGTTGACATTGTTTGTATTTTTGTTTTATTAATTTTTTTACTTTCTTTAACTATTGTCTTCGATATTTGCTTATCGCATATGGTTTACATGCTGGCAAAATGTGGTTTTGCTATTGAGGTGAACATATGTATGTATGTATATGTATGGACCGTGTTTCTGTAATGCTATACCATATCCGCATTACACGCTTGTCGCATCACAAACTAAATTGCTTACAAGTGCTTAACCCTCTTTTGAGTTGTGCTTTATGCGCTTAGATTCAGATAAGCTGGCTATGAGCAAAACAAACACTTCTAGTGGCTTGCAACTTTTCACTGCAGTTTTAAATTACAATTATTCTCTCCACTTTATTTACCTTTTCTTTCTGACATAAGCTCCGTCCCAGAATTGCCTAATAAATGTTTCGCCTTGTGCCATTTCACTAAAAATATATTTACCACCTAATTAACTATATTTGATTTATATTTTATTGGTTATTTATTTTTATTTTCAAGCTTCTCCGCTTCTTCCTCTTCGGGTTTTTACACTTTTATAGTCGCAGTAGCATTTTTGCGGTCAATAACGTTGTAATTGGTTTAATACGTGCTCATATTATGTTATGTTTACCCAAGCGGTGGTGTGAAAAAAAACAGAAAAAATGCGCATCAATGACGCGAATTGCTCATGTGTGCTTAGTTTAGGTTACAATGTGGTCATTAGTAAAAAAAATAAGAAAAATAATAAACAAGTTATTCAACAAACATATATTTAATCAATCTTTCTGGATTTTTTTTCTGTGTCAAGATAATTATTAAATGTATTCAACTTTGCTCCGGCTTGAATTCAGCTCAGCTGAATTGCTTAAAAAGCTCATTTTGTTAGCAGACATTTTAAGAAATATAATAAACATGTTAGTCAGCCTTTATAGTTAAATAAATCGCGTATTCAGCTCAGCTGAATTTGCTTAAACCTCTACTTTTAGGTGTGATAATTGTCTTCTTGAACAATCACAGACTCCCGAACACGTTAAATGATATTCAGCACGTGCTTTATGATATCTAACATTTACTAAGTGGTCCCAATGTAATCACTCACTTGGCCACCTTATGTTATTCAGCACTTATTTTTATAACATTCAGCGCATTAGTCAGCTGTTGGATTTGTACGCATCCAGTCCAGTTTTTCTTATACATACCTCAAACTGCCGAAAGAAATTTAAATAGAAAATAATTTTTTTACTCGAATTTTTTATGAAATCTGACAACGAAAAGGTTATTTTTAACTTAAATTGCGTTCGTGAAACTGGCATACACATTTATACCTTTGGCCGACGCTTAGTGCTTACAACAAAAGTCGGCTACTGTAAGACCATATTTAAAAATAGTCAATCATTCTGCTAACGACAAAGCGGTAGAGTGTCACAGTAATGAGAATAAAAACAGTAAAACCGAGCGCAAAAGTCATTCTTCATACCTTCACATATTGCCCATAGGCGTAAACGTACTTCAGCACGCACAAACTCATGTTTTTTTTACTCGCACTTTCAGCCACTTGTCACACCTAAAAATGTCAACTCGAATTGACTTAACATAACTTTTCCTATTTTAAGCCAAAAGGAACTTCAGAAAAAGAAAATTGCCTCACTCTTTCTGCCCATATTACCTCACCTTTACTGTTCATACGTACAACCCTACCAGCACCACTTACATCATACAAAAAGGGCCCAAAGAGAACAGACGTTAAGCGTCATGAATGTCATAAAAAAAACCAGGTCAAAATATGCAACATTTAATTTCGCTTGGGCAAGAAAATTTCCTTTAGGATGTTGATATGAAGCAACAAAAATTAAGCAAGCAGAAAGTTTTTTAATTTTTCATCCTAGTTCCAACTAGTTCACATTAGATTTTCAAAGGAAATTCAAATTCTAAAAAAAAAAACAAAAAAAAAAAATTTTGGTTTTTTATTCGTTTACAAGTCGCTAAGTGCTTGCGAAAAAATCAGATAAGGAGTTTTTCTTTAGTATCAATTAGACTTAATAAGTTTTTAAGTTAAGGTTGAGTCGATAAAAGGATGTTAGTTATTTAGACAAGACTTACTCCAAACTTGAGTTTGGCTTTTGTGCCTTATTGCTGCAGCTATGATATGGTTTGTGAATAGAATACGTTGACACAGGGTGATCTTGAAAAACATAAAATATTTCTTCATACCACCAACCAACTAAATTTTTTTTCATAATGGCACTCTGTTATTTTTTATTTTAGCTAACATCTTTGTTTAATATGACTATGATTGAGCGACAATTTAAATGTCTTTTTAAGTTGAATAAATATTTAAAAAACGCTTGTTGAGCAACGAATTTGGGTCAATAACTGGGCTACCCTCTGCGTTAATATGGCTCATGTTGTATCCATTAAGTACTCTCACATGACTTTATATAATTTCATATTTTCCATCTCATGTATTAAATTACACACCTAAAAATTAGCATCGTACAAAATGTCTCGTTGCACTTCTACGAACAGCCACTCAATATTTAACCAACCCATTTAATTATTTGAATTTTCCATATTTTTTGCACAATCTTCTTACGCAAATTGCTTCACATGAATTGTATCCTTTGCCAGTAAATGCGTAAGCATTCAGCTTAGCTCATAAATACATAAGCGTCTGTGCGCAATCCTCTGCAATTGTACAGACATGAGGGCCCCCTTTCCTAAAGTTTCTTAACAAGCTTGACATAAGGTTAAGAGTGTTCGCTGCAAGGAAAATTTTTCTGCACCACCCTGAAATGGGAATATTTAATATCGTCTGGTTGAATATATCATATTTCTAGGTGTGTGGGCGGTTTTTTAAATAAATATTTTCTCTTTACATTTTGTTATCCTTTCAAGTGCAATGTTTTGTTTGAAAACATTTTCTACCTTTATTCAGTTTTTCTTTGCCATATACTGGTGTGGAAAATTACAATTTGTTGTTGGTTTGTGTACTTAAGGTAAGGCAGTATTGTATTGCAGTCTTTTATATTTATTCTTCTTCTTTGTTGTTGTCTATTTGAGTCTTTTTGAATGTTGTGCGATTTGTTGTTGTACTTGTTCATCTTTTTTTTGTTTTTAAATTGACGTTATGATTGCGCGCTGAGTTTGTTGTATCCTCGCTCGGTTGGTTTACTTTCCTTAGAATTTTATTTACAAATTCAATTTGAAAAATTAAAACTTTTCTATTTCTGCTTTGTAATTCATCATAAACCTGTTAGGAATGTTAGATTCAATATAAATAAAAATGCAAGCTTAGATTTGTGACCACACAACACAACTCAAGTAGAAGATCACCTTTTCTCAAAATATTTTTCAAGCAAACTCTCTCAATTTTTTGTTTTAGATAATACGCTATTTTAGAATTTTTTCCAAACAACGCCCTATCTGAGAATTTCTTTTAAAAAACGATTTATTCCAGCTAAAAATGTTTAGTGTTTTCGTTCAGATGGGACATATTTAAAGATACGAGTACTGTTCAGTTGGAGCATTCTCCAAAGAAATTCTGCAATGGGGTGTTTTTGCAAAAAAATTTGTATAATAATGTGATCGTCCACACATCAGGCGAGAATGCATTTTTTTAAGGAAATTCTTGAATTATTTTTTATGGCTTTAAAGCTGAGAACAACTAAAACTATTCTTAAATTTATTCAGCTCTGCAGATGGCTCGAAAAATGTAATAGTGGATGAAATTTTTTATAAAATTTTATAAGAGAGGAATAAATATTTAAAATTAAAATAAAACTCTGGTAGAATTAGATTTTAAGCAGCTAAACTCTTCTCTAACTCAGCTTAAATATGTTTTGTGCTGCATTGCTTACGTACTTAGTGCTATTCAGCGCCGCTGAATTCCTTTCAAATTGCATAAACAGCTGCTTATAATCCCAAACAAACGCTATTCAGCAACCACGCTGAAATGCATACGAATGATGGTTATAGAATCAAAAATAATTTACACATGCTCACATTCTATTAAATAAATCCGCTGTATACAAAACCAAATGAAAATTATACTCTTCACACAATCTACTTGTCGTCGATCTTTATCGCTCACATCTCATTTTATTCAATTCATTCATTTAAATTGAATGTAATTGCACTCACGCCAACAACTACCTTTTCCTGTGTTTTGTGTACGTAAAAGGTTGGGTAAAATTTGAATTGCTGCCAACTTAATTTATGTATGGACTCGTGTGTGAAAAGCGCCAAACTCACACACACACACACACTCTCTCTCAGGCCATTGTTAACGCCCACAATTTGCTTCATTATTTACAATATTTTTCATACATACTTTAAGTTTATTTTGCATACAAATTTTCATATGTACATTTGTAATTATTGTGCTTACATTGAAATTTCCCCAAATGCCAAAGCGCTACCGAATTCAATGTACAAATAACTCAATTCAAGGGCCAGAGAAATGTTATTTTGTTTTTTTTTTGTCTTGAAAAGTTGTACATTGATTTTGAAAATTTCATTAAAAAGTTTGTCAAGCTATTTAAAGTTTATAACTTATGAGAAAGTTAATCATAATTACTGGAATTCAAATAGTTTGACGTCAGGTTTGTATGTAAATACAGAATTATTTCACATTTTTGGTTTGTGTAAATCGATTTATAATTACACAGCAATTTATAATTTTATATGAGTTCTTTGAAGCTTTTCAAGGGCGCAAAGTGTGTACCAGTGACGGGTTCGGGATTTTGGGAAGCGGGGGAGGGGGCTCCAATTTTTTTTTTTGTAATATCGAGAACATCCTTTATCTTGAAAAATATGACTTTTTAGATGCCAAATGGGAGGAGGCGGGTTTGGACCCGAAAAACTCTCTTGGATCCGCTATTGGCGTGTGCATATGTATGTATATTGCATAGCTTTCACAAAAACTCTGCATAATTTTTTAGCAATTATTATTCTAGCGTTCACTAAATTGCCCCTTAAGTGATGAAGCTAAAGAAATTAAAGAACTTGCTTGGTGGCATTGAGAAAATTTTTGCTTGCGCATTAGTCAAAATATAACACAAAAACTAGCTGAATTAGCTTAAAACGTAACATTTATTTATTTTCGATAGTTAAACTAAATTCCTGAATTCTAACTACGCTGAATTGCTTAAAAATGCGCTGAATATGGTTTTAAACATCTGTCACATATTAAGCATTGACAGATAATTTGTATCGCAAAAGTTTCTCAACGCTGAATTACATCATAAATAGCCAAAAATGTATATAAATATCTCAACAAACTAACAAAATTCATGTGAATTTGAAGAATACAACTCGAAAAAGTGCTGAATTGAATTTAAATGTGCTGAAAATGCGGAAAATTGTGTTTAATTTACTTTTTTTCAATTATTCTTTTTTTTGTGCTGAATTGCATCAAAAGTAGCTGAATAGTTTCAAAACAAGCGTAGTTCAACTTTTTATTCCTCTTTGAAAGTATTTGAGAGACTTTAATCGTATAAATCTACAACTTTAAACTTTTAACTCTTTCATTTCGTGGGAAAAGAGCATGCTGGACTGCTTAATGCAAGTCAAGCTTATACTGAAAACAACAACAAGACTTCAATGTTATGTATATGAAGATAAACCATTAAAAGAATCACCAGATTCAGCGCTGTTTCGTTGTACTCTGGCGGCAGAAATGAATTCCAAGAAATTTCAAAACAAGTAAACAATATAAAAGGGAAGCAAAAAACAAAAAAAATACAAAATGAAATTTAAAAAAAGAAGAAAGCAAAAAAAAATATCCAAAAAAAAACAGCAAGCAAAGCAAATTACACAAAAAAACTGAAGCAAATCTTAAAGGCCAGACACAAACAAAAACATCAAAAAACTGGTTATCAAACACAACACAACTCAACAAAGGCTTGCACTATTGGTACTCGGCGTGACGTGGTACGGTCGTCAGTATCAACGCCACCACCATAAAAATGCATACATGCATTAGGGTAGATGGAAAAAAATGAATTGTACAAAATCGATTGAACTCGCGTATGCTTTTAAATTTACACTTCATTTGTATTGAAATTCATATATTTTTCTTATGCCAAAAAAGCAGTTGAAGTTAGTATTAGTTTTGAAATTATTAGTAAAAGTGAAATCTATAAAATAAATATTTACCATGGCAAATATACACTTGGAAGGCTTGCTAGCATGGACAAACTTTTTAAGTTAACCCAGTGTTACTATTCTGAGCCGAGTCCCACCCTAGTATTCATGTACATATATATTACAATGGACATGCTGTGAAAACCCGTAACAGCAGTGAAGTAAGCAGATATGTAAGGGAACTAAAAAATGTTCGCTTTGATAACCAGAAAATATTATTTTTGCGTACCTAGATATTTTATTAATCTTATTTTTATTATTATTTTTTTTTTTACTTTTGTAAACGTTTTTATTAAAATACTGTTGCTACACTTTTGTAGACATTTCGCTTTACTTCACTGAAGCTTCAATATGCTGAGTCCTGAAGGAAAAATTATTAAGTTTCTTGAATGTCAGCTTGCCTTTTCTGAGACATCATTTAAACGAACTTTTATTCTTTACCCGCATAAGTATTTTCACATTTTACTTGCTTGCAATGTGTAGGGGCTAAGTGCCCAAACAAAATTATACAAGTTCTTCTGCCGCACAACTAACTACCAATTCTGTATTCAAAGTGCAAAAGCTTGTTTATCTGTTAACCAAGATATGTCGAAAAAGGTAAATAATAAACCGGTTAAGAAGACGCGGCGCTTGTGTAAAAAGTTTCTTCAGCTTGGTACTCAAACTTAATACTTGATCGGTACAAGCTTTAATTATCAGCATTTTTTTACGCTTTTTATTTTATTTTTCGCTTGTTCACTTTGTTGAATTATTGAAGCACGTCCCTTTTAAATGCGAGAATTGAAAATGAGAAAAAGTAATGCAAAAAAAATTTTTTAAATAATCACAAACTCTGGGGTTGCCTCGGAATTGCATACATACACTAAATAAACGTTAAATTAATAACTTATGCATGGTTTTCATTAGGTCAAAATAACTGACCTCAAAACTAGCAAGAAGTCGATAAAGCAGTACGTGAACCCTGCGGGTTGGGGTGTAGAATATGCCCGCGGTAGGCATACCGGTCGTAAGAGGCGACTAATATGCACAAAGGTAATGATGTGCAACTCTATGGTTGATCTACGGATATGATGCCTCTCACCTCTCATTACCCATCTCTTCTTTCCTTTCGGAAGGAGGGATGACATGACCTAGAAGGTTGCACTGGTCATAACAAATCGCTACCACGACAGTCGGGCAGTACCGCAAGGGAGTACCGGAGCGTACCGGATTCATATCCGGCCAAGGACTGTTAATTCGACAACACTCCCCAAAACCTTCGGGGAGTGATTTTGTTGCTACAACAACAACAACAAAAAAGCAGTACGTGTCAAAGACTTACGTCCCGTTTTCACCACTGATGCCCAACGTAAAATAGTAAGTTGCTTGACAAGCTACTTGACTAACAATTGTAGAGTCGCGAGTTCGCACCCCAACTTTTGTTAAATATTTTTTAACTTTTCATAATTTTTTCTTTGGATTTTAATTGTAATATTACTTTTTTTTATATATTTTCCCTCTTACGTTTTGTCGCCAACACAAAAACATAAAAGTTTGAGTCATAAATGTAACGTAGCCGATCATAAAATGTTAATTGTATAGAATTAAAAAGAAAGCAATAATGACAAATGAAAAAAAAACTAAATAAAAAAGTAAAAGACAAAAATTCAACAAAATTTGGGGTGCGAACCCGAATCCAACTCTGTTACGAGTTCTCAAAGGCGCATGAATTGCGCCAAATGAAACATGTTGGCAAATTCATTTTTGCTGTTTTCCCATGGTAATGATCCAGACCCGTATACAAATTTAACAAGCAAATGCAACAACAAATTGTGAGCTGGATATACGTTGTTGTTGCATGTGCATGCTAAATTTTTATCTGGCTATTAGTTGTGATCCGGAGCTTTTAAAATGTTTTTTAGTTAGATATAACTTGTGTCAACTTTCGGAGCTAGTCGTGAGTCCCCTAGAGTGAAATTGCCATTGTGAGCGACTAACTATGTTCCACTTTTACTGCGGGGTATATTTACATATTCAAGAGCAAAGATACCTGTTTTTCTTTCATTTGCTGTTTTGTACATACATTGCCAATGTTGCCCACTTTAATACAGTTGCCCGTAAAGCGAGCAGTCTTTATAGTAAAATAAAATAGAAAAACTCTAAAATAATATAATCATACGCCATTATTTCAATTATGTGTCATTAAACATTAATGCATTTAAAATTGATACATATTTTATGGCGATTATTTTCACTTTAAAGATATTCAATTATATCAATCGATAACAAATTGTCATTCTGGAAGCTTGATTGCCCTTATCCCATTAGATATATGTACGTATGTATGTACATATGGCGTGTTCCAATGGGCAATGATCTAGATCCGTATACAAATTTAACAAGCAAATGCTACAAAAAGATATATCCGGCCTCAGCCCTTATCGCTTGTAAACATCGTAAGCAGCGAAATAAATTTGATTCAATTGAATTGAATGCCCTTATTTGAGAGTTGTTTATATTCCTGCTGCTGCTGCTGCTGTTGAGCAAGCACAATGCAATTTTTATTTACTTTCAAATTCCATTTTTACAATTTCCTTGTTTTTTTTTTTTGTGAAATGCAATACCGAAAAGTTCACCATAGCTCAATGGTATGGTATCTGATTGCAGTATGTACTTAACTCAATTGGAGTTTTGTGATCTTTGTGCATTGGCCTTTCTACAGCGTTCTGCTGCTCCCTATTAGATATATTTTTCGTTTCCAGTCTTTTGAAAGTTGTTGCAATTGCAATATTACACTTTTGCAACAACTACAACTTCAGTTGCCTTTTGCCGCTTTTTGAATTGTGCTTTTGTTTAAAGTTCATTGACGTTTCAGACTTGAACTCTTGACGGTGTGCTGAAATTAAGAGAGTATTAGGTACATGCAAAATATATCTAGGGCATTCAATATTTGGAATTTTGTTTTCTATACTATTACTATTTATTTATTTCTTCTTCTTCTTTAAATGGCCATCTAACCGCCTCAGCGATTTTGACCCAACTTGCGCTAATTGGAGACCCCGCGCGATCGCAGGTCGGTCTTCACTTGGCCCTTCCATGGGAGTGGTGGTCCTCCTCTTCCTCTGCTTCCACTGGCGGATGCCGTCTTCGTTCATCCGCACGATGTGGCCTAGCCAGTAAAGAAGCTGTGTTTTATTCTACTGAACTATGTCGACGTCTGCGTAGAGCTTATACAACTCATCATTTTCTCTCGAATACTCCCAATGCCGCCTAGTCAGATATTGTTAGTTTACACGCCTCTGCACCATATAGCAAGACGGAAGCGATGAGTGACTTGTAGAGTGTGATTTTCGTTCGTCTAGTGAGGACTTTACTTTTCAATTGCCTACTCAGTCCAAAGTAGCATTTATTTGCAAGAGTAATTCTTCCTTGGATTTCTAGGCTGACATTATTGTTGGAGTTAATGCTGGATCCAAGGTAAACGAAGTCCTTCACTATTTCGAACTTTTTGCTGTCAGCAGTGGTGTGGGTGCCAAGGCGTGAATGCGCTGACTCTTTGCTTGATGACAGCATGTACTTCGTTTTGCCCTCGTTCACCACCAAACCCATTTTTTCCGCTTCTTTTTCTAGTTTATTTATTTTTATTAATAATTCGTTTTTGGCAACCTTTCTGCTTATTTATTGATGTATTTTGAAGCTGGCGTGAGGTCCGGAAATTGTGTTTTTATTTAAATTCAAGCGCTTTGTGTTTTTCTTCAGTGGGGAGAGAAATTTTTTGTTGTCAACTAAATTAGCTACACACAAATAAAACACACTTTGGCTCACCCTTTACACACACACAGTTCACAATCTACACTCACATAGTTTACGAAGCACCATCGTGAATACCACACAGCAAACACACAAACGTATGAAATGTGTCATCTGACATTGCTCAGACAAATGCTTGAATAGCTGAGTGCGTTTAAATGCTGTGAGTTTTATTTCGTTCTACTTTGCAGTTGTCGGTTCGAGTCGCGCTAAAGGTTCAGGTTTTTTAAATGGTAATTTTATTTGTTAACATATCTTGCCCTATAACTGTCCAATGGAGATTGCTTATGAATTGCGCTTTCCCTGACACGGCGGGGCTATAGAAAATAATCTTACATCACTCCACGGGTTCCTAGCGTAATGCAAAGCTTGTGAGCCTACTTACAAGGGATTAACAATTTTTTTTTTTAAATTCATAACAGCTTTTCTAAATAAAACTACAATAATAAAATAAATAAACCTGGTTCTGGGGGTTCGAAATATCTATCCAAACATTTTCAAATTTTAAAACCGTAAACATTAAGAGGTCATATGCTTGGGAATTACTTCGAGCTTGTTTAATTCTTATGACAAAAATGTTTTAAAAATAAAAAACTTGAGCGAAATTGCGAAATTTGAATACGATTTTCGTTTCCAGCCAAGTGAAGTTGCTATTAAAATTAGAAAATCTGATAAGAATGGCGAATTTCTGGCTAATGAAATAAAAAGTTAAAATTGTTTACTATATGGGTCAATTTCAAAAAAAACGTACACAACGAGTTTTTTTTTGCTTATTTTTAAAGTTTTTCCAATTCGCCTGTAAGAGTGGCCAATTTATGTAGAAATTGATGAAGAATCCGGTGGGACCTTTAGGCTCTCAAAAAAATCAATATTTTTGGTTTTTTTTTAGGTTTTCTATGATTTCTATCTTGAGCGTCACACACCAAATATGTATAAAAAATCACTGAAAATGCAAAAATATTTGAGATTCAAGTTTACTATGTTGTTCTTTTGTTTTTCAAGATTCACTTCTGCCAAAATCACCTTTTCGATTATAAACACAAAATCACGATTCGCCTTGATTTATTTTTTTTTTTTTAAGTGACTAGTTATTTACAAATTTTAAGATGAAAATATGTAAATTATTGTTAAAAAGAGACTTGAACTAAGGGGTTACTTGCAAACTAATAGGCTTGTAACAATGTATTTTAAAAAAAATGCATTTATAAGCGTTTTAAGGAAAAAAACTGAGTGTGACGCTCAAGATATTTTGTGACGATCAAGATGAAAATATGTAAATTTTTGTTAAAAAAAGATTTGAACTAAGGGGTTACTTGCAAAGTAATAGTCTTGTAACAATGTATTTAAAAAACTGCAAATATAAGCGTTTTAAGGAAAAAAAAACTAAGTGTGACGCTCAAGATATTTTGTGACGATCAAGAGATTTTGTTGCACGTAAACAAGAAATAATGCCAAATTTAAAGTGTAACGAAAAAAAGTTTATTTTTTACAAAAAGTAAATAAAAGAAAACAAAAATTCTTCAAAAAACAAAAATTTTCATACGAAACTAAACATATACATATTCTTTGATGTCTTTAACAAAATTTTAAAAAAGGAAGTAATTCTTGAAGAAACTTATACACATACGCGCTTTATCGAGCTTTACTTTCTCTCGATATTTCCGTGCTCTTTCAGCCGCCGTTAATTTTGTTGTTTTACTCTTGAAAATTAAAAAATAAAATCAAAATTAAGCATTTTAAGCTATGAAGCAATATGTATGAAAAGTGATGCTCATGAAATGTTTGCCTATTTTTGTTTTTTCCGTAGGCAAGTTATTTCCCAAATTCACAAATTATAAAAAAATGAGTTGAGACCATGTAAACAATGATTGTCAACTTTAATTTTTTACATTTAATATATTCACTTTTAAAAAAATTAGCGTGACGCTCAAGAATTTTTATCGCGCCCTTACCATGGTGTTCACATAAACTACGCAAATCCACACTTGTTTTAATAGTTTTTGTTTTCGCTTTTTCACTATTGTAATAATTAAAGTTTGTACTTTTATTACGTTATTTGGGACATTCCATCGTGACTCCTGGGACATTTGACTCCAGAGCTGAGTCAACTTTGCCTTGAAAAACTGACATCGGGACTTAAATTGATATGAAATATATTTATCGACGTGGATAAATATCCAATACAACTAATGCATTAAAAGAATTGGCCAAATAACAACAAGTGCCTTTGTAACTACTAAGAAACTGAGTGTGACTCCTGGGACACCGAAAAATCCCTTTGTTGCATCTTTGTGAACACGAATACGAATTTTAGTTCAACTATTCAACTTTCACCTACAATTTGTTTATGGTCGAAAATACATACCGCATATTACCATATTCTATAAAAATATTTTATATATTCAAATTCAATAAACTATTTTTAAATATTTAAATTGTGACTCCTGGGACAAGTCTTTGTGACTCCTGGGACAAGTGCGAAATATGTAATATACCAGATTATTGAAATCAGTTTTATTATTGTTTCAACCCTTTTTGACCACCTTATTGATAAATATCTCCCAGCAGAATTGAAACCAAGCCAATTAAATGAAATAAAATAAAGTGAATGCAAAATAATATTAATATTTACTTAAATTTTCTGATTAAATATTTATTAAAAACAAGTCGAATTCAACATCTCTCGAAACAATTATTTAAAACTATATAATAAAAACTAAAAACAATTAAAAAAAAAAATTAATCTCAATAATATATGAGAGTTTAGATTCGTGTAACTCCTGGGACACATTTCAAAATAGTCTAGAAACCATAGTATTACCCTTTTAACTAAAAAACTGTATTTAGACGGTGAGCAGCCTCTTTATACTTACTTTCAGAAATATCTGGTTTCGTAGGGTCATTTCTAAGGTTACCAGACCAATTTGTATGCCTTTTCGTGTGACTCCTGGGACACCCCATATGACCCAATTTAATGAAGGTATACACAAAAATTACATACCTTTTTTTATTTTATGTTATGCAATTATTTTAATTTTTCTCTGCTTTACTTGAATGACTAGCAAATTTTTTTCTATAAATGAAAATATAGCTAATGCAGCAATGCAAACATGACCAAACTTTTTGGGCAAAATAGTAAGATGTGAATTCAAAGTTATAAGGACAAAAATTTTTGGTTTTTACATATTTTTCTATATTTCTGTTACCATATTAGGAAAATATACACATTTAGTTACAGATAACTGAATAAATAGGAATGATTAGTAGCATTTAAAATTTTATGTCGTTTTCCTCTTTTGGCTGGAATGTCCCATTTACTTTATTTAAATGAAAATTGAAAACTGCTAATATTTCTTGATTTATAAAAAAAGTGACGCTCAATGCAAATTGTGGGGACAACTGTTCTTTGCAACGCCAAATTCGCACTAATTAATTTTTGACAACTATATCAAATCAAAACAAAAGAAAGATACCCAATAATTCGAAAACTGTTATTAAATGTTGACCAGTAACTTTTTTCTTGATTTTATTTTATTTTGTTTACTAAAAATTCTAACGGGGGACACATGCTTTTGTATGAAAGGAGTCAGAGGGAGAAACAAAACACCATACTGAATAAACAAAAAAACAAATATACAAATTTGAGAATTATGTTTTTTTGTTACATATTCCTCGGTGATCACTGTCCCATTTTTGCTTTTTTTTTTTTAATTTGTTTTTTACCTAAAATAGTAGTGTAAAGTGCGGGGACACAAAAATTGCGTTTTTTTTGAAATTGACCCATATAGATGTTTCAACTTGCATGGACTTTACAATTGTCCTGATCCACAAGTCTATCCAACTTCAAATTACATAAAAGTAAAAATAGAAAAAAATTTAATATTTTAAACAGAAATCTGTGTTACATTGAATGAAAAGTTGTGGCGACGATCTGAGCAAAAATCAATGGGATAATTAAAAGAGTAAAGGTATGCTCACAAACGGAATTCTTGCCATCTGTGTTGCACCCTTTATACCTACATATCTACTGACACAGTTCACAATCACCTAAAATATGCGTAATTGTGAACTAAGGCAAATACAGTACAGTTCATCGATGATATTTCATGTGCTCGTTTAGCTGACTACGTAGAAGTGCATACATATATTAAGTTCTTTTGTTCTGCGTGTTTCTCGGTTCGAATCGCGCTGAGAAGTAGTTAGTATTTTTAAAATAATATAATCTATATTATTTGCGTGTCTTGCCCGTACTACTGTCCAATGGAGATTGCTTATGAATTGCGGTTTCCCTGACACGAAGTGGCTATATAGAGAGAGACTAACCTAACCAACCGCCACTCCGTAGGTCCTAGCCTAATACAAAGCTATAGTGTGCCTATAAAATAAGCAAGCGGTTACACTAGTTTTTTTATTAATTTTTCAATCCACTGATCGCTAGAAGACTTTCCTGTACGTGACACCCGAATTTTACGATCATTTTGAAAACTTTGATTATATGAAGGTCCCAAATTATATACATACATATGTATGTTCACAAACAGCATTCTTACCCTACCCAACATTTTTCCAAATAAAATAACTTTACTGTGTTATCCGTATACATACATTCTAGTCTTGGGAGTTCTTTTATGCTGCTACGTCGGAGCGCCCTGTAATTCATTTATTTTATAGTATGTATTTATTTTTAAATACGAATTCAATGGTAATGAACTATTAAGAACTCGAACTTAACGAATTTCATTTATTCTAAAATATTTATTATTTATTTTACAATATTTTATTTAATTTTCGTCTTTTTTTTATAATTTAAAATTACTTTTCGTAATCGTTTAAGTATTTGCACCAGTATTATAAAAATAAATCATGTTCTGTAATTCACTTTCTGGTGAAATTGTATGTTAAGTCTATATAGTAAGCCAACCGAGTGAAAGTGAAATGCCGAACATGTCTAAATATCTACCAGCTTTTTTCTTTAGCAATCAATAGATTTTGTTAATTTTCATGAAAACGGGCTTTTACGTACACATACATACATAAATGCATACATATAACTGTGACTGTGAGGATGTGACTTGCTTTAATTATTTAACTTATATTACTATATCATAATAATAATAATAACAAATATTAAAGAATTAATGTATATTAAACAAGAAAAATGTATACGACAGTGATTGGTTAAATGAATCGACAAGATAGATTTGTCTTAATTGTCGTTAACTGTTAGCATCACTTAACTTAGACAAATTCATATCCAATACCAAATTGGAATCCTTTTTCTAGTCTATCGCTAGAATATTTTAGCACAGGTATGCAAATTACATAAAAGTAAAAAAAGAAAAAAATTACATGCATAATATGTATTTTAAACAGAAATCTGCTTGACATGGAATGAAAAGTTGTGGCGACGATCTGCACAAAAACAAAGTGTGTAAAACTGTTATTATTTTGGCCATAAATTTTTTTTTTTTGGAATTTTGCTCAATGAAATTATTAAAAGATTTCACAAACAGAAGTCTTGGCCTCTGTGTTGCACCCTTTACACCTATCTACTGACACAGTTCACAATCACCAGTTAAAGTAAAATATGCGTAATTGTGAACTAAGGCAAATACAGTACAGTTCATCAATGATATCTCATGTGCTCGTTTAGCTGACTACGTATGAGTGCATTCATTTATTAAGTTCTTTTGTTCTGCGTGTTTCTCGGTTCGAATCGCGCTGAGAAGTAGTTAGTATTTTTAAAATAGAATCTAATATTATTTGGGTGTCTTGCCCGTACTACTGTCCAATGGAGATTGCTTATGAATTGCGGTTTCCCTGACACGAAGTGGCTATAATATAGAGACTAACCTAACCAACCGTCTTCATAGAAGGTCCTAGCCTAATACAAAGCTATAGTGTGCCTTTCATCATGCGGTTACACTCAGTTTTTTTTATTAATAATTTTTCAATCCACTGATCGCTACGTGACACCCGAATTTTACGATCATTTTGAAAACTTTGATTATATGAAGGTCCCAAATTATATACATACATATGTATGTTCACAAACAGCATTCTTACCCTACCCAACATTTTTCCAAATAAAATAACTTTACTGTGTTATCCGTATACATACATTCTAGTCTTGGGAGTTCTTTTATGCTGCTACGTCGGAGCGCCCTGTAATTCATTTATTTTATAGTATGTATTTATTTTTAAATACGAATTCAATGGTAATGAACTATTAAGAACTCGAACTTAACGAATTTCATTTATTCTAAAATATTTATTATTTATTTTACAATATTTTATTTAATTTTCGTCTTTTTTTTATAATTTAAAATTACTTTTCGTAATCGTTTAAGTATTTGCACCAGTATTATAAAAATAAATCATGTTCTGTAACTCACTTTCTGGTGAAATTGTATGTTAAGTCTATATAGTAAGCCAACCGAGTGAAAGTGAAATGCAGAACATGTCTAAATATCTACCAGCTTTTTTCTTTAGCAATCAGTAGATTTTGTTACGTACACATACATAAATGCATACATATAACTGTGACTGTGAAGATGTGACTTGCTTTAATTATTTAACTTATATTACTATATCATAATAATAATAATAACAAATATTAAACAATTAATGTCTATTAAACAAGAACAATGTATACGACAGTGATTGGTTAAATGAATCGACAAGTTAGATTTGTCTTAATTGTCGTTAACTGTTAGCGTCACTTAACTTAGACAAATTCATATCCAATACCAAATTGGAATCCTTTTTGTAGTCTATCGCTAGGATATTTTAGCACAGGTATGCAATAGTTTAATTCAATGCGTGCACGATCTTGTAATTTAAATGCTAGACCAACACCGACAGCGCTGCGCATGTTTTCTGTTTAGATTAATAAAGACATTAATACAATGATCACAAAAATGTTTCAATATGAAAAAAACCCACCTGTAGAAAAGGAATTGAAACCACCGCAATTATAAAATAAATGCGTTCGGAAATTGTTGGCTAAACCCTTGAAAACATGATTAAACGGCAATGGTCCCCATAAGTGAAAACCGGTTGCCCAGTACATCTGAAAAGAGCGCACAAGTAAATAATGTTAAGAAGTGATCACCAAACTTCAACCCCTTCTATTTACATACCTGCGCACCAATTGGTCTACCTTCCACCACCGGTCCAGCACCGCCAAATTTAAATCCACGAAGCGTTGATGGTCCACCACAATAAAATAGACTACTAATTGGCAGTACTGTTGTATTTTTTGTCTCTTTTATAATACCAACACGCCCACAAACTTGCGCTACCAGACCAGCAAATAAAGGCACATTTAGCTCACCATGCGTTGTAGTGCTCATATAAGCTACATTGCCACCCAAACCACAATATTCATTAATTGATTTTAACATAGTGCCGTGGGTGGGAAATATAGGATTATCACGTTGATCATATATAACTGAATACCGTAACAGTGATGCCAATTTGGGGCCACAATGTTCGCGTATGGCAAATGGCACTTGTTTTGCTAGTAATGAAAGTTCCCGTATTGAAGCCTCATACTGTATAGAGTGTGTGAGCTATGGAAAAGAAAAAGTCGGTCATATTAGGCGAATCTTAAATTTCACGGAAAGTGTTCAACTTACCTCAATAGGTGAGAGTGAATTCACTGAGAAATCTGCTAGGACACCCAAATTAGAATTCTGAAATAAACTAATGTCCATGCGATCAACATGACGAAACAGCGAGAAGGAGACTCTGTGAAAGTAAGACAAATTTAAAATAATTACATATGTAGGCAGTGAAATTTGAAGGTACAAATAGCCAAAAAAGTTTCATACTCACTCTGGTCGGTATCGCATGAAACGCGTATGAAAAAATGATTTCCAAAATTTTAATTGCAATTCATTGGCACGCGTGTTTGCATAAGAACCATGTAGCGAAATACTTTCACCACGACCCAACAAATTTGGTACACTCAATTCGGTACGCAGAGAGCCCTCATTATGACCAACCTCAGTGCCAACAGAGCCGACAAGGCGCGACAGTTCTTGTCCCTTTAATGTCACTTCATAGCCATTGGGTGATGCATCATCACCTTTGCTTACATCAATATGTACTCGAACATCCTTAAAAATACCTAATTCGTGTAGATAGGATTTGGCGCTGTTAAAAAAAGAAAGAAATGTTTATTTTTGTAGCTGGTGAGGGATTTATTTTTTTTTCTAATTCTCTTACTTCATAGATTCAATCATTATATCCTGAAAGTTTGTAGCTTTAAAAAGACCTTCGGCAGCTTTCATAACATAGTCATTATGTGTGCGCAATAAGCCGCTTACATTTACCCGATCAACTTGTGCCTAAAGAAATAATATTAATAGTTGATAATTTATATAAGTATCAATGAGATCAACTGTTGGCTCACCGGTATTTTGGACAAGTCCACTTTCGCTTGCTCCCTCACCGTGCGTGTGGTTTTTGGCATTTTGCTGTTTTTTTATTACAGTTTGTGAGAAAATGTTTCCTCCGAATGCAAAGCGCGTTGCGTCAAAGCTGGAAAGAGTTGAAATCTTATTAACATTGAGATTTACAAAATACATATTATGGAAAGAGAGAGTGGCATGACCTATAAGGTTGCACTGGCCATGTCAAATCATTCCCACGACTGTGGGGTTGGTACCAGATGCTAGTACTGGCCCAGTCAGAGCTTTTGTAGTGGGCTTCAATATTTAATTTTTTATAGTATATTTGATTAAAAAGATTTTGGATGCTTGTATAAACATATATTAAACAAATTATTTACTAATATTTTTGAATTTATCTTACAGATTGAATTGGAGAATCTAAATACTGCGACAGATGAGATAAATAAACTCGAAATCGAATTGGAGGTAAGTAAACTTATTTTCATACATTTACATATCTTCATTTTTGTAATTATTTTATTTACTCCAATTTCTCTTCATCATAACAGGAAGCCAACTCAACCTTCCGCATACTTTTAAATGAATCCACGCGACGTTTGAAATTATCATCAAAAAAATTAGGAAGCTGTATTGAAAAGGCACGACCTTACTATGAAGCGCTGGAGAAAGCACGAGAGGCACAAATTGAATGTCAAAAGGCTGCGGTTAAATTTCAACGTGCCAATGGTAAGAAAACAATAAAAAATATATTTCAAAAATGTTCAAGATTAATTTTTTTAACTTTTCAAGAAATACACACCGCTGCCAAAGAAACAGTAGCCTTAGCCGAGCAACGTTTCATGTCCAATTCGCATGAATGGCAGTTCGACAATGCATGGCAGGAAATGTTGAATCATGCCACACAAAAGGTTATGGATGCAGAAAAGCAAAAGGCCGAATGTCATGCGGAACATCAGCGACGCACTACAATTTTCAATGCAGCTGAACAAAAGGTGAGACGACAGCAGGAGCTATAGTATTATATTTTATCGTAATTAAAAAAAAAAATTATTTATTTTGAATTTAAAATGTTGTATTTTTTAGGTACAACAACTCGAGGAACGCTTTCGTCGCAGCATCACTAAATCACGGCCCTATTTCGAGGAAAAGCAAATTTGTCAAGATCAATTACAAACTCAAAAGAATCGCATACAAGAACTTCAACAGCAAGTACAAGCAGCAAAGAATACCTACTCAACAGCGCTACGCAACCTGGAACGCATCAGTGACGATATACATAGACAACGTGGCGATTATCCGCAAATGAGCGCACCACCACCAGGGCCACGTGAGCCTGGCGTTGGTGCTGAATTAAATTCTCCCACAACGACAACGCTGCCCGATTTCCAATTAGAACTGGAAAAATGTGATTATCCTTCTATTGCAGGTAGTCAGATCTCACTTAGTGGCAATTCACAACGTTCCAGCGATTTAGCCAGTATCAGCACACAACCTGCCTCAATTAGCTGTAGTAATGCTGGCGGTGATGAATCCGAACTTGAGGAATGTGCAGCCGATTATGCGGATAGCTTAGAATTAAATGGTGTTGTAGATGAACGTGATCTCGAAGAGTTAAGACAAAAAGTGAAAATACTCGCAGTACGCCCAATTGAGGGTGGTGATGGTCAGCAACAACGTAATGATATGTGGGAACATGAATTGACAGCGACTGTTAATAAGTTGGATCAATTAATGTTAATGAATGAATGTGCGTTGAAACAACAAAAACAAGCAAAAATTAAACAACAACAACAGTTGAACGAACGACAACTGCCAGGTGCGGGTACACGACCCGATTCTTTAGGTGCTGAAGCACCTTCACAAATGCATGATGTTGTACATGCTAAGCCCGCAGTGGTTACTGAGGAGTTGGCAGATGACGAAGATGATGTTGATGTTGTCGTGGTCACAGGTAAGGCAGGGCCGCTTGTACAAATCACTCATGCCATCAAACAGGAACATGATGCTGGTGTCGTCAGCTATCCAGCTACACCTGAACATGTTGTACAACCGCTCAAGAAGCTACAGCAAAAATTAGGACCCTTGCCAACGGTAAATGTTTCAATGCGTGAATTACCGCTGCTGGCGCGACTCTCTAACGAAATACTTGATCGAACCAGCGGTTTTAATAAGAATCGCTTGCGCAGACGTTCACTGGAATAAATATGAATATAAGGCGCGCGCCTTCGCTGTAGGCTAGCTGACCAACTTAAGTGAATAATTTTAAAAGAGCATACGATATTGCTAAGTGCTAAGCGCAGCATAAAAGTATTTTGCTTGAATTAGTGATTTCGAAACAACACACGGATATATTTTTAAGTACATACATATAAAAAATTATAAAGATACATATATTTTTAAAAAATATTTATTTTTGTGCACTAAAAATAGAAAAGTATATAATATGCATTCGTTCGCAGTTAAAATTGTTTACTATGTAAAAGTATGCATTTTCTTTTTGCAAAATCAAATGTGACATTTATTTGAGAAATTGTAAAATTAAATCAACATTAAATAATTGTAATATTAATTGTTTATATGTATTTAAGTTAAGACATTGAAACTATAAGATAAGTGCAAATTTCAGATTAGAAATAAAATCTAAAAACATTACAAATGGAAATAAAGAATTTCAAGATGCATGTCTATCATAATAGATAGATCCCTCTTTTAAACGTAAAACGTTCCAAGCAGACTTCTCTCAGGAAGCGTAGTACAGTACTCGGCTTAAGGGTGAGCTATGGTGAGTGCAAGAACTGTTACCTTCGTCTGGAAATGGCATCGAAAGCGAAATAATGATAGGAAGAGAATGAGAATTGGAAAAGGACAATTCCGCTATGCGAAAAATATGTAAGCATGCTGTTGCTGTTTGATCGTAAAGTCATAAACACCCCCCAATATTTTTGGGGAATGTTGTCGAAAGGTACAGTCTTTTGTCGGAAATAAAACCGTAATGCTCTTGTACTCCCTTGCGGTAAATGCACGACTATCGTAGGAGCCATCTGGTATGACCAGAGTAACCATCTCCGTCATGTCGCCACAGCAGGTTTGTATCGGATTCGTATTTGATAAAGGACTGTTAATCCGTGTCACGTCGCGGTTGAACTACTGCAGTAATAAAAACTTCGAAGGGAATTTCACTCTGACATAATTTCGATCAGGATATTGACATGGGCTAAACTATAGCAGATGAAGCTTTTCATTAGAAAGTGATAATTAACGATAATCTCTTAATTTTAAATCATAACATAATTTTTGTTGCATACACAATCCATATGGAATAGCGGTGAAAAAAATTTGTTGTTATGACATCATAGCTGTTTTTAGTTTCTTTTGCAATTTGAAAAATTGTTTGCTCTTGGGAAATCTAAGTTTAGTCCCATGCGTTACAAATTGTATCGAGGGATCCATGACTTGTTTATTTAATTAAGTGAAATCAATAATTTCCATTGCAGCCGAAGACAGTCATCAGGAGGCACATGAAGTGGTTGTTCAGCACAAATATAGATATATGTGCATAGTTGCATTCGTATCAGTATATGTTGTATAAATGCAGTTAATTATCTTATCTACTTCTTAAGTACTTTCTAGTTCAGATTAGTAGAAATCAATAATCTCCACCTAATAGTTTGCCACTTCTTGAAATTTCCAAAATCTTATATAACCTTAATTTCTACAATGCTGGAATATACCTACCTTAGAAAATTTGCACGCCAACTGCTTACCACACCGACTAAACAACGTGTCTGATTGTTTTCACACTTTTGTTTATTTATTGCAAACAAATTTTCTTTAATTTATGCATTTGTTTCTCTCAAATTGCAACAGGAGAATATCGAAATCGAACGCGTTTAAATGTACATACGAGAAATACAATTTTATCAATGAATACAAATCTGCTACCTATAAAATGTCAACTACTGTCAAATTTCACAATCAGCTGACATATGTGGCACAGGAATGCTTTGGTAATTGTCTCGATCCCAGCACAACATTTTTGTGTTTCATGAACAATCACGACTAGCAAAGAGCATAGATTTATCAGAGGGAGCAGTTGGCAATTTTTGGCTGAAACGATTTGGTGTTCCTCTAAAAGATCCACGACAGGAGTTCACCACCTGTCCGCATCGAAAATATCATAGCCGGCGAATCAAAATGTTTCAATTTTTCGTTTTTAATAGTGATATAACATTATCTCTAAAAATCTAACATTTCTACCCATCTGAACTACTCTTAAATGGCTATATGAAACTGATCTGCGGTGGCTTCGATGTCAAGCAATATGAGCTATCAACAGGCGTCTAAACCACAATTTCATATAACATCTAAAAATCAATTACTTATAGTTTGGCCTGGTTCACCACCATCTTTCATAGTTTTTCATTTTATCAAGTACGTTAGAAATGGAATGCCCCCTCAAACTCAGACTCAAACGGCTTGATTTTATACTGGCGCATAAATTCATTCTACCAGGCACGCAGAAAATATGCGCGCGCGGATGCCATTTGACAAATGCAGACTAGAGTGGCCCTTTTTTTAATATAGGAGTTTTAAGGATGCTATGACCTGACTTGTAAATAAAAATCATTCCATTAAATATTTAGCCCAAATCAACTAGTCTAACCATTGTAGCAAAATTTAAATAAATTGTGAATTCACTTTGATATGATTTTGGTATTTGTTTCCTCAAAACAAAAAAACTAAATTTCGACTTCGGATCATTGATACTGAGGTCAAAACGCGTCTTTTGACACCCCTATCATATTTTTAGCTAATTTATTAGTAGTTGAGTGCCAAAGGAAACAAATACCATGATTTTTTAATAAAAGGGGCATACATTTTGTTTTATTCCTCTAAAAAAAAGGAAAAAAATTTTTAATTTCTTTTTGTATGGCACTCTAATGTGCACAAATGGACACTAGGCGAATCAATACAGTTAGTGCCGGCGGACACACATACATATGTTCATATCTCCATACATACATTTCCTAGTATGTTTTTCGTAGTGTGTTTGTTTTTTCTGCGCGCCTGGTGAATCAATACAGTTGGATGACGGCGGGTATGCACACATATGTACATATCTCCATACATACATTTCCTAGTATGTTTTTAGTAGTGTGTTTGTTTTTTCTGCGCGCCTGGTGAATCAATACAGTTGGATGACGGCGGGTATGCACACATATGTACATATCTCCATACATACATTTCCTAGTATGTTTTTCGTAGTGTGTTTGTTTTTTCTGCGCGCCTGGTGAATCAATACAGTTGGATGACGGCGGGTATGCACACATATGTACATATCTCCATACATACATTTCCTAGTATGTTTTTCGTAGTGTGTTTGTTTTTTCTGCGCGCCTGGTAGAACGAATTTATGCGCTGGTGTAAAATCAAGCCGTCTGAGTCTGAGTTTGGGGGGGCATTCCATTTCTAATGTACTTGATGAAAAAAATTATAAAAGATGGTCAAACTAATTGATTTTCAGATTTTATATGGAGTTTTGGTTTGGACGCCTGTTGATAGCACATATTGCTTGACATCGAATTACATAATGCCAAAAATGGAGTAGCAAACTGCTACCTCTACTAATCTATGCTCTTTGTCCTGGTTTTTATGATGATACATTTCAAAATGTACCAATGGATGGGTTTGTTCTACGAAATAAATAATTTTGTTTGTGCAATAGTGGCAGCATTAACAGAACAAACACAATAAACAGCTGATTTCGATAAAACAGCTGTCACAAACTCAACACATCGGGCACCGGCTACGTAATCGGCACTGCATCCTGATAAATGGCACTTTCACACGCTCGGAAAGAGGATATACCCAAAGATGCTGTTATTATTGATGCGGAGCAGGCGTTGTCTTATCAATGGCGCATCATTTCGGAATGGGAGAATCGCTGGGAGATATGGAGTTTGCGTTATGGACCCGGCATACTTGGTGCCTTGTCAGGGTTATCTGGTGTTTACATAAACACTCATTATCGACAAAAACTTAAACTCGGAAACTATGGAAAACTATCTACATATTTACCCATTGTTGTTATACCATCCATGTTTTCATTGATGGCACATAAATTCTTCATTCAGCGTTCTGTTTTATTGGCTGACGGTACCGAATGTCCGCTTTGCTTACAGGTACGTGCAAGTGCAATTCAAGGTGCTTTAGGTGTTTGTTATCCAACGATATTGGCACCATTTGCTGCTTTCATGTTTGCCACGCGCCATTTCACATATCGACTGCCATCGATAACAGCAGAACCATTAGAGGTACTTAAATTATGGCGCAAGATGACGCGTCCAATATTTCCAGTGTTAGGTGCTGCATTTTTGGGACAAGGATTTATTGCTATGTATATTACATATAAGGAACAAATGCAAAATTGGCGTTTGCATATGAAATTGAAGCATATGGAAGAAGTCGCTGAACAAAAATTGGAGGAAGAGAAGTTGTTGGAGGCAGCAAAGAATTTTTGAAATAAGCTTAAACAATGTACCTAATGCGTTTATTTATTTTTTAAATACAATGTTAAGTAAAAGTAATGCATTTAGGAATGTAGTAATAAACAATTTATTATAATTGGTAATAACTCTTTAATCCTTATTATGGTTGCCGTTACAACAAAACCTGAAAATCCACAGATTTGTAGTGTGAATGCAATCTTCAGTATATTAAATCGACTTGTAAGTATTTTTAACATTGCTGTTTAAAAGTTCAATAACTTTCTGGCCAGTGGTTAAGTTAGGTCGACCGAAAGTTTAGTGGGTTCCTTACGGATGGAGGAATGACATGACCAAAGATAACGACATGAGCTAGTAGGTGTATTTGGTCATACTAAATGGCTACCACGACAGTCAAGCAGTACCAAAAGGAAGTAACGGGTTTATATCGAATCGACATCACTCTGAATTGCACCTAAATTTTTAAAAACAGATGCATATAAAAATTTAAAAACAATAAATATTAATACTGCACATTTTTATATAATCTAACTTTGTATTTATATATGTGTTTATATTTTTTAGTACATATGTAATTGCATAACTATTATAGACTTTACTCATATGTAACATGTGTGTGTGTGTATGTATGTCAAATATGGATATACCCTTATGCATATTCTGTGGAGTAAAAGTGAATGAAATTATGCGTTTGTAAATCTGAAAAACTTTGTTTTTAACTCATTGAGTACGTATGTATGGACATATAGTAAGTGTGTTGCATTGGCATACATTTTCTTTATATAACTGTTATACATATGTATGAGAACGAGGTATTTATAATTGCTATACTTAGTAAGTATGCATCTATGTAGATATACTTATATACATATACATATTTATATTTAGTATTTAGGTAAATGTATAACTATAAATTCCTGAAACACACATTGATTACGTCAGCATTATATGTAGAAGATATATACATTAATTATTTTTAATAAGTTTAAATTCATTATGTTAATTACTTCAAAATCGTAAGAGAATAATGTGATTGAAAAAATTGTTTATTTCGCTGATATATGTAGGTTCAAAAATTTAGCTTAAAGGTTATAAAATATAAATAAGTCCTTTATATTAGTACCAATGCATCAAAATTATCAAAACTCCATAAAAAAGATCGACTTACAACATCACTAGTTCTGAACTTATTTAAAAAAAAAGGTGATCATGCGTATGTTCATATTTATATTAGACCGTATCAAAAAAAACTAAAGACCGGAGTGCTGCAATATAAAGACTCACAAAACTACGTATACCTAGTCAGATCACATGCACTTTTATTTTGTGATAAGATTCGGTCTAAAGTATATGTATATAAATATTGCAATTTCCAAATTTACATGTATTGAAATTATGTTCACCACTAACCCTCTTCGATACTTATTTTAGTTTAGTTTTGTCTATTCACTTATGATTTTTGGGAAGCGAAATAGATAAAAAATAAACATCTATATAATAAATAAATAACAGTATCAACTGTGTATATTAAACAACAATTAACTAGTTTAACATTTGCTAATACATACAACACACGGATAATTTTAATAATATAAAGTAAATTGTTTCGCTATAAACTACATTAAGTTCTTATCTTATACATTGTTGTTATAGGCTACAACAAAACTAAAAACATCATAACATTTTTTGTAATAAACTGGCAAAACCAATTTATCGCAACATCTTTCATCGTCCGTTTCCAGACATTATATTTCTTGCACTCAGTCGAATGCCAATGGTATTGAGGTAAATGGAAGTACAGGACATGAAGGTTCCAACTGCAGCGCAGTTGCCATACAATCGGCAGAGGCAGTATAATCGCCCAAGGTTTCCATAACCTTGCCCAAATTGAACCTAAACCAACAAAAATGTGATGTTTTATTTTTATTTAGAAGCAAGCACAATGAATGTTGGTTCAGAGGCAAACTCACCATATCTTTGGGCAGCTGGGATCTAGACGCGCTGCATCCTTTAACATTTTCTCTGCCAGCCGTGGCTCACCAAGTACGTGATGAGTTTCACCGAGCGCACGCAATGCCTCTGTATGATTGGGATTAGCTGCAACCGCGTTTAGAAAACATTGTTTAGCATCATTCCATTGCTCCAGATATAAGTAAATTTGGCCGCGCTGTAAGAAAAATAGGAAATTATTTGAGAAATCGAATAGACCAGAGTCGCGATCAACTAAAAAGAATTTGGAGGGTTATTTTCATTTGTGTATAAAATATGGTAATGTATTTGTCTTTCACCTACCATGAACATAATTTGATGTGAGAGCGGGTAGATTTGTGATGCCTCTTGTATGCAATTTAGTGCCTCATGAGGCTGCTCGATATTCAGGTAGACATCGGCAAGTAGCAGCCAAATCTGTAAAGTTTATATTCAACTTTAAGCTTTAAAATAACGTGTTATTGCACTCACCTTAATCTGTATCATCCATGGACGTTGCGGACCTGGTCTCGGCGTAAAAGAGCTTAGCGAACTGGCCGCTTCGCTTAAAGCCTGCTCGACGCGAGAGACTGCAGCCAAGGAAGCAGCGTATACCGAATCTATGGACGATTAATTACCCAATTAAAAACGAAATAGGAGCAAGCTAATAGGCTTGAGTGAAAGCTAAAAGCGATGGTGGGCCGAATACTAGACTAAAAATAAGTTTCTATTTTGTGAGTAGCAGTAAATGCAAAATTTTTTGGATATGAAAATTTGTGAGTCTTTTGCAAGCTGAGCTAAACTTAATAAAATACTTTAGTAAAATAAATACGTGGACTTACAAGTTGAAGTACATTGATGCGTAACAGTTAAAAGTATTGTTAAACAAAAAAATTTAATAAAAATTTATAGGAAGTATTATAGTTGTAGAAATATCTAAAATTTGTATATTAATACATACGTATATACTTGATATTGAAGATATAGAAAAAAAATCAAAGGTGAGTATCAGTTTATTCTTAAATGAAAAAGTTCTAGCCAAAACCCCTGCTTTTCACCACTAATTTTCTACGCAAAATAACCCGAAATTTGTACGTAAGTATTAACGGGGAGACTTGATCTGAAAATACGTCATACAACTCTCGGAACCAATTCAAGTCTCCCCTACTATCTTCATCTAGTATTTTTCTACTTACTTGAATCCTTGTCGGACATTTGTGAAGAGATGCCTGTCTGATTTAGATGCACCACAATACTCTTCGTATCGGAATGTTTTTCATCCTCCGGATTTACTTGTCCTTCATATAATTCACGCCAAACAGCCAACATTTTTTGCACCGAGACTAACGATAATTCGGCGTCTTGTAAATGCAGTTGCAGGTGGGCTTTAACATGCAATAAATTCAAATTGTCTGGGAATTCATCGACTGCATCTTCAACAACAGCCAATGCTTCACGTGGCCGACGTGACGCCGTTAATAGTAAAGCGAATAAATGCAAACTGGGCGCATGTTCGGTGCGTAGAGCCAATGCAAAACGTACATGCGTAAGAGCTTCGGAAATATTACCAAGTAAAGCATATTGCAGCGAAAGATAATATTCGCAAAGATGATCGTTGCCATCATTTTGTACCGCCTTTTCAAGTGCTTCTAATGCCTGTTTATTGTAAGCGTCACGTTCTGATTTGAGCGTGGTGAGTATGGCCAACTGTTGATAACCAATACCAACAAAAAGTTGGCTGCGTGATGGACGTAGAGCTGCAAATGAATATTGGATGCATATTAGGTTTGATTGATGTTTTATTGGAATTCTCGCCACTCACCTTTCCCTTCCCTCTTCAGCGCTTGTTGTGAAAATTCAAGACCTTCCTTAATTTGAGCCACCGATTCGTAGCATAAACGTGCCGCTAGTAAACATGGCAGCGGATCGCTTGGCGTAAGATTTATGGATTCTTGTAGTACACGCAGGGCATGTGCATGCTTGCCGCACGCCATTAAACTAATACCATATTGACGCCACACATGCTGTTCGCCAAAAGAAAATTTTAGCGCTTTTTCGAAAGACTCCTGCAGCATATTCACTAATCCCCAACGTACTGTTGCAAGCGTAAGTAAATCATATACTGCCGAAGCATTACCCATAGCATGTTGACGTGCTACACGAAATTCCGGGCTCTGTGAGAGTACTGTATCGCGCACTGCTAAGGCTTCTGATATGAGTAATAACAACAACGTTTCTTCGTGATGATTACGTGGTGTAAATTGATTTCGGGCAGCATATTTACGCGGTTTCCACAAACGTTTTGTTGCTGTTGAACGTAGAGCCTGTCCTGTTTGCTTCTTTGTGAATGGAGCGGTATAAATGGTGCCAGAAACACCACGCAATAATACCTCAGCTAATTGACGTGCCAATGTTAGGCGTAATGATTGTGTAGTTTTTGTTTCGATTGCGTTTAACATAGCTCGATAGCGTTCTACAGCCTCTAGCAATTTTCCAGCTTTGATTAGCACAATTGGAGCACGTTGCAGCGCTGTTTCTAGTATGGCACCCATGCGACGATTAAGTTCAAGTGGATTGGCAGGTATAGTAGTGGAAATAGTTAAGCTGCTGCCGCCCAGGGAGGATTGTAAGCCACTCATGTTGCCTGTAGTGTTTATGGCCAGCATAGAGCCCGCATTGGCTGCGCTATTCGTTGATGAGGAATATGTGGCGATATCTTGTTCTTGTAAGTACAACAGACCCAAATCCGTGGCACGTTCAAAGCAAGTTATCTGAGGATATAATAGAATATGCAATCGTATAAAGCGTAACATAATAATTTAAATTACCATTTCCCCTTCCTTTTCCGCCTTTTTGAATTTTGATGACGGTTTACTGATTTGATTTTCCAGGCACAAACCTTTTATGGCATATGATTCTGCTAGGATTTTTAAGCTACGCCTGAAACATATTTAAAGAAATGTATATAGTTACAACTTTTTTTCTTCATATTTTAATCATCTTACAGCGTCAATTCCTTTTCCGCTAATGTATTAAGTTCAGCTTTAACAAAGTTTTCCAAACTTTTTTCATATTCACCACAAGCATAACAGAGTTTAGCTAGCAGTAGATATGCATCCAACGCAATACCAGCTTTTTGACCATTTTCGCCGGTAACCAATTGTAAGCATCGTCGTGCTTCTTGTAGGCCCGCTTTGGCTTTGGCAAAATTAATTTCGATGGGTGCATTTTCTTCGAGATAGTTCTCGAGTTTAGCCTCGCCAATTAGAAAATTCGAAAGACATTCTGGATTATGAATAAAAAGGTAAATACAAATTAAAACATCAAATTGCAATAACCATAAGAAAAGATTTTCATTCTGAGTTTCGGGTAGTTTTTGGATTAACGCAGTTAAAAAATTTAGCTGAAAATTTTGATTATTTAAACGGGTTTGAATGAAGATGTGGGGAAATTTCAATTAATGTGTATGTATGTATGCAAGTATTTTGCAAAGTAGGTCCTTTTCTATTCTAACTAGTTGGGTTAGTCGTTGGCCCGATTTATTCGAATACAACAATAGTCGAATTGCCCGCTCGATTAGCCAGCGATTATAACAATTAGGTCCAACGTTTTTTTTTGTTTGTTTTTGGGATAATCGAATTTGTGATTACATTGTGTTGAGTACATTCGCCTTCTTGAAAACATCATGAAAGTGCGATGTATGCCCAACTACGTCATCTTTTCTACAACAATACTTCACTCATATTTCCCGCAATGGAAAGAGAGTTTCATGTGTGGTATTATGATTCTTTTAACTCAGATTTACATAAGACCAAGATATGTGGATATTTGGTGGTGGGGCGGTGGTGGCAACATATGTTCGCTGTTGCTTCAGCATTCACAATCAAAATGCGAGCTTGTTTATTGCTTTTCAGCTGTTTGATGACATAATAGTTTGTCCATTTACATTTTATTTTCTTTATACATGTTTCGTTTTAATTAGCAGACTTAAGCAAAGGTCTGGTTTTTATCGACTACAAGTTTCAATGCTGTTACCCTTTTCTCCCCTATTCTATTTAGTAACTGCTGCCTTTATATGAGCTCATGCATGTGAGTATTTAGTGTATAGAACAAACACTGTTTAATTTATCTGTATGCTTGATTTAATTAATAATACGAAAAATGGTAATTCTTTACGACCGCACGTAACTGATAATACACCTCCAAAAATATCGAGAGAGGTATCAAAAGACGCGTTTTGACCTCTGTAACAAGAATCCAAATCACCTGGGTCATTTTTTGGTTTTTTGTTAATAACTTTTCACTGAACTAAAATATTTCTTTTCCGGAATCGGATTCTTGTTACAGAGGTCAAAACGCGTCTTTTGATACCTCTCCCGATATTTTTGGACGTGTATTAGCAGTTACGTGGGGTCGTAAAGAATTACCCGAAAAATGTATACAATTATCCAAATTACCATTATTGGGAGATCCAGTTTTGAGTTCATCCGTCAATTCAATGACTCTTTGCCATTTCCCTTCGCTCCGACAGCTTTCAATAAGTGCTTCAACTTTTGTTGTATTACGCATTCTGCCGGTCATCACTTTTTTAAACTACTGCACATTTATTTAGATAAAATGTAAAATGCATCAATTGTTTTATTTATGCTTAGTTTTATGTGAATGCAAATAGCCAGTTGAATCATACATTGGTATGCCACTATCGCTATATTGGACTTCGCTCGTCTCCACCCCCGATGGTACGTAATAAACGTCACCCTCTTTTTTCCGCAGTTATATTTCTATGAAATCTTCTACTTAAGTACTTTGGTTTTACTTTTTTGCCTCCGAGGCTGTTGAAATTGCTATTATTAATTATTGGTTAAATTTTATTTGGCAAATTCATTTTTCAGAAATCATTCTAGCCAATTTTCACACTTGTCAACTTTTTTTCCAACTTTTGTTGTTATTTTGCAAATGTCATCTGTTTTACTTTTGTGTAGCAGCCTTGTGTACCACAGCACGCAGCTTTGTGTGAGGCACATGTAGTTCGGGTTCTAATGATGTCGAAATATTTTAGTACCTAAAACTTAAAATCGGGACCAAATACTGCATTCCTACAAAGAAAAAAGGTGATTTAAAAGCTACATAGCCATAAATAAAAGCTGAAAGACCCCACAGAAAAATTCTAATAGTCCCAGAATTTGGTAATTCTTTACGACCGTACGTAACTGATAATACACCTCCAAAAATATCGAGAGAAGTATCAAAAGACGCGTTTTGACCTCTGTAACAAGAATCCAAATCCGGAAAACCAATATTTTCAGTAGTTTGCGAGATATTTGCAATCAAAGTTCAGAATTTTCTGTCATTTTCATGTGGTTGTTGTAATCACACTACCCTGTGAGAAAAAAGTGGCACGCGGAAGGACATCACCGTGGCGGTAGCCACGGTTTTGGCAACCACCAGGAGTTGGAATGGCGTAGCCCAGGGTTATTTTTTGAAGCGCGGCCGGAGGCCGCCAATGCGGAAAGGTGTTCTGCACATAAAAAACATGGATCGGACCCCTATATCAGGATTTGACCTGGCTCATTTTTTGGTTTTTTGTTAATAACTTTTCACTGAACTAAAATATTTCTTTTCCGGATTCGGATTCTTGTTACAGAGGTCAAAACGCGTCTTTTGATACCTCTCAAGATATTTTTGGACGTGTATTAGCAGTTACGTGCGGTCGTAAAGAATTACCCAGAATTTTTTTAATATGGTTAATTTAACACTATTGATATAAATGTTTTAAGTATTTTTTTGCCCTTTGTCAAGATATGTAGGAGTTTAAAGGCCGCTTTCATAAAAGCCGGTAACCGCTTACCGGAGTTTAACGTGTCAACTCTACAGTGGGAACAAGATTCGTTTTA
The DNA here is from genome assembly GCA_951509765.1 of Sphenella marginata. Taxonomy (NCBI): domain Eukaryota; kingdom Metazoa; phylum Arthropoda; class Insecta; order Diptera; family Tephritidae; genus Sphenella; species Sphenella marginata. The sequence continues at coordinate 51,304,550 of OX608083.1, forward strand.
CCGGCGAATAAAAAAACTTGGAAGCTAGTATTTTGTACCGTTAGCTGTCAAATTAACCGCCGATTAGGCTGTACCAGCCTTTATGAAAGTGGCCCTTAGTTTAGGACCGTTTTCACGGTCAGGACTACATGAAGTTACAAGATAAAAATTGCCTTTTGTAAAAATATCAAATATTTATTTCTATTTTATTTTATAAAAGCTTACATACTGTTTAAAGATAAATCACATTTGTTAAGGAAAGCTCGAATAGCTATTACGATATATTCTCAACAATCCATGGCACATATTGCACAACATTGGCGTAGGCAGCCGACTTTGTATTTACATCCCCGCAACCACTCAAGCCGAATGAAACAATACCATATTGTACAATGCGTTTAAAAGTAATATTATTAACCACCTTAAATGGTACACCGGCGAAAAGAGGTCCACCTGAATCACCTTTACAGGTATCAATTTGATATTCGCCACCAGCACAAATGTGATCGTAAGTGATGCTAACGCTATGACGACCAAAAATACGCTGACACACAGTACGTTCTTGATGCGGAACTTTTGCGTGTTGTAAAACTTCAGTATTCTTGGCTAAATAAATAATGTGAAGTGAGAAGTAAATAAGTGATAATTGTTGAGAAAAAACATTATTCGACTCACAATGTTCGGTATGTCCCCAGCCAGCAATTGTGTAGTATTTGGGCAAATTACTGTACTCATAGACTAGCGGTGTTATGGGCATACAAATTGGTTTGATATGCACTGGAAAAAATTCAAAAATTTTCTAATATTTGCAATGTACACAATTTTAATAGCAAAACCTTTGAATTCCACTTCACGGTCCAATTTCAGTAAAGCAACATCATGCGATAATCTAGGTTTATCATAGCTTGGATGCGATATTTTTTGTTCGATTCCGTAATCCTCTGGTGGTGGCAAACAAAGAGTACCTCCAACACAATCGACGTCTGTTGAGAGATCATGCTCACCTAAACGTACGCCAATCCTAAATTAATTAAAACATATTAAGTTTTCGTTGGGATGAGCCACTCTTTAAACACACTCGACAATGAAGTAAGTAAGATGGCCTCCCCATGGGCTATACTTACAAATCCGTTCGTATGCAATGCCCTGCCGTAAGCACAAATCGTGTTGTTATCAGTGTGCCTCCACACAGAAATTGTCGTCCCGTTACGTTATAACGTAGTAATGCCATAAATGGATATTCACCTAATATTGCATTCTCACCATTGGCCACACGATCACTACGTGCGCGCACACAAGGCATTGAGTTGAGTATAGCCAAACCTTGTGGGTTTAAATTTGACAGATGATCAGGGTCGCTGAAGTAGGGGTTGGTGTGATTACAGCAGACGTGAATTTTCTGGAATTGTATATATAAAACCTCTATATACTTGATCTAGTTTATAAATCGCTATAATTAGAAAAAAACACCTTTAATGTTCAAAAAGTCCTTTAGTGCTACGATTTCGGATATTTCCTGTTATTTTTGGAACTGCAACGTTCGGCAGAAGGTACATAGCTTTGTCTGATATCAATATGCATGTTAAACGCGATTGAAAATTATCTTTAAAATTAGCTTAATTTTTAGCGACGTTTAAATAAAATAGCAAAATTTATATTTTTTTTAAATTTAAGGGTCGTCTATGGAAGGTCTCAGGACAATTTACCAGGACATGGCATTTTTGGCATGAAAATCTTCTGACTTCATATTTTAGTTAATAAAACAAATTTGATGAGTTTCCACTGCGGTGAGAGTGGTCACCAAAATTTTGACGTTTTAAGTTGTCACTTTGCTTTTGATTCTTTTCAACAGATTGGCACACAGCCTTAATAACAGGTTTGTTCGCGTACATTAAAGTTTTTTGAAAATTGTATAAAGTTTTTACTGAGGAAGTGTTCGCTTACAAGGGGAAGGGGAACAAAAAAAAATTAAAAATTTGAATTTTTAACCAATCAAAATGTTTTTGCTGCAAGTTTTTACTGACTCCTGTTCGGTTGAAAATGTTTACTATTTTTTTAAAATTTTACGTCATTCTCATTTTACTTACACTTTTTGCAAGTTTTGTACGCGAACAAAGCTAATGTATTTAATAGTAGGGATGCCAGTAAAAATCGACATCCCTATTTTGAGCACTTATCTTACTTACATCCGCTTTGCAAAACATTTTCTCCACATCCTTCGCGTTTTGTAGCTTATTTTGATCACGCCAATGTGTTAAGTTGGCGCACTCTGTATAAACCAGACAATAACCACGCGAGCCATTCGGTGCTATGCAGGGTTCCGAAGTTGTTTCACCTCTGGCAAACTGGAATTCTAATATTATTGGCAAACACACGGCTAATAATAAACTGCAAAACAAATGAAATTAAAATGAGTTTGATTAGTTTATGTTTCATAAATATATTTAATTTACCAAAGAGAATTTAACTTTTGATTTCGCATCAGAACTTGCTTACAATGCGACTGTGTACTCTAAATTAAACCGCTTAGAATGATTTCACAACGTGCAATGAGATGTAAGCGAACTAGAAAATCTATATATGTTTATACATATGTAAATAAGAAGAAGAAATTTCGCGCACAACAACGCCGTAAGCTTTCTTAGTGATGCTGAGACAGTCAAGTTTGACCGGTAGTGACCGTTGTTTTATTCATAAATATTCGCATACACTGAGTTTGCTGGTAGGCTTGGGTCCTAACTATGTGTTTTTTTAGTGGCTGTGGCTATGGTAAATAATTTACCTTGAATGCTTTATTACGGTTGTTGATACAAATAAATCTCGTTAAAATTGCTCAATTCATTCCTTTGGAAATTTGTATTATCCAAAACTATTACAGGTTATGCCTTTATTTACTTTGCATATATGTATGTACATAGTACATACAGCCTCGAAAAGCTTTTAAAAAAATTATCGTCATATTTTTGATAATTTTTTTTTAAAATTCCATCCAAGAAAACCTCGAGTTTATGAGCGTGACATTTCATTATTCGACCCCTCATGAGCACTCCTAACATTTTCTTAAAAAAAAAAAAAAATTTAATTTTTTACGGCGTGCTTTCATTCGCTGTGTCTAGAAATATCTCCGGAAAATAGAAAAACCAGAAACTCAATTTAACTTTACGTTTCATTCAAAACATCAATCTATTGTGAAACCGGTTTTTTTCATACATCTCTAGTCTAGTGCTTTTGCTTATCGCTCGAATCGCGGGCGGTCTTAACGATTCAATTCGTGGATGCGATTTATTGGGAAATAACGCAGAATAAGAAATCATTCTGTAATTCCCCATAACAACCATAAGTAGTATATATGTACATACATATCTACATACATATTTTCTATATATATATTGGTACTCACGCGTAGAGCGACTCATAAATGCAAATATTTATTTATTAGGGATTACCATTTTTGTGATTTAAGATTCCATTCTTTGAGTAAAATATTATTAGAATATTCAATGTCTCAGGTTCAAGTTCAGAAAGCTACACTACACCTTATATCCTCCGGAGAACTTTACTTTCAACATCGTCCACAAATGTTTGCTAAGGACCACCCTAATTACCATATGCACTCTTAGTTTAGCCTTTTAATGTGATAAGAATATGTTTGAAACGATTCAAAACGGATATTTGTATAGTATATTACCAAAGTTCCAACGAACATTCTTATCTCACAGGCGATCAGCAATTTTTCAGTAATAAAACACTTTACATATAATTATGCGATTCTTGTTAAAATGATAAAAGTGAACTAGAAGAGAGAGAAAGAGAGAATAAATTACTACTTTCTTAATTGTACTGCAGTATGCAATGCTTTAGAGCCAATGAATCCACACAAAGTGTTGTGATGTGCAAGATATAGATCATACAATCTCAGTAAGAGTCCTACCCCACAAGGCAGCTGACCCTCACATGAGCCGTCATTTGAAAGAAACCGCTGATTTGGTCACCAGCGCGTAGAACAAATCGGCCATCAGATTTGTAGCAGAAAGCTGATGCAAGAAATATGTAATAGCCAAATATCGAAGAAGTTAAGTTTGTTTCTTGCTCTATGAGCAACAGCAAGTGCGTCCTTTGATCAGTATCTATAAAACTGCGACCAATGTTAGTTCAATGGTCCAATTCCTTCAAACAAATAGTTTATTAATCATGAGCATGACTGGGCCGCCAACATGGTCTAATGAAAGAACTTTTGAAATTTCTACTTACACGCACTTTAGCAGCCTTAATTTTCTTATGCCCCTCCTTCAATGATAAGTACAAGACTATGAGTATTCAACCAGCGTGAGTTGCGTGTTTTCAAATGATAATTGCTACTTCTGCTTCGATTTTTGTTTTTGTTTGTCGCATTTATTTCATTCACTGCTCAGCCCCTGCTGCTTACCCACAACGCCTTTTGTCTTGTCTTGTATTTGTTTAGATTTTTTGTTTTTTTTTACTAGCTTTTCAGCTGATTTTTTGTTTTTTATTTAGTATGATTTTAGCCACGTCCAACAGTTTGTTTTGAAATTAAGCTAGTGGAAGAGAACGTTTGAGTTGGACAAATAAATGTATGCGCATGTGTGGTGAGTATCCACAAGCTAGGGCAGTAATAATTTGGGTTTGAAGGACGCAATAGAGTGGATGTGTTGACGTGGTGAGTTACTGATGAACAGTGTGTGATTCGCGATTTTCCTCTTTAGCATATAGCCTAAACGAGAAGCACGATATTCGGCCATTCTCAAGATTTAAAGAAGCGACATTTGTATTCAGCTTAATTATTTTTCTCACGGGTTTCTGGAATATAGGACGTCTGGAACAATATTTTTTTTGAAAGAAACTGTGGCACAGCTGATCTGCGATTGTGTTTTCAGTAAAATCCTTCTTCGGAACCTTCCCACAAGTCAGGGCCATTCAATTCAGCACACTTTGCATTTTTAAAACTCAATGCCATGGATTTAGTAAGACGAAAATTTAAGCATGGCCACGATCGTTTCGTTTCTTCTCTCGCGTCACACTAACGATTACATCATCATTGACCGACCCAGTGCTTATATAGGGACCCGTGACTATAGTGCAAGCTTGACTGCATTCGATGTCGTGCCAAGGACCACCCAGTCCACTAATACTTATAAATTCTCAATTAAGCTTTCAGTATCGTCACGAGTCCCTATCACTTCAGTCAGTAAATACTTGCAACCAAAACAGCTGTTGCCATTTTGATTGGTTAATCCTACAAATTTTTAAAATTTTGTTGTTGTTTTCCCTTGTCACGAACAGCTGTTTTTACCAACAAGTTTCACTGAGTGAAATTCACACAATAAAAATTTTTAGTTCTCTTTGTCAAAGATATGTCAAAATGCGCTCTAGCGCTGCAAGTGTTTTGTGTAACCAAACACTTTCTCAGTCAAAATTTTATAATTTTTTTTTTATTAAGTTTTAAAAAGCTATTATCCAACGTATCAGCTGATTTCCCATGGCGTTCATTTAAAAATTGGCCTTCTTCATGCATGTCAACATTCAAATTTCAACATACTCATCATCACTGAACTACAAATGTTGCTGCAACAAGTTGCCACAAAAGAAATCCATGCTACATACTTACACCCATGGCTAATACGCACTTTCATTCATGTTTTCCACAAACATACATATACATACTATATCTATATATGTTGCTCTCAAGATGACCCAGGAAAATATTCTTCAGTTCACATTCATACAAACGTGCACTTTATTTTCCACCTTTTATGGGCTGGCTCTCTTCATCGTACTCTCAGCCAATATTACTATTGCTGTGGTGAGTTGAGTATTAGCCAACCACAGTTTTTAACCAATGCGAAATACAAATCTGTCAGGAATTTTCAAGAAAAAACCCTGTTACGAGCCATAAACTAAACAGTCTGCAAAGGATTCTCAAAGCAAACGTTTCAAATAGCTTAAATACGAATAGCGACGCGCTTTTGAAAAAAATTTGTGTAAAGAAATATCATTCTCTAAAAAAGTGGAGAAGAAAAAATCAAATAAAATAAAAGAAGGGATTTTTTTTCGTGCAACATAAAAGTTTAAGGTTTACGTTTGCAAACATTTTTTGTAAATTCAAAAAAGTTTTTGAAGTGTAAATATAAATATATTTTGTAAAACTACTCAATACAAATTTAACTGCAATTTTTTGTGAGTGAATGTGAGCACAACTTTCAATTGGATTCCAACAGCCGAATAGTTCAATAGGAAAAACGACAACTATTTTCCAATTCAACGGTACATTTATTCTATTTATCTATTCATCTATTCATCTATTTATCTATTTTTCTAAGTACTTTCTATGTTTACAAATGTTTATTGGGGAGTTTTTATACTTCTTTATTTGTTTTCGAGTATTTGTAAAGTATTATTTACGAAGAATTCTGGGTATTTATACATCAATCAGATTTTATTAACTGGACATCGAAAATTTCGAAAAACATATAAAATGTGAGAATTCTATTGCGATGCAGCTAAAATCGTAAAACTTAATAGCTATGTTGAAACTGGGCAAAGTCGGATGATAACCACGCCCCTTTTTCGATATCGAATATTTCGAAAACCATGAAAATATTTTAAATCATTGACTAAAGCAAATAAAATGTTGAAATTTCGTAGTTATATATTGAAAATTGATGAAGCCGGATGATACCCAAGCCTTGTTTTTTGACATTCGATCTTTTTAAAAACACATCAAACGATTAATTGCATGATTTCGCCTTAACTAGTAGTTATATATTGAAAATTGGTGAAGTAGAATGATAGTCACGCCCCTTTTTTCGATATCGAATATTTCGAAAGCCATGCAAATATTTTAAATCATTGACTGAAGCAAATAAAATGGTAACACTTCGTAGTTATATTAAAAATGGTCGAAATTGCATAAGAACAACACCAATATTTTCGATATCGAAAAATTCGAGAATCAAGAAAAATGATAAAATTGATTCACTGCTTTAGAAAAATTTAAAAATTTGGTAGAATTTCTAATTTTGTTTAAAGATTGCATTATCTTCGCATTCCTGCCAAAAAATTTGATCTTTCAAAGCCCGCTTGTTTAAGCGAAAGCTTCTTCGCGAAGATCCAAATCTCTTACGTGTGCTGAATCTATACAAAAGCTCTATATGAAATGATTGTTTTACCCTGTCCAAAGTTATAGCTATAACTTGATTAGTTTCTGGGGTGGTGTTATGGATCCCTGATTCTTTTACGGTGACAAAACAGGGCAACAACTCATTTAGACTGATGCCGTAACAATTTGAAAGTGAGTACGGTGCTGAAATTACATTTTTTTAATGCAAAAGAAATTTTATTCACACTGCGTTACAGAGTAGATAGCCCCCCGGTCTGGCAGTATGACATGTCGTATGAGTAACTTAATGTTTAAATGTACATAGTATGTATATGAAAATTTTATAATGTTCTATAACTTTAGGCTTAGTCAAAATAGGAATCCCAATTTTTGTTTATTATTAAAAGAAAACAAAAAAAATTTAATAATACACCATCGTTTTTCTGAATAATTTTCTACATATATTCACACTCACTATGTAAACAATGAGAATATTAAAAATTTAAAACAAAAAAATTAAACAAACTTATTTCAGGAAACAAAATTAATAAAGAAACATTTCTCAGGAAAAAACAAAACTAAAAAACAGCACTTTATTATTCCAAACATACAAGATGAACAGACATACACACACACACACACATACCAAGCAACGCAATTAGAAAATTTCTAAATATATGGACAATTTAAAAACAATTAACAGAACTTAATTGAATGTTGCGAGAAAACGAAATAAACTGGAAACGCTGTACTCTGAACAGCAGAAAAAACTACAAAAGATCGAAGCCAAAAAAAGATTAAAAAATGCAAATTCTAATAAATACAAAATAATCTGGCGAATACAAATATGTATCTACGAGCATGTGCTAGGGATGGGAGTTTTTGTGGATTTTTAAGATTTGATTTAATTATTCCGTAATCCGGTGACTAGTCCCGTTCAAAGAAAATTCGCTTTTATTCAAAAGTTTAGGTTGAAAAGAAGTGAATAATTTGTTTGAGAAACTACCCAACTGATGTATGTATATTGGAACGATTTTTCATCATCTAACCTTATCTAACTTTAAAATATACTATATAAGAAATAATTGAATTTTTAAAAATTTGCTTCTTTCTGATATTTAAAACGATTGTTTTCTTCGTTTTTAATAAAATAACTATCGCTTTAAATATCAAAAAGAACCAAAATTTAACAATTTTTGGAATTATTGATCCATATTTCCTAAATTGTTAAGAAATATTTTTTATGCTATTTTTTATAAAAATGAAAAATTAAAAAGTATTAAACAAAAATAAAAAATTTCAATAAAATTCACGAATAAATTGAATGTATTTATTTTTTAGTAAGATACTTCCCATCTCAAAATGTCTGGATTTAAAAAAAAAATTCCGGATGCTTAGGTAACTTAAAAAGCATTTCGGGATTGTAATCTCTTGAATCCATGTATGACTTAATTGAGTGATTGATTACGTTTTTGTTTTTTTATAATACATAATCAGCACAATTGAAGGCGAAACGGAACACTGCCTTTTTCTTTTTACATGGTGCACTTTCAATATTATTCTTGGACACTTAACTAGTTAGTTCAACTCATATTTGATTGATATGTGAACAGCAAAAAAAAACTGCCTATATTCATAGCTACTCTAGCCTCCTTTATATGTATGCTTTGGTGGTCCCAAATTGGAAATATGACATCTCTGAGCTTCAAAAATCGGAAAAATATAACAGTTTTAAACTTCAGTGGCATTATGTCACTGGTTATTATGCTACTTGGGATTATGTCATGTCACCTAGCGATGCATCGCCTTTTCTCACAATATTAGACTGTAAGCCTGCTCTCTGACATACATAATGTAGATTCGCCTAGAGAATAAACAAAAATAAAAAATGTTTTCCTGGCTGGGGTAGAGTGAGATAGATGTAGAGATAAAAAAGAAGGAATAGACAAATCAGAGGGGAAGGCACTACAAACATAGCTTGAATATGTAACGCATCAAATTCTATTAAAATTCTATGCATTTAATTTTCAATTTAAACAAGTTTATTATTGAGAAACACTCTAAAAAACCCTCAAAAAAAAAAAAAAAATGTTTGCAAAAATGTTGAAGTCTTAATGATAGAGCCATAAAAACTGAAATGAATAGCTGCCTCCCTCTTTCTGGTCGGGTCAACAGGAAACTGCAAAATTTAGCAAAGTGACGACAGCTGCCAAGGAATCTCCGTGGAATGGCTTGCCTGCCGCGTTGGTGATAAATATTTGGCTTTGAATTAATGGCTGTAGCTACATACATACATTAAAAAAAAAATATGTTTGTATGTGTGTTCATGTGAAACGCTTTTTAAATCTCTTAGCGCTTTTTATGGCCAATTAATGAAATTCTTGGAGTGGAATTTAAAAGGAATAAAAGAATGAAAACACGAAGAAATAATTGAGTGAAAATTATGAGCTGGAATTCAAAATTTTCCCGTTACAGTCGTAAATTTTCACACTTCAATAAGCGAAAGCTTTTGCGATCTGCCAAAAAACGTATAATGAGCGTAGTTATTTACGAAATATGGAATCAAGAGATATGCATATACATGTTTTGTTCGGAGGGCAATAAGTTTGATGCACATTATGCACGAATCATTAATTTAATTAAAAGCTTTGACAAGTGGAACTGGTCGAAATATTTTTTTTTGTACACAAATGCTTAAATGCAATGCATCAACTAAATGAATGGTAGGACAAAATTGGAGGAACTTTATATTATATCAAAATTCAAACACTGGCCCAATACTAACATTATTTAATAAATTTTTTTTTACTAAAATTCGTCTAAACTGGTCGAATTTTTTGTAGGCATAAATATTGAAAAATAATTTACCACAGTTTACAAAGAAAATATAAAAATGAGATTGGTCGAACTATTTTTGGAATACCGAAATGTAGTGCTGATCCAAAATTTTGAATGAGTATTGCATACTAACCATTACAAGCACGCTGAGCATAGTTTAGAGATTGAAATTTATAGCTTGAAATTGGTTTAGGTCTAAAATTTTATGTAGGGTTAACAATTAACAATCAAAGGCTATTATTTTTCAGTTTAAAAAATTTTAAAATATGAAAATCAAGATAAAACACTGGTCGAAATCACTAAAGAATAAATTCGTTGTAGTTTAAAACAATACAAATCGAAAAAACAATAAAAACCAAGACGAATGAGAATTGGTCGAAATTATACCAGTTCTAAATATGCGCATGGATGGTGGCTGTTGACGATAAATATAAGAAACAGCAAGTAAATATCAATTAAAAAACATGAAAATGAAGATAAAAAAACTGGTCGAAACACTCTAGGCGAAATCACTAAAAAATAAATTCGTGCAGTTTAAAACGTCAAAAATCGAAAAAACAATAAAAACCAAGACGTATGAGAATTGGTCGAAATTATAGCAGTTTTAAATATGCGCATGGATGGTGGCTGTTGATAAATATAAGAGACAAGAAGTAAAGGATAATAATGACGCCCGCAATGTGCAAGGTTGCTTCAGTAGCTTCAGTAGCTTCTGACACTTTGTTTATTTTGAGTGACAGAATTGAAGCACACCCGATTTGCCTTTAGTTTGTCTACACAAAAATTTCTTTCATTTTCAGTTTTTTATGCATTTCAACACGTCCTGTAAACATTTATTCTCATTTTGTATAATTTTTTTTGGCGAACCATAAGGTACAATTTTTACTTTGAACAAAAAAGGCAATGTCAACACTCACGCATCAAGAACATAAACGCTCTCAACCTAAACCCCATTTAAGTGTGTTCATATATATGTATGCTGGTGAAGATGCTTCAAAGGCTGTCTGTCACGCTATTGTTGCATGCGACTACTACTTGCCGACAGGCATTGGAATGCAAAAATATTATGCCACATGTGAAGTACTTCTATCTTGCTTCCCCCTCTCTCTCAACTTGATAACAAAGCGCCATTTGCTACTTGCTGGGTAAAAGTGGAACTGAGACTGAGAAAACAATCCTTTTGGTCTTTACTTATGACTTGATGTATGCAGACATCGCTGAAGGGCTCATAGTTTGTTGTTGGTGCAATTTTTCACACATTCTTTTTAATATATTTTTTTTTTTTTTGTTATGAAAGGCGCGAATATTAGGTCGCATAGGCTCAAGTAGAAACCTTGACCTTAACTTAAGACACATTTTGGAGGGAGAGGGTGTGGAAGAGGTTATTTCATTTAAGCAGAGGATTAGACACATTTCGACCCAGAAGGAAAGGGATGGATGATAGAGTCATATCTACATATATACAGTTCTCGTAGCAGGTTCTCCATTCGCATCACTTTTCTCTAGAATACTCTAGCGATTATATTACCATATTTTTCCATTACAACGCTTGGTCTAAGATTGCTCTCTGAGAGGAAGTGCTGGGGCCAAATGGAGAAATTGTCAGCTGCCTGCATCATTCTCAGCTTTTCGACGTCAAACTTGCTTGTAGCCGTTTTGATCACCATGACATGATTTTTGACAGTTATGAGGTGAATATAATTTGACGTACGCTCAACTAGCATTACAATATTAGCTATTATTCGACAGCGTCCTTGAATTTAATAAGATAAGATAGAGCAAATTTGAATTCAATAAACTCACTTGTTCAATATTCCTAATTACGAACAAAACATCGCATCGATTTAATCCGAATGGCAGCACTACCATACTAAACTACAAGAGTGAGATCTATATCCTCTCTGGGGAGGTTTCTATCAAAACCTTCGGCTAGTGTTTTGACTGTCCACCGATCCACTTTACCATCCCCTATTCTTCCATGTAAAGTGGTATTTCTATTGCACATTTGCATCCCGTTTCCCGTATATCTAAATATGTGCTTAGGTAGTGGTGAGTTTCTTCTTTCAGCGCAGAGGATTTATTGCTCATGTGCTCACAGCCATATTTTGCAAACAAATTTCGTTTTTTTTTTTCTATTTTGGTCATTCGTAAATTATCTTTGAAGCGAAACCCAGGTGTGCGCTAGTCTGCTGCGTGTGACAGTTGACTTGTGGTAAATATAATGAGCGCATATGGTGTAGATGTTCACATGTAATAGGTATAAACTGCAGTTGTATAAGAACTGAATTTCGATAGAAAAATTTAAATTAGAGCAATTAATGTCCAATGTGGTACAATAATTTATAGTTTTCACACTTAACACATGGGGCCACGTTATAATACGGCTGCAGCTTTTTGGTTAAAATAAAAAAATTGCATGCGATTTTTTAGGTTAAATTGGATAGCTAGCTTTCTATTATTAATGCTTTGTACGATAAGCACATTTTTTTGAAAACCTTTAAATAAAAATAATTTGTATTTAAGTGAACTCAGTTTTTAACATTTATGGAAGATTTTACAATTGGTCGAAAGTTAAGGCAAAATGCGTATGCTCAGGTACTTGTTGAAAAAACTGGTCGAAAAGAAAAGACGGGAAATTTTGCCTAGTAAAAAATTTGGAGATTCCTAAACGTTGAAAACTGGTCGAATGATTAAGGTATAAATTTTGCCCATGTATGCTGCTCTAATAGAAATGTTATTGTATATGGAATAAACTTGTTTAAAAGTGGTATAAAAACTGGTCGAATTTCTTAGGTATAAATTTGCCCATAATCACAAATGTTTGGTCTTAAGAATACAATTTTTAAAACGTAGGAAACATTTATGCTAAAATTGAACAATTGTTCCAAAAAAAAAACTGGTCGAATTTTTAGTTATACTATTTCCCATATATGTATGCTTTCTTATCAAAATTTTTGGCCGTTAGAAAATAATATTTCAAAAGTGGAAAACATGTATGATAAAATAAAACAATTGTTCTAAAAAATAAACTATAAAAAAAACTGGTCGAATTTTTTTTGAGACACAAAAGTTTTTTTTTAATAAAAAAAAGAGACAGAGGCACGCCATTATTTGCGACTTACCATCAATTAAGTTCCTTAAAATCGTGCTCAGGCAACAACAAACGCGTGCAAAACAAAAAAATAATGCTGAGGTCCTTAAAGCGCAAAAACATTTATGACAAAAAGTAAATTTAATTCAATTTATTTTTATTAACATTTTTTGTGTTTTTATTTCATGTGCCAAGCTGACAAGTAAATTTATTCATTCTACAAAAGATTTACCACCAATTGGGACACATTTTTTGTAAACGGCATAAGTTGAGTTTAGTTAAATTTTATTTTTTACTTAATGCTTATTTTAGTAAGAACTTTTATAAAATTTTTCTACTTATATCACATGCATAGAAAGTGGCTTGGTGCCACAAAAAATAGCAATAGCTTTGCCTATTTGCATATTTTAACCGCAAATCATACACGTGCTGAAAGTGGCCGCATGCCATGCGGGTAAAAGGCCATTCAATGGCTGACTAATCTCGGCATACATATATACAATCTTTTTTTTTGCATAAATGTTAAACAATTTAATTTATTTTTTTATTGTAAACAAAATTTGTCAACGTTTACTCCTTTTGCCAACCTTATTCATGTGCTCGTCACGCCTACGATGATTTCGTGCTAAATGGTGACAAAATTTTGACATTAGACTAAAACTAATCAATTCAGTTTTTATGAATGCATGAGAAAAACAAATTGTATCTATTAGTGGCGCTTTTTTGTTGCAAGCATATTAGATAGTAACGAGAAAGCAGACATTTTTCATACATTTTTAATGAAAAAAAAAAAAAAAAATATAAGAAACAGTCTCAGAAAAAAAAACATCTGGTCACCTTAATGATTGACTATTTTTTAAAAATATTTTTATCAATTTCTTATTACTTTTTTTCAATAAAAAAAAATGTCGCTTTGGGAAAAACATTTAAGCACAGATCACATTACAAAAAAAAAATGTCAATAAATATAAAAAAGCCAACTTTGTGCAGCCCATAAGTAAATTTTAACTGTATAAAAAATGAAGTTAAAAAAAAAAAATTTTTTGTCAACTTTCTTTCTTTAATATGGTCAAGTGTGCATATGTTTTAATCGTTTGTACTTTGGTGCGAGTATAAATCAATTTAGTGCCAAGCGCTGAAATTTACCACCCAGTGAACAATCAAACAGCCCATACTTCATACCAATATTTACTTCTATGTCTAAAATATTGGTTTTTTGTACATAAAAAATGTTCTAAATATAAATTTATTGGCGACACTAATATTATTATAGCTGAGACATAAGACTTATAACTTTATGCATAGTTAGCTTTCACAAATTTCGCGCTTCGCTATTTTGCACGAATTTATTGCGGTCGTTGTTAGACATGCAATGCCCTTAAGCCGTAAAGGGGAAAGAAACGATATCAAGGTCGATGAAAAAACAAATAGAAATAAGTCGAAAAAGGCTGCATTTTATTGCTTTAATTTCTTCCAAAAGTACATATATGAAAGAAGAAAAAAAAATTTTTTTTTGAGCGCAAAAATTTTTGCAAACTGGTCTACATTTTTTAGAGATTGCTGTGCTTTTTAAGTATGTAAAATTGATATGGATATAAATGGTGCAATTTTTTTGCATAAATAAAGAAAACTTATGTATTATTAAAATAGTAAAAAAAAAAATTTAACCCTTTTTCTCTTAATTAGCAAGGCTGCTTAAAGCTTTCTAAACGTTTTCGAATTTTAAGAAGCTAACGCTTTTCTTAAAAACCTGTCAAAATTTAATAGGTATATATATTTTGTTTGAACGAAATGTTTGTTTAAAAGGTAATCCCTGTATCTGTAATTATATAGAACAAAAGAAAGTTTCAATTTAATTGATAAAATATTAAGAAAAACTGGTCGAAATTTTTTAAATGGAACGTGTTTGGAAAATTCCTAAGTCAGGGCTGCATAAACGTTTCAGTACAGTTGTTTTCTAAATTTTAGAAACTGGTATAAAACTGGTCGAAAATATTTAGACATCAGAAAGGATAGAATTTTTTGAAGTAAATACATATGTATGTATAAAAATGTTAAGTAATTGAAAAAAATTTTTAAGTTCCTTTTACTCAAGCCTGTTTATTTTTTTAAATTTTTTCAATTTCCTTTAAAATTATCTTAATGAAAAAATTTGGTATAAATTTTGATAATATCAAATTTGTTTTAGATAAGGAAAATTTGTTTTAAGTAAAAAAAATTCTTTAGAATAAAAAGAAAAAAAAAATAAATTTGATTACCATCATACAAAAAAAATGGTATAAAACTGGTAGAAATTTATTTTTACATCAAACGTGTTAGAAAAATTCTGAAACCACACATATGCTAATAAACTCAATAAAATTGGGGGAACATATTTTGAAAACGAAAAGATTTTGTTGGGTACATGGTGGTTAAGAGAAAGCTCGCCTGGGTTTGAAACCACAAGAAAGAGTTCAATTGCCTTAAAATGTGCTGAATGCTTAAACTCAGATTAATCTCTAAATTATGTTACAGTGAACATAAAATTAGTCAAATATATCATTAACAACGATGAAGTAAAACATTGTGCAACCCCAAGAGACAGGCAATTCTTTAAGTGTCTGAGTCATGTTACAAAAACAATTTGAGATTTAAAGGCCTATACTTCTTCACAATTACACACATTGCTGAGCATTTTGCTAAAAAGGACAATATTGCTTAATTTACTTCTCAGCTTATGTCAATTTAAATCATATTTTGCATGCAAAACATCTAAGGTTTTACTTTATGCGAATACTAAATAAACTTTACTGGTCGTCTTACTTAACTGGTAAGGACAAAGAACTTAATATTCCAACCAGCTCATTTGACTGAGTAAACGAACACCTGGGCTCATACTTAATTGTTATTGTGAAAATAATATGTGGGTATTTAATTAAGTTCTGAGCAAAGGAAAATAACATTAGGGTGGGTTGGAAATTATGTTGCTGCGCTTATTATGAAGACAAAAATTTTTTTTTTTGTCTCAACAAAACAAATGTTATTTTAAAGTGAATGCAGCATCTATAGGGTATCTCTGACAAACCGACTGGAAAATCGGTTATTTTATTTAAAAAATGTTTTCCAAACTACCTTAATACTCTTTCATAAATGTGTTTATACAACTTGCGACAAGCCTGCACATATTCAGCAGGATGTCGTATGTTTATTAAATTTTTCGCCTTTTAATTGCTTAATGCAGGTAAACATTAATGTATGTATGCATGTTTGTATGTGTCTTACGCAGACATGCCCCAGCAGGGTACTTAAAAATTAGTACGACGTTAGAAAGATGCTATGGTTGGACCATTCTTGTGCGGCCTTGACTTCCTTTACACCATATGATCTTGTGAAGCAGATGTGGCATGTCGCATCCCCACTCTCAATATGTAGGCTTAGTAAGCTTGGGACAATAATTTGTTGTTCTAATGAAAAGAAGCTAAAGCTAACATGTAAAAGATGGAGTTATATATGTATGAATGTAAGCTTTTCTTGTCAAATTTTACTTCAGATTACTTCAAAAGTCAAAAGACTTAACATTTAATTAAGCTTTCCAACTAACTAACTTTATTTTTTCCCACACCATTAGGCTCATTTAAAGGCTTGACTTTGACTGCCTGCCACTGAGATGGGTATTTTGTGTTTAGAATTTAATTAAATGTGAACTCTACATTCATACATAGCAATTCGTCCTTGTGACGTATACTATGGGGACCTGATAGAGAGAAAAGAAAAGAGAAGTTTTTTATGTTGGGAGGTTGCGCATCAAGCACTGCCCTGAGGTTTTACTGAGTTGCAAAAAGCTTAACTTGTCCACTAAAATGTTGCAACCATGGTTAGATAAATATTCTGTGATCATCATTTGGGTTTTCAGCGGACCTTTCTCTTTATATCTTTATCTCCGTTTTTATTAATTTTCTCATACTTTCACCAACTTGTTTATTCATAATATGTATATCTACGCAATTCGCACGCTCATTAATCATTCTGCTTACATTCAACACATTTTTCCAATAACACTTTCCTGCTCAAAGACTAATTTGAATTTTATTGCTTTGAGCTTTCGCTGTTCCCCCAAACAAGCTGTCACAAACTTTGTCACCAACATTTTTTTGCTTGCTTCCGTTTGTTTTTAAGGCAAAGTGTAAGTGTTGTGTGTGGTAGAAGAAGAAGAAGAAAAGTAGCGATATACTAACAATGTGCCGCTTTTTTGGTATGTCAGCATTTTGTGGTTTTTGTTGACAGAACAAGCGAAAAGTTCATTTTGTTGGTAAACGTTTTTGTTTGCTGACACTTCCACCTTCTTCGTGTCGCTCACTTTACCTTTTTTTTTCATTTTCCATTTTTCAACCCACATCATTCTGCGCTTCTTAGACTTTCAATCATTTGTTGTCGCGTTGCTATCATCGATTATGGATTTCACTCGTGTGGTTTTCTTTTTGTTTTTGTGTTTGTGTTTGCTTTTAATATGTGCTTGTACTACTTATCTATGTATTTGTTATTGCTTAGCGATTGTTGCGCTCATTTTGACTGGCAGCTTTTGACTTTTTTGGTTTGTTTTTTTTTTCAATTTTTTCCCGTTCTCATTACTTTTTGTTTGTGTTTATTCACTTCATTTGCTTTTCATTTCTAATGTTTTGCTCGCGCTTGTTGACTTTTCTGCTTTTGCTTACAATTTTATTGCTTTGCGCTATGTTATTGTTTTCATAAGTAACCCACTGAAAGCTATTGAAATCAATTTTCTATGTCAATTTGAGCGATTGCAATCAATACTTTGGTTTTCATGTTGGTAAACAGTGATTGTTGCATTTTTTATCATGCGTTTAAAAATAGCACAAAAATACGAAATTTAATGCTGTAGCATTAATGTGAAAGATAACTGAAAATTTAAATAATTCGTGTGGAAAACTTGGTGGTTTTTTTCTAACTTCAATATACTAACTAGATTGGACGCAGGTAGAAGAGAAGGGTCTAAAAAATCGTGAAATATAGAACAATACCCTGAAGTAATAAGAACGGATTTGAGGGTAGGCGAAGGTTCTGAGTTTTTGGGGAAATTTTGTTTCACGGGAACACGGCAGGTGCGATGGACTACCCGCTGGACCTGCGCAAAACAAAGAGCTGAAGATAGCAAAAAGCAAGCATCAATTATTCTGAAAGACTGAATTTTTAGATTTTATTTCAATTATAATTTTTTTTTGAAATTTCTAATTTTTTAAGAACTTTTTTTAAATAGAAAATGTTTTGTTTAATTTTTTGTCTACTTTTTTATTGTTTTCAAATTATTTTATTAGTTTTTTAAATTTTTTTTTCCAAGATTTGCCAAGATCTGCTTAGACAATTAACATAAGAAAAATTAAAAAAAGAAAAAAAATTTTTAACCAAAATAAAAAAAGTTTAAAAATAAAAAAGAAAAAATTAAAAAAATTATATTAAAACTAAGAGTTTAAGAAATATAAAAATATAAAAATTTAGACAAAAAGTTAACAAAAAATTTTTTATTATATAAAAATAAAAAGTAGAAACTTAAAAATTTTTTTTTTTTTATATTTACATTAGTTTTTATTTAAATATAAAAAAAAATTTTTCAAGTTTCTAATTTTTATTTCTATTTCATTTTTTTCTTGCAATAAAATTTTTTTGTATAACCTTTTGTCTAACTTTTTATATTTTTTAAACTATTTCATTAGTATTTTTAATTTTTAGGTTAAATTTTTTTTGGTATATTTTTTTTTTATATTTTTTTTATTTAAATTTAACGTAAATTTTCTTCTTCTTCTAATTTTTCTAATTTTTATTGTTTAACCAGATTATTACAATGTGGCAAATCTTGTCTGCTTACGGACTAAAAATTTCAAATAAATCTTGTCAGGACCTTTAGCCCAAATCCAACATTTGGCGTATACGGATATAACTAACACACTAACAAGTTCTTACGAAGAACAAGAAATATACTCTAATAACTAGTTGGTCTCAATCTGACCTTGTTAGTGATTTTCCACATACATAGTAATAAACTAAAAGGTCAAGAACAATCGATTGCAATAGAGGTCACGAGGTATTAAGGCCCAATAATTAAAACTTAAAAGAGCAACAACTTTTATGATAGCTGTCGCGATTGCCTTTCACATTCGTTAACTATTTATATGTATCAATAGCATAAGGACACAGGATGATAAGCGACTTACAAACCAAACGACTGTAGTCAGCTGACGCGAAACTCATCATTATGTGTTTATCGAAATAAATAATGTATGCATTAAAGTTGAAGTAGAAAAAAACATATAAAACAGAGACGAGAAAGTACATAGGCGAAGTAGTTGAATGTCACAGGTGGTCAGTTAACATTACCATTAAAAAAAATGTTAGCAACTGAAATTTCATTAAAAAATGCTAAGCGGTTATATTATTTTATTATACTTAATTTAATTTAATTTAGTTTCATTTTATTATATTTAGATTTATTTTGTTTTATTTTATTTTATTGCGTTTTATTGTATTTTTTATAATTTAATTTAATTTAAATTAATTTATTTTAATTTAATTTGGTTTAATTTTATTTTACTTTATTTTGGTTTGATTTATTTTATTTTATAATTTTATATGGTTTTATTTTATCGGTTGTATTTTATTTTATTGTATTTCTTATAATTTAGTTTAATTTAAATTAATTTATTTTAATTTAATTTGATTTTATTTTATTTTATTTCATTGTATTTTATTTTATTAGTTGTATATTATTTTATTGTATTTTTTATAATTTAGTTTATTTTAATTTAATTTGATTTCATTTTATTTTACTTTGTTTTATTTCATTTAATTTTATATTGATTTATTTTATTTTATTGTATTATTTTAAATTTTATTCTATTATGTTGTATTTTCTTTCATTGTATTTTTTAAATTCAATTTATTTTAATTTAATTTGATTTATTTTAATTTTACTTTATTTTATTTTATTATATTTTATTTTGATTTTTTTATTTTATTTTTTTTTATTTTATTTTATTAGTTGGATTTTATTTTATTTTATTTCATTTAATTTTATTTTATTATGCTGTATTTTATTTTATTTAATTTTTTTTCATTTAATTGAATTGAATTTAATTTTTCTTTATTTAATTTTATTATAATTTAAACTATTATTTTGGGTTTTTTCTTTTTTAATTTTATTTCATTTTACTTTAACTCCTGTCTTAAGTATTTTTTATTTACTCAACAACAGACATGTTGTCCACTAATTGAAAAATTCATTAAAACAAAGAGTTACGACAGCTTTAAAGCGCAACTCATACCCCATAGCAGTGCCCACATCAACAAACTCCCAACATCCTGCTAGCACAATTCCACTCTCGCATTTACCCCACGGTATGGTCCGAGTTAACCATGGAATCTCACTCACGTGGTGTATTTAACTTTTTATGCTACCACAAATAAGTTAACAAAGTCAATGCTTGTGGACAAGCAAAATCAGCGATACGTGACGACGTCAAAAACACACCATACACAACAATACAACAACTAAAGAAAAGTAAATAAAAAATAGTTTTATACGTGTTAAGTAAAAACGAAAAACTTTTCAATATGCTAACGGCTTATGGGCTTAGTTAAGCAACTTTGTGTCCAAATAAAAAAAGAAATCAACCAAATATCCAAATGGGTTGTAATAAAAGTCAGAAAAAGTAGCCAAATAACAAAGACGAACAAAATGGTAAAAGTTAGCATAGTTTTAGGCGTTTTATGATGTTTACTACAATTTTGGCATTCTCACGTTTTGCTTCCGTTAGTTTATAGCACGATGTTGTTGTTGTTGTTATTGTGTCGTATTTAGACTATTTATGTTTGTTTACCTTGTTGATATACATAGTTAGATGATAAAACTCGAATAGTGGAAAAGAGGAGCGAATCATATTACGATTGGTCACGCTGAGATTTTTGTATTGATTTTAGCGAACTCGAATACACGTAAGCCAAGATATTACCTCATATGTACAAATACCTTGTTTCTAGTCCTAGGCTGATATCGCTGAATATATTAATAGAAAAATTGTAGTTGTTTTTTTTTGTAAAAACAAAACACTCCCATAAGGTTTAGCGGCCTATTAATGCCCTAAAACAGTTTGAAATTCGTTCGGAAATTCTCAATTTGTCGCACAAGCAAGTAAGTCATAAAATCTTGTAAATAACTCAATAGCAAAAACATTAATTCGCACCTTTTTCTAGCCCATAATCATCTTAGGTAAAACTTTTGTACAAAAAACGGAGCAAAGTAGAAACTTGAAAACTTGTCATAAAATTCACAATGAACTATTTCATAGACCGCCCACAGACGAGGCACACAATTCAACAAATTTACATGCTCGCCCATTTCTTTAGAATTTATTGTAATTGACCTTGGCTGGTGTGGTGTGTGAGGCATGTCGAAAGTAGCTGCCAACGACATAAACTGCTACCATGCATTGCTTCACAGAGCTGAGCTGATGTATGACTGGTTTGATAGAATGATGGAATGAATTAAAGTCAACTATGAATGAATGAATGACTCGATTTTGTTTTTGCTTTTGTTTTCTGTTGTTTCTGTTTCTGTTTTTGGTTTTTGTTTTCATATTTGTTTAACATTTTGTTGGGCTCTTTGTTTTATGATTTTACGAATCAAAGCGCCTGGTAGTGTTGCATGCAACCTGTCGAGCAAAATTGAAAATCTATGTTAAAAGCTGTGAAAATTGCTGTATAACATGCATAAGAGTAAGCTATAAAACAACAATAATATGTGTACATAGCATACTCATAAACATGCATACATACACACATATCTACGTAGAAGGTTTTAAGGGCCACTCAAATGTAAAAAGCGCCAAAAGTTTCAGGACGACTACAGAATTCAGAGTAAAGTTGGAGTAACTTTAACGAACAGTTGTGTACAATATAATGGTAGTGAAATTAAATTTAATATTATTCGAAGGAAGAATTAGATTTATAGCGAATTTTGTCACATCATCCATATAAAAAAATTTAAAAGTTTACAAAACATTCAAGAAAGTTAATTAAACTTCGAAAAATTGGCTTTCAAAATCTGCACAATTTTTGGCGAAATTCCTAGAAAATTTTTGAGTACACAGTTTTGTAGAAAAATTTATTTTAGTATAATAATGTGAAAGACAGAATTCGCTAAAAGTTTTTTATGAATTTCTAAAATTTTTTATTATTTTATTATTTTATTTTCTTCCATCAATATTCAATCAGAAATCACTCAGCACCCTAAGGAAAAAAAAAAATGTAATTTTTGTAATATTTCTAACTTGCACATTATTTACAAGGCAAATTGATTGTTATGGTAATGGCAGAGCGAATTCGGCAATATTCGCCTCTATTCGCTTCAAGTTTTTGTAATGTAGAATGTCATAGTGATAAAAAATTTGAAATGACAACCATCGATTGTTTTTTTATATTTCAAAAAAATTTAATTGAACTAATGGTGTCTGGAACAATAAATACGTGCTTGGACAACTCATGCGTGCATAAAATTTAGTTAATACCATCGCCATCGTATCCTTTTGGTAAGTTGCGATAGTTTTTTGAAAATAAATACCAAATACAATATTCAAAGCCAACTTTCTTTTTATGACATTCTACATTACAGGGCTAGTTAAAAACGTGAAGAAGAAGAAGTCAGCTGTTCACTTAACATTACCATAAGAATGAATTTGCCTTGATTATTTAAATTGTTTGCCAACAAATTTTAATTACCTCACCGGGCATTGTTCCTAACTAAAATAGTATTTTAGTGAGCTCCAAAATTTATTTAACTTTTTTTTTTATTAAAATATTTTACGCAAACTTACTGATACTTATTGCAAACCCTGTTGTATTACATATTCATGTATTCACCACACACACACACATACACAGTTCACAGTGACTGGCATAAAAACTCACCACCTGCTACTCAAACTCTGCTACTTCTTAGCTCAGCACAAACTTGCTGCTTAATTGAAAATTTAGATTTAATTATGATAACAAAGTCCGCTTAATGCAACTAACACTTGCAATTAAGTAGTTTTTCATTGTTTGTAGCAATTATACAGATAACGCAAGTAATTAGTGGTTAGAAGATTGAAGGTAATTGATTTTATGGAAACATAAATGAAGTGCAATCAATGTGCTCTGATATATAAATACACACAATTTATGGAAATTTAATGATTACCTATGGAATCTGGCAACCATTTGTGGGTAAAAATGTGGTTAAACAGTGGGAAGTGTGCATCAAAGAAGTGTGTGCGAAAGTGGGTAATTTTACTTACCGTTAATTCTAGCTGAAAGAAATTTAAACAAAATACACTTTGGTACTTTGTCAATGGCAATGCTTTAATGTGGCTTCTATTTTCTGTGGCAATGTCAGTGGTGAAATGTGGGCGTAGTAAACTTACACATCTTGGATAAGAAGAAGCAGAAGACTAAAAAAATACGATTTTCAAATCAAGGTTTCTACTAATATTAGCACGGGCTTGTAGATGTGCATGCTCTCTAATCCCATTACGCAATTGCCAGCGGTACTTAAATGAAATGAAAAGCACTATGCTATCGAACAGTGAAAGCTTTTCCCATTTTTTTTTTAAGGTTTCTTCTATTTTTCATACGCGCGCAGTTTAGCTATCGATTGCGGGATTATGTTTTGTTCCGGTTTTTTTTTTTTTTTAATCTTTTCTGATTTCAAAGTTTTGTTGCTTTAAACACGCATTTTGCGTTTTCTGCTTCCATACAACATTTCACTCACCCAATTTCAGCACTGTCATTCTCATTCCCCTTCCCCTTCAATGGTTTTGGCAAAGTGACAGCAAACAAATGATAATAACCACTCACAGCCATGACTGTGCTGTTGATGGTGTTGTAGGTGTTCTTGTTGGGTGTTGTTCGGTAAATAATTGGAGTAAGAAGTTATGACAGGCGAAGAGCAAAAGTTACAATATTTGACAGACAGCGTAAACAGTTATGTAGAGTATTTTGCATTCCCATTTTTTGACACTTTGCATTTCCATTTACAATATTAAATTTCAAATTCTTTCTCTCTCTCTCTTTGCTTGCAGTTTTCAACAACGTTGCTGCTCTAAAAATACGCATTTAACTTTTATTGCGTGTGTTTTTGTTGTTGGTGTTACAGTCGGGTGAAGTTTTTTCGGCAGCTTTAGACATGGAATCGCCCAGTGCTACAACTGCTGCTGCCGCTGCAGCTGCCGCCAAACGCGTACAAATTGAAAAAGCGCACAACTTTATGCGTCAATATCGTGATCCAGAATCGCGTGAGCTAAAGAAATTGTCAGCTAATCAGTTTATGGATGTGTGGGCACATTACGATAAGGATGGTAAGTAGGATTTGTTTGCTAAGTAGTTGAGCTTGCTTCTTGAATAAGCTCATTTTGAATGTCTTAGTGTTTAATTTCCACTTAGTAGGAAACGACTAGTTCCGATTTGAATAAAAATATTTTTAAAGTTTCCAAAGTTCTAATGAAGAAAAAAAATTATTTTTTTCGTTTTAAAAGTTATGCAATTTAAAAATTTAACTTTTTTCTTGTTTTGCAAAGCTAATATTTTTTAGATTTTTACGCTTTGAAAGTAGATATAAGAAAAGTATTTTAAAAAAAAATTTTAAATTACTAATTTTAGAATATTTTCAAAATTGAAAAAATTAAATTCTGATTTTAAAGTTTGGACTTAATCATAATTATTACTGATTTATCCTAAGATATTCTCTAATTTTCGGGAAGGTGTTTTTTGTTTCAAAAATATGGATTTTTCTAAATTTTTTCCAAACCTGTTGTTTTTTAGTTTTTTAATTGGACTCGAAGAAATTCACTGTCTTGGTGCAAATAGAATTAAAAAAAAAACTAGCCCATATTTTTTACAGTTTCGTTTTTACATTAAACTAACACCAAAAATATGTTTAAAATATTAAAAAAAAACCTTATTTGGAAAAAATAAAACAAATTCAAATTAAATAAATTTTTTTTCAATAATTCATCTCTGTGAAACTGATTGTCGAATTTTAATTTTTTGGAAAATCAATATTTTTTTCTAAATTTTACTTTTATCATTATTTTAAAATCAAAACAGCGAAATTTTGAAATTGCTCGGTTTTGGAAAAAAAAATTGTTTTCTTTGTTTTACTGTTTGAAGTTCGTTTGGTTTGCCTTCATCTTGAATAAATATTAGCACTTCATCTACTTATTAAGACACACAGGCTATTAAAAATTATTTTCCTTCTAACTTATGTTTTCTTTCAGGTAATGGTTACATTGAAGGCACAGAATTGGATGGTTTTCTGCGTGAATTCGTTTCGAGTGCAAATGCCACAGATATCAGTCCAGAAGTAAGTATTGCATTTCATTTAGTTTAATTTAATTGAATTTAATCTAATATAATTTGATCTCATTTCATTTAGTTTAATTTAATTTATTCAATTCATTCCATTTAATTTAATTTAGTTAAATTTAATTTTATTGAATTCATTCAATTTAGTTTAATTTAATTTTATTCAATTTAATTTAATTTAATATAATCTTCTTTCATTTAGTTTAATTTAATTTAATCTTATTTCATTTAGTTTAATTTAATTTTATTCTATTCAATTTAATTTCCATTAGTTTAATTTAATTTATTATAATCTAATTTAATTTAGTTTAATTAAATTAATTCAATTTAATTTAATTTAGTTTAATTTAATCTAATTTCATTTAGTTTAATTTAATTTTATTCAATTCATTCAATTTAATTTCGTTTATTTTAATTTGATTTAATTTAATCTTATTCAATTTAATTTATTTTGGTTTAATTTAATTTGATTTAATTTAATTTAGTTTAATTTATTTTAATTTAGCTTACTTTTACTTAATTTAATTTAATTTAGTTTAATTTAATTTAGTTGAATTTTATTTTATTTTATCTCAATTTATTTAATTTAATTTAATTTAAAACTTTTCATCTTATTTTTTTTCATTGTTGCTGGAAATATTGGTTTTATTTGCGTGTATTCCATAACCTCCAAAGCCTGGAAATATTCTCCATATTTCTTTACACTCAAGTTGCAGTTATAAATTGTAAACTAATAACATTGTCAATCATGTGGATTATATTTTTATCCAACATCGGAATGACTTACATTTCGTTTGCAAATATTTTTCCAACGAAAATTATCTCCAACATGAATTCACAAAAAGGGCGTCCAATCTGACGTGAAAAATTGGAGTTCCTCGCAATACAAAAAAAAAAAAATATGCATATAAGTCACGCTTAAAGATAACGAATTATCATGCCAATTCACCGTGCAAAAGCTAACGTTTTCATTGCGTTGCTTAACGTTATTTCCACTTTATCATTCTCTAAGACCGCATTGATTTCTTTGGTTTCGAAATACCTTTTCTTGCATTAGCTGCTCATACTCATATAAACGATTTCTTTCTCTTTAACATTTTTTTTTAGGCTGTCACCGACACAATGCTTGAAGAGCTAAAATCTTGTTTCATGGAAGCTTACGATGATAATCAAGATGGCAAAATTGACATCAGAGAGGTAAGTGTGATGAGTGTGTTAGAGCACGAATGCGACCGTTATAGTGAGTGATAATGATGATGCCTAACCAAGGCAAAAAAAAAAAAAAAAGGCTTAGCGTTGAAATTTTTCAAGCAAATTGAAGATTTGTTAAGCTTTGAAAGTAAAAAAGGCGACCTCAGCTTCACACCCCAGTACTTTCTGCGCTTAGCTACACGTGCGACGCGTTTTATTTATTGCCCTTTTCATCAAAGTTTTTTTTTTTCTTGCTAGTTTTTCATTTTAACGAAATACATACAATGCCTTTGATTGGTGGCTTTTTTCCGTATTGGGCTCAAATGCTTTGTGGTCGTATGCAAATTGATTCTGTGGAATTTATTCCGTTGCTCGTGCATAAATTACATCTCGCAATGAATTGAACTTATTTGAATATGTGAGCGCAAAATAAATTGATTTGAAGATATTGAAAATTTTTGTCATGGACAATCAAATAAACCGTAATTGTGTAGCTTGGAAGGGTAAAATATGTCTTTAGTCTTAGCAGTAAATTCTGGAAGTGTTAGTTTAAGATTAGCTTACGTTCTTATGTAAGAGCTTTTTCTCGCGCTCCCTAACAGAGGCCTATCTTACCATTCCCCGTTATCTCTTTATGCTCTATCACCCAGTTAATTTGTATGTATATATGAAGGCATCCTCCATCTCAGTAACTAAATTTTTCGATAATTCCGAACTCCTGATAGAAAAATTAAGAGCAAATCAAGTGTTACTGATTTCAGACGGCATGTACATATTAGTATTTCCTTGACTCTGTAATACAAAACTTTTTGACCATATGGAGATCTAGCTCTACCTAAAATCATTGGTAAAAAAAAGAGTGACACCTGCAGAAAATCTTTACCTCCAAGGGAGTTTTTGTTGGCCAAAAAATTGTTTGAGCTGACATAAGCTCATCCGCCAAGTGAACGATGGCAGTCTCAAGTAATGTTGAACCCGTTGAATGTTCTTTACTTTTCTTGAAAGAAAATCATAAAATATTTAATTTTTAAATTAAATCTTCTCAAAATAATTATATCAGCTAAGTTGAAAACTAAATTAAAATGATTTACATCTCATTAGACACTTTTAGCCTTTGTCAAACACACACACGCACATACATCACTCACCATCATTCACCGCCTCATTAATTAATTGTGAATTTTGCGATGTATCAAAGGCACATGTGGCATTTGTGGTGCAACAACCACAACCAGAGCCGCAAGCATGGCCAACTGAGTGCATTGAAAAAAGAGCTGCAAGAGCAAATGAAGTAAAAAAAAAGGAAAAGAAATACCAAGTCAACATACACACACACACAAACGCTGCTTAGTAATGAACGGCACCTAAAAGTCAAGAAGAGAATCAATGAGTCGGGTGTGCGCTACATTTGCGAAGCTGGCACGAATTCACTGCAGCACATTACGATGCACCTTGTTTAGGGATTTCGACTATTTTTGGGGAACCAAATTAAAATAAATATTCTTCCAAACATTTTTTTTTAGTCGCGGTTGAGCAAGTAGCACTTTTCGCTCATATTATATACATACATATAATTATTATTTTTTAACTTTTGCGTGCTTTATCTTGCACAGCAAGTATACAACAAAAAATCATGAAAAAAAACCGCAATTCATTTGCTGACTTTTCCATCACTCTTGCACTGACTTTTCAATGACTTGCCGACCCCTCTATTTTTGTTTATTATTTCTTTGTTCAGCTTTGGTCAGCTTGAATGAATGCAGTTTGTGCTGCAGCTGTCACTTTGACTTCTTGTGCGCGCAACACCCTTTTTTGACACTTTGTATGCGTGCAAAATTTTTGCTAAATCAGAAATGTTTTAGTTATTGTTGTTGTTGACTTTTTTTATGTATGTATGTATGTACATAGCTATTCTGATTTAATGCAATTTGGTGTTCACATTGTCTAATATGCGAGACAGTCAGCAGTCTAGAAGCCCTTAAATTAAATTGGTTGCGTGTACAAGTCAAATATTCGTTTTGACATTTCATGTTTATGTTTTTTTGTTTTGTCATCATTGGCGCGTGAAATATTACATTGTGGCTAAATAATTTTTTTTCGTTGATCGGAATGTTGTTAGTGTGTAAGACGTACTACATAACAATGTAATACAGATTGGGGAGTGATTTGACGCAAGAGGAATTTCTGTGTTGACTAAACGATGGTCTCGTGAATATTTTCAGCTCTCAGTGCTTGTGAGCTCATTGAAATCGGTCCCCCATAAATTCATAAAACAAAAATACAGAAACAAATTTGAAAGTCAAAATTCAATGGGTTAATGCATGCATTTAATACTTCAAATATTTAAAATTGAAGTGTAGGACAATTTATTTTTTCCTATAAAAAGTTATTTCAAAATTATAAAAATAAAAATTTAGGTCACCAATGATTTAAGGCATGGCGTTTAAAGGGTTAAACGCTTAAAATCATATAGGTACTTGTCGAACTAGTTTGATGTAAAAAATTTGAAAATTGAGGTGGTCAGTGGGTTAACGTATTGCCGCTCACGGGTTATAATTTTAAATATTTACCAATAAAATGTAGATAACGAGTGGGTTAATGCATGACCGTAAAAGTGTTTCTGAATTTTTCCTTCTGACTTTTGGTTTCTGAAAAATGATTTCTGAAAAAATTTTTCCGAAAAATTGTATTTCTGAATTTTTTCTGTCTGAAATCTTCACCGCGACCTTGTATGAACTTATTTGCCACTTCATGGTTTCTCACTCTCATGCGCTAACGCAGTGATTTTAGTCTTTCAGAGTTCCAACTCAGTCCTAAAGTCTATGGCTTACCTAAGGAGAGGAATTAACCTACGTTTTACCACAAAATAACCAGAAAAACGACCTAAACTTACACTGCAAAAAAATGCGATTAGTCTAGCCTCAGTCTGGGACGAGCCGAGATGAGGGTGCGACTAATATCTGTTCTGATACTTTGTATGGGCTGAAGTGTTCACTGTTCTGTTTGAGCATGTCCTGTAGAGCGACGAATTGTACCCGTTCATACTCGAACGGTTATGAAGCGACTAATCCACTTTCCACCCAAATGTGTAATTTAACTCCTATAAGTATGCTACAAAAAGTAAAATGTACTTAAACCCCTGTGTCACTCTCTTTTGAGATTAGTCACACTATTTTTTGCAGTGTAGATGCTGGAAAATCGGTGTTGTCAGAACTTGACTGGAGAATATCTCAATATAACATAAAATGCGCCTAAAAGTATGCAGTGTTTACCTGTAATCCCCGTAAAACTACTAACCCTTGCCTACATTTAGGTGCACTTTATTTTCCTCTAAAGCTTTTAACGATCACGTTATTTGTAAGACACAACTGGGTATATAATATACTGTTTCGTAATCGAATTTCTATAAGCAGTGCTTCCAGTTGTTTTATTGCTCAAAATAATAAAGTGGTAGCAAATTGAAAAAAATACTAAGCCACTCTGCGCCGAAAGCTACATAAACTTGCACTTATGTGGCAGTGAAGAATTTTTCACCAACTTTTTCGCAATTCTTTTTTTTGTTGTTGTTGATGCGCCACGTATCAGCAAAAATATTTTTACTCTTTTGGCAATTACGCTAGCGAACTTTTTGATAATGTTTTTGTTCCTGTTTTGATTGAATTATTTTTTAATACTCAGTATGCATTTGCCAATGCTGGTGCACTACTACATGCAAGTGCAAATGTTAAAAGTAAGGAAGTCTAAGTTTGAGTGAAAACTAATGTTGTATACCTAGTTGTTGCATAAATCCATTTCTTAGAAGCGATTGATAACTGGTACATGTTTTCGATATCGAAAATTTGGAAAAACAACAATTTGAGATATCTCATTGGAAGAGTAACTAAAATGATAAAATGAATGCAACTAGATTTAAAAAAAATTTTCGATATCGGAAACTTCGAAACACATATAAAATGAGATAATTTATTTAATATGCAACTAAACTGATTAAATTTGGAATAGTATTGAAAATGAGAAAAATCTAATAATAATTAGGCCCATATTTTCGATATCGAAAATTTCGAAAATCATACAAAATAGCATAATTCGTTAGTTGATGCATTCAAAATGATACAATTTCGAAGCCATATTGAAAATGGATGAGATAGAACAATATAATTTTTTCGATAACGAAAATTTTGGAAACTTATAAAAAGCTAAAATGATCAAATTGAGAAGCCATGCCCCCACTTTCGACATCGAAAATTTCAAGGAACATGTAAAAAGATACTTCTTTGACGGCTGTAGATAAAAGGATACAATATTGAAACTGCAAATTGAAAATTGGCAAAATCTAATGATAACCATGCCCATATTTTCGATATCGAAAAATCTTGCATATTGCATATAAAATGAGATTCGTTCGTTGTGTCAGTCAAAATAATAAAGTTGAAAAGCTTCATGATAAATAAGCGAAATCGAATCATAAGCAGGCTCATATTTTCGATGTCGAAAATTTCGAAAAATATGTAAATGTGCTCAAAGCACCTAAAATGCACAATTTTGAGCCCACGTTGAAAATGTGTGAAATCCATTTCGAAAATTCCAAGTTCGAAATTATAAAGTTTCTGCAACTTACAACTACAGCTGGGTAGTCATTGTTCGTTACATTGGAACTTCCTTATCATTATGTGAATCCCCCTTGCTTTATAAGCACAAAGCACCCAATGAATATATTCATTTCATCTCTTTCACTGCACAAATTTATCCGCTTTAAAATTTTGCTGTGCGGTAATAGTCAGCCGACATTGTATGTATTTAAGTACTTCAACGCAGTGAATTTTATTTTGTATAATTGCATGTTAACCCTGACAAAGTGAAAAATTTTTCGTTATGCTTAACTACTTCTTTTCCCATGCATTTCCTTTTGGTTTTATTTTATTTTATTTCTTTTTATTTTCGCAAGAATTACTTTTGCCAGCCAATGTGTTGCATTTTAAAATTTCATCAAGCGAAACTTTTAGCGCTGTAAGCAGCTGTAAGTTGGTAGCTGTCAGCGGGAATTATTTGTAACACTTGCAAGATGCGTTTCATTGCGGAAAATGTGAGTGAAGTCCTTTTTTGGTTTTTTAAGCGTTTTTCTTTGTGCATCTTTTGTGGCATAACTTTCTTCGCTTTAGAACTTTTTATGTTTATTTTTCGTTTTGACTTGCAGTTCTAGGCTTTTGTACGTTTTTTTTTTTTATTATTTCATTCTGCTTGCTTTTGTTGTTCGTCTCTCAAGCTATTTTGTGGCTAAGCGAGAGAATGGCTAAGCATTTTATGAATGGCTGAAATACCACACTGTGCACTCTTTTCTAAGCTGCTGGATAACAAGTACAGCAAAGCGGAATCGTGGTGATGAAATTTATGGTAGTAAAAGTTATAATTTTGTAGTATTTTAATTCATAATTTTCTAGCATAAAAGTGAAAGCTTAACCTTTTTCAGTTCTTTCTGAGGTCTCTTCTGCTCTTTTTTGTTTTATAAAAAAAGGGGATAGATTTCATCAATTTTGTTTTGAAAAGCTTGCTTGAATGTTTGAATTTGCTTTACTCGTCAAGCTCAAGCATCATTTTACTCTGTGGTGCCCTCTATTCCGCATCTAGCTTTTATTCGTTGTGAAAAGTAGTTCTAGGCATTTCGCACTAGACGCAAAGCTTTTCACAAATAGAGTAGCAGATTGCTAAATTTAGTAGTAAATCTACTACATTCGTAATAGCGCGGTAACCCTGTTATACATATTGTCCATTAAGAGTGGGATTTTTTTCGAATAATATTCGAATGAACGAATAAAAATCTTCGTTGCAAAAAATTCGAATAGTATTTATTCGAATTACTTATTCGTTTATTCGAATACCTTTATTCGAATAGTTAAACAAATATTGCTACTGCTTGTGCACATATTTCTACACGCAAACATACATACATATGTATGTATACCCAAAACATAAATGCACTAATACTATCGAATAAACGTATAAATAATTCGAATAAATACTATTCGAATTTTTTGTACCCTTCGAATAAAAATTGTATTTATTCGAATAATTTTTATTCGAATAGTCCCATGCCTATTGTCCATACTTTACCTAATATTTAAAGCACTTCAATGCGCCTCATAGCACCACTATTTCCTACTTTGCAGCACCATCCTATTGTTGTCGTCCTCTCAACTTTTAACTAAACATAGTTTTCTTCGGAGCAAATTTCAAAAAGTTTTGACTTGAATATTTCGTTGACAAGTTTCCGCCTTTCTGATGCTTTTGTGTTTCAATGGATTTTAACCGTCAAGCAGTAGCGTATTGTGATGCTAAACAATTTTTGCATTTGACTTCCTTTCGTGTACGTGCGCGCAGCATTTGCATACACATCTTTGCTACTGTCACACCCAAAATTGAATTCCAATTTCGAAGTTGCCTTTTTTTTTTGAGTTGGCTAATGACATTTCTTGGCGAGCACATTAGTGCATATGCTGTGAGGGTACTAGGAGCTGGAAAGTGGCGTGAAGTGCTGTCAAAGGCATGGCAGCTCTCTTTGCAAAAGCTCCAGCTTCAACTTAGAAAAGGTGGTACTTTAAAAAGCAAAATTGAACATTGGAAGCTTTCAGCAGAGATAAGAGGCTAGTAGAGATTTCGAATGTAACCAGAAAATATTTGTTCTAAAATGTATTCCTACCACGTATTACATTTGCTCGAAATTTCATTTTCGAATTTGTGTCGATTTAACCTCTAAACAGTTGTACTGTGGTAACAGCTGTTTAACGCCTAAAGGTATGCAATGTAACATAACGCGTGCATGTTAAACTTGAACCATTTGCACCTACGTGGTCGCAGTCAAAACCCAACTTGCCTTAAACCTTATAGTCAGTCGTTTGTAGGTATGTGTGTAAGCAGGTGGTAAAAGTTTTGTGGTGTACAGCGAGCACTAATCCATATTAAATTATATACCCGATAGTGAAAATACAAACTACGCAGTACTAGGTGAAACTAGTTCCAAAAGGCCCTTTATTTAATTAACTAAAAAATTAATGTTTGGAGAGTACTGTAGTATGTGGAGATGTAAAAAAAACCCAGTGGTAGTCAAAGTATTCACTAAAGCCGTCTCAGTGTTGTGGTCTTCAAACTATATTTCAGCATAGTTAAATTAATATCAGAGAATAACAAGTGTATTTCAGAAAGCTTCGATTTCATTTCAGAGCAGCTAAAATATATGTATGTAAAAACGTCAAATGTATTTCAGATTTTGGGAATGTATTTCATAAAACTTCACATGAGAATCGGCCCACTTTCATTTAAAAAATATCCAATGTATTTCAGAAAATCTCAAATGTATTTCAGAAAAAGTCAAATGTATTTTAGATTTTTCAAATGAACATCAATAACTTCAATTTCATTTCAGAAATAGTCAAATTAATTTAAAACTAAAAATTTGTCTCAGAAAAATTCAAATGTATTTCAGAAAAGCTCAAATGTATTTCAGACAAAGTCAAATGTATTTCAGATTTCTCAAATGAACATTAATAACTTCAATTTCATTTCTGAAATCTTCAAAGTAATTTAAGACATATAAAAATTTGTCTCAGAAAAAGTCAAATGTATTTCAGAAAAGCTTAAATGTATTTCAGAAAAAGTCAATTTTATTTCAGATTTTCCGAATAAATTTCAGCAACCTAAGGTGTATTTCAGACACTCACAAATCTTTTTCAGAAGAGCTGGAAATTGTTCTTTTCAGTCAGCACTTTATTTAAAAATATAAAATGTATGTATGTGTGTGATTTTCTGAAATACATACATTTGATCAATTTGTAATTAAGCTTGAGTTATACCCTACTTTGGAAGTAGTGCACAACTAGTCCGTTTGACTGCATGGTATTAATTGAAATAAGTATGTGTACGTTGGGTGACAGAGCGGAAATCCGAACATGCAACGCGTCCGTGGTGTGACGTGTGGCTTAATAGCCCTAAGCGGAGTGTGAAAATTTTAGTTTGTATGATAATTTAGGTGCGAGTCTTGAGCTTGTGTTCCATGCAAATACATGTGTTAGGGATGGCAGCAAAAACTTTATGAAACCAAACCTTTAAGGCAAAAAACGACGTGAGAATATGAAAACAGTTGACAGCATTTCAAAAAACTACTATCAGGGATGCAAGGTTTGAGATATGAAAAGTAACAATGAAGACCTTTGTCAGCTTGACAGAAGAAATATTAACTCCATAACTTAAGTACGCTCCTCTGTCGGGCTTGAGCTTTGACAACTTTTCTTCAAACGCTAATTTCTAATATTTTTTTGAGTTTTATTTTTACTATTCTCTTTCGCTGCAATCGCATTTGATTTTCGATATGACTCGCTTCACTAAACATTCAATTTTAAAACCCTTCAAATAAATTGTCTAAGTATGCACTTGTGCAGACGGAAAGAGCAACAACTTGCGATGTCGTTTGCTGACATTTGTTTTTGCTTCTTTCCCAACTATAAAAATATGTGTGTATGTAGGTGTGAGTTGATACGAAATTCAATTTCTTTGTAAATTTGATTGTGCTCCACTGCCAATTCGACAATTTTTTTTTTTTTGTGAATTTTAACGTTCATTAAATGAAACCAAGCGGAGAAGAAGGAGAGCAAAAGCAGTAAAAAAAATTAAAAAACAAAAAAATCGGGAAGCAGCTTAAAAGCAGGAAATGTTGAAAGGGCGTGCTTCAGTTCTTAAACTAACGAAATTTCAATTTTTTTTTGGAATTTTTTCTACAATGAAACTGAATTTTATTTTTCCACTCAAGTGTAAGCTTTTGATAATTTTTGTACTTTATACATACATATGTACATAAATACTTGCAATAAAACAACAACAAAATTAAATCTTAACCAATTCTTTGTTCTTTTCTTCTTACAGCTCGCTCAATTATTGCCAATGGAAGAGAACTTCCTTTTGCTCTTCCGTTTCGACAATCCTTTGGAATCGAGCGTTGAATTTATGAAGGTAAGTTTATTGAAGCAAAGTAATTTAATTAAAAAGAAAACAGATATACACCCTGGAGGTAAAATTTTTGTTCTGAGGTGGTGTTTATCATTACTTCATCATTTTCAATTTAAGACAAGCAAATATTAATATACATAAAATATATTTTTTTTTTCACTTTTTACAAAAATTTGCATTAAACAGAGGGGTTAAAAAGGTTTTAAAGGAATATTTATCTTTTTTTTTAAGTTAAAAAAAATCTAAACAAATAAAAAAAAAATATTTTTAATTTTTTAAATTTTTTTTCTAAATTTTTTTTTCTAAAAAACATTTTGTTTTAAATTTGTTAGATTTTTTTTTCTTAACATAGTAATTTGTATTATAATAAGGGGTTAAAAGAAAGTTTTAAAAAAATATTTATAATTTTTTTTTTAAAGTTATAACAAATCTAAACAAATTTAAAAAAAATTTTTTTAAGTTTTTCTAGATTTTTTTAACTTTTTAAAAATAAATATTTTTTTTAAAACTTCTTGTTTAACCCCTCATAATAATGCAAATATTAAACAATATCTTCCATAACATTGTAAGATCAATTATAATTGTAATTATAATAATTTTTGTGTTCAAATGCAACTCAAAATGCCGTCGCAAAAAAAGTGTCTTTTTTTATATGGCACTTTAGATATAGTTTTGGAATCATTTTAAAATAATTTAAAATACGTGTTCGAAACAGACCTGTAAGTCATTAGTAATCAATTGATGAGACGGATTTTTTAATTGGTAATGATTATTTTAATTGGTCTTGGAGAAACGACAATTACTAATTAATTGCGATTAAAATTGATCAAAAAAAAAAACAAACAATCAAAAAAAAAGATATAAAAAATAAAAAAAAATATAAAAAAATCGAAAATAATTAAAACTAATGATTATGATTATTTTTAATAAGGGTGAAAAAATTATAGTTCTTTTTTGATTGATAATTGAAGTTAATTAAAGCTAATGATTATGATTATTTTTGATTATAATTCTTTTTTGATTAATTTTAATTTAATTGGAAAATAATTATTAAAAATTTTCAAATAATTGGCAATCGATCATTAAATGAACTCCCAGGTACAAATCAATAAAACCGGTAATCATTACGATTAGTAATCATTATTTAACAGATCTGGTTCGAAAACGGTTTTCCAAATTTGTTTAAATAAATTCAAACTATTTTGCATTCAAATTATTATAATTTTTTTTTTAACACGATACTCGGAAAGTTGGTAGGCAAGTTTTTAAAAATTTCAAAGAAAAATTTCAATTACAAAAAAATTAGATTTCACAGAATTCATCGAAACTGCCAACTTTGCACGCTGTTTTCCATATTTTTAAATCAAAAACAAAAACTTCAGACTATTAAAAAATTTTGAAAATCAATATATAAAAAAATTCTAAAAAGCGTACTACTTTGCTAATTGTTTTTCAAGTTTTGAAATCTGCAACAAAATATTGAAGCTATTCAAAAAGACTGAATTATTAAAAATCTGGAAAATACTATATTTTTATAAATTTTTTTTTTACGAAAATTCCAAAAATAGACATTCGAAGCCACAAATAGATTTTCAAAAAAGTCGAAAAAAATCAGTTCTAAAAATAATCAACTTTTTTTAATCCCTGAACTTTAGCCAGTAGCTTAGCAATATAATCTTTTTTTTAGGTATTCAGACAACGAGCCAGCTTTTATTTTCTTTCACATACCCATACATACATAAAAATGTTCGGCGTTTACTTTCATTACATCTTCTTTTGTTTTTTGTGTGCATTTGTGCCCCTACATGCCTACATACATACATATGTATGTTAGTACCAATTTATATTTGTTAGTAGGACGAGTAGTAGTAAATATTCACCAAAGGGTTTTATGTTACTCATACGCCCCGTCATACCATTCAAGCAATTAATTTCTACTTTCAAGTTGCTCGCAATACACAAACACTATAAAAGTTTACTTTGGTCATTAGTTCAAAGAGATTAATTGGCTACAAGATTTAGTATGTAAATAAAAACGAATGGCAAGAGTAAAAGTGGTGGTTTGTGTTTGGTACTCTTTTTTGTTGTTGTTAAATTAGCTTAAAATTGTGTGGTGGAATAGGAAATGAAAAGAAATGGCAAGCTGTTGCCTTAAATTATTTTTAGTTTATCAATTTATTTATCTTGAACTTTAGTAATGCTGAGGGTATACCATCAAGCGCTTTTACTGAACTTAAACTTCGGGAGGGTTTGATTAATTTGCTGTTACGCAAGCCATGTTTCAAGTGATTGACTGGTATATGGGTTGGAAATTTGTGAAGTGAGCCACCTAAAATTTATTCGAAGATCATGTTTTTGAATGAAATTTAGTGATAAAAGTGAAAAAAACTCTTTTCACAAATTCAAGTTCCCCGCATTTCTCTGAATTTCTGTCCAACAGTATCTATGTTTGTACACGCATCACTAACTAAATGCGAGATAAAATTAAATGATTTCTCTACAGATGTGTTGCTAAAGATTTAGCTTGAAATATAAGACTCATTTCAATGCAGCTGTTATATATGAGTCTCGACTAAACGCATCTACCTAGCATAGCTATTAAATTATTTTCCATGCTCTATTTCTTATCAGACACATCAGTGTGGTGCTACCAACAACGTTCTCTCTAATTTATACACCTCATTAGCCTCACTTATTTTCAGTATAAAAAGTTTTAAAGCATTCGGCTAATTAAAGTACAACCTGCTTTATATTAGGTCACAATATTTCAGTGCTTTGTTGGCCATGACATGATGAGAAAAAGCTTCCAATCTTAGATCGCATCAACGAACTTGTTTTTTTAAATTGCCTTAGCAGCACCATCTGCAACAAATTGTGGACATTTTATTATTACGAGCATTTTTTGACTTTCCCCTCAAAATAAGCCATACTCAGCAAAAGTTTTGTATGCTTTGTCACAACCACCCAAACCTTCTGCTTACCCATTTCCCTTGTACCCATCTACAGATTACCTTTTTTTGTATCATTTATTCTCTCTCATATCCCAGCTATTATTCATGCGCCTAAAGTCCTTTTATCACTGCCTTTAAGCTAACTTCTCATTATTAATTCTTTATGTTGTTGTTGTTGCTGTAGTATACCCTATTTACCCTTAACATCTATGTACACTTGCTTATCACTCAATTTTTCTAACGATTTTTTTTTTGTTTGTTTTTGGTCGCTTTGCAACCTTTTGCAGATTTGGCGTGAATACGACACTGATAATTCTGGTTACATAGAAGCCGATGAGCTGAAAAACTTTTTACGTGATTTGCTAAAAGAGGCCAAGAAAATTAATGATGTCTCCGAGGATAAATTAATTGAATACACCGATACAATGGTAAGTACACAAACAAAAAATGTGTTGGTATATGAGTTTTTGAAAAATGTCTTGTTTGTATGCTTAAGACTGATTAGGCGCTTAAGGAAAAAAGGTGACATTAACGTTGGATTGGGGAATTTGTCTAGGAAAATATGAATTTATTTATGTATACTTAGTAATCATATCTATTTAGCTTTGTAAGCTCAAAAGTTTAGAATCCCAGCAAGCGTTTAAGAAAATAGAATAACCTATATAAAAAAATGCATAGTAAAAAGTAACCGGATCAAGTGGCAGCCCTATTTGGAAATAATTTTGTTGGAATAGGAAGTAAAATGTTACCAATATTGGCATACATTTTTATTTTTTTTTATACAAAAAGGTGGCAACTCGGTCAAAATATAATCGAAGGAGGTGGCAACGTATAATACCAGGAAATAAATTTGTTGAAAGAGGAATTAAATATTTTCCATCTGATATCCATATCAGTATAACCCACTCAATTTTCAAAAATTTCAAATACATAGGTGGCAACAGTTTAAAAAAATTCTAGAAATATTTTTGTTGCAATACGATAGAAAAAACTAGTACCTTCCGTATCAATAATGCCATATTTTTTAATTTTTTTTTTATAAAAAGGTGGCAACTCGGTCAAAATATAATCGAATGAGGTGGCAACGTATAATACCAGGAAATAATTTTGTTGAAATAAGAATTAAATATTTTTCATCTGATATCCATATTAGTATAAGTCCCTTAATTTTCAAAAATTTCAAATAGGTGGCAACAGTTTAAAAAAATTCTAGAAATATTCTTATTGCAATACGACAGAAAAACCAATATCTTTCGTTACAATAATGCCATATTAAAAAAAAAAATTTATACAAAAAGGTCAAAGTATAATCGAATAAGGTGGCAACCTGGAAACAATTTTATTGAAATAAGAATTAAATATTTTTCATCTGATATCCATATTAGTATAACTCACTCAAATTAAAAAAATTTCAAATAGATGGCAACCCTATAATTTAAAAAAAAAATTGTATATAAAAAGGTGGCAACTCGGTCAAAATACAATCGAATCAGATGTACGTTGCCATTTGGTTACAATACCTGGAAACAATACTGTTGGAATAAAAAGTAAAATATGTTTCATGTGATATCCGAATTAGTACAACTACAAAGTACATGTTTATTGCAATACGGCCTGAAATACCAACACTCAAATCACACAATAATCAAAAAGTTGGCAACTCGGCCAAAAGTGGCAGCACACTCTAACCACTACTTATAGTCAAAAGTACATCTAAATTGGTAAAGTAGTTAGTAGATCTAACTACCTATGGGTCCTTGTAATCTGGAGGTTTATTTCAGTAAGCCTTTTATAAGCTTACTTCATGTTTACTTTTGCTTGTTGGGTTCAGTAGCGATGCGATTATATTGTTCTCATAAAAATTGCACTGATGTGTGAAAAAGATGAGGATGGCAACAAGCCAACATTAAGTAAATGGGCTATCATATATACGATTTAAATAGCTCTAGTTATTCACAAGCAGACACAACCATAGTCCCATGGGAGCGAGGCATAACAAAGGAACAAAGTGAAATGCTTAAAATTATAGCTTCAACTCAGGAGCCAAGTTAAATATTTTGTAAATTTAAAATCAAAAAATTATAATACTAAACTTTGTTTGTTAGTATTTAAGTAAAGTAAATTTATAAAAATAGATACATTCTGAGAATTGAATGAGTTCTTTTTGTTATTTCGGCGTAATTTTTGAAATGTGCTCTTACTTAGAAAATAAAAAAGGAAAATACCAATTTTAGTTTATCAATAAGTTTTACATCACTCTTTTTAAAATTTTGTTTCAAAAATGCCCTATCTCAAATTTTTTTCAATAACGCCCCCTTTCAGAATTTTTTTTTGCAAAACGCTCAATGTCAGCTGAAAATTTATGGAATTTTTATACAGATAGGACGTTTTTGAAAGTCATGTTGAGATACGGTGTTTTTTAAACAATTGTTGAAATTCTGAAGCAAGGCTTTTTTCAAACAAATGCTGAGATAGAGAGTATTTGACAAATATTTTTAAATATACTTTTCCAACCTGATTTTGTCGCGCAGTGTTATTTTGCATGTAGCTGCACAAATGTAGGTATTCGTGTTTCTGCAGTTTCCTGAAATTTCGTACTATCCATTGTAGAGCTGTGCATACCACAACCTCAATCGATAGCTGCCTTTTTGGCATAGTAATTGAATTATTCCGAATGAGAACTCAGTGACCACAAATGAAAAAATGTAATATATGGTATATAAATACAATAAATGTAATAAACTATCAAGCTGGCATTGTTGTAGAAATTCGTATGTATGCAAATATACATACATATATGCAAATATTTCACATGAAAATGTCTTCATGAATAGAGACCGCATGATCAAGCATGCTTTACATCGTAGTTCATATGAGATTGTTGTATTGACACAAAAGCAAATGAATATGGAATTCACATATTTTTGAAGGACACCTACAGACTCTACAATACTTTTAAAACTAAGGGGGCTCTTTTGATAAAGAAAAATGTGTACAAATCAGATCTGTTACATAATGAGTACTAATAGTAATGATTGATTATTTTCCCGAGAAGCCATCTAATGATTGATTACCATTACTTAAAAATTTTAGTGATTATTTTTCAATTAATTAAAAAATAATAAAAAAAAAAATTATGATTTTTACGATTACTAAAAGTAATCAAAAGTAATCCAAAACGTTTATTAAAAATATCCTGGTTCGGTACTAGCTCTAGGCCTACAATAATTTTTCTGCGAAAAGTATTGTTGTTTTTTGGGTGTTTTTAATAACTGTTTATTAATTATTTATTAAAAAAAAAAAAAAAGTTTTTTTTATTACTTCTGATTATTTTCGATTTTTTTAGGTAATCGTAAAAGTAAATTCTGTAATATCCTTTTCTTGAAAACAATGAGAATAATCATTACCAATTAAAAAATCCAAATAAAATTTTGATGTTGCGAAACTCTAATGAGTACCGGTTTAATTTGTTAATTACTTGAGAATCCATTCAGTGGTTTATTACCATTACTTAAAATTTGTAATGATTGTTTTCCAATGAATAAAACAATCATTAAAAAAATTATGATTTTTAGGATTATAAATAATGATAAAAGAAAAATAATAATAATCAAAAAAAATTCGATTACTTTTGATTATTTAAAATTTTTTTTTTCGATTATTTTAAATTTTTGTTTGATTTTTTCTTGATTATTTTTAAATTTCTTTATGATTTTTTCTTGATTATTTTTAATTCTTTTTTAATCATCGTAAAAAATCATGATTTTTCCGTTTTTTTTCTGCTCGTAATCAATTTATAATCTACTTTTCTTGAAACCAATTAAAATAATCACTACCAATTAAAAGATCCGTGTAATCAATTGATGAAAATTTTAATTAAATTAAAATAATTATAAAATAGAAATGGTAGTCCCATGCTAAAGATTTTTGAATTTTTCATGATTATTTTTGTTTTTTTTTTTCTAAATTCTAAAAAAAATCATGACTTTTTTTTACTTTTTTAAACGTAAACAATTTATAATTTGCTTTTCTTAAAAACTGTTAAAATAATCATTGCCAATTAAAAAACTCAACAAAGTTAGAAATTCATAAGAAAAAGGATGTATAGATATTAGACCGTACCAAAATAATAATTCTATAACTATTTTAAAGTTATAGTAACAGATTTTACTCTTA
The DNA here is from genome assembly GCA_951509765.1 of Sphenella marginata. Lineage (NCBI taxonomy): Eukaryota > Metazoa > Arthropoda > Insecta > Diptera > Tephritidae > Sphenella > Sphenella marginata. Next base: position 51,347,274 of record OX608083.1, read on the forward strand.
ATCAAATATATTTTTTTTTTAATATTTTGTAATTGGACGCATATTTGCTTTCAAAATAATGTGCCATTTAAGTAAAATATATTTGGCTGCACATAGGAAATAAAATTCCTACAAAAAATGTTTGAATGGAAAACTTCGTCAGACTAGCAGTTTCAGAGTAATCGAGCTTTTAAATAGGATTATTGAAAAAACAAAAAAAAAAAAATAATGTGCCAGTCTAATTTTAATGATTATTACTTGTTGTATACAATTGGAAATATATCGATTCTTGCATGGTCAAAATATTATTTTTATACAGAAATCATCATTAAAATAGGGTAAATGGTAGATTTCTTTAGGAATAAATATTGAAACCTTGCCATATCTGTTAGGGGTTTTCAGCGGAAACAATTTCACCGTCAAACCCTGAAGTTCTTAACATGAAAATCAATTAAAATTTTTGCAAATACAATTCAGTGTCGCGCACTCATGATTGATTATGTACACACACATGCCCAATACCCCAACTGAAACCTTGTAAGTATGTACATATGTATGTCTGTGAGTACAATAATGTTGCAGCAATGATTACATCAAACTGCATTCACGCAGCATACCACACTCATGCGAACATGGTGTGAGTGTAACACGAATAATGACACGAATTAATTAAAGCCAACACAATGTGGCGACAAGCTTTGCGGCCAATGGCCATTCGCATGAATTTAAAGGCCAGTCGCTGTGTGCCGCAGGCTCCAATTGCATTTGCTCATGGGTGTGAGTGTGGACCATTTGGACAGCTGTCTGAATCGCGCGTATGTAACTCATTCACTGGCCACGCGCTGTCAAAGTGTCAGTGTATGAAAGCCATGAATGTCAACGCAATTTCCACTTATTCGTCAACCATAATTAATCGACTCAAGAACACAAGAGAGAGCCACAAGATGACAATGTGACGCGTGCCAATGAATTGCTAAGAACATTGCAGCAGTGGAACTGCAGTGTAAAGTCATTTGAAATTAAATCAAGTGAATTTGATTAGCACGTAGTTGGGAAGAGGGTTGGGTGGGAACGAGTGATTGCAATGTGATCCTCAGAGAGTTAGTTGGCTAATTTCGAGTGTTGAAGAACGATTGAAGACAGCTAAAGTTGTTGTGAAGGGGGAGAGACGTGTTGGGCAAGTGAAGCTCGACACGTGCGCACATACATATATATGTATGTATGTACATATATTTGTATGTATACAATTGCTTTTGTACTCATATTGCAATGCTTTTGTGTTTGGTTGTGATTTCAGTAGACTGGTTTGCAAAAAAAAAATTTTCAAGTTTAAAAAAGCTTAAGACAAGGAACGATACTTTTTTATGAAAATGAAAAACAAAAATAATTTTTAATTTTTAAATTATTTTTTTTGTGAAAATTTTTGTTTTGTTAAGTAATTTTTATTAAATAATAAAAGTTTTAATTTCATTCGAAATGAAAAATTTAGACAGACCGTGAAAGCGACAACAATCAACAAAGCGACAATACGTACCACTGTGCCGCAAGTGCTTTTTCGCTCTCATCAGAAGAGTGTAAGAATATATCTATGTGAAGAGCGTAATACCCGCAAGGGGTAAGGTTTGCCGACTAATGTTCTAAAGTCTTCCCCACCCTAAAAAATATCGTCAATAAAATTAAAAAAAAAAATTTTTTTTATTTTTTTGGTTCAGTCTAGTGTTCAGCTGCAAGCTGTCAGTAGCTGAATACATAAATAAAGTTGCAAGGTAGAGCTTTTGGGATTTCTCGTGCTTATCTTGGTTGTATTCAGCATACAACATAACGGAATGTTGCAATCACGTTGCTGCATATTAAGTTGCGTCTGTCACCGATGCTCTCAAACATGCTGTGTGTACACGAGTGTGCATGTATGTACATATGTATGTAGTTATGTGGGGGTGTTCGTGAATATTTTAAATCAGAAATTGCTTTACTACCAACATAACTCTATTCAGCGTGTTGAAGTACATGGCATAAATGTTTAACTATACAGAGCAGCCGTCTAAAGTTGTTCTGCCCCACCTAAATATGTATGTATTGGCATTTGAAGTACTATGTTCCAAAACAAAATAAATAAAAATAAAAAAAGCAAAAAAAAAAATTTACATAAAAGATTGTTTTAAATAAATTAAAACATTAAATAAATTTTTAATGTTAAAAATGTTACTTTAAATCGGTTGCGTCGTTCCATAGTAACCACAAAAAGTACCTATTACCGTAATTTTAAGATATTTCGATAACTTGCCACGCCCACAATTGATCAAAAAAATTTAATTTTTAAAACTGAGGTTGTGTTTTCATAGATAAAATATCGCCATGAGCAAACTTTCAGCAAAATTTCAGGGGGTCAGATTCAATATGTATTAGGTTTGATATGAAATGCATCATATATGATTAGTATGGATGGTAAAATTTTTCAGCTTTAATGACTTGTTTATCCTAGAAATCATATTTTGCAAAATATTTAAAATGGAAGTTGTGATTTGGACTTTAAAAAATTAAGAAGAGTTTAATAGAAAATTTTGAATATCAGTACAAGGTGCATTATGGATCTGAAGGGCATGCTCACTGAAAATCGACCATTCCGAAAATCGATAAAAATGACAAATATTTCGATAAACATTGCTAAAACCAGATGATATTTGATAAAAATCGAACAAACTAAAAAACATAATATCGAAATACAAAATCGATAGTTACATCGAGTTTGTCACAAAGTACATCATCAAAAGTCAGTTAATATCTTTTTGAGATGTAAGAAAGTGTCGATATAAGCTATGTGAACTATCGTTGAAGAACGATACCGTCATATATTAAGCTCGAAGAAATATGTAAAAAATCAAAAGAAACCAAAAATTATCGACTCTACAAGTTCGTCAAAAAGTACTAGAAAGTCATGAGAAGTTAGTAACTATCAAAACCTGAACTCACTTAAAAATATTAATTGAGTTTAATTAAAAAATTAAACCCAAACTTAATTACATTAATTATCCGTGCATAAACTAGGTCACCAGCGCCTGTGAGAGTCTGCCGTAGAAGAGACTTCCTGCATCAAATCGCACTACCTTTCTCACACAAAGGACGATATACAGGCAGATAAGCAAAGAGTAACTGCACATTTGTGGCAACTGGCTTTTAACGTTACGACCACAAGCACTTCGGCGCCACTTCAGTTGTCAATGTCAATGATTTACTGCTAAATTTTTGCTCTCAGCCCATTCACAGGCAATGCAAATGCAAAACTATGTATGTTTATGTTGTAAATAGCAAGTAGAAGATAAAAGTAGTTTGAGTGTAAACTTTTTCATAGCACATTAACAGCAGCTTTGGCATGTGGCAAGGCATAGTCAGGTAGGAGCAACAAATCATGCAAGGCCGCGTAAGTACAGAGTGGCCTTGATGGAGAGGACTCGTGCGGATGAAAGGCGAATTGTCTTATCGTTGCTATGGGCACATGTGTTTGTTGCTGTCTGGATGTTGGTTTATTAGAAATTGAAAGTGTCGCATGACCAATCTTATCAGCACTTTAGGAAATTACTTGAAAAAGTTTGCTTCAACAAATGAAAGTGATGGCGCATTCTATTGACTAAAAAGTATGGAGCAGTGAAAAGAAGAAAGAAAATTGTTGCAAAGACAAACCACTGCAACTGCTAGGGGAATGGGCTATAAAAATATAGGAGAAATGGGAAATGAAATATCAACATAGACCAGAAAATCAGAAATTTTTAAAACTTTGAAATTATGGGAAAATAACGCTAAAAAAGGATGCTATTCAATAAAATCGATAAAAAAATTTTAAATCCAGTGAAATATAATGATAAAAGTGATAGAGTAATCAGCAGTAAAAATATTGAAGAAGTAGAACAGAAAGCCACAACATATTTTTAAAGCTTTGAAATGATGTGTAACTATCGATAAAAAAACTACTCTAATAAAATCGATAAAAAATAAACTATATTTATGTATTATTTTGATAACAATTGATAAACATCGATACAAATCGAAAAGAAAATCATCGAAAAAATCGAAATGAAAATCATTAATTTCATAATAACATATCGATTAGTAAATTGTATATGCTCTACTAAAATCGATAAAATAATCGATATTTTCTTTCTATTAATATTTATAGCTGTAATAAATGGAAAAAACGTATGCCGATAACAATAGGAAAAACTATCGAACGAATCCAACGAACATATTTAGAAGTTTGTAAATATCGAGAGCTCTATTGATAGAAATCGATATTAGCATACTAGATTACTTAACTCAAATACGATAAAAAAATTATAATAACGAACGAAATAGAAACAAGTCTGGCAAAATTAAAAAAAAATAGTATATATCGATATAAAATACCGGTATACATCGATATTTGTGTATATTAATCGAATCAAATGGAAAAAAACGATAATTTAATCGATTCGAATGAAAGAAAATGATAATTTAATCGAGTCAAATGCAGAAATCGATAATTTAATCGAGTAAAATAAAAAAAGAACGATAATCTAATCGAGTTAAATGTAAGAAATCGATAATTTAATCGAGTAAAGTGAAAGAAATCGATAATTTTATCGAGTCAAATGGAAAAAAACGATAGCTTAATCGAGTCAAATGAGAAAAATCGATAATTTAATCGAGTCAAATGGAAGAAAACGATAACGAAAAAAAAAAAAAATAGATCAGAAAACTTAAAATGCGTAAATATTAATAAATAGACCTCGAATAAAATCAGAATAACGTATGTTGCTGTTGTTTTTTTAACGATAAACAATGGATTAAAAATATTACCTACTTGCTGCTGAATCCGTTTTTCTTACAATCATACGAAAATCGAAAATCGCGGATATTCATATTAAGCTCTGCTAACCGCAAAAAGTAGTTATTGACACTAAAAGGTGCCTCTCCCGTTCCATTGAAGTCTCTGCTATCTGCAATCTGCAAATAGCGCATTTAGCTTCATACAAATTTGCTAACTAAGTTAGGTTGTGCTACTTACGAGTACTTCTCTTGCACACCTTACCCTATTCTCGCTTTCCCTCATTAACCTTTCTGTGCTTGCGCGGCACTGCTGCCAAAGCCCACTCAATTGATATTCATTTAAATTTCTTTTTATAGCTTTTATTCAATCCATAGCTTTTTGTTGTATTTGCAATTTTTAAAAAACAAAAGGTAATACAATTAACGACCTTCGTGCATGCCCAACAAAGAGGTTACGCTTAGTCGGGGATTACCAAAAGAAACGACACAGAGCGGACGCTTTGAGTGAGACAAGTGGGATTACTGATAAAAAAAAAAAAAACAGAAAAAAAAAGAATGGCACAGGTGTGCGTGGCTAGAAAAAAGCAATTATCTAGACTGCAGTTAACAGTCGATTTGAATTGCACTCAAAGTTGGAAGTTGGCTGTAAGGTAAAGAAGAACAAAAGAGATTCAAATTTTTGTGTCAAAAACTTTGACAATTTTAAGAACTTTTTTGAGGAGGCATTAGGAAATAAGCGAGAAAAAAAAATTAAAAAAATACAAAAAAAATTAATAAAAATGTATGAGTTACTTTTTTTTGGAAAGTTTGCATGCCCATAGTTCGCTTTTACTGGCGCGAGATGTTGGTAGAAAATATTGGTAACCCTATAGCGCAGAAGGTGGTTGTGGTTTTATGCTTTGGGTGGTGAAATTAGTTACATAAATGAAGCAGTATTTTTATCATCTTTGGCAAAGTTTAAGTGAATTCGACAACACGCCCTACAAACAACAAAAACAACAACAGCTTTTTTCTATTTTCTATATTAAAAATTCCAAATTAGGCAGCATCTGGCGAAATGATCTCTTTTAATACCTTGCCAGCATTTTTTTTTTTTTAGAGAACAACTTTTTTCGGCATTGCGCCATCTTCAGTGTGATTTTTAATTTTTATCTCTCTCTACCATTGTCTGTTTTTATAGGTTGTATGCACCGGCGCAATTAACGCCAATTTATCTGCATGGCGGTTTGGGTGTATAAGGCAATGCATACAGATAAAGCTTTACATAAAATGCCACTGAAGATGGCACGAGGCTAAAATGTGCCCAGAATTGTCAGAAACCTATACCAGCTTACATCGAAATTCCTCGTTTCAAAGCTTTACAGCAACCTTGTAGCTCAATCAAGGCGTCGCATTCTTGTCACCATCTATTCTTAGAAAATATTTTCAAAAAGCTCTCTATTTTAGAATTTGGTTCAAGAATGTTCTACTTTGGAATGTATTTTAAAATTACTCTCTCTACACTGGGTTTAAAAATTTCTACATTTCAATCTACATACTTTCAATAACAGTTAACACTCCACGCTAAAATAATTGCAAACATTTTTTAAAAACTTTCCACTCATTGCCATTAACTTCATGCCTCTGTCCCACCCTACATACTTGTGCAAAGTTTTGCGCGTTTTTTTATCACTTTTTTTTGGCGTTATTGTAAATTTTAAACTTTTACTGCCAATCACTTGTTTGGCTTTTATTAATATGTATTTTTAAGTAGTTTCATCTTGTTGACGCTTTTGCGATTTTTTTTATTTTTTTTCTCTGAACTTCTCAAATTGGGCCGGATGCGTTTTGGTGGTGGAAAAGTTTGAAAGAATTTTTTTTGTTTCGATTTGATTAGTTTTATTTCAAAATGTAAATTCTTAAGCCACAAAAGTTTATATTTAACTTTTTAGATGGTTAATTTTGCAAATACCTATTGAGCTTAAATTTAAAATAAAAGTTGTTTGTGTAGGTAAAGTAAACAAGTTTGGTTTTGGGAAAATGAAAGCGTGTTAAATAGGTAAATTGAAGTTTTAGTTTTTTGTGCGATAAATGGGAGAGAAGTACTGGCTTTGAAATATTCAGTGTACTAAATTTTTTTTTATAACTTTGACCAGCTCAAGACCGGAAATTTCTTTCGTATTTGAAAAAATAAAAAATAAATAAATGAACCTTGTCAGCTTTTGAATAGCATTTGCTTTTACCACGCGCTACGGAGTAATCCTCCCCCCGAGTTGATAATTAAAATTATTATCGATTTTTTTTTTATTATTTTACAAAATTAAAAAGAAATAATTAAAACCTCTTGTTAATGCTTCCACTTGGTCTCTAGTCTGCCTCTGGCCTCAGGTATATAGTAGATCCTGAGCTTTCATCTATCGCCTCTTTGTTCTCTCGTCTTTGGTCCATTTTCACTCTTGCCTGGTATTTTCTTTCTGGTGTCTGCCCCCTATTGACTAATTTCTAGTCCCTATTTACCCTAATCTGATATCTGCGCCCATCCGTATTTAATAGTGGTTGACCTTACCTCTTTGATTTCTGGTACACGGTTCCTGATTTATGACGTCTTTTCGCTCTTCTCTGGTCTGCTCGATTCAGTTATTGTTGTTATTTTTAGCGACAAAAAAACTCCTCGGAGGATTTGACGAAAGTGAAAGGCTTTTGCCTGATATAAGCGATATGGTTTGGCCAGTGGAGCCTTGATGGTAACTGGTCTTTGAACTATATGTCCTCGGTCTTCTACAAATCCCATCTGCACTCCGTCCAATATATACACATTTTTGGTTTCCTATCTGGTCCATATTTAGTCCATTTTAAACCCTCGTCTATAATTTCTAGTATACGGTATCTGACATCCGATGTCCTATGTCGTTTCTTTGGTTTGTCGTCTGTTTGATTCCTGGTCTCCGCTATGTAGTCTCTAAGATTTGTGCTCAGCTCATCTTGTTTTAGTTTTTGAGAGTATATCTTTGGTCTACTTGATGAAGCTTCGTACAACAGTCAATGGTTGCATGGTGAGCCCGTAAACATGAAAACTTAAAACGAATTAATTTCGAGTTAAGAACAAAGCGCGCAAAATCTGCAGTTCTTTGCAAGTATAATCCCCATACAAATCTAATAAATTTAGTTATTATCAAGTAAAAAGAACAACAATAACAAAAGCAAAATCTGTGCCAAAATTGAGTTGCCCAACAATAACATTGTTCAGTTGCACGTCTGTCTGTTTTACGTTTAAACCAAAAATCGCTATGTTCACGGCAAACTCACAAAAGGTGTATCAAGTTACCAACTACATAGTGTTGTTGTTGTAGAAGCAACAGCATAAAATTTACTTAATTACCATTGGGAAAGCTTTAAATGACCTTAAGGGAGTTGACTAGCCGTAGCTGAGCTGCTGCCAACTAAAAGGTATAAAATGTAATGTGAAGCGAAAGTGTTGCATATTTACAGGCGCACAGGCAGCCTTAGCCGAATGGCCAGTAAAAGCACGATAAATAGTATTTATATGCTGTGGTAATAACTCGTTAGTTATGCGTTGACTCTTAAACAACATTTTACAATCACAAATGAAAACTTTTACTTTTGCTCTTATTTAGCTTAAACCATGCTACTGTTTAACTTAAATGCTTACATAAGTCAAGTGAAGAAAATGTTCGAGAGTTTTAGAGCTTTCAACAAATTTACTGTGTATAGAATTTACAAAATTTATATTCTACATGGCATGGCGCACTCTTATTTCATTGTCTTCATTTCCGTTTACATTATTTTCAATTATACTTTATCACTAATTCAGCTTCTGCTTCTTCCTTTTTTTTGCAGTTGCAAGTCTTCGATGCTAACAAAGATGGACGTTTGCAGCTTTCCGAAATGGCCAAGTAAGTAAACACGTACACACAAGTGCATGAGGGGTTGTGCGAGCTGTCTGTTATTGTTGTTGTTTGTGCGAGAATATTTGGCTAGGTTAAAGTGTTTTTATACCATTATAAATATGAAATGGTCCGATATTTGTGAGATTGAGAGGAAAGAATGTTTTATATTTTAGCTTCTATAATAGATTTTTTCGATAAAAGAGGGGTTTCGGTCCAAATTCAAAAGTCATATTTTTCAAAAACTGGATAAAATATGTCCTCGCACTCAAAATTTCATAAACTACTAATCCAATACTATAAAATAATTATAGTATTAAAGTAATAAAATAATAAAATAATAATATTTTGTTTTTTATTTATGACAATTATAACTTTTTTTTTAATTGGTATTGATTATCTTAATTGAAACTAGTCGAAAAAATATCTTAATTAAAAAATAAAAAAATATTAAATATAAAAAATCTAAATTAATCAAAAATAATAATTTAAAAAAAAATTAAAAATAGAAAAAAATTTAATTAAAAAAAAAAAATAAAACTAATAAAAAAAATAGAAAAAAATTTTAAATTATCAAAAGAAACTAAAAGTAGTCAAAAAAATATCTTAATTTATAAAATAAAAAAGTTAAATATGTATACAAAAATCTAAAAATTTAAAATTATCAAAAGAAAAACCCAAAAAAATATCTAAATTAATCAAAAAATAATTAAAAGTAGAAAAAAAAATTTTAAACTATCAAAAGAAATTAAAACTCAAAAGAAAATTGAAAAAAAAAAATATCTAAATTAATCAAAAAATACTTTCTACTTAAAAAATAATAATAGTTTTTCGAAAAATAAAATTTTTTTTATTAATAACTTTTTTTGTTATTAAAAGTTGTGAAATGAGTTGAAACTGATAATATCAGGGACGACGCTAGATTTTCTCATACAATTTTTAGAAAACATTTCTGAAGGCATATTTGCTTTGTTTCCAGTGATGAGATAATTTTATAATCCCACTCAAGCATACTTTTAGGCGTTTTTTTCCTGCAGACATTTTTATAGTTAGACCCTTAAAAGATTTTTCGCTATAAAACCAAAGACTCTTTTCGCAGAAATTGTGTACTACTTAGACCGCACAATTGGCTACAACTAAGCGCATAAACTGCAACGAATAATTTTGAAGTTTTATTCAAAGCGCCCAAAAGTATGCACTAAACAGGATTAAAATAAAAATTAATATTGCAGTGTAGAGAATTCATTTTTGGTTTTTTATCATTAGCGATTTGCAGAAAATGAAAACTAACAAATCGTATAATTTATATATATGTATTTTAAGCAATTTTTAAATAATTCGCTTAATTCTGTGATACTTTCATCACTTCTTTCTCAAATGCTATGTTAATCACTGCCTTTCATTTTCCCCCACTTCATCTCTTTTTGAGCATTTCCGTCGCACTACTTCAAGTTAAGTTGCTATCAAGCATCTGTGTTTTTTTTTAGATAACATTCAAAGTTTTTCCTTTTACAATTTCCCGCTGCATATTTATTGCTGTTTGACGTGTTTATTTTCACTCATTACAGATTGCTTCCGGTCAAAGAGAATTTTCTCACTCGTCAAGTATTCAAGGTAAGTGTGTTGCTATTGCTTTCATAAACTCAAAAAAAGGAATGAACGCAACCTTTCCGATTTTAAATTGATGTCCTAAGATACGCATAAACTTATATAAATATATACACACTAATACAACAACAACAAAAAAACAAAACTGTCAGTAATAAAATATTAGGAAGTAATACACAAAAGCCCTTTTTGTTAGTTATCTTTTTAAGTTGAAAATGAAAGTGAAAGTTGATAAAGCAACTGAACGGTTTCAAAAGCTCGTTTAGCTATCGATTTCATTAAAATTTAAGCTGAAAGTAAATGAAAACAAAACAAACATAACGCGCTGGTAGGTAAAGATTTTAATCGAGATTACTTTTACAGTTTACTTTTCTTTTTATTTAGGCATATAGATTGTGTTAGGTTTCTTTGAAATCTTGCTTTACAAACTAAATAAAAGTAAAGGATCGTTTTTATTTATTTTTCATAAAATTTCATGGTAAACAAAAATGTATATAAATACACTTAGTTTTTAATATTCATTATTGCCAACTTTCGCCTGCTTTTTTTTAGAGTTAAGTCATGCAAAATATACATTTTTATACCCAGTTGTGCTAAGCAAATAGAATAAAATAGATTGAAATATTTAAAGAATGTAGAATATTTGGTTTAAAATTAATTTATAATTGCTTATAAAGTATTTGTATGGAAAATGGGGGAAAATCGAGGAATAGCCAAGTCCAAGGATATTTTTCGAAAATTCAAAAATGTGATTATTTCTAATGAAGGTAAACACTTTCTTACTATTTATAAAAATATTCTCAGCCAAATTATATTTCCACCAGTGTACAAAAAAAAATTAAAAAAAAAATATGTCCGTGCTCTAAAATGGGATTTGAACTTAAGCCACATTCTCTACTAAGCACCTTTACCTCAATATTTCACAATTGGGTATATAATTTTCCACTTCATGTGCACTTTGTGTGCCTTACTTGTTTTTATTTACTTTTAATTTTCATTGAGTTAGCTTATGAAATCCATTTGGTCGCACTTTCAATTAATATTCCAGCTCGGTAAAAATTAATTAGCAGTGTGCCTAAAAGCTGCTACGGAAATGGAGATTTATTTTTACGCGCATACAAGCGTGAACAATTCAAATTTTCGCGGATTTTAAGAGAAAACATACAAGTTTAAGCAATCATATTCCAACTTCTTTGCAAATACAAATTTAAATGTGACAAATGGTAACTTTCCTTTCAATCGGTGGGAAACTTTTGGAAATCAATTATCATTATACGCTGCATACTTTTGGGAACTGTGATTTTCCATACAAATTAGACCAAGTGGAAATAACGCTATAATTTAATCTACCAAATGTCTTACCACCTACTAGTGGTATAAACTCGTATTCAAACTCTATTAGAATTCTTCGAAAGACCAACAGCAAGTGCCTAAAATTATGCCGCAACCTACATGGAGTAGGAGTTTACCGAAAAAGTGAATCATTTTAAAGTAAATCATCCAGTTTTTTAGCTTAGGAAACTCTCTGGTTATCCATATTTTTACTCATTGGTGATAACCGATTTGCATGGGCATTGAGGGTTGGTGTTTAGACAGTCTGCTTGTAGGTATAAATAAATCGAGCATATTTTTAGGCTCAAACATTTAACGACCTGACCTCACTTGCCTGCTCTTCTTATTTATTATTGCTTGCAGCTTTGTTGGCTTATCTTACGATCGCTAACTTTTTTTTTGCAAATTCTCGCTCTACATAAAAATGCTAAATTAGAGTTGCAAACTATATTCAAAGTGCTATTTAGCTTTTGTGAAACTTTGATTTCAACTATTTCTTATTCTTCTTCTGCAAACAATTGAAATTTGTCAAATTGAACTCTCAAATGTATGTTTTTATATTTGAATAGTTTTTATCTAAAAGCTACTTAAATATAGAATCTACCATGCAATCGTTAAGTTAGACATTTTTCAATTTATGTGTGTTGAAAATTTTATCGATTGGTGGTTTTCGAATAGATTTCATAGATACGAAAGAGTCGCAACCAAATTCCGCAACAGAGATAGTAGAAGTGCAGAATTATAAGAAAACATTTAACTAAACATAAATAATTAATTTGATAGCATCAGAAATGCTTGTTTCATACGTAGAGTTCGAATTGTCAGAAAAAAAGCGCCTAAAAGTATGCAATATAATATGTACAAGCAAAGTTAGTGTTGGGTTTAAGAGAAGACTGTTTCCGCGTTTTAGCCCTCAATTGAGGCAATAGGATTTTTTCCACCTATTTAAATGAAGATATAACATATAGAATACAACATATAATTATATGCATTATAATTTGTAAGGTTTAGCCAGAATTTGCCCGTTTTGCGTTCTTTTACAAACATGTTATCTAAGAAGCGCCCGATTTAAGAATGCACATGCATATTGTGGTCCCTCATAAAGTGACTTAATTTATCGGCTCCCGCTTTTTTAATTTTTGCTTTTGTAAATCTTGCCCAAATTTGTCCATTTTTTGTTCCGCTTAAAAAAATTCTACATACCAAAATAAAATTTTAATACACCGCTGCTGGAAGTTTCTATCATCGCCATTTCGGTGCATTAAAACAATTCTTTTCTTTAAAAAAAAAAATGCTTTTACCATAATCTACAGTTTTTATATGGAAAGAAATTCAAGCACATTCTATTTTAAAGGGCTGGTAACGTTTCTTTACATTTGGATGATGTTTTTTTTTACATCGGATGAGTTCTCATTGGATCGGATGAGATGTCTTTGCTTCGGACGAGAAAAGTCTGTACTCGTTTTACATATGTACGTTGAGTAGCAGTTATCGAGTACTTTCCTTCGATACTTTTTTTAATCGATTATTTTTTCCGAAAATTGAAATGAGTGCAGGTAATGAGTACATGGCGGTACATGTCGTGAAACTGCCGTTTCTTGAGACAACAATTGCAAACTTTTTCGTGAATTTTGCTATTTTGGAATTTTTTTTTATTCGATAAAAACGTTCGGCTGTGTAATCAGACCTTTCATTTTCTGTTATTTTAAGATTATTGTGATGATGTATGGTATGGCTCCCATCAGAAGCTAGAATAAGTACCGGAGTGTACCGAACAATTGTCTTGCTAAGAAGTGTTTTTACTATTGCTATCACCAACAACAACAATAACAATATTTATGGGCTGCTCATTCAATCCATCACAGCAGTGTACTTTGGAGAATTTGTATTTACACTTTGCACATTCACCAAAATGATAAAACTTAAATGTGCGAGAATGTTACTGCATTACAGCATAGAAAAGCTTTTCGGCACACCTCAAAAGACTCACGAATGCAATTAATTTTGCTGCAGAAAATGTGCGCGGATGTGTGTTTTCTAAGTGCACTGTGCCATTAGCAGCGAAATTTCTGAAAAATTAAGGTAGAATATTTCTCTTAATGTCAAGCTGCTGCACATCCATTTGTGCAAGGGCAATAAAACATTAAAGCACCAAAGCACCCAGCTGCTGCGCCTGCAAGTATGCAACCATATAAAATGTAAGCGCATTTCACAAGAAAGTTGTTGTTTTTGCCGCTGAGGTAGCAGAAAAGGAAAACGTGGTATAATAACACAAATTACATAGTTCACTGCTTACGCTCGAAAATTAAGATTTATTTAGAGAAATGTCAACAAAACAATTATTTTTAATATTCTGCTTGGAGGAGATAAGCAAAGGATATACAACAGCAACAGCAAAAACCACAGGAACTAAACTCACAATAACAGTGGAAGTAACGAGAGCAGTCGCATTAAGAGCAACAACCACAGCTAAAATAAAGCGTGTTCTAAAAAAACAACAACAAAAACAACTTCACAAAGTGTGAGCGCATTTCAATTTACAGTTACGTTTCAAATGACCAGAAATTTGTATAAAACTCTCTTTCCAGCATAGAGATCAACACTTAAATGCAATTTTGTAGCGCTTATAAATATTTAATGCTTAATGTCTGACAGTTTTTATGATGGCGGGAATTTAAGTGCGTGACTTTTTGTGTCTTTCGAAGATCGCATTTAATTTAACGATGACATTAACGCTGGATTTGGAAAAAAAAAAAAAATGGTGTGAAGAATTATGCATACATACACATTATTGCAGTAATATAAGCTGAAATTGAATTTTAAGAATTTTTGTCAATTTGTCTGTATGTTTGTTCGCGCATCACTCAAAAACTTTTGCATAGATATGAATGAAATTTTTAGCAAAATATTGCTAGAAGTCCCACCTTGAGTTTCGGATACATTCTACATCACGTAAATATATATTTTTATCTGTACACAGTAGTGGCAATAAAAGTTGGGACGAACATTTTTTAGAAATAAAGTGAAATTTTTAGAAATATAGATCTAAAATGAAATAGCTTTAATGACTTACCTTATAATATTGTAAAGTTTGCAAAATTTTAAAAACTCTGTAAAGAAACAAAATTTTTACAAAAAAAAACATTATTTTCAAACTTTTTTACTGTTCTGAGTTGTAAAACGAACTAAACGCTATTTTACTTAAAAAAAACTAATTTTATATGTATACGTAGATTTGTTGAATTGAAATAAGTAGAGAAAGTTTTTGAGCAAAAAATTTTGGATTTTTAAAAAACCTTCCATAAATTTCAAAATATTTTTATACGCTTTCGAAAATAATAATTAAAAATGGTTGCTGTTATATTTTCCGCTCTTTCTAGAGTTTTTGTTCTAAACTCATTGATTTAAAGCCACAAACGCAATCTCCAAAATTTCAAAAAGTATACAAATCTTGCAAATTATGTTTTCATAATTTTTTTCAGATTCGCAAAAATTTTGAAGGTTCTGTCAAAATATAAGAAAGTTTAAGATTTTTCCCACATCGCCAAAAACATATTTCAAAAACGTTGAACACTTTTTCAAAATAAAAAAAAAATTTTCAAAATTACTCAAAATCCAAAAAAATTTGTGGTTTGTTTTTTAAATATTTTGGAACCATCAGTTTCCTAGCTCATACATTTTTTCTGTAAAAAAGACTTTTTCGAAAAAAAAAAAAATTTAAAAAATTCACCAAAAAATTTTGAGAACTTTTTTTAAACACTTAAGGAAATTTTTTTTTTAAATCGTGTGGAATCATCAATATTTTTCGAAAACATTACAAATTTCTGTCGATGTTACACTTAGCATATAAAATATGAAAAAAACCTTGCCCGCCTCTTTAAAGAAACTTTGCGTACCGAATTTCCGCCATTTTTATACCTTAAGCCGTTTACAAGGTATCGCTTTCACAAGCTTAAGAATAGCCATGAATTCATTGAACCCCCATTCTTACTACTTTTGGCACCGCATTGGGTACTCATTCGCGGTTCTTTTCGTTTTGACTCTTATTGAGTTGTCCAAACTAGGTTCTGTGGTTCCGTGCAGCAATAAATATAATAGAGAAGTGGGCGTACATTGGCATCACTCAGCGCAAAAAAAGAGCGTGAGAGCAAAAAAAAAAACCAGCTGAGCTGTCTTAACAAAGTCATTAACAGCACTAGAAAAGTAATAAAAGCAACGACAATATAAAACAACAATGTTTGCACATTAATTTTCTGGACACGGGCATGGCAATGTGTTGGCTATCAATTCAATAATTGTACTTACAGAGAGTGACACATAATACATCTAATTCAATGGAGTTCCATTTTAATTCATTCCACTTCAAATTGTGTAGCATACTTAGTGGAGCGGAGAGAGAGTGAGAGAGAGATAGATAAGAGGTCCGAAGAGAATGGAGTCAAAATACCGTAACTGTTTGGTTAGTAAGAGGACCAGTCCAGCACTCTTTCGTGTATAAATGGGTACAATTTTTCTTAGCTTAAAAAAGGCCAAACAAATAATGTACAAAACAAGCAAAGGTCAAGTGAGTGGTATAATCAAGCCAATAATTCAAAACCGCAACTGACAATACCAAAGAGAAATTTAGCAAACACAAAAGTTCCAAACTTTGTTATTGCAAAATTTATTATTACAAAAATTTTAGTTTTTTTTTTTTTTTGAAAAAATTTATTGTCCTAAAATTGTTTGTTGTAAAACGTATTTTTGTGAAATTTTGTTGTAAAATTTATTCAAATTTATTGCTTTGACTATCTGCACAAAAAGCAAAGGTCACAAATGTCTACTTTCGACAACCATTCACTATATTGTCCTCCAAATTGTGGCTGCTGCAACAACAACGAACAAAGCGAGCCATAACAAATGTGCACCATGATAATATGCCACTCGAGATCTTTACAAATGAATATTTACAATTTCCAGTATGAGCAAGTGCGGCCGACTGGTCATTAAACATTTCAGCGCATGCTGACAGCTGCTTTACGAACGCTCTGCGGCAACAAACAACATAAATATTGCCTAGCGAAATAAATGAGCCAAGTCGGATTTATCATAAACAAACAACAAATTTAAAGGCAAAAGTTATTTCTAAGCTGAAAGTTGTGTGTTGAGTTTTATAGTTAAGTTTTGGGTTGTTTTTGTTTTTGTTTTTTATTTTGCTTGACTTTTGACATTCTTAATTGAGTTTATCTGCTTAAAAATTATAGTATATTAGAAAAATTGCATAAAGAAGAGAGTGATGAAATATGATTTATAAGGAGTTACAAATGGTTTAATTTGAATATTCGTTTAGTTCAAAATATTCATAAAAAGTTTTTTTTTTTTTAAATTTAATTATTATGAAATATACCGAAAAGTAAAATACCAAACAACATGTGTAAAAAAATTACCTAAAATCGTCACAATTTCGGATAGCCTTGAGAGTTGACCTTTGTTGGACTAGAATTTATTAGGCTACAAAACTGCATACTCAAAAATAATTTCGAAATTTTTGCTTCAAATTTGAAAATTCTCCACACGTTTTTGAAAATTTCCAAAAAATTTTATAAAATTTTATTGCTTGAAAAATATATTGGAACAGATGTTTGCATCATTTACCGTACTTTGGAAAAAAAAATTACTTTTGAAAAAGGTGGCAGCTGCTTTCATACTTCACACACAAGAGCAGGCCTTGAAATTAAAACTGTTAATAGTTGGCAACGCTTTTTTTTTAAATGATCACTACCATCTAACACAACCTTTTATACTACACACCAAATTTAAATAAACTAAACAAACAAAAAAGTAATTTTTAAACATCTGGCAACGCTTTTTTATTCAAAAAAGGTGGCAACTTTATACACATTTTTTCTTAATAAAAGCTTATATAGTTTTAAAAAACTACTGGTTTTTGTTAAAACGTCAATATTAATTCCCGTCTATTAACTTATTGAGTTTACACACGTATTTATGAGGAAATAATTTCCACGGAGTTGCCACTTTATTCAAAACTAAATCGAAATAAGCGTAATTTTTTTTTTCAACATATTAATATAGCACAAACCTTTCAAGAATGTAAGAATTAATTAATATTTCATGCTGACTCGAAATTAGTAACATTCATTTGATAGAGTTGCCATTTATTTTCAAGTTTGAACTACACATTGTGCACGAAAAAGTGTAATTTTGTTTTATAGAAATTTTTAAGTAGAATGGTTTTTTAGAATATTTTTTTCATAAGTTTTTTGAAGTAGAGTTGTTGGGAGTTTGAAGGTTCAAATCAATATGCCACTACAAAGTTGATAAAAAAAAAATTGGGAAAAATATTTTCAGAGAGAGTGTTGCCACATTTAGCCACTTCATTTTAAAAATTTTGTTCAACAATTTTTTGCAAAACGTTAAAATTTAATAAAAAGCAATATTTTGAATTTCTTCGAAGTTTTTTGTTTCTGCTCGTAGCATTTGCCGTAAGCGAATTCTAGGCTTGAATAAGAAACATATATTTAAAAGCAGTACTAAGTTTCTGTAAGAGTAGCCTTTTGGAGTCAGTGTCTGATTTAAGTCACAGTGACTTTTCTGGTGTTGTATTTCATCTCTAGCTATAAGAATAATTGACAAATTAAACAAAATTTTAGAATTTTTGATTTTTTCTGCATTTGCTTGGTAACACCAATTCAAAACATTTTTACAACGAAACTAACTTTATTTTTATATGAAATTAACAAATATATTTTAGCTGAAGAAATTTTCCTAGCACCTAGAAGCACCAATTGTACAATTTTCAGTGGCACCCATCGGAGATAAGTCACGATTTGTTTATGCCATTTTTCTCTTTCACACCCACATGACAGCCCGTATCATTAGCAGAAATTGCGTAAATCAAGATAACAACTACCGAAATTGTATTTGCTGTCTGCGCGTTTTACTATCAGCTTGCATGTGTGCTTAATCTTTTAGGCACCCTTAAAGTATGCAATAAATTACGCAAAACTTATACCTGTGTTGGCAGTTAAAAATTACGTTTTCCCCATTTGTACAAACGCAAATCAATGTGGCCAAATATAAATTGCAGAAGAAATGGAATCATACATTTTTCCATTGGAAATTTTCTACTTGAAATTGCTCAAAAGTATTTTTGCTCGAAAATTCTTCCCATACCTATGGAAGTCACTTCTGGCGCAAACGCTTACCCAAGCTAATCAAACAGGTGTCAATTTCTTATTCAAAGAAAGAAAATTCAACGTACATAAAAGGTGTGAAGCATATCTCTCATGGTTTTTTCTTTTTCTACTACCAAATTGCGCACATTTGCAGCTAACATTTGGTGTGTGCGTTGGTTGCGAGTTTCGTACATTTTTGATGCAACGCAACGTTTGTTAGCAGGTGGGGTGTGCTTGCAACTAAAACCAACAATTGCATGCAAGGGCGTGTCATTTATGTTTGTACGACCACCACAAATACAAACACCTAACACACATACAAACATTTGATAAACAAAAATGCTGCAAAACAGTTGGTTGATCACGAGTCATGTTCTATTGCATTGTAGCGGGTGTGACATAGTCAGTGTTTGCTAACGGAATTGTATTGAGCACGAAGTACCTAAGCAACACATAGCAAATAACAGTGAAATAAATAGAAGTTGTAAAATCAAATAGCTCACTGTCAAATTAACGTAGGATGTTCGACATGTCCCAGCAGTAGAGCGATTGTGGGTGGAATGGTGAAATGGAAAAAGTAATTGAATGACAAGAAATAGAAAGTGAAGTAACAATTTAAGAATTGAAGCTGTTTTATTAAAAGGATGCTTGCAACAAAAAATGAATCAAATTTGATTGGTGTAGGTATAGTGAGTTTCATAACTATAGCACAATTAGAATTGACCTATCAGTTTCATTTCAACAGCTTTGTATTAGAATTATATATTTTGAAGTTGTTTTAATATGCATTCTAAACTGTGTGCGTATCTTTAAAAATTTCAAAAAAAAAGTGTTGGAAATTTTTGAAAAAGTTTTGAAAATTTTCGAAAAATTTTGAAATAGTTTATAGGAGAAAATCGAAAATAAATATTAACAGTCCACCAAATTCTAGTATAAAAAAGTAAAAATTTGAAGTTTAAAAAGCGCATCGGGTTTTTAGCATATTTTATTGGAGTCATCTTTAAAAATTTCAAAAAATTTTTGACAGTTTTCTAAAAAGTTTTGAAAATTTTGGAAAAATTTTGAAATAGTATAAATAAAGATTAACAGTCCAGCAAATTTTAGTATAAAAAAGTAAATATTTAAATTTTTGAAAATTTTCGAAAATTTTTGAAATAGTATAAATAAAGATTAACAGCCCAGCAAATTTTACTATAAAATATAGTTTTTAGCGTATTTTTTTGGTGTTATTTTAAGGGTTTTCCACATAGAAATAAAAATTTTTTATGCACTACATACTTATACATGGAGATTAAAAAAATTCTAAAAAAATGTTTACTTTGTCAATTATTCTTATAGCTATAGATGAGATACAAAACAAGAAAAGTCACGATTACATATAAAAATCAGGCACAGCCTTCGAAGGGCTACGCTTCCAGAAAAAGCACAGCTGTCTAAAAAATTAACACTGCTGTTAAATATTCGTTTCTTATCCAAGCCTAGAATTTACTTTCGTTATGTTATGAGTGGGAACAATTTTGAATAAAAAAAAAAATGCAAACTATTTCCTTTTATAAAATTAGAAAATTTTGTTAAAATTCGTTTAATACAATTTTTACAGTGCAGTGTATTAATGTGGCAACACTCTCTGTAAACATTTTCCACACATTTTGTTATTTAAATTCACAAATTCACAACAACTCTTCTTCAAAAAATTTTTGAAACAGAATATTCTTAAAACCTTTCTGTTTAAAAATTTCCATAAGATCAGATTCAACTTTTTCTTGCAAAACTGTTAAAATTTTAAAATATCTGGCAACTCTATGAAATAAAGGTTTTTAAATTCAAATATGCGAACAATTTGTATTTATCACGAAAGCTCGCAGCTTACTGGCTACATATGTACATATATTGATATCTTGAAGTAAAAACTGCGCTATTGCCTTTTTCAATTAACTTTCGAAATAGGTGGCAACTCGCTTAGAAACGATTCCCTCATAAAAACTTGTGTAATCTTAATAAGTTAATAGTTTTGTATAAATATTGACGTTTTAACAAAAACTAGCACTTAATCAAAATTATAGAAGTTTTTATTAAGAAATAGTTTGTAGGGAGTTACCACCTTTTTGAACACGCCATCGGCTTTGAAAACGTAACCAGTGTGCTCGTATAATACAATGCGGGAGTCTTAGAATACAGCAACTCAAATCATTCGGCATTGAATAAAGTAGTTCGGGTAGCGGTTGTACATTAAAGTTTTAGTTTTATAAAAAAAAAGGGTTGCAATCTCTTTTGGTTTTCAAATTTGGGGTGTAGTATGAAAGGTCGTGGTAGATGGTAGTGATCATTTTTAAAAAAAGCGTTGCCAACTATTAACAGTTTTAATTTCAAGGGCCTGCTCTTGTGTAGGGGGTATGAAAGAAGCTGCCACCTTTTTCAAAAACGATTTTTTTTTACTTAAAGAGCGAAAAATGGTGCAAATATGTGTTATAATATATGTATATGTTTCAAGCAATAAGGTCTGTAACAAAATTTAATTTGAGACACCACACTGTCTTTTTAACGCCCACAGTATACACCTTTCAACAAAAAATCAGCCAAGCGAAACTCTTTCATTACATTTACATGCATTTTTACGTCATGCTAGCATATGTGCATACATATATACACATATTTACATATGCCAAAAAAATAAAGAAAACAACAAAGTCCATTGTAGAATAATATTCGAATTTTCGAGTTTTCCACCTCATAGCATTCCAGCGCAAAATCATTGAGATGATTTTCATTGTTATTGTGATTGCATGCCATCGAATAGCGGTGAACATCTGCTTTGCTATTGGAATTGGAAAAATTTACAAAAGTAGCTTTTAAAATGAAAGTCGTTACGCTTACGAATGTGACTGGAACAAATATTTTTGTGAATGTGACATTTGAATGTAACAATAAATGTAATAATACTCAAATAAATGGATGCTGCGTTGCTATTCAAATGAGCATTTGAGAGACTTAAACAAATTTGCTTGTTTTTTTTTTTTGTTTTTTTTTGTCAAACATTTTGGTTTTGAGTTGGTTTTATTGAATTGTAATGCTTGAAGGACAATTCACGTAATCTCCATTTTTACACATAATAAAATTTTATTTTAACCAGCCGATGAATGTATGTACGTAATGATATTATTGTTAGAGTTACAGGAGAGGGGAGTATTTATTGACGTAAAGGCAGAGAAAACAAAGGGTTTCCGAATTTGTTTCTATCACCCTTTGCAATTTTCAAAGATCAATGGTGGTAGATCTATTTTGGAATATATAATCCACTATTCTGTGCTATTTTATATTCTGCAGTTAAATGAGTACCTAATCATTCAACTAGTTGGTGAATCTAGTAAGATAATAAATGTACATACGATACAGTCGTTTTCTGCGATTTTCACAAATTTTGGTACCAATGAAATTATTTTAATAAAAACTATATGAAAACATATGGCAACGTCTATTACAAGAACTGTACATTTTGTTTTAAAATTTGCCAAGATTCAAAAAAATTCTATCAAAACTTTTCTAATTATTTTTACAGAGTTTTGGGAATTTTTTGAAGTAAGCATTTTTGTAAGCTATTAAATTTTATTATTTTTTTTATATAATAAGGTGTTCATAATTCGTGACACATTTTTTCGGAATTTTTTTTTTTTTTGAGACCTTTGTTTTTTCCTACAAACAAGTTTATGAATGCATTTATGTGCAAAAAAAGCCTCGTCTTAAAAAATTCGCCAAAAATCAGCAAAATGTGTCACGAGCTTAAGAATAACACTTTATTAAAATTCAATGATATACAGAACTGCATACTCCAAAAAAAATCTTTGGAAGAAAATGTTAGCTTTATTCAATTTTTTTTTGAATTAATTATTTTATGCTTTATTAGTACCACCAATATCAGCAGTTTTTTTTTTAGCTCGGTCATAGCTCAACTTTTACGCGATACTCATTGATGTTATTTCTCTGTTGGAAAGTGTAATAAGATCCTTTGACTTTATTTCTCTTCATGTATTATGATATGATTGTAAAATATTTAATGGTATGAATTCAAAATAAAAATCGCGCTTTTCCAAATTTTGGACTGTTCTACTTTTTTATATAATTTTAAAAATAATAACATTGGCTATTTTTAATTTTATCCTATCATAAATTGCAAAATTTGTAATTAAAAATCGCACAATTTTTAGTTGACATGCCACTATTTCGAATTGGTCTTAGGAAATAGCACCAATTACTAGACTACAAAAATTTTGCTGACTTTATTTCGCTTTTAAAACAAATATAACGCCAATTGAATTTACTTCACTGTGCATCAAAGTCAATTGACCTTATTTCCGTTGATGTTGTTACCTCTTAGCAAATAAATGTGTGTAAAGGAATCGATGTTTTACTTGAATTTATTTCACTGTGCAATAAAGTCAATTGACCTTATTTCCGTTGTTGTTTTTACCTGTTAGCAAATAATTATGTGTGAAGAAATTGATGATTTACTTGAATTCATTTCACTGTGCAATAAAATCAATTGACCTTATTTCCGCTGATGTTGTTACCTGTTAGCAAATTAATGTGTGTAAAGAAATCGATGTTTTACTTGAATATAGCTTTTAAAGAAACTACTCCAGCTCTCTACAAAATCTCTTTTAAAGACTAAATCCTACTCTCATCTTATCGAAGCACCCTTACAGAATTTTCAGAAACCTCCAAATTTACTATTAAAAAAAAAACCGGTTTTAATTTACTTTCAATGTCCATTGTTGGCATACCTTTCCAAAAGCATGTGAAATTATCTACTTTTGTGTCCAACATTTTTATGTCCTATGCCACAGACGGTCCATGTAATTACATTAAAAATAAAAAATAAATACATTTATTTAATGAGACACGTACGTGCAGCGCTGTACAATGAATTGACATACAATTTTTCACAACGTCAATTTGACACAACAACGCAATGCATTAGGTAACTAACAAAAAAAAAAAAAAAAATTGGAAGCAAAAACAAAACTCCACAAATTTCTCATACCCATAAGAGCAAAGTTTAATATGTTTTTGAGCGCAAAAATATGTCGAAAAATTAATCGCATTTCAGTAATGCAATAAAGCGTGCAAGCCATGCCCCCCTGCCATATTACATTTGCGCAAATTGGCATTTAACAAAATATGTGCACTGCGGTAATTTTTTGTTGGCATACATTTAGGCGCATGAGAGCGAGTGTGTTGTGAATGCTTGAGAAGATCCAAAAATGGCTTGCACAATAAAATATTTGGGTTTATTTTCTAGTCTAAAAATGTCTGCCTACTTCGTGTTTCTTCTTTGCTTGCTGCTTCTTCTTAAGCATCCTTCGAGTTGGCCGGTTGCCAATCGATGTATGTACAAAAGCTTCACGTGCAGTTACCATGCACAATGCCGTTGCCTACTTACAATCCAATGTACTACCAACAACAAAGTAGAATATTTAAGTGAAGATGAAGCGGAGCGTTGAATGTATACCCCGCTGCGCCATCACCGACGCAGAATATTTTAACCACTGTCTAACCGACCACATAATATAATACTATCACAACTGGGTATAAATAAATCTACACAACCTTCCATGCAAACTCCAAAGGAGAACCTTCAATATGCGCAACAACAACAACAAGAATTATCATTATCATTGCTCATTATTCATTGCTGCAGCGAAAAATCATTTCACTTTACTACATCATCGTGGCATTAGTTTTTAGCTGTTGCAATTAATGTTGTTGTTTTTATTGGGGTTTTTGTTGTTGTGCATCATTTATGTATGTAGTTGTTGTTGGTTGTCTTTTCTAGCATTTCGCTAGTTGCTCGCAAATATTCGTAATGCTCGTGTACATAAATTATGTGGTATTTTCCATTTTACAATTCGCATTTTGTAATCAGTTGCCAAACAACAACGATAACAACAAAAACAAGTATGACAATGATTACAAAAGCAACAACAACAATGGCGCAGTAGGAGAGAAGCCTCAAGTGCAGCTGCCGCAACGCGTCGACAAAATCGCATTGCAAATATTTACGCTTCACTTGATAGAGATATACATATGTACATATATGTACTAGAGCGAGATAGATATATGTGCGCATTAGGCATGCCGATGCCGCAAAGGTTTTTCAAGTGCAGAAAATCGAGGGATTTTTTATTTTGTTTGTCAAATCTGATTGATTAAAATGCACTCACAACCAAATTTCGAACTATATAGAAATATGGGCGTGGCCCTTGACCGATTTCACACATTTTCACAATGTATAGTTAACGTAAAAAAATCTAAATTTTCACAAAATTTCATCACAAGTAATTTCTAATTTTCTAAATATGACATTTAAGATTTCGTGCAATAATCCTTTATAAAATAGGAAGAGCTATGCCCATTTTCGAAGATATATATTTTTCGAATTTATTACCACACGTACACTTACGAAGTGAAATAGCTTTGAGCTTCAGTTATTTTTACTAGAATATTTAATGGCTAGCATCTATGATCAGTTTTATAATCTTTGTTATAAAAGTGGGCGTGGTCCTTACCGATTTTGTGCATTTTCTGCTGCACGTTTCTTTTATTAAGCGTTATATGTGCATATGTCGAAGTTTATTTTGCTATCTTGAATATTTTTTAACTTATGATTAATAATATTTGGAAAATTATCTTCATCAAAAATGGGCGGTGCCACGCCCATTTTGAAAAGTAATAATTTCAGAGCTTTAACTTTAATATAATTAGCAAATATGGTCAGTATTGATGCATTACGTACTAAATTATAACTCTTTAAGGACTTTCCAATGAATTCGACATTTAAAATGTGGGCGTGGCAATCAACCAATTTTGCGTCTTTTGAGCAACGATGGCAAATGAAAGCCAGTATATTGACCTGCACAATAACTTGCATTAAGAACTTTTAAAACTTTCTCAACTTATCCTGTTCACAGTTGTTCTTCACCAAATCCCGACGATAATCCCGAGATTCTAAAAATCACATCCTGAAACCGTTGCAATAATTTACATCCAAACAAAAAATTGACAATCCTAATACGCAAGTATAAACGAGTTGTTCTGTCTGTTGTAGTCTTACTGGTTACTGCCAGCTTAACATGTCCTTATCTGATGTTGAGCACACACACACACACAAAATAGCAAAACAGCGCTTCGGTTGTTCGCTGCACAAAAAGTTGTTAAATCAGTTTCAATTTATGCATTTTGGGTTTTAAATTAATTATTTTTGTAAACGTTTTTTTCTTTGTTGGGAAATGCAGTGCAATTGACGACTATCGAGTAGGTTGTTTTAAGCTCAGCGGTTGAGTAAAATATTATTTGTTGTAAACTGCATTTGTTACACAGACGCGCTTCGAAATCACTGAATTGTGTGTGGAAAATTTATTACTCCATATCAGATCTTTGTTATTTACTAAAGAAAAATATTTTAAATACTAATGACCAAAGTGGTTACGGTACCACCAGATCCACCCCATAAGTGGGGTACTACTACAGAAATAGACCGCTAGCTTTGTTGATTTCAAAATTCAATCCTAAAATATGATCCGCCCAAAAGTTGTAAGGTGCTTTAGATCTCCCTGAAAATTAATAATTGGATGGATTTTAGTCTGAGAGTTAAAGTCGTAGCTTGCTATTGGCAACGCTTACTTGACCTTAGGTCGATAAATATTAGCCAACATTCAGTTTTTATGACGCAGCGTTAGTGGAATGATTTCCTCTTTCTCAGAGTGCTCCTCCTACTAAGGTTAACTTAAAAAGATTGGAGATACTGATCTTAGGAGCTTTGGGATACCGAACTTTTAATGGTAAATGTATTTTTTAAATTCAGAAAGCAAAAATTAAAAAAAAGAACATTACACATTTGCTTTTTACAAATATTTATAGCAACTCCTATTTAATTTGATTTTGAATTCTAAAGTAAAAAAAATTGATCACCAAAGGGTTAATGAATAATTACTTGTGTTATAAAGCTAAACATACAGGCAAAAAAAATTATTTCAGAATTAAAAAAGAAAAATAACGTCATTTAATGGGTTAATAAATGACCGAAATATGGGTTAAAAATGTAAACATTTAATGTAACATAATCTACTCTAGGGTGAATCCTTTTATTTCGTTATTAATAAAACAGTTAAGGTCGTCAATGGGTTAATGCATGCATTTAAAACTTCAAATATTTACTATTGAAATGTAGAGCAACTTATTTTTTCATTTAAAAAATTATTTAGAAATTATAAAAATAAAAATTTAGGTCACCAATGGGTTAAGGCATGGCGTTTAAAGGGTTAATCCGCTTAAAATCATATCCTTAAGCCTATGTCAAACTATTTTGAAGTGAAAAATTTGATTTCAGAGTTAAAAGAAGTCGTCAATGGGTTAACGTATGACCGCTCATGGGTTATAATTTTAAATATTTACCAATTAAGTGTAGCACAACCCATTCAAACCTAACCAAAAAATCATTCATAATACCGTTATAAAAATAAAAATGTAGATAACGAGTGGGTAAATGACCGTAACTGTGTTTCTGAGTTTTTGGTTTTGAAAAAAGTTTTCTGAAAAATTGTATTTCTGAATTTTTTCTGTCTGAATTTATGAGGGGCACCGCTTTTAATATAGGATTTCCTGTAAATTTTCTTACTATCATCATATGTATATCTTTCCGATCTTTAAAGCAAGTGGATTTAAAAAACACAAAACTTCAATTGAGAGTACTTTTAGTGTGAGCGGCAACCAGGTAGAGTAGCTGCTCTTCGTTCCTCAAAAATATTTTGAACTTACTTCCTTGCTAGTCATATCTTGTAAAGAGAATAATAAAGTCACACAAATTTGTACGTTTTTATTGTTTTAAATATCATTTGCAAAAAAAAAAGAAAAAACTATTTTCGTTATCGGTTTGTGTAAATGTCATGTCCTTTAAAGCAAATCCTACTAATATTATAAATGTGAATGTAGCGATGTTTGGATGTTTGGATGTTTGGATGTCCAGACGTTTGCTTTTGTTCCCTAAAAACGTGAGAATGGCTAGACGGATTTTGTTGAAATTTGGCACGCCTACAGGTTATAGTCTGGAAGGAGCTATAGGCTATTTTTTTTTTTAATTTTGGGGGTTCCGACCCTGCTAGGGACCGTTTCTTTTCGAAATTTTTTTTATTCCATATAACTCTAAGTATATTGAACCTATACTTATGATATTTCGCATATAGGTATAGAAATATCGTACAATATGGGTATCAAACGAAAGGGGAGGGCCCCAGGTTTCATTTTGGCTTCGATATATTTCGATAAATTGATCGATAACTAAGTTATCGGTCAAAATTCGATTGCCCAAAAAACTTAATATTAACCTACAATATGGGTATCAAACGAAAGGATATGGCCCCAGGTTTCATTTGGGCTTCGATATATTTCGATAAATTTATCGATAACTGAGTTATCGGTGAAAATGTTATTGCACAAAAACCTTAAAATTGCCCTACAATATGGGTATCAAACGAAAGGGGATGGCCCCAGGTTTCATTTGGGCTTCGATATATTTCGATAAATTTATCGATAACTGAGTTATCGGTGAAAATGTTATTGCACAAAAACCTTAAAATTGCCCTACAATATGGGTATCAAACGAAAGGGGATAGCTCCAGGTTACATTTGGACTTCGATATATTTCGATAAATTTATCGATAACTGAGTTATCGGTGATTGCCCAAAAAACTTAACATTACCCTATAATATGGGTATCAAACGAAAGGGGAGGGCCCCAGGTTTCATTTTGGCTTCGATATATTTCGATAAATTGATCGATAACTAAGTTATCGGTCAAAATTCGATTGAACAAAAACCTTAATATTACCCTACAATATGGGTATAAAACGAAAGGGGATGGCGCCAGGTTTCATTTGGGCTTCGATATATTTCGATAAATTTATCGATAACTGAGTTATCGGTGAAAATGTTATTGCCCAAAAACCTTAATATTACCCTACAATATGGGTATCAAACGAAAGGGGATGGCGCCAGGTTTCATTTGGGCTTCGATATATTTCGATAAATTTATCTATAACTGAGTTATCGGTGAAAATGTTATTGCACAAAAACCTTAAAATTGCCCTACAATATGGGTATCAAACAAAAGGGGATAGCTCCAGGTTACATTTGGACTTCGATATATTTCGATAAATTTATCGATAACTGAGTTATGGGTGATTGCCCAAAAAACTTAACATTACCCTATAATATGGGTATCAAACGAAAGGGAGGGCCCCAGGTTCCATTTTGGCTTCGATATATTTCGATAAATTGATCGATAACTAAGTTATCGGTCAAAATTCGATTGCCCAAAAACCTTAATATTACCCTACAATATGGGTATCAAACGAAAGGGGATGGCGCCAGGTTTCATTTGGGCTTCGATATATTTCGATAAATTGATCGATAACTGAGTCATCTGTCAAAATGCGATTGCCCGAAAACCTCTATATTACCCTACAATATGGGTATCAAACGAAAGGAGATAGCTCCAGGTTTCATTTGGACTTCGATATATTTCGATAAGTTTATCGATAACTGAGTTATCGGTGATTGCCCAAAAAACTTATCATTACCCTATAATATGGGTATAAAACGAAAGGAGAAGGCAGCAGGTTTCATTTGGACTACGATAGGTTTCGATAAATTGATCGATAACTGAGTTATCGGTGAAATTGTGATTGCCCAAAAACCTTAAACTTGACCTACAATATGGGTATCAAACGAAAGGGGAAGGCCCCAGGTTTCAATTTAGCTTTCATATCTTTCGATAAATTGATCGATAACTAAGTTATCGGTCAAAATTCGATTGCCCGAAAACCTTAATATTACCCGGCAATATGGGTATCAAACGAAAGGGGATAGCTCCAGGTTTCATTTGGACTTCAACAGGTTTCGATAAATTGATCGATAACTAAGTTATCGGTGAAAATGTTATTGCACAAAAACCTTAAAATTGCCCTACAATATGGGCATCAAACGAAAGAGGGAAGGCCCCAGGTTTCATTTGTACTTTAATATATTTCGATAAATTTATCGATAACTAAGTTATCGGTGAAAATGTTATTAAACAAAAACCTTAATATTACCCTACAATATGGGTATCAAACGAAAGAAGATAGCTCCAGGTTTAATTTGGACTTCGATATATTTCGATAAATTTATCGATAACTAAGTTATCGGTGAAAATGTTATTGCACAAAAACCTTAAAATTGCCCTACAATATGGGCATCAAACGAAAGGGGAAGGTCCCAGGTTTCATTTGTACTTCAATATATTTCGATAAATTGATGGATAACTGAGTCATCGGTTAAAATGCGATTGCCCGAAAACCTCTATTTTACCCTACAATATGGGTATCAAACGAAAGGGGAAGGCCCCAGGTTTCATTTGTACTTCGACATATTTCGATAAAAATGCGATTTCAGAAAAACCTTAATATTACCCTACAATATTGTATCAAATCAACATTTGAAGTTGAATTCATCCTGGCACAATTTGTCAAAATTGACTTCTTGAAAGGCCCCCTAACGTTACCAACGAATACCGCAAAAGAAAATTTTTGAAAACCGGTTTTCAATACTCATTTTTCATAATTTTCAAAATATTCGAATTTGGTAAATTCTTCAGTAGGCAATAATATATTATATAAATATGAAATCTTAAAGTATATTATTGATTTTGAAAGCCCCCCTTACTACTTACATCCCGAGCAACGCCGGGTACCCTGCTAGTAGCTAATAAAGTCTTGCGGAAAATTAATTGAATTGACAGATGTCACTTCCAGGCAGTTTACCACCCAGCGCGCGACATTTTCACTCACAACAACAAATAGAGAAAAACGAATATAAAACAATAACAAACTGACAGCGCTCACCAACGAATGACAGTTGTAAAATAAAGAATGCAATTTTTCGTCGTTTGTCGACAACATCAAATTTTACTTTATTACCCATTTAAATGTTGAACATTTCTCTTTCATTGGTTCCTTTTTTTTTGTGAGACACACTTTTGTTTTGCACTCTTTTGTTAAAAAAAAAAAACCAAGAGAGAAATTTTTCCATACGCAAATGGAGAGATTTGTACGGTTCTATTGAAATGTGTGTGTTAGGGATGTAGCGGAGTTTCGATGGTGATTTCGTATCCGAACTTGAATAGCCCTTTCCGACCTATAGCAAATCTAGCCAATGAATTTGTCTGTATTTTTGGACCCTATCAGTTTAGTTAGTGTAGAAAACAGCCAACAAGTTTTTTTTTCAAATTGTTCATATATCCTTTGTTTTCAGGATACGAAAAAATATGTAATTTTAATATAACCTGCATATGCAATAATTTCTGTTACGGAAATACACTTGATTCCCCTTTTTCAATTTAAACTTTATTTGTTTTAGTTGGAATAACACTTTTTTATATTAAATTTCACTGCTTACACAAGGAAAATAAAATGTCTTACTAACTCTTTCGACTAATTTTTGCAAATATTTTAATGAGCAACACTAAAACAGCAAAATTCGCGAACATTCATTAACACCAATAACTGTCCGTTGTGTTTTCTATCAAGAAATTAACTCGTACATATGTATACGTCAGTTTATTTTACTCTACCTCAAGTATTTGTGGAAATATTAAGACTTAAACCTACACGCACAATTGTGCGTATACGGTCGGAAAGGGATAGATATTTGGAATGATTTTCTCAGATTTTGAAAGCTGAGTGGTGTAGTTGTTCGGCTAACGAAAGTTGCCATATATTTTTGTTTTGTATCAGATGCTTATCAGTAAAAAAAATCTGGCTGTTTTATAAATAGCTACCAATATTGACATTTCTAGTTTCATTACAAAAAAAAATCAGTTCTATAGCAACTCTGTAAAAACATCCTAAGTTCTAACAACTAAGTGAGAGATATTGTAATATATAACTTTTTAGGTGGCTGGTAATAACTCTACATATAAATATTTTGGAGCAATATGATGTAAATACCAATCGTTTTAAGTCCTTTTTTGAAAAATTTATTTATTTAATAAAAAAAATTCAAATGGTTGGCAACCTTGTAAAAAAGTTTTAGTATTTTTTTGAATATTTTTGAGCAAATACGACGTAAAGTATCAATCGTTTGAAGCCTTTATTGGAAATTTTTAATTAATTAAAATAAAAATTAAAATGTGTGGCAACCTTGTAAACAAGTTTTAGTATTTTTTAAATATTTTTGAGCAAAAACGACCAGTGATTTGCAGCCTTCGTTGGGAAATCGATATTATCTAATTTAAAAAAAAAATCAAATGGGTGGCAACCTTGTGAAAAAACGTATGTATTTTTAAAATATTGTTGAGCAAAAACGACGTAAAATATATATCGTTTGTAGTCTTTATTGGAAAATTTTACTTCATTAAAATTAAAATAGGTGGCAACTTTGGAAAAAAATTTTGAGTATTTTTGTAAATATTTTTGAGCAAAAATTAGGTGAAATATCAATCGTTTGAAGTCTTTATTGGAACTTTTTAAATAATTTTAAAAAATCAAATAGGTGGCAACCTTGTACAAAGATTTAACTATTTTTTTTTTTAATTTTGAGGAGCTGCGGCGTAAATAACCAATTGTTTAAAGTGCTTATTGGAAAATTTTACTTCATTAAAATTAAAAAAATTAAAATAGGTGGCAACCTTGTAAAAAATTTTACGTATTTTTTAAATCCCTAGTGAATACTTGCATTTATATAAATTAAATAATCACACTGCTACTATCTTCCCATGAATATATGTATGCACACGTACGTAAAAATGCATGTGAGTAATTCAGTTGAAAAACGATAATCCACTTCAAGCTCATGGCGATAAGCTACTCTACACTAATGAAATGCATTTCGCTTTTAATTCACCAAAGATAAAAGAATGAAGTGAGTTAAATTGAACAAAAAAGCAGTACTGCGATTTGCTTCTATTTTTAACAATTTTCGTATTTAATATGATTGTCGCTGGTTGCTTTGGGATTAGCCAGCTTGGAGTGCATCAATCGCCTCTTTTTTTTGTGTTAAAGCTGCAAACAAAATTTGATGAAAAATTCCTTGAATATGATTATGGTATGGTTGGCAAATAAAGAATTAAAACATTGAATAATTTCAAATGTTTTGAAATGAAAGTAATAATTCTACGGAGTGGATATTCTGGAACAAGGTAGAGCCTCAACGACCTCTTTGTAGAAGTTATTGGGGCCTCGTTTTTTGCTAGAGGTCATATAAGTATTTAATAAGCTAAATCGTTTTAATTCATTCGAATAACAATGCGAGAACTTTGTTATGCAACCAAATCTTGATATTCAACATTCGGTGTGTGTGTTTGTATGCGCATCCTGTACTTACTACTACATGGAATTGACTGTTTTCTTTGCCAATGTATTGCTGAAGTTGTCTACTAAAACATAGGTTATAATTTTTTAGAATCTTATTTTTTTTTTTTTCTTTTTTTTGTGTTCGAAAATTGTTATAAAAAAATGTATAAAAAGATATTTTCAGTTTTCAGTTTTTGAATTTTCAATTTGTTCAATGTGAAGTTAAGAAAGTAAAAAAATTAAAAGAAAAATTCAAATATTTTTCATTTATACACGCCTGATTAAAATATGTAATTTTCGTGAGTATTTTTGACTCGATTCACACTGTTCGACCATACTCTGAAACTTAATTAAAGCAAATCACTCTGAAAGCGCTGTCAATGAACATTAAATTTTACGAACGTGTTATTATTTACGAAAAGCATTTTATTTGTACAAATTTTTTAAGTAATTTTGCAATTTTATTAATGGACGAGCTCACGCTGCGCACTGTCATTTCAACGAATTCGCCCATTTAATTTGTATGCAATTTAAGCGCCATATGATATATAAATTTTATTGCATCAAACACACACACACACACATTTTATTAACGAACATTTTTTTTGCTATGCGCCATATAATTGCGAATACCATTGCAGACATAAAATCAACCAAGCAATCGAAGGTTCAAGTGTCAGTTTCTAATATGTATTACAAACATACATTTTCCGGTTGAAAAGTAGATAGCAAGCAATGTTACATTTCTACTTAGTTGTTGTGATAAAAGAGTAGAGCTGAGTTGTTGGTGCAGTTGAGACATAGCAAGCAAAGACAGATTTTCACACTTTCTATGCCATGTGGCACATTGGTATGCCGTTATGTGTGGCATGCAACGTGAAGCAGCAGGCAAACGGCATTTATGGGGCATGTGACTGTTTTTTTCATATGTACACAAGTATGTGTGAGCTATATGTATGTGTGCGATGTATGTATGTAGGTGCATACCGCATGATTGACCCACAAACACGCAATTCAACCTTCACTAAAGCAAAATTTATTGAAGTTAGAGGCGCCATTTTTTTTTTTTTTTTTTTCAAATTCTTCTTCCTCTCAATTTCCCTCTGCGTTTAGTAGTTTAGTAGAATTTTCTTCATAGCTGCTGCTGCGCTTGTATGAACGTAACATTTACGTGACTGCTCCAACTGTTCCAAGAATTTACTGTCAATAGCACTATTTCACATAGTGATTTCATTTTTCGTTCGCAATATTGATGTATAAGGTGTACTTATACAGTGTATGATTTTGAGATGTTGTGAAAAGAAAATTTAATGTTTACTCGTATAACAAAAAAAACATTGAAGCATTAAATCATGTTTTAAAATTGCTGCACTTTTCGAAAAAACAGCAGTAAAGTTTTCGAAATCGAAAAGAATAAGTCAGATTTTGTACTTTTTTAAAAAACTTGATTATAGCAGCACTTTAGCTTTCCATCTCTTTCGCAATAAATCATTTTTGTGATTTTCGAAATTTTCGATATCGAAAAATAATTTTCGAAATTCGAAGTTTATGGAATCTGCTCAGCATTTGCAGCTTTGCTTTTCTTTGAAAATAAACTTCTTGTGATTTTTTCGAAGTTCCTGCTTGTTTTAATTTTTATCAAAATTGAGATTTTTTTTGATTTCCGAATTTTTGTTTCTTTTTTTTCAACTTATCTGTATAGCATTTTCAGTTTTTCTTTTCTTTCGAAATGAAACAAAGATTTTTGTGTTTTTTTTTAACTGACCAATTTTTTTGGCAGTTTCTGCAAATCATCAAAAAGGTAAAAATAATTTCGAAATTTCGATATCGAAAAATATTTTGTCGAAGTTTCTGGAATCTGCATGACAGCTCAGTTTTAATTTTTTTTCCGAGTTGAAATTTTTTGTGATTTCCGAATTTTTTTTTTAATTTATCTGTATAAGATTTTCAGTTTTTCTTTTCTTCCGAAATAAAAAAAGATTTGTGTGTGGTTTTAAACTGCCAATTTTTTTTTGAAGTTTCTACAAAGCATCAAAAAGGTAAAAATAATTTCGATATCAGAAAAAATATTTATTGTAATCATTCAATAAAGCATATTGTTTTTATTATATTTTTTTCGAAAATATTTTGTTCATTAAAATCAAAACACTGTGCTGCGGAGGTGGAGATGATGGTTATGCTGTGTGAATTTTGCTTTAATTCGGTTGTGAAGTTCTGATTGATGTTGTTGTTGTTGATCGCAAATATTGTTCTTGTTCTTGTTCTTTTGTTTTAGTGTACTACCATTGTTATTCCATTGGCTGTCGAGGTAAATTGCAATCAAGTTTTGTGTGCACATTTAGACCATGAGCAAGGTGCTGATTGAATTGTTAGTGTTGAGACAAAATGAATAACCGAATTACGATTGCAATTACAACACTAAGGCCATTTTTAATTATTTTCTATGGCAATGAAGTAGCGCAAAAGGTTTGGGCTTAGCATTGTGCACGCAAGATTTTTGAAGGCATTTTTTTAATTGGGTTTATAAAAAAAAATTTTAATTATGGAGAAGAAAACTTTTTTTTAGAGAAACAATACAACCTCGAAGCTATCAGTAAGCTCAAATCATTCAATTTTCTTTCTATATTTAAAACTAGCGGACCAAGAAAAAATTGTTTCTGCATTCTCCCGGCTCTTTAATTATTCTTGGCAGAGGCCACTTACTTCTCATATCCTTCTCTTTATCTTAGTATTTATCATCAGCGCTTTCCTCATCCTTTTTATCATACTTATGCTTATTTGTATTCAGGAACGCCCGACCCTCTCTCTAATAATTCCAGCTCTTTGCTCTTCTATAACGTTCGAACACGTTCACATTCATTCTAAATATTATTTTCAACCCACAATATGACACACATACAACATTTCCCCTCACTCCACTTTAAGTGCATATTTCCACCATTTATTATTCACACACATATGATTCAGTTATTATCGACTTTGTAATTAATCTTCTGAAAAAACCATTCTGAATTTACTTATTTGTCATGTGCCATAATTTTTCACTATTCATTTATATTCCAAATAAGTCATAACACTATTCCCTTTTGAAAATATATTGCAAAAAGATCTTTGACATGTGAGCAAAAAGTCCATTTGTCATTCATTGTATGTGTGAATAAGCAAAATATTGCTCATACGCCATGGTGAGTGTAGCTGATTATATTAGTTTGCGGTCAAATATATTACTCATACGTAATGGTAAACGGAAACAATAGTTCAAAAAAATAGTTGTATACACTAGAATATACCCTGCAGGGAAAATAAAAAATGGTGATGAAATTTAGAACAGAAAAGGATAGGCCACAAGTGAAGATTTAGCTACAATGTGAGGAAATTAGCACTAGAAGAAGAAATAAAATTTTGATTTCTTTCCTTTCTTTTTATAAAACCAACTTCGCGAAAAGCCAAACTTGATCAATACCTGAAAACATTTATCTCAAATTCAATAGATTTATACTAGTTTGCGTCCTTGTTCGTATGTTAATTGTCCAATACACTTCTTTCGAAAGTCAAGTTATTTGAATTTTCGAGTTATTTGAATTTCGAAATTCCAGTAAAATGTCTAAAAATTATTAAAATCTGCTATTAGCGAGGTTAAAAGCCAAGCACCATATCTTTATGAATACAAATTCTTCTTTTTTCGTAAAATTCTGTTTGTTTAATGTTCGAAAAATTGAAATCCCACAAAATTTATAAAAATCTATAAAAAAAAATTTTTGAACCGGAAGAAAAAATCAAAGTTCGAGATCCAGTTGTTGTTATTTATTTAGTATAGCACAAGTATTTGTACTTTTTAGTTTTTTGTTTTAATAGAAAAGTGGATTCATTTGATATTCGAAAAATTACATTAAAAAAAATGTTAATCAATTTTAAGCAGCTAGAAATAGGGTTAAATAAATTAAGTTAACCATAATAATCGATAAAAATGCATTCAAACAGCATAGCTTGTCTTTTTATTGCGAAAAATCCAGTTTATTTGATATTCGAAATTACCAAAATATAGCAGAATTTCAATTTCAAACATCTAACTATTGTTGTAAAAACAGTGCATGCATATGTATTTATACACACCAGTTCTTTTTTCAACAAAAATCGGTTTTATCTGATATTCGAAAAATCGGAATTCCAAAAAAAAAAACAAAATTTAATGATCTGAAAACAAAATTCAAAGCACCTTGTTATATAAATATGATTAAAATTTTGCAAATTAAAACTTGTTTGAGGGATAAAGATGTTTTATTTTATGTTCGAAAATTCGAAATTACAACAAACAACTTAAAAATTTAAATACTATATTTTCTGATTATTTTTTAATTAAAACCAGATGTTTTCAATATTTCAAAAAATTTCAATTAGTGCAGAAATATCTAAAAATAAGAAAAAGAAAGATTTTAAGAACAATTGCGTTATTCTTATGATTTTGGTTTTGCTTTTTTCGAAAGAAAAATCCATTTTGTGCGTTAATCGAACAATCAAAATTTACAAAGAGAACATCTTGCTATAAGTAAACGAAACCGTATTGACACTACGTAGTATACTTTTTTTTTTGTTTTTGCTTTTACTTTACGCCACTGCTTCTCTTGCTTTTATTTACTTTCATTGTTGGTAATATTAATTTGAAATAACAAAAGCAACAAGTTGTACATAATTTTTATAAAAACGCTGATAGCAAGAAGAAAGAAAAAAAAAGGAAACATAAAAAACAACCGACAATGGAAGACCCTCAGCGTTTATTAACTCGAGAGCGGACTACTTTAACCATCAAAGAACAGCGTTAATTGCGTCGATTGTTATTGTTGCCTTGTTGAATATATTATTTGGCGCCTTGTGACTAAAGATATTTTAATACAGAACAACAACAAAAAAGCGAAAAATAAACAGAAACACAAAACGTTTTATATCAACAACAAAAAAGAAAAAAAAAAACATAAAGAGGAAAAAAACAACAATAACAACTAATAACAATAAAAGCCCTCTCACGCAAGCATTAAAACAGTAAATAATTATGAAAACAAACAGCCTCAAATATACATACATACAAACGAACCGGCACTAAAGTAAATAACAAATATAAAATACACGATAATGAGAGCGTAGAAATGAAATGAATTAGTGGAAACGCATTAGGGGGCGGAAGGATGTGAGTGAAATTTTATATACAAAATACAAGCAAGAAAGTGTAAGCATTTCCTTCCTTTTCTTTGTCACCATAATATGAAGGCGGTTAGGCGACAGCAACATAATGTAATAACTGGTCGCGTCGGCGCGACTAGCGTCAACAATCAGTATCCAATGCAGTGTGTATGTATCTACATATGCAAAGTGACTAGACTGAGCGAGAATAAAAGGAGTGTAAAATGGTTAATGACAATGGTGAAAGCAGACAAAGAATTAAATGATTAAAGTAAGAACCCGTTATGCGTCATCCGTTACGAGTAACTACATACATATAAGGCTATGTTGAAGAGTGCTCAAATATTTTCCAACTACTCTCTTTGTCTGATGAAAATTTTACGATGATTTTTTTAAGCTCATAAAATTTATTTGATATTTTTGAAATTTCTGCAATTTCGAAACTCCAGCTCAACGTACAAAAATGGCAGCAAACAATCAATGCCCCTTGACATTTTGAACAACTCCATCACTGACAGCTGCTACAGCCAACGCTTAATTAATTCTCATAGTGAGTGCATATAGTTTGAAACAGTTGTTGCAGCAACAACAACAATGCAGGTAACAACACATTTTAGCAGCCGTTTATCTTCATTTGCATGCATTTTTCAAAATCGTTTGACTGCGAACAGCCAGTTCGGCAAGCAAACGTCAACGAAAAGTGAACTGCAATTAATTGTGAAACGATAAGCCATTGAAATAAATTGGCGCACAGAGACGTTTCCTAACAGATTTTCAGCAACGTCATCTCTGCAGTTTTTGTTTTATTTTTTGCAAAAAGTTGAACCATTGCAGTTCGATAGTGAGCAGGTGGGAATGATATAAATCACTAGGTGACATGTAGCTATGTAAATAGCTGAACTTTACATGCAAAAGTTTTGAAAAGTTGAACAGCCGATATTTGTAGAGATGCTCATGCAGTGGGATAGATATATGTATGTGAATAAAGATGAATAGAAAGTATTACAAGTTGGTTTTGCGAAGAACGAAAAGAAGACAAAGTATTTGCTTTTATCAAACTAAAATAAAATAAAATAAAATAAAATAAAATAAAATAAAATAAAATAAAATAAAATAAAATAAAATAAAATAAAATAAAATAAAATAAAATAAAATAAAATAGAATAAAATAAAATAAAATAAAATAAAATAAAATAAAATAAAATAAAACAAAATAAAATAAAATAAAATAATTTTTTGTTATTTATTGGTATTTGATATTATATGTAAATTTGGAAGTTTTTGAGCTCAAGACCTTCATCGACGATAAAATACCTTGCGTTGATGCCTGATGATGATCACAGACTGTGATCGAAATATCGTTTTATATTAAAATAAAAATAAAAACAAATTAAAATTGTATTTTATTTTATTTTGAAAAAAGGTCTTGAGCTCAAAAACTTCCAAATTTACATAAAATAGAATAAAATAAAATATAACAAAAAAAAAATAAAATAAAGTAAAACAAAATAAAATAAAGTAAAACAAAATAATATAAATGAAATAAAATAAAATAAAATTAAATTAAATTAAATTAAAAAAATAAAATAAAATAAAATAAAATAAAAAAAAAATAAAATAAAATAGAAAATTGTTAGACAAAAATGAATTTCTTTAGAATTACAAAAATTACGTTTTGCATTTATTTCAAATTTTAAATCGCCATTGCCACCAAGTGCATTAGCGTGCTATGTTCCCCCTCTTTAAATTTATCGTGTTGTTTGAATCAAAAAATAATCAAAACGAAATTACTACTATCAACAACACTTAGCTAGAAAATTAATGTTTGGCCATTTGGGTATTATTAGTGAGGATTTTGTATGTTAGTGTGTTTGCATGGTTGTGGCGCCGTGATTCTTACTTTGTTCTTGTTTTTCGGTTGTTTTTTATAATATCCTGTGAGCGTACGTGTTTTGCAAACTAAAACGCAGCTGGAAATTTATTTTAGAGGACATTTTAGAGATATTTGAATTTTGTTTGGTGATAAAGTGGCAAAAAATTTCCATATTCAGAAGCAGCTGTGATAATGTAACAAGATATGACAAGCAAGGGAAATTGTATTTTGATGTAAGCAAGCAAATGTGGGCAATGACTGCATGCTTGCAGGATCAACGGTATCTTTAGTAGGCCTAGAAGATTTATACTGCGGAGAAACGAGGTAATAAATTGGGAATTTCTTGGTGTGACACGAAGTCCACTCTGTAACACGAAATTTCTGTAACGTTCAATGTGCAGTCAAGGCAGTACAGAAGAGAAATTCAAGCATTCCAGAGTACCACTGATTGAAACATATTGATATCTCTCTAACTTAAGACCGATTGAGAAGGTTAATAGTCTTGCCAAGCTAAATTTTGGCCACAAAACGATTGAGTACAATAGCATATTTATTATTGATAAATAATAAATAAATTTATGCACGAATATGTAAATATCACTAATAAGCTATTACCAAAATTGACTGCAGTGCGACAGTAATGAATAAACAATTTATTTCAATATAACAGAAAATGACGCAAAGCATTTATTATTAGACAACTTAAGCTATAAATAAATTGATATGCATTAAACATACACACAAAATATACAAAAAACATGCGAATATTATTTCATATGAAAAAGTCGAGGGATTCTATTAACTTTTACATAATAGTTTGTGTAACGAACTTTAGAGAGATGGATTTGAGGCAATTTTTCAAACAAACAGATAAGCGAGTAAACAACAAACAGATTTATTGAATTTTGTGTGATGTTTTGAAGATGTGTGTGTGTGTGTGTGTATTGCTGGAAATATGCA
Source organism: Sphenella marginata (assembly GCA_951509765.1). Taxonomy (NCBI): domain Eukaryota; kingdom Metazoa; phylum Arthropoda; class Insecta; order Diptera; family Tephritidae; genus Sphenella; species Sphenella marginata. The sequence continues at coordinate 51,388,441 of OX608083.1, forward strand.
TACATAAGTAAATAAAATAATAAAATAAGCTTAAGGATACACTCACACACATACATAAATATATATTATATAGGCTAACATAATATCTTCTTCTTTTATACTTTTTTGTGAGCTTATAAATGAAGCCAAGTAGATTAGCTGACAGTGCAATAAATAAGAGAAAAATATATACAAATCTTGTTTGTTAAAAAAAAAAAAACTTGCGCATACCTTAATACTGTTTGTTGCACTCATAAATCGTCTAAAGATTTATATAAAGCTAAATATTATCAAATTAAATGCTGACATAGGAAACCTAAAGAAAAAAAAGTAAATAACAGCACAGAAAAGTAAAAAAAAAGGCAAATATTATTTAATATATTTCACTCAAAGTCCGGTCTATGTACATATATAAATCCAATACTAAAAGCCACTTTTCCGTATCACTGATTTTCCAATTTTATCGGATTAATATTAAGCGAGTAAGCGAGAAGTAATAAGCAGAAGGAATTGGTTTTGATTTCTGAAATAAATTAGCTTACTTGCTAAATAGTGGAAGAGGCAACTGAAAAGAATTTAAATAACATTTCTAAGTAAAGATGTAATGAACGGTAAGCACATTTGCTTTTTGGAAATTTGGAACCAAAGAAGTGTGCGACTATTTAGCGGAGTTTTTTTTTTTTTCGAACAAAATTTTGAAAAATATTTACTTCACCTTTATTTCATCTATGATAGCAATTTTTGCGACACTCGTTTTAATTCGAATTATATCTCAAAGTACGGAACTACACTTTCTAGTTGGTAGTAAAAATATAAACGTTTGCCATGGCGTATGAGCAACATTTGCTCAATGTAACTCAAAAGATAATTCTGCATAACTAAATTTCGTTCTAATTCGATTTTAACTTTATTCGCTTATATTATATTGTTGCCTTATTTCATTTTTATTAGCATCATATACCACAATATCGCTTACTTCGATCAATACAAGTTATAAAAGCGAAAAGTCAATGCTATAAACTCAAATTTGTAGCACATCGAACATTCTTCGCATTCTGCAGTAGCTACAACAACAGTAGCTTTGCAATAATGTTTCACCTTATTTTATGCTTTTATTGACACTTTATTACCCCAACAACAAGGCTTGTGAGCGCACATTAATTTTATTGCCTTCGGTAAGCGAAAATAAAACGTTCTAAATCATTTGTAAATTTATTGCGTTTATTTGTTTTTGTTCAAGCGTCGCATTTACTGCGGACTCTTCGGTTTCCCGCTTATTCTCAAGTGACCATTTACGATATCATGTTTTTTTTTAAGATTTTTTTTTTTTACTGCTGCCCAACTAAGTAATTTTTTTTTTTTTTTTTCAAATGAAGCAAATAATTTACCAGAATTCATTGCCAAATTATACATACATACAGAATTGCTGTATGGTGTGCGTGAAAAACAAAATTAAAAAAAAAATTTATTAAAAAAAAAATAGAATAAATAAAATAAAATAAAATAAAATAAAATAAAATAAAATAAAATAAAATAAAATAAAATAAAATAAAATAAAATAAAATAAAATAAAATAAAATAAAATAAAATAAAATACAATAAAATACAATAAAATAAAATAAAATGAAATAAATAGAATGAAATAAAATAAAATAAAAAAAAAATAAAAAAATAAATAGTAAAAATATTGAAGGAAAGAAAATAAAATACAATGAAAAAAAGGAAACGAAGCAACAAAGAAATTAGAGAAGAAGAAATTAAAAAAAAAGGAGGAAAACTGAGTTCTCAATTAAAAGAGCTTTGTAAACCTTTTTAAATCAATTTATGGGTGAAAATTTTCAAATTTATTGACTAGTTACACACCACGAGCTAAATTTCAACGCAAAACCTTTTCCCTGTTTTTCGTTTTTGGTTTTGCAATTATACATTACATTTTCTTCTTTTCATCGTATGACGCAAATGTAAATCATTGCTTTTACTATTTTATGCAATTTTCCATCGCTCTGCATGGCAGCCTAAACGCCTCTACGCCATCACATTTCCCCACCACTCCCATATGAATGTTTTCAAATATTTGCCTACACGAGGATAACAAACATTTACTATTACCCATACGGCATTAAATGCAACGCACATTTACCACGAACATTCGTATCTACATTTGTTTAAATGTGTTTGGGAATTTTTTACAATCTCACAGTAAGTTCACTTTCCACATTTCACTCCATTTACATTTGCATATTTGCATTTTAGTTGTGCAAACAATTTAGACGAATGTATTCATATTCGTGTAAGCTCAGCATCCTCGGCGGAGTATTTCGACAGCCACACTGCAAAACCCTGTATGTCCAAAACCAAAAAGTTTTCAGGAGAGGGAAAAAACTGTGATAATTATAACGTATGTATATGAGCGACGGCTATTTCATTTCACCACTGGAAAGAAACGGGAAGTTGTAACCCGATTTTGACTGAATTTTAATGTGGGAAATATCACGATCTATGGGAAAGGCTCAGAACCTTATTTTTGGAAAAATAGTGACTTACGGGGTTTTGCAGTGTGGCTGTCGATTTGCTTTGTTGGTGAACTGAACTAGGGCGCGTCATATATTCATATAAGCTTGGTCAACAAGGATTTGGTTACGGATTGCAGCATAATATATGCCTAAAACTGCAATAAAGACAGGATTTAGTGGTGCAGGGAAAAATAAATTTCTTTCGTAAAATGATACAAAAGAGTGAATGAAGATGATATCAAATAATGCTGTGCATAGAATGTCTGAATATCTCTCAATTCCAAATTGCAAAGGAAACTTGAAGTTGAAAGAATAAATAATTTTTTTTTTTTATATTTTTTTTTTTGTTTAATTTAATTTTATTTTGTCTTATTTTATTATATTTTATTTAATTTTTCTTTATTTTATTTTTCTTTGTTTTATTTTTTTTATTTTATTTTTTTTAATTTTTTAATTTTATTATATTTAATTTCCTTTTTTTAATTTTATTATATTATATTTCGTATCTTTTTATTTTATTATATTATATTATATTTTATTATATTATATTATATTTTATTATATTTAATTAAATTTTATTTTATCTTATTTTACTTTATTTCATTTTATTTTATTTTATTTTATTTTATTTTATTTTATTTTATTTTATTTTATTTTATTTTATTTTATTTTATTTTATTTTTATATATTTTATTATATTATATTATATTTTATTAAAATTTATTTTATCTTATTTTACTTTATTTTATTTTATTTTATTTTATTTTATTTTATTTTATTTTATTTTTCTTTATTTTATTTTATTTCTTTTTATTTCATTTTTTTTAATTTTTTAATTTTATTATATTTAATTTCCTTTTTTTAATTTTATTATATTATATTTCATATCTTTTTATTTAATTATATTATATTATATTTTATTATATTATATTATATTTTATTATATTTAATTAAATTTTATTTTATCTTATTTTACTTTATTTTATTTTATTTTATTTTATTTTATTTTATTTTATTTATTTTTATATATTTTATTATATTATATTATATTTTATTAAAATTTATTTTATCTTATTTTACTTTATTTTATTTTATTTTATTTTATTTTATTTTATTTTATTTTATTTTATTTTATTTTATTTTATTTTATTTTATTTTATTTTATTTTATTTTATTTTATTTTATTTTATTTTATTTTATTTTATTTTATTTTATTTTGTTTAATGTTATTTTATTTTATTTTTTTATTCTAATTTATTTCAACTATTATCTTAAATCCTTCCTCTTCTTCTCTTGACTTTAAGCTCTTACATCTTATTATTTTTGGCTTCTTCATCTTCCTAAATATGGGTTTTATATTGCATCTTGAAAACAACAAAGTTTCCTGCTTGTAAGTCCAAATTCATCATTTTCCTTAACCATAAAAATGTTTTCTCAGCTGGCAGCTTCTCTCAGAAATTATTTCCACGAAACCATTTACAAAGAAGCATGCACCCAACAAGCAAACTCTCTTAACTTAATCAAGCAATTTAATTTTTATGTCTCTGAGCAAGTGAAACCTTACCAGATTGCTCGATTTTACAGCTGTTTGCTTAAACTTAGCCACCTTTAATTACCGCGAAGTGCGCCATAACATACGTCAAATTTTTACAACAACATTTCACAACTTTTTAATTTCTTTATTCTTTTGATGATATTAATTTTCTCTCTACCCTCCATCTGAATACTTCTTGCTCGGGTACGCATAAGATATGCAAATTTTAATAGTCCATTTCAGCTTTTGATGGGAGCACTTTGTTGATGACAACTCAATTGTTGCTCTCTACTTTTATTGTTATTGTATTATTATTATGGTTCGCTTAGTTTTGATGTCTCTATCGTTTGTTGTTTTTATTTTCGTTTTCTACTCAACAATTGTTTGTCTTGGCTATTCTTGTTGGTGTTGCTTATTTCAATGGAATTTCGCCTAAAATCTCCAGTGTTTAGTCAAGCACAAATAAATCATTAATGAATTGCAATTGCATGCCTGTGTTAAGGTGTGTGTAAGTTCATTTGTATGTGTTTATGCATTCAATAATCCGCTTAAGATGCAATACACATTCATGGAAACATAGGACAGATCCTGAGGCTAGTATGAAGTATAATGCAAATTTTAGAAATTTAATAATTTATTGCTCAAATGCACTGCAAGCATTGTATGTGTAAGTGGATATATGTATGTTGTGCACCGCAATGCCAAACTATCCAGAAAAAATATTGATTTGCAGAAACTTTGAACTCATCTCAAACTAGTCTGAAAAGCTTTTAATTTCACTAACTTTTAAAACAAATTTCATATTTTCAAAAGAAAAAAAAAATTTTATTTTGTTATTTTATTCACAAGTCGCTAAGTGCTGACGAAAAAAAAAACATGCGCTGTACTTTAAATCGGATTTTTTTGGTATATTTTGAACTAGTTGGGGACGGGCAAAATTCTGCAATTAACAACTAGTTAGTTTGACTACCACTAGTTCGTTTGATGTAACTAGATATGTGCCTACATTAATATATTAGCAACTAAAGCTGCAATAAGTGAGTACTTACAACTGGAGATGAAACTTTAGTTGTGTTAAGGCTTTGACAATTGACTAATGGATTTAAGCAAATACTATCAAAGCTAGCAATCTTTTGGTCATTTATGTAACAGCTTCGTAACAAGACATTATGATACTTTACTCTAACACCTGAAGTGACGTTTTCTTGAAGAGCGGATACTCATTTCCAGATATGGTTTTCTTTAACCAAATTCGGAAATGTGTTGTTATTGGAAAATGTGTGAGGTAGGACGCTCTTCAAAAAATATTTTTAAAATATGTGAAGTAATTTTGTTGCTGTTTTTTTTTATTATTCTTTTATTCATTCATTTTAATATTAACATTTTCTTAAAGCTCGAGCTTATCTTTGTCATCGCTGCGTTCCATTTTTGTTAGGGGAATACAAAAACTTTTGCCGATTATATCAACCCAGCGGCCATTCTAAATTTAGCTTATTACGTAGTGCGCATTTATTAGCATTAGATTGTACCAAAAAAAAATTTATTTTCTTGAAAATTGTATTGAATTTATATCAATATTTATTTTAAGTGGTCTATTAAGTTTAGATTTTTTAGTGTTGACCGCATTTTTGCTGTAAAACTGACAAACAATTGTTGTGTAACTAAATTTGGCCGAAAAAAATGTTGCAGAGAAGTTTTCAACAGAGTAATCAAGCTTTAACTGCCGGTATAGGCTTCAAATTTATTTTGGAAATTTATCAAAAACTGTATAAAGACTAATAAACCCATTTAAATGATGTCGAAAAAATTTTTATAAAGTTGGAAACGTCATTTATTTGAAATAGGCCTTGCCGAGTTGAATGAAATTATTGAAATTCAAACTTAAAATTTTTCTTTAATGTGTTAAATTAATTTTTTCAATATTTTAGAAATGCCTATAGTTAACAAAATTAAAAGCGGTACTTAGGAGTATAAAAAAGAACACTAAGAAAAAATTTTAATTTAAGATTTTGTAAAATTTTGAATTTTTCTTTGTCTTACGAAATCTTTAAAATTTAGTTTTTTTTAATATTTCAACTATACAATTTTTTTTTAAATTTTTTTTGCTTTTTTTTTTGTTTTCAAGTTCAGTTTTCCAAAACTGGAAAAAAAATTGCTGAAAATTCAAATTTTCTCTAAAATATCTTACGATAGCTTAAAATTTTCAGTAGGGTAGTTTTTTTTTTAAATATTAAAATTTTTGTGCTTTAAATAACTTTTTTTAAAATTTTTTTAACTTTTGTTACAATTTTAATTAGTTCACACAATTTGATCAATGGAAAATTAAAAAAAAAGTGAAGTATCTTTTCTCTTTTATCATAAAACGTAGTTCGACCAAAAAAAATTTGTTTTTAAATTTGTAAAAAGTAAAATTATTGAGATTTTGAAAAAAAAAATTGTAATTTAAAATTTTGGAAAGTTTTAATTTTTTTTTTTGTCTTACGATATCTTTGAAATTTGCGGAAGGCTTTTATTTTACATTTCAATTTTTAATTTTTTTCCAAAAACTTTTTTTGTTTTTTTTTTTCAAGTTCAGTTTTCCAAAAATGGAAAAAAATTGCTGAAAATTCAAATTTTCTCTAAAATATCTTACGATAATTAAAAAAAAAGTGAAGTATATCAAAAATAAATTTTTTTAAATTTCTATAAAGTGAGTTTTTGAAAAAACAATTTTAATTTTATTTATTTTTTATTTTAAAATCAAGTAAGTTCAAACATTTAGTGTACATTCCTGACCTTATACTTTCTTCAATAGTCAAGTTCGGCAAAAAGCTCTTTAGACTTCCCAATACTAAAAAAGAGGCGTCTGCATAGATTTTAATAAAAATGATTTTTTTTTTGGACCAAAAATAGCACGAAGTTAAACCTCGTTGTGTTGCTAAATTCTGTTGGCTGATTCGCGCTCAGCATTGCCACTTTTTAGTATTATTGTTAGCCATTATAAAAAAAAAAATATTTTAATTTATTTATAATTTTTTTTTTTTTTGCACTGTCTAATGCACATAAATGAAAATCTACAGATTTATATCAATATGAATGCTTTTACACGCATAATCTTACATATCTACATATAATAGTAAAATGCATCAGAATGCCAATATTTACTGAATATCCAAGCAAACATTCACATGGTCGCCACATAACCGCAGGCTTAAACGTAAATAGCGCACACATACATACATGAATATAGCGTATATATTTGAATTTTTATGTACGCATTTTGTGTTTTGAGTTTGTTTAGATTTCATTAAAGGCGTACTTTATATTTTAAGCACAATTTAAGAACAATGTACATATGTTAGTAGTAAACAAGTCTCAAGGGTGCGCTGTCATGGTTTAGTGGCGGATATGCAGATTCATATACATATACTCGTATGCTGGTATGTGTATGCAACGTTAGCTTATAAGTAAATGAGCAGAAAGAGTGACGCGAAGGTCTTGGGAGTGGAATATATTTTGATAGAGATGACATTTCACTTCAAGTTTTTTTTTTATTTTAGTAACATTTAATTAGCAATTTTATAGTAAACTTAATTTTTAGCGTGAGACTAGCTTTAGAACAAGCTTTAAACATACTTAGAGTGCACAAGAGCGCCCATTCAAGGTTACTTGAAAATCCCTTCACATATTTCATGCACACAAGTTTGAAAGCTATCGAGCTAGAAGCTTGAGTTTGGGAAGAGAAGAGAAGAAAAAAATTATAAGTGAGGTCGAATTGCTTGCCGACGAGGTTCAGCTCGATTTTCATGTGCCTCAGAGATTCTTTCTCTAGACAAAAAAAAAGTCTTATTTGCATTGAGTAGTCAATTGTTAAGTGAAGATCACGCTTTACAAGTCTCTCACAATATATGCACTAATTTCTAGCAAAGCAACATTACTGCTGGATAGAGGACGGTATCCGTTGAGTTGGAAAAACAAGCTCTATTCTTCTAACCAATTGACGCCGCCACTTAGTGCTACGAAGGCATGACATTGAAAAAACTTAAAAAAAACAACAATAATTTTTCGCTGCAGAAAAAATTATTAATAGGTCTATAGCTCGTACCGAACCAGGATACTTAAAAAAAAAAAATAATAATCAAGTGTCCCATTTTGACTGCGAATAACTGTGTCTACCTACACACACATACAACAACAACAAACAAACATATGCAACTAAATATCTTCACAGACTTCTACAAGCAAAACATATTTCTACTCTCACAAACAAACTGCGTCTTACTTAATCCACAACAACACAACCAAGTTATATAACCTTGCATAATAGTAGTTTCTATAGTAACAATAACAACAAAAACAAGCAAAACAAAATTGTTGTAAAATAGTGAAAAGTCGTAAGATATGATTAGAGCTTGCGCTCTACATTACAAGGCCGCAAGGATTTAAAGACCAAAAGCTACATTAGGCAAACAACAAGCCAAAATACTATGTGGCTACTAAATTTACAAAGCTTAAGCAGCCCAAATCTCCTCCCTTCCCCTCATAGAAAATTCATGTTACATTTGAAGCTATGTATGTATGCACATATCTGACGCGCAAGCTCATAATTGACGCTAAACTCAAATGCATAAATGTCAACTCACACACTCACACAACTTGGCGCTCTTGACAGCATACAGCCTTGCTTGTGTTGTGCCATGTACGAGTTTAGTACTTAAATGACGCCATACCACTACCCTGCGGCTTATCATTTGCTATTAATGTGGAACGAATCAAAGTTACTTGACGATTTGTTGATCTTTCGTTTGATGAAGTTTGCTGCTTTTCGTTGGATTTGTCATGCATTGAATGTGTTAGCTACTAAGTGGATAAGCCGCTCTTGTTGTTGTTGTTGTTATTGCTATCAATTTAACATTGTACTACGAGTTAAGTCATTTGCATAGCAGCTCAACGTGTGACCACACATAGACGCTTAGAAGCAAGCAAGCTAATGGATGCATTAATTCAGGTTACGTATACGCCCTGTATGCCTGTAGGGGATCTATTCTTACGGTTCAGTGCATTTCATTGCCATCAATTAAGTTGCTGATTTAACAGTGTGTCTATTTTTTGGGTGCTTTTATGATGCAAACTCTATTCTATGCAAAATCTATTATGTGGAAATTATGTAGTCTTCTGGATATTTGCTTTAGATTTGATTGCCTAATTTAGCTAGAGTACATTATTTGAGCTATGTTACCAATTTGTGTACACGAGCGATGCTAAATTTTTTTTTGGATTTTAGCAAAAACGAATCTTCGCTATTTGATTTTATAATCACGGAATTCCGAAATAAGTGCCAGAATTTAGAAATTCGTTATTCTGCAACGGTTTAGCTTTAAGAAAAGCATAGAAATTTTTGGAGAAATTATTTTTTTTTCGTAAGCACTTAGCGAGTTATGAATAAAATAACAGCATGAAATTTTTTCGAAAATTTGAAATTTTCTTTGAAAATAAATTTTGAGTTTGTCGCTTGTGAGAAAAACACCAAAATTGCGAAGCTCTAAATTCCAAATTTGTATGGAACTGTAATTTTAAAAAGCTTTTAGACCAATTTTTTTTTTAAATGAATATGGGTGTTAGTTTTTTGTTGATTTCAATTCAAATTTTTTTAGGGCGACATGCAAATTTTTATCCAGCTTAGAAATGAGTAGTAAATATAACAGCCAAAATAAAAAAAAAAAATAACTAGATCTAAATTTTTGTATCTGTATGTATAAAATTCAAATTATGTAGGTATAGACCGACTTGGCTCCTAAACGAATAAGCCGTCGTAAACAAATTTGTAACACGCACTGGATATCTTCCAGGGATGCTCATAGGCTAAAAATAATTTTAATAAATATAGGGGTCGTGGCACCTACCATACAAATGGAATTTTTCATAGTCCGCATCTCTGGGGGTATTTGAGTTAGACCACTGAAATTTGGTTATGGGTTATATGAGATTAATTCCTAGCAACTGTATGAAAAGTGGGGATAATGAAAAAAGGGGCGTGGCACCTACCATATGAAAGGAACATTTAACAGTCCGTATCTCTGGGGATATTTGAGTTAGACGACTGAAATTTGGTTATGAATTATATGAGATTAATCCCTAAGACCTGCCAATAGCCCATACTTCTGGAAGTATTTAGGCTAGACCACTGAAAATTCGATAAGGTTATATAAGGTCAATTTTTTTTTTTTTTTTTTTGCATTTGTTTTATTTACACTGCATATTTTTAATAAAAATGGGGGGTGAAACCGTACAAAAACTTGTTTCCCAAAACTTTTTGAAGGAAATTAAATTTTTGGAATTGCTAAAAAAAATTTTTAATAAATTATTTTAAAATTATCATAAAACAAGTAAGGAAAGGGCTGTCTTCGGCTGTGCCGAAGGCTTTATACCTTTCATGAATGCTAAACCACACTTATCGGAACAATCGATTGTGTGGGAGCTATACGTTATGTTGGTCCGATCTGGCTGATTTTGCCTACATATGTTACATGTATAATATGTAGCAAACGTGCAAAGTTTAACGTTCCTAGCTTTTTAACTGCAAAAATTATAGCCCAAAACCCATTTATCGAAACTATCGATTATATGGGAGCTATATGTCATGTTGGTCCGATCTGAGTCATTTTCACTACACACGTTGCAAATACAATTTGTACTAAACTTGCAAAATTTTACGTTCCTAGCTTTTGAATTGCAAGAGTTATAGGCCAAAACCCATTTATCGAAACTATCGATTATATGGGAGCTATATGTCATGTTGGTCCGATCTGAGTCATTTTCACTACACACGTTACAAATACAATATTTACTAAGCTTGCAAAATTTTACGTTCCTAGCTTTTGAATTGCAAGAGTTATAGGCCAAAACCCATTTATCGGAACAATCGATTGTATGGGAGCTATCGGTCCGATCTTGCTGGTTCCGACAAATGATTAATCCTATGCAAAATGGCGCCTGCTTGCAAAATTTCATCGAGATATCTCAAAAACTGAGGGACTAGTTTGCGTTCAAACAGACGGACGGACGGACGGACGGACAGACGGACGGACAGACGGACGGACAGACGGACATGGCTAAATCAACTCGCCTCATCGCCCTGATCATTTCGGTATACTTAATAGTGGGTCTATCTCTTCTTCTTCTCATACTTACAAACATCGGACCAAAGTTATAATACCATTTCATGTTCATGAAAGGTATAAAGATGGCTCATTTTTCGAAAGCATGTTGGATAATTTCCTTTACAGCAGACACTACGTTTAAAAAAAAAAAACAAATTGATATGGAATGAAATGAAAATGAAAAATTTAATAGTGGGTGGGGTTGACCCGCAGTTTCTTGATAGTTGATAGAAAAGCTCAGAATAATTTAAGTAACATAAACAACACACAAAAAAATTACTCAAAGAATTTCTAACGATAAAAATTATAAGATAATTTTCAAACATTTTTTTTTAATTCTCAATATTACCAATACCAAAAATCTCGGTAATCTAAGCGCACAATTTCTTAAATTACGGGGCCTAAAAGTTTACGCAATCTCGGCAATGACGTATCTAGTATGTGCAAATATTTGCCAGATTTTAATACTAAATCGTAATTCGAAGAAAATTTACTATTGGTTGAGCAACAAAATTCGTTCTAATGAAATTTCGTATTTGTATACAAAAACGTGTCATCATTACAAATAAACAAAAAGCATGTGGACAAGTAGACATGAAAAACAAAAACAAATAAACACTCGACGCGACTTGAGTAATCTAAATATGTATATCCACCACAGAAGCACACGGATTAGAGAGGATGCGATACGCATAAGTCTAATAGTTTTTTAGCCTCCAATTAAATTTCTTCACAGACACATACATATATTGTAATTAAAATTAAACTGCAGCTCCTTTTTATAATTGCATTTAATACTAAATAATATAAACACACTCATACAAACATACAACACAAAACGCGCTTTGTGTTTGCTTTTAAATATTTTGCATTCATTTCAAGGACCATGAAGGTCAAAGCATTGTGCCATGGTCGCTTATTACGCATTCACAGATTTGGAAGCTGGTTTTGTATTCGTTTGTAATCAGCGCAGAAAGCTTACCTGAAACATTAGAATATGTAAGCAGTACAACAACAGCATGAAATAATAGATTTTAACAAGAACAAAAAAATTTAAAAAATGTATTAAAATTTGTTTGCAAGTTGTAATTTATGCGGCGCCAAAGAGCGAAACTGAAATAGAATCGAATGGTTAAACAAAAAAATTAATCAGCCGATTGAAAATGTGTGGAGTGAATGAAGAATTATTACTGAGACAAATTGTGAAGACATTTTAATGGCGCTAAAGCAATTGTCGTTTATCAAGAAGTTATTTTTTTTACTTTAACAAAAACAAAATAGTAAATGAAAAAGTGCGCTTGAATGATTTCTTACCTGGATTTTATATAAAATCTGGCAGCCAAAAAATGATTTTCACTATAAATTTTTTTAATTTTTTTATGGAAAAAAGTAGATAAATATTTAAAAAAATATTCTAAAATTAGAAACTTGATTTATTCAAATTTTTTAAAAAAATTTCGTTAGTTTTCTAATCAAAAATCGAGGATGAAATTTAATTTTTTTCTATAGAAAAAAATAAATATTTAAACAAAGTTTTAAAATTAAAAACTTTCTTTATTCAATTTTTAGAAATTTTTTTTTTTAGTTTTCTCAAAAATCGAGGAATAAATTTAATTTTTTTATGGAAAATAGTAAATGTTTAAAAAAATATTCTAAAATTAGAAACTTGATTTATTCAAATATTTAAAAAAAATTCGTTAGTTTTCTAATCAAAAATCGTGATTAAATTTAATTTTTTTTTTTAGTTTTATCAAAAATTGAGGAATAAATTTAATTTTTTTATGGAAAAAAGTAAATATTTAAAAAAATGTTTTAAAATTAAAAATTTTATTCAAATATTTAAAATTTTTTCGTTAGTTTTCTAATCAAAAATCGAGAATGAAATTTTATTTTTTTTTTCATGGGAAAAAGTAAATATTTAAAAAAAAATTTTAAAACTAAAAACTTTCTTTATTCAAAAATGTCTTAATTTTTCACTGCCGTGTTAAGAAAATTTTCAATTTCTGAAGCTTTGACCTTAATATTTCTTTAGCAATTTTAAAGGTGCTTTCTAAATTTAGATAATTTTTGAAAAACTTGAAGTTCACCATTAAACTTTGAATTAAACTTTTTTGTATTATACTTATGGTATACCTTAACATACTCGCATATTGAAATTTTTAGTCGGGAGTTTTTTGTTTTTTTTTTTTTAAATATCAATTGTGTACTTTTTCCAAAAAAAAAAATTGTTTTCAATATTTTTAACCTTTAACTAGAATTCAATTTTAAGCGACATTTTTTTTTTCATACTGTTTTTTTCTTAATATTCCAGTACAACGAAGAAATCTTTTTGCATTGTTCAAAGTTTTGAAATATTTTGTTTAATTAATTGAACTAGAGTAAAAAGTTAAAAAACTAAAAGAAAAATTAAAAATTTGGAAAAATTCAAGAACTCATGTTTAAAAAAAAAAAAATTAAAATTGCTTTCAAAGATATACATAATACAAAAAAAAACTAGCTAAAATAGGTTAGAAATTAAAAGAAAAAATTTTTTGAAAAATTCAAAAAATTCAAAAAAAAACACAAAAAAGAACTTCTTGAAATTTCAACATGTCTTTCAAAGATGTAATCCAAAAAAAAATTGTGTTTTAAAGTTGATGGCGAACTTGAATTTTTTCCAATTTCGAACATTCGAAAATCGAACATTTTGTAAAAATTTGATTTTTTTTTTTCAAGATATTTTTCATAGACGAAAAGACTTTCTAAAATTAGAAATGTAAAACTTTTTTATAAGATATTTGTTTTAAACCTCTAGAATCCGCTCTGAAAGTGTCAATTTTAACCTTATTGAAAAAATTTACTTTACAAAATAGGAAAACAGTGAAATTTTAAAATTGCATAACTTTTAATAATTTGAAAAGTTGAAATTTCACATTAGTTTCTTAACTCAAATAAAACTTTCATTTTAAAATTTGACTATTATTTTTTTACAGCAAAATTTAATTTACTATTGCTGTTAGCTATCTTTCCAAAGTACACACATACACTCCCACAAAAGTACTGCTATTCCAAACACAGTGCAAAGGTGCTATTTTTTTCTTTTATGAATGGCTGTGTTAAATGTTATAATTCACTGCTCAAACAAATCAGAATTTATTTTTATTTTTTAGCAGTTTTATTTTTTCCACTCGCATGAGTCTACAAAAAAACAAAACCAGCAACAAAGATCGTATCAATGAATTATGTTCTATTTTTTTGGTTACTTGGAGAAAATTACACAATATAAATAATGCATTCGGTTGGCAGCTGTTGAGATCTTTCTTTTTATTTGGTATAAAGAGAATTTTTGTGGAAGAAATTCATAAAATATACAACACATTGCAACAATGATTTTGAGAAAAAAAAACATTAATTCTCAGTTTAAATTGCTTACTCGTTTAAAATGTTACTCATACGCCCCGTGGCATCTGATGCAAGTTATACCCTTTTTTGAATAAAAATAAAATCGTTTTAATTCTCTCACTCTTATACAATTTTTAGCGGAATTTAACGCAGTTCAGAAAGATATTTGACAATTGGATTCAGCGTGTAATTCTCTAAATAAATTCCCTTATTTTATTTTTCGACCGAATGAGCCTGTATAACGAGGTATCTCGCACTCTCCCTCCAAAATATTTGAGTAGGATATTTTCCGAATAATACTCGAATAAACGAATAAAAATATTCGTTGCAAAAAATTCGAATAGTATTTATTCGTTTATTCGAATAGTGTTTATTCGAATACCACTATTCGAGCAATTAAACAAATATTGCTACTTCTGCACACATTTGTACACGCAAACATGCATACATACATACAAAACATAAACTCATGCTCATAGGCACAAGCAAAGAAACCATTGATTATCGTTTTCTAAATCAATTATTCCAAATATTCGAATACTGCTATTCGAATAAAAGAATAAATAATTCGACTAAATTCTATTCGAATTTTTTGTACCCGTCGAATAAAAATTTTATTTATTCGAATAGTCCCATGCCTAATCGTGACCCTACACAATTCTCGCGTTATATATATTTAGCAACTGCAACACTACCCAATCAGCTATTTTTCTGTAGCACCAAACCTCTTTGACTTCTTTGTACTTGTTTAGCTCTCAATTACATTTGAGTTCTTGAGGCACAATTTTTTTTGTTTTCTCGTCTCAAAGTCATAAAACAAGTTCTGGCACTATTTGCGCAAAACAACAACAAAAAAGCTGAGTATTTATGTGCATACTCGTACCGCTAAGTCGACTACATACATACATACGCTTCTTCATATTTGTATTGCTAGCAGCAACTAATGGTAGTAAACAATTTTTACGTTGTAACTCAGTGTTGCCATTGTCAGTGTATGAAGTTATTTGTTTTGTTGCAATTCTTGTGATGTCTTCTTCATAGTTTCATGGTCGCTGTCGTTGAAGGCACTTTCTAGGCGCCTGCAGCACGTACCAAAGATAAATAACAGAAATAGTGGTGGTGGCAGTCCAACAAAAAAAAAAATTACCATTGCAACATGACGGCACTGGTTGTTTGTAGGTAAACAAGTAAGGATGGCTAAGTTCGCGTGAGATCGAATATTGTATAGCTAGTTGTGAATTTCATAATTTGTGGCAATTACGCTATTTTAGCTGACAGTTCTACAGCGGCTGCTCGCATTAAGTTTTTTAAGCGCGTCCGATCTGAACTTTTTTTTGAAACTTCCTATCTCAGCTCAAAATTTCTTGAGTAAGGCTATTTTTAAAACAAAATTTAGTGAAAGCGCTTTTGTAAGAAAACTTCCGGAACAGCTAACCTAGTAAGATGAATCAATTTAACAACATCCCTGTCCAATGAGTCATATATGACTCACGAGAGTGTATTAAAATAAGTGCATGAGTCACATGTGACTTATTTGTCTATAAAACTTTCAGAAGAAGAAGCTCCTATATGCTCACATGTGACTCATTTAAAGTGGTAAACATGGTTTTTTTTGCTACGTTCATGAGTCACATTTGACTCACAAAATTATTTATAAAAATAATATTTTATAATATGTATACGTTCATATTACTCAGTTAAGCAATACAAAAAACTAGTGGACGTTGGGCATTCACAAAGCGCTTTGTATGGGGACAGGGAAGTTGTTAATACTTTTGCTCCAAGTAATCATTCAAAACTTCTTCATGCTATTTGCAATTAAGTATAAAAAATAATCCGAGATCAAAAAAAGATTTCAAAAAAATCCCAAAAAATAAATTGTGAAAAAATATAAATAATACAACAGTGAAATAACTCGTTTCGCACACAATTACGCTTCCAGCTTATTACAGAATTTTATTTGCTTGCTCAACCACACCAACAGCGCATCCTCAAATACATACTTTATGTTGTTATTGCGCAATATCATAAGCTTATAGCAGTTTATAAATAGCGCAATGGAATATATGTATGTATGTTCAATAAGAAGTAATGGTAATGACTTGGTAAGGGATAGCAGTCGTGGATTAAGCTCACACAAATAGAACTCGTAATTGTGGGGAAATGCGGTGGCAAATTTGACGTTCAGCAAAACAAACCATTCATTGCCTACTTTTTGGCTTTTGAGTTGCTTGATTTCTGCCTCTTTGAGAATTTCACTGCTTCTTAGTATTTTGTTGTTGTATGTTTTTGCTAATTTTTGTTTACTTAGCCTGTCTTCTTAATTTTGCTCATGACTGTTTGTCTTGTATTCCGTTTACAGTTTACTTTTTAAAAACAACATGTTGGCAAAGAAAGAAAAATTCTAGCTAAAAGTTGCGCTTGCAGCTTAGAGCTCGTCAAGTAAACAACAACAGAATATGAATTAAGAAAATACAAAAAAAAAAGAGTTAAAAATAAAGAGAAGAAAGAGGGAAAGAGTAGAGGATTTAGATTTTTGTACCCCTTTGCTTGCTTCAAAGCTCTTTATCATCATCAGACAGGTTCCAACATTGGCTAAGCCCAATACTCCATCATAACAAAAAAAAAAATACACAAAACGCTCCTAAATGTATGCAGGTGTCTTTCATACTACTGGACTTAACTGCTTACCGCTGGCGTGGTTTAGGAAAGGGCATACTTTTAAGCGCATTTGTTACTCGGAAGGAGTTAACGAGAAGTTTGATTTAGAAAGTTAACAATTTGGACTTTGAAAGTTTTTTCGTCGAATTTGCACATGAGCTTCAAGTGTTACTCTAGACAAGTTAGCTTCTCAAATCAAATTGGTTTCAATATCGTGCGGTCTTGTGCAAAAATTCACTCCTTTGGCCATTTAAAATGCACATATTTTTCACATTCAAAAACATACCAAGAACTTTCTATGCATTCGTGCACTTAGCATATAGCTAATGACTTAATTTAATCACCTTCACAGCACTAAACATTCAAAACTTCAAATATAAAAACTTTAAAAAAGTCACACCAAATGTCGACTCGTGAAAGCATCAACATTTAATAGCCATAAATTACATTCATAAACACCAACGAGTGCTCTGCCCCATATGAAGCCATGAAAATGTGGTTTTAAATGCAGTTCAAAATGAAAAAAAAAACACTCGCTCAATTGCACTTTCAAGAAACGTTGTCGTCCGGAGGGACCTGGTTTGGAACTCAGTGAGGTAAATGCATATGCGTTAGGGCTGTTAGTAAACTTATAATTAGGAAAACATTTTTTTATGTTAATATAGAATATTAGGTATCATGCCATGAGGCAAAAATTAAAATGTTGAAACTAGATAAATCGAAAAAAAAATTTGATAAAAAAATTCAGCATACAAAATGTCTAAAAGAAAAATATGGATAGAAAATTTCGAATGCAAAAATGTTTCAACCTGTTTTATGTTGATTTTGAAAATTATTTTTCTTTCTATTTTTCAAATATTTTTCTAAATTTTCAAACTAGAAATTTTAAAAAAAAAATTCTGAAAAATAATTGTAAAAAATTTAGCAAACAAAATGCTAAAGAAAAATACAGAAGTAAAGTTTCGAATTCAAAAATGTTTCGACATGTTTTATGAGAATTTTTAAAAAATTTTTTTTTTTTTTTTTTGCAAAATTTTCACATTTCATAGAATTTTTCTCCATTTAAAGTATGAACAACATTTATTTCTCGGTGGAAGGAAACAATGAAAGAAATAAGAAAAAAAATCTAAAAATTAAGTTCGACTTTTAAAATTCAAAATTCACTCTTCCTTAAGCTAGAATTTTTTGGACCACAGTTCCATTTGTTCGGTTTTAAAATTTAAAAAAATTCGAAATTAAAAAATAAATTCATACAGGCACTTCAATGTTAATAATATAAGAAAAATATTGAAATTTCAATGAGGACTAGTAAACTATTTTTGGAAAACTTCTTAAAACAATAGCAAAAATAGACATTTTGTTTTAAAATTTTTTTTGCAAATTTTTTTTATTTTTAATTTTAATTTTTTTAGACATTTTGTGTTTTAAAATTTTTGCTCCCAATTTTTTTTTCGATTTTTCTTTTTTTTCTAGTTTGAAAATACAAATATAAAAGTTTTTGCAAAATAGAAAAAAAAATTATTCTAAAATTTCGCATTAAACATTTAAAAACATTTTTGTATTCGAAATTTTCTTTCTATTTTTTTGTTTAAGACATTTTGTGTTTTTAAATTTTTTTGCAAACTTTTTTTACAAATTTTATTTGAATTCTTAAAAAATTTTTTTTTTAAATTTCTAGTTTCAAAATTTAGAAAAATTTTTGCAAAATAGAAAAAAAAATTATTCTAAAAATGGGTTGCACTAACGTGTGTGAAATTAGAGAAATTGTCTGACAACCATGCCCACTTTTACATACATAAAATAACTTTCTTACTTGTTATATTTTTTTCTGTCAACTCCAAATTATAATTTTTTTCGAACCACCCTAATTTCTATACAATGCTCTGCCATACAAATGTGAAAGTTATGAGTACTGCCTTTCTCTTACGTTAATTCTTACAACATTTCCTTTTATTACGCCATTCGGTTGCGGCTTTCCGTTTTCCTTAGGTCTCTCATAGGCGCCTTAAATGCTAATAATGCTGGTAACTTTTTTCTTTCTTAAATGAATTCCATATATCTACACTTTTGCCCACAACATCTCGTTCTGCCATATTTTTTGTTTTGTTTTTGGTTTTTGTGATTGGCTCACTTCACTTTGTTGTAAAATACTGCAAGTCAAGCATTGCAAAGACCATGAAAAAGCTTCAAGTATTTTTCGTTTGAAAAAGTTTCTTAGTAAATAGGCAGACAGTCGTGCAGTCAGGTCAAGAAGAGTTAGTCCTTAAATTTTCATGGTTTTGGTGTACTCAACGAAGGACTCACCACTTGCTAAGTGCTCGTTGCAGAAATACATGTCCTTGCAATGTCGCGTTGGAGGAGATTATTTCTGGGTCTGGATAGCTAAGCATTTTCGAATTTCGTTTTTTGACAATTTCAGTTCCTTGCGCTGGCTTCTAAGTTTAGCTAAGTCAGGCCTCAAAGCTCTGAGGCACTGATTAACTGAAGCACATTTTCCATGGCCCATTTCAAGGCCATTTTTAAGCTCTGGAATAGCTTCAAGTTTCGATGTTAGTCAGCGTTCAAGGCATCCCCTTCAATGACTAATAATAGTCCGAGCTTATCTTGATCCAGCCACAAACTGGGCATGGGCGTTAAGGAAAGTCCGAATTGAATTGTGGAGACATAATAAAACTACAAAAATAGTTCACAAAAAAAATTTTAATTAAAAAAAAAAAAAATTTTATAAAAAAAATTTCCTCAGTTAAATTTTTTTTTTCATTTCAAGACGTTTCGTATTTCGGTGAAATATACGTTAAATAAAAAAAGATGTTTTAGAAAGTAAAAGGTAAAAGAAAATATTTTCATATTATTTTTTTAATTCAATTATAATTAATATTTTTACTTTTTATAAAAAAAAAAATCATAAAGATGTTTTGAAAGCTGTTTTGAAATTTTCGAAGTTCAATGAAAAGTAAAAAATAAGTAAGTAATTTTTTTTAACATAAAGGTTCATGAGATTGATGACAGAACATTTTTAAAAAAAAAAAATAAAAATTTCAAAGATTTTTGAATCTTTCAAAATTCAATGGAAAGTAAAAAAAAGTCGTATTTTTTCTCTAATTCAAGTAGGGCGTTGAAAAAATAAATATGCATAATTTTATTGGTTATTTATTTTAGGTAATTTTTTTTTTCTGTATAAAGATGTTTTGAAATTTTCGAAATTCAATGGAATGTAAAAATTAATAAAAAAAAATTTTTTCGTATTTATTTTTTCTAATTCAAGTAGGAGGTTAAAAAAATGCATAATTTTTATTAGAATAAAAAAAATTAAAAAATCTGGATGTTTTGTTCAGCTTTTCAATTGAAATTATTATTTATTTATTTTAGGCAATTTTTTTTTCCTTTATAAAAGAGTTTATGAAATTCATGACAAAAAAAAAATATTTAAAAAAAAAATTTTCTTTTCGATGGAAATTAAAAAGCATTTTTTCTAATTTGAGGAAGAGGTTAAAGAAATAAATATACAAAAATTTTTTAGAATGAGTTAAAAAAATAATTTGACAATTTCTGGATGTTTTGTTTAGCTTTTCACTTAAAACTAATATTATTTTAAGTAATTTTTTTTTTATAAAAATGTTTATGAAAGTCATGACAGAAAAAAAAATCTCAGAAATTTTTGCCAAAGCGCGCTATTTCAGTCTTGGCTGAAAAGGCCCAACTCAGAAATTTTTCAAAAACATATTTATCAAGGACCAAAGTGATTATTCCTTTAAGTTCACAAAAATTACATTTATCAGCAATTCCTATTTTAATTCATTTTATTTTGATTATAAAACGCAATTCCAATTAAATAAATTAGCACGCACAAGTTTAACAACATCTAAACCGTAATTGTTCGGAATATTCCCTTGTTAGTTGTCTCTCAACAAGTGACATGCACACTGAGCCAACAACAACAAAAGCAATGCACACATACTCGTACAAGTCAAGATCATTAAATTCTTATTAGTCGTAAACAAAATCACATTAAAATGCACACAAACATACTTTTGTGTTTTGCCACTAATCCAAAGAAATAATTATCTTGCAAACTTGACTTGTACTGCATATGTGTATGTATGTATGGATTAAACAAAGTAATATATGAAAATGTCTGTATGTGACCTTTAATTATGTATACATGTCGCCAGCTGTCAAGTTTTGTAATTATTATGCATTAAAAGAGAAGCAAAAGTTATGGTTTTTGACTGAAGGCAAACACAAAGCAAGAGAGCTTGCCAATAAGACAAGATGTCTTGCGGTTTTTGTTTACAAGTAAAATATATGTATGAATACATTAGACGGTGCACAAAAAGAAATTTTTTTTATATTTCATTAATATTATATTAAGAAGGTGCATAAAAATACTACAAAAAATAAATAAACACATCTTCATATTAATTTTTGAGCTTTACTATTGCTTACTGGAGTTTATTTGGAACTGACCCCACGTTTTATTAAAAATAATTGATGTAAAAAAATTAAGCGTGACATTTTGTAGAGAAAGAATTGTTTAACAAAAACTTTTATATACAAACTTTAGTCAGCTAGGGCGTTACCGAATAGTCTAGCTTTAAGCATTATAATACCTTTCTGAGGTCATGTTTCTCGGCCCTAACCTAGAATTTTTAAGTTTAATAGCTCGTAATTAGAAAGAAGAACTGAGACCAGTCAAAAAAAACTTAGCTAGTATGTATAGCCGATTTCTTTTCATAAACACTTATGTTTACTACAAAAACAAATTAATTTTTTTCTTTTGAAGATTTAAAATTTGCTTTGAAAATTAAGTGTGTGACAAATCGCCTATGATAGATCTCTAAAGATTAATATTAAGGTCAGAAATATTTTAATTTTTCTTTATATTAACATAACATAATTAAAAAAAAAAAAAATTTTGTTGGCTCTGTCTAATGTACATAAAAATATATATTTATATAAATATTACATATTGAGAATGCCTATTTTTTGTGGTCCTTACAAACGCCACATTTTAAGAATCTAATTTTACATTCTCTGCATATCGGGACTAGTCCCGAAATTTCAGTACTAAAATTTTGCTGAGCAAATAGCTAACAAAAAATATGATTTTTTATCGTTTTTTCATTAATATTAAATCAAATAAGTACTTTCTTTTCAAATTTTTTAAATTTTCAAAATAAAATTGTTCGACTTGCAAATATTCAATGCAGTTTTTAAAATTAATATATATGAACTTACCAATTCAGTTTTTAGCTCATACTTCCAAAAGGCAATAATCACGCAATTATGAGAAAGAAATCCCAGAGATATGCAGCACCTAAAAAAGAAATATCGTAATTAGCATCGCTAGCACAGATATGTTACTGCTTGTAAAATTGCAAAGTATGATAATGAAATATAAAAATAAAATAAAGTAAACCACTGGCGTCATCTCAAAAGTAAGAAAAAGACTCATTGGCGCTTGGATTAGAAATAAATTCATATAAGTGAAAGTTGTGGGCTGACTTTTCATACACACACCACTCCCTGTTTGTATGTTATTTGACTTATAAAGTAGATATGCATGCATACATATGTAAATTAAGATTCAAATGTGTTTCATATTTATTTTATTCAAGCCAATGCGAAGTGCTTGAATGGATTTTTGGTTTGAAGATGGAAAACAAAAAAAAAAATGAACATTTGAAATTTTTAAGCTCAAGAGAGTGCTTTGCCACCACCGCAGCAGCAGCATACTCAAAAATATAAATAATTTGTTTTAAAATATGTCTAAATGTTTGAAAAAGAAATTTACATTTTTTATGGCAGTTCCTTTACACAGACTCAGCTCTTTTGCTGAATGGTCCGAAGGTGGTTTTAGGCATATTTTTGCCTAATTTATTTCAACTAAATACGCATTCAAATTCAAATGTATTTTAAAGCTTAAGTATTCGCTTATGATGATACTTCATTTTATATAGCTACACTGTGCAACAGTATTACTGCAACGCAAGCTGAAGTACGAGTAAAATCCCGAAAAAAAAAATTTTTTTTTTATTATTTTAAATTTTAAGAAATTTTTAAAAAGAATTTTTAATCATCTACCACAATATTGAATATTTTAAATTTTTAGAGATTTTGTAAAATAATTTTTAATTAGCAATCATATTTTTTTTAATTATTTTTTATTATTTTAAATTTTGTAAATAATTTTTAACCATCAACCATATTATTTTATTACATTAATTAATTTAATTTTTAATCATCAACCATATTATTTTATTATTTTTTATTATTTTACATTTTCAGAAATTTTGTAAAATAATTTTTAATCATCAACCATATTTTTTTATTATTTTATATCATTTCAATTTTTTTTAAATAATTTTTAGCCATCAACCATATCACTTTAAATTTTTAGGAATTTTTTAAAATCATTTTTAATTATCAACCATATTATTTATTTATTTTTTTAAATCTTTAGAAATTTTGTAAAATAATTTTTAATCACCAACCATATTATTTCTGTTCTATTATTATTTTAGATTTATAGAAATTTTATAAAATAATTTTTAATCATCAATTATATTATTTTATTATTTCTTATTATTTTAATTTTGTAAAATAATTTTTAAAAATCAAGCATATTTTTGTTTTATTATTTTACATTTTCAGAAATTTTGTAAAATAATTTTTAATCACCAACCATATTAAAAATTATTTCACAAAATTTCTAAAAATTAAAAATGATAAAAATTAAATTTTTTTTATATAAATTTTTCTTTTGATAATCGTAAAAAGTCACAATTTTCAATCTTTTCAACCATTTGTCATAAACTTGCATTAACTTTCACTAATCTGCCTAAGTTTAAAAATTTCACCTTCAAAAATTATTTCTAGCATAAATATTAATAACTAAAAGCTCTGAACATGTTTCAAAGAAGGTAACCATAATAAAGTTGAGTTTGATTCAATATTTTATAATTTGAATTTATCTAAATTTATGCATTTTATACAAGCATTCGGCACTCGGAAATGATAGCCAAACATGATTTATTTCATTAGAGAAGGGAAAATGACAAAAGGATGAGAAAAAGGAGAAAAGCATAGTTTATTGAATGTCAAATATGGGCAACGAGTCTGATTGCAAAAAAAAAAAATTAAAATTATTTGGCAACGACTATTTAACCTTCTAAACCGAACAGTTAGTATCTGGCTGCAAATAAAACTACCCAGCAGGAAACTGGAAGAGTAGCGTCCTAGCCCCTTAGGCATTCGAAGAAGCAAGCACTAGCTCTTTACAATGAGATACCTTTGAGCTGGAACAGACATCTCTTACCGTGCCTCCTCCCAGTTCATAAACCTTTTAAACCGAGCAGTTAGTATCTGGCTGCAAATAAAACTACCCAGCAGGAAACTGGAAGAGTAGCGTTCTAGCCCCTTAGGCATTCGAAGAAGCAAGCATTAGCTCTCTACCCTGAGGTACCTTTGAGCTGAAACAGACATCTCTTACCGTGCCTCCTCCCAGCTCATAAACCTTTTTTTCGCCACAAAAGTATCAAAAACCCCTCCACTTTTAGTTGCGTGTCTGTGTTCTAGGGCTTTCAGTTTAAATGCCTCACTTCTTAAAGTAATCCACATTTATTTCAGCATTTAAGTTTTGCTTAACCCAACTTGGCCTTCGAAATGTGCGCTGATCTGATACCCTGCAGTGTTGTTGTTTACTTAGTTTCCACGCTCAAGACAAATGTGCATTTGGCCAAAAGCCAAAAATTCGCTTAAACAAATACTATCAAGCAGGCAACTCTATTTAGTGGTTTAGGCCTTCAACCAACACAAACCCCACTTCACCCCCTGCACGCTCTTAGCGCAAATACATATTACACTCGATTTGGTATTCATTGGGTTGAAGTACAATATTTTCAGAGCCACAAAGCTCATTAAGAACGAAAAAGGGTGCCAAGCAGCACGCCAGCGTTTACGTGAATAAGGACACAAAAACAAAAAAAAACAAAAACAAAACGACGAAACCAAAAGCCAGATAAGCAATGAAGTCAAAGATAAGTAAAGAAAGAGAAAACGCGAGAGTCATGCAGATAGCAACAAATAGCAAGACCAACTTCGATCGCGTGTGTGTTTGCAATGGCGACGTGCAATTTATTGTCAACGACAGACAATTTTTGGGCAAAAACTTTTTTGTTTTCATACAACAAATATAGCAACAACATTCTGAAATTTGTATTTATTGGAAACTTTTTGCTTATATATCTATAAGTGGGTGTAGTTGAGTTTTAAAATACACTGCAAAAAATCATTGTATCTAGTTCCTAAAGAGAGTGGTCCACATTTGATAACTTTCGTCTAGAGTTGGATTTTATTGAAGCTAAGACAATTGTATATTGTGTAGCATACTTACAGGGGTATGTTGAGTATCTGTAGCATACTTTTAGGCTTACAAAAATAAGTCGGATCGCACTCATTCCTGTAGACATGGATACACTTGGCCCCTCCTCTCTCTCTAGAACATGCTGAAACAAAGCTGAACAGTTCAACGCTAGTTTCAGTCTACAACTCCTTTTGCTACTCATCCCAGCCTCATCGCAAACTAATCGCATTTTTTGTCAGCGTAAAGTCACATTAGCAACCGCTAACATATAGCACACATCCTTAACATAGAGTACACACGAACTTATGCTTTTATATTGGCTTTCATATTCTGCGCAAATTGTTTGAGTTCATCCATGCGACAAAAGTTGCTAATGTGCCAAAGCTGCGCTCGAGGCAATGCGAGAGACAATGAAATATTATTTGGGTTGTGCACACGCTACAGCGACCAGGTCAACTTTATCAAATTTGAATTAGGCAACGGCCGGATGTGTGCGGTGGCGCAATGTGTATTTTTGTTGTCACAGGAAAAGTCATGGGAAGGATGTTGTGAGTTATGTTGGAGATAGTCATTGTTAACTATAACCTGAGTCCATGCCCTCAATTTACTTTAAAGAAACAAAATTCGAGCAAAACATCCCGATGTTCGGATCAGAGCTTTCTTTTCTGATGACGACAAAAGTTTCAAGGGCTAAGATTTTGTGGATTGTATCTGGAATATTCGGACTTCATATTCACTCCAACTTGCCAAGGCTGACTTCACCACCCTCTAAGAAATGCGATGGACAGAACAAGTCATGACTGGGTCTTCCTACATCTACTATGTGGCTTGTTGTGCCGCACGATTTTGTCGTCTGGGTAGCCAAAGAAGAAGTATTCGATTATATAAAATATGAAAATTTAATCTATACATACTGCGGGTCTAAACCCAAAGGTACTAGGTTTATTAACTTTGCAGTGTCTCCCAATTTGGTCTAACGTTGTACTAGGTCCCTGATCAATGATCTATTGCAGTCATAGCTCCAGCGTCTAAGGCTTTTAAACTTTAAGACATCTTAATATCGTCTCAGACCACATTCTGAGGGCATCTAATATATTTTACGCAGCGGCCGTCGATTGCAAAGCCTCCTTCGATAGTGCTATTTTAGACTGAGTAGGCAACTGAGAGGTAAGGATATCTCTCGACGAACAAACATCGTGCTCTCAAGGTTCTCACCATATCTCGGCGTTGTCACGAGACGGGATGAAGCTAAAAGTATTAGAGCAAAAATTGGTCGAAAGTTTTATGGACCTTCCTGTGATCTTCGCGGCTAAGTTTTTTTTGTAATGAAAATTTATAAAGACACCCCGATTTGCAGTTTAGGAATGAGAAGGTCTCCACTGAGTCGGAAAAGTCAGTTAAAGAATGAATTGACCTCTCTAGATGTTTGCAACTGATGCTGATTAACGAGAAGGGAAGAGATTTATGCTGTCCATTGGCTAGTTATCTTAATTTTTTTACAACAATTTCTGTCGACATGCCAACTGACTATTATCAGTTCGCCAAATTTTTGGATCTCGTGAAGAAAATCCATTACTTGTAAGCCCATCATAAACAACAACAACAAAGCTAAGATGCTACTCAGTGCACGACATGATATTGAATTTTTCTCTTTTTTTATTAAATGTTAACAACCTGCTTCCGCAACACTACTACACTCACACAAACTCAAAGCGGCTGAGCTCACTTGCCAAAGGCTTAGAATGTGCTCACAAGAGCATGAATGCGACAGAAGTAGAAGAAAGGGTTATGATTTCATGTCGACACAGGTGTAGACGATTACAAAAAAAAAAAAATCAGAAGTAAAGATAAATCACAAAAGGTACTTCACACACACACACACACACATGCGCACACCAGCATCAGTGAGGATATCCTGATTTATGATTTTGTTTCGCTCTATGCTTTATTGTTACGTTTACATAGTTGCACAACAGTAAATATTTGTTATTGCCTTCATACATACATACAAATATATAGTTGGCTCACATTTCAGCAATTCAAAATAGATTTGCTATTCTCTATTCTCTTTTGTGTAGCTTAGCTCACGTGAGGTCGCACACGATTCAGTTGAGAGCTCTTGGTTTTTTTTTTTTACAGTCGAACGCAGCCTCGTTTTTATATTTGCGGATCATTTTATATTCAACAAAGGTGTATGTACATATGTATGTTTGTGTGTGTTACAACCTCTAACATTTGTTAGCTAATTTTTTATAGTCCTCTTACACTTTTTAGGGCCTCAGGTGACACTATTCAACAACTTTATGGTCATTGTGTGAATGGTCCATTTGAATCTGAAAACTCATACACATCTCAAAAAAAATTTAGCTATTTCAAGAAAAAATTGTTTTTCCCCCTTTCCTATACGAAATTTAAAATTTTTTAATTGTGAATTTGAAGAAAAACTACAAACATTTAAAGAAATCTAAATAATTAAAAATAAAGTTTCATGGCGAACCATTTTATGGCACATTTAAAATCTTTCAAATAGTCCAATAAATAACGTTTCGGAGGTCGTCAAATTGCTCCAGAAAAATGTTGCTGGCAATCCTAGACCTTTTCTTGTCTCTTACTCTGTAGTTCTATTCGAAAGGTTATTCTACTCGAAAGCAAAAATCGATTCGATTTGACATAGGTACTCTGCAATTCGTTCGAATTCGCTTTAGAAGTTATTCGATAGTATTAGATTTCTGTCGACAGAGTTTGCTAAACCGTTTTTGAGAAAAAAACTATTTTCTTATAAATAAAAATATGCATTGTTTGATTATAATTATGAGAAGTTATATTTTTGTGTAATTCTCTTGACAAAAACTTTTACAAATTATTTAAAAAGTCAGAACTGATTTTTACTGATTTTTAGTTATTCTCGTATGTAAGTATATACCCATTTCGTTCTCTTAAGCCTTTGTCAAAAAATTATAATAACTTGTGTGCTCTGCGCAACTGGGTATAAAAATGTATATATCTGAAAAAAAAAATTTTTTGCTAACTTTATAAGAATTTTTTTTCCCAGCACATAATTTTAATTTAATTTTTTTCTGCTTACAAAATTAAGTTTATAGCGGTATGAAATAGAAGCTAGCTAGAAATAATTGCACAAATTATTTAAAAATAAAACGCTTGAATTAAATAAAGTTTTATAAACAAACAAAAAATTAAAACTTTAATAAGTTATTAAAATACCAATTAAATTCCATACACAACAACACTATCTAGATTTAGCTTAGTACCTATTATATCCTGCCAAACTATAATTATTTGTTCTCTTCTTGTCTCTCTCTCTCTCTTTCTTTTCCCTCGCACACCCAATTTCCAATGCAATTTTACCTAAAACAAAAACAACAATAAACACGAACATTTCCCCAATAAAAATTCCATTAACGTAATGAACTAATTATACTAATAAACTGCACTCTAAATATGTAAATATATATGTATATAATTTCCTCTCCATTTAATATTAATTAAAAATTACTAACCCGAAAAAAAAATTTTAAAAATAAAAAACAAATTAAAAATGCCACCAACCAAACAAAACCTCAAAAATTATTGAAATGCACAAACACTTGTATTATAACCAAAAAACAAAAAACCAAAAACAAACAAACAATTATACGCCAACACATAATCAACCACTAAAAAACAACAAATCTAAATACTACAACAACAACTGCAACCCTAATGCTACCTTGAATGCTCTGGCTTGTGTATGACAAAACTAAATAAATAAATAACAACATTTAATAAAATATAAAAAAAAAAAATTTTATTTAATAAAAAATTAAAAATAACAACTTTACTTCGATATAAAACGCACTACAAATTTTGTATGCCAACAACAACAACCGTTGCACTGTATATATGTATCGCAATCACACAAAAAACAGGAAGGTATTGAAGTAAGTACCGTTAATATGGACGTCTGTTGTGTTGTTGTTGCTGTTGTTGTTGGATTCAAGTTATTTGTTATATGTATATAAAAGCACACGTTTGTTTAGCTTAATATGCTTGTTTTGTTTCGTTGAATTTTATTTTATTTTACTCAAATATATGAGTATATGTGTACATATGTATAGGTTTATAAATTTATATAAAATAGACAAACTATAAAAATTTCTAATAATTTTTTTTGTTTGTGTAATATCATAATATATATAAATTTTCGAATTTATATAAAACAGACAAAATTAAAAAAAAAAAAACAAAAAAAAAAAAACAATTATATAAATATAAATTGTATGAAATTTGTAAAAAATTGTCAGATAAATTTTGTTTGCATTTTTGTTTTATTTAATTTTTTTTAATTTTCAACTTTATATGATATATGTATGTATAAAAATGATAATTTTTTTTTTGTGAGATAGAAAAATTATTTCAATATAAATTGTGTGAAATGTCTCTAAATAAATATTTGTATTTCTTTTTGTGAAATAAAAAATTGGTTCACAAATTTTCTAGAAATACTTTTTTGTTTTTTTTTAACTTAAAAAAAAATTTTTTTTTGTGAAATAGAAAAATATTTTAGTATAAATTGTATGAAATCTTTAAATTTTTGGATTTATTTTTGTGAAATAAAAAATAAGTAAATAAAAATAAGTGGAATTCCTTTTTTTATTATTTTTTTTTTAAATTTTTAAGTGAAATATGTACATATAAAATTTAAAACAATTTGAAATTTTTTTTTTTTGTGAAATATAAAATTTTTTTTATACATATACATATAAGTTGTAGGAAATTTCTCTATAAACATTCGTATCTCCTTTTGTGAAATAAAAAAATTAGTAAAAAGAAAATTTCTGGAAATACTTCTTTGATATAAAAAAATTATCAAAACTTTGTGGTATTTTTTTTTTTTTTTGTTAAAAAGAAAACTTTTATAAGTTTAAATTGTATGAAATTTTTCTAGAAATATTTATATTTTTTGTGGAGTAAAAAGTTGTTATATAAATATTCTATAAACATTTTTTTTAAACTGAAATTTTTTTTGATTTTCAACATTTGGCTGAAAAAAGTTTTAAAAACTCATATCGTAGAAAAGTACCTTATTAATTTACTAAATACTGGCAAAAGGTTAGCATCTTCTTATCCGCCCTCACATTGAAGTGTTGGGTGCTTCCAGCCAAGAGCATGGCTGGTGCTCCTTTGAGATAAACCGCCCCAAAATAACACCACTTCAGGTTTTTTCAGGAGAACAGGGTTTGCCTCAAGATCCCTCAAATTTACAGAAAGTTTCTTGAATCAAAATTTAAATTCAGAAAAATTTCTTTAGTACAAATATGTGCTAATAGTTCAAATTAGTATTTTGCTCCGCCAACTAAAATTTCTACTTGTGTAAATGACTGCGGCTAGCTCACAATATGTGTGGTTACTCATACGCCATGGCAACCCGCAAATATTTTTTCACTTCATCAAATGAATTGTGTAATGGTAACGCGATATTAAATCAGTGTGATGTTATTATTATTATTGCTTTTTAATTGATTTCAAACTACTATTTACTCTATAATATTATAAGCTTTATTGCATGAAACCGTTTAAATTTAATTGGTTTATAATCCAAACCAATTATGCACGCAATTTGATTTTATTGGTATTGCTAAATTTATTTAATAAATTTCCAACTTTCCTGGCCGCTGGAAAAAAAATGTTTTTTTCTATTTTACATTTATCATGGAGTATATTGAATATGGATTTTTTGCTGGGTTTAGTAATTTTTAGTATTGTATGGATAGCTGCAATTGTTTAGTACAATGATCGGGTATGCATTGTAAGCGATTGCAGTCTGTTAAGTCTTGGTTAGACGTAAATGGGTCAGAGTAAAAGTAGTTCTTTTGTTAGAAAAACGAACAAATTATATTTTCTGCTACGTTTTGCTATTATTAGGAGCTGAATGAGGCATTTTGACCGTAAAGTGAAACAGTAATAAAACCGGTAAATGAATATGAAACGGAATGGGAAGCGAAACGGGAACTGAAACATGAGCAACTAATAGAGCAGGAAACGAAGCAAAATCAGTAAAAGGAACAGAAAATGAAAACGGAATATTAAATGAGACTAGAACGCAAAGCCGGAATCGAAACACTAAAGAGAACAGGCACCAAAACATTCAACCGAAGAGGAAATGCAGTAGAAACCGGAGCATGTATAAGAAACGCTGCTACAACCAAAATATAAACATAAACTGAAGCAATAAATTAAAGTTTAATAGGAAATGGAACTGAAACATGAACAGGAAATGGAACAGGGTTCGAAACAAATACAAGAAAAAAAAGCTGGAACTGATAACAGAATATTAAAAGCGACAAAAAAAAGGAACATAAACAGGAAATGGGATGGAAAGAAGAGAAAATCGGAACAGTAAACGTATAAAGCGGAAAAGTAGAAAACCAAAGCTGAAATCAAAACATTAAAGAAAATGGAATTAGTAACCGGGAATGGAAACGAAACTGAAATTAAAAGCGAAGCCAGAAATTAAATAGGAAAAGAAAGCGGAATCGAAGACGGAAACGAAATGTGAACACAAATTGACACTAGAATTGAGAGGAAGCAAAAAAGGAAACGAAACTATAACTGAAATCTAACCTCAACTGAAATTTTTACGGGAACCAACAACAACTCTGAACGGACCCAAACAAATTAGCATAACAACTCTCACTTACTGACATTTACTGAATAGAATAAACGCTTTTATATTTTTCTTTAAAAGTCGCGTTTTACATAATATGCCCGTAAATTGAAGTTGGCATGACATCTACATAGGGTGCGGTATCAATGAAAAACGAAATTATGTTAATGTAGTTACTGTATTGCATCATGTTATTTTGTGTTATGCATAGCGTCAAACATATCGTTGGTATGCGCACTATTTGGTGGTTGATTTTCCACCAACGGGCGAAATCTAGTTACATTTAAAATTCATTGTATGTAATTGAAGCGCCCGAGGCACGCCTCGAGTAGCCATTAGCATACATATCGATTTTTTGAACACATAATCAATTTCTTATTTATTTTTATGTTGTCAATTTTACGCCTACAATTTCCAGAAATTACAAATTTGTGTACTGCAATGGTAAAGGGGATTATATTCAAGAAATTTCTTTTTATAATTTCTATCATAAAATGAAATGCACAATTAAGGTTATGAAGTTTTTACAATAATGTAAATATGTAAAACAAAATATGTAGTCGTAAAATTTGGACGCAACAAAAAAAAGCTATAAATAATTTAAAGCGTGAAGTACGTGCATACTTTTAGGCGCAATTTTCTCGTGGAGTGAGAGGTTGTATAGGCACACTGTATAGCCTTTTCCCGTTTATACATATGTTTATCATGTGCTTAATTTTTTGTAATTCATATATAATAGCTCTATAATATCTTAATAATATGAATCATAAATTTAATATCACTTCGCCTATAAGTATGCAAACACGTTGAAGAAAAGTTTGGTCGAACAATTTACGGTTGTATGTGTTAGAATATTTATAAATTTTATTTCAACAAAGTCATTTGTTTACCTTTTTAAAAACGTGCAATGCTGAAGGTCTCTTAATTTTTCTTTTATCATAACAAATAACTTTAAACAAAAGCACACATACTTTTTCAGTTATTTTTATGCTTTTGTTCTGTGTGCAGGGCTTTGTTTATTTTAATGACGTGCAATTTTGCTTTTAATTTCTGTTGTGTTATTATTAAATTGTTAGCACTCTTAAATTCATGCCACACACCAGATGTTTGTAGCTTGGCATCTTCAATAAAAAAAAAAAAATAAAAAACAACCGAAAGTAGCAAGCCCAAATAAGCTTTTTTTTAGGTAAATTTGGACTTCAATTGGTCCCAGTAACACGTTTTCGTACATTTAAAAATGATACCGGAGCTGAAACGAGAACGAAAGAAATATTGAAAAACAATTATGGAGCCGAAACGATCATAAATTTTGGCAAACGGAACCGAGGCTGAAACAGTTGAAAAACGGTTCCGAAACCATCCCAAAACCAAAATACATGTCGGAAAACGAGTTGAAACGAAAATAAAACAAATATTGAAGTACGAAAATAAATGTTGAGGAACGAAACTGAAGCTGTACCAAAACGAAAATAGTTAAGTATTGAAGAACAAAAGCGGAGGCGAACCCGATGTTACGCAACCGGAAAACCGAAAGCACAGCCTATTCTGAGGCCAACGAAATTTTAAAAAAGTCCATTGTTCTGAGATAGGGCATTCTTCATACAAATTATGGGATAGAACGATTTTACAAATAGTTTAAAATATGGTGGTCTTCCACTTAGCTATAGAAAACGGAAGATAATTTTAAGAAAAACTGTAAAATAGAAGCGAAAGAGGAAGCAAAGCAACAAAAACTTAATGGGCTTTAGAACTGTAGTTTTTTTTTCTGACTTGAAATATTGGAACATTTTTTGATTTAAATTTTCTTTTTTAAATTTTCATAGTTTTTCAAAATTTTCAAAACTTTTTGAAAAACTTAAACATTTGGTAAAACTTTTTTAAAAATTTTCAACTTATTCAAAATTTTCAAAACTTTTCTCATAATTTGCAAAACTTCAAAATCTTCAAAACTTTTTGAAAAAATTATAAAAACCTTGAAATTTTTGTGATAAATTCTAAAAATTATTTTGAACGTTTCTACACGTTTAGAATACTGTGAAAAAAAACTTGGAATTATAGATAATTATTTTTTATTATTATTTTTTATTATTATTTTTTATAATTTGCAAAACTCGTATAAATTTTCAAAACTTTCTTAAATTTTCAACTTTTTTCAAAATTTTCAAAACTATTTAAAACTTTTTAAAACAATTTTAAATTTTTTCAGTTTTAAAATGTTCAAAACCAATCAACAAATAACGAGTTTAAAGTATTCAGGAATACATCTTGATTGATATCCTTCAAGAGAGGTGCATTGACAATGCTTGTCATTCACGATGGTCACACAAACTCTCATCACTTGTCCACCTCGCTTGCTTATTACCCAGACAGATATTGTCTCATTAAATTAAATTTTTCCCTTTTCCCTCCATCACATGCTCACACTTTCAGTTTCAGTCATAATTTTGTTATGTTCGTTGGCTGATGTCAAAGATAAATGCAGAGAATATGTGCTAATGATTTTTTTATGTTTTGCTGGTTGAGTGCTTATGATTGGATGTGTCATAAAAGTACCCAACAAGAAATTTTGTAAATGATTTAAAAAGAAATAATTTTATATAATAAGCGACTTTGACAAAAAAAATTTATTTTTATAAATTATTTAACTTTAATAGTTAAATTCAAATGTCTGCGCAAAATTGTTAAATCATCGCTGGCGCGAATCCCAAAGTTTCCCACAGACTCCTTGATACTACACAAGACTACAAACGATTCCATGTTTTGCCAATTCTGAGGGATGCCGTTCCAGAGCTCTTGCGCCTTGTCTAGTTATTTTATCGGATGTGTTACAAATAGTCCGTACTGGGTTATGACACCACAACGCTTTTTACCACTTTTGTGATGTACTCTGTAATTTTATGACAACCATATATCACCTCACACATTCATAATTTTTTTAAAACCATCAAGTATAATATTTTTTGGCTTATAATGAAGCTATTTGTTGGACATTTTGATTCAGGAGTGTAAAAATTTATGACGAATAAAGAGAAAGCTGACTTCAAAATTATGATTTCAGAGCTCATAAAAATGTAAAACATAAAATCCATAAGACAAGTAAAGCTCTCATCAATAAGAGCTTAGTTAGGTAGTTTGATGTTGTTGCTGGTAAAGGTCAAAGCTTTGCGCTAAGGTGTGTGATGAGGGAGTGTTATCGATAGTGACAGTCCCGCGAGTGGGACATAAATGCAGCGGGCAGTAGGTACCTGATTAATGCATATAAAATACTAATGAGTTCTGAATACCCAATGGACCCAGTATACATAGTATGTTGTTATACTGTGCGATCTCCATGCTCTTTATCTAGCTGGATGAAGTAGAGCTTCTCTTACTTACTTCTTTAAAAGATTTAACGGTCTTATGTGCTTCCAATATAACGCTCTATTCGTTTCTTCTTCGGTAATTTCCCGCTATTGGAGCGCCCTACTATAATGCATATCCTACCCAATATCTTTACCCATGTAGCCTTTCTAAATGGCCTCCTCTTGCTTTGCTCATTTGAAATTTGTTCACTTTGAAATCAAAAATCTGTAATTACTTGCTTCCTTCTTTTCTTCTTATCGGAAGCTGATAATTAAAAGTGTGCACTAAGGAATTTCCATTGCGTGCTAAAGCTTTTATTGAGTTTGTGAGCTCAGTAGGGGAGGTGTAATTCATTTCTCATCCTACCTAATTGGATTTTGTTAATATGTAGCTGAGGCGGCTGCGAATTGCTGATGACCCTAAGGCTGACTAAAATAGCAATGGACACTTCCTGCGTATTTTGGCTTCTTCTTAAGTTCTTTGAAGTTTGATTTTATAATGTTGCAAGAAGAGTTTGCGAAATGGGGATGAGTTATTTGTTTTGCTAAAGCTTTTGTGCTTCATTAAAAATGTGTAATAGTTTGAAAATTAAAACAGTTGACGCGGTTTTGGGTTTCATTAAATTTGCAAATGAATTTCATGCAGCCGTGCAGGCTTTATTGTCTGTCCGAAAAGTTGGCGTCACTCACAATATGTTTAAGGCAAATAATTAGAGGTAACGTGAATTGATAAAAAAAAAAGTTGAAAAATGATGAAAGAATTTGTAAGAAGTAATAGATTTCGATACCAAAGCATAACAATCCAAAAATAATTAATAACTAACTATATGTACAAAACAAATTTAAGAATTAATAATAATCGATTAAATTTTAAAAAAATCAACCGAAATTAATAATCGATTAATTTTTAAAAGAATCGAAGAAATTATTAAAACCGATAACAGTTAGATTATTTTGATAAATAATTGTCGATGTAAATTTAGTAACATCGATAACAAAAAAAAATCAGAAACAGATTCGTGGTTAGCTTTTGTAGCGATAATAACCGATGAAGCCAAAAAAAATTTAAGAAATTATAAAAATAGATTAAATTAAAAAAAATCGACCGAAGTTAATAATCGATTAATTTTTAGAAGTATCGATAAAATTCAGGAAATTATTTAAACCGACAACAGAGCGATTATATTGATAAATAATTGTCGATGAAAATTTAGTAAGATCGATAACAAAAAAAATCGGAAACAAATTCGTAGTTCGCTTTTGTAGCTACATACATATATGTAAAACCCAATGAGGCCAAAAAAATTTAAGAAATTATAAAAATCGATTGACCTAAAAAAAAATCGACCGAAATTAATAAACGATTAATTTTTATAAGTATCGATAAAATTGAGGAAATGATTTAAACCGATAACAGTTCGATTAAATTGATAAATAATTGTCGATGTAAATTTAGCAACATCGAAAACAAAAAAAAAAAAATCAGAAACAAAGTCGTGGTTCGTTTTTGGAATCAACTTAACTAATTATCATCAACTTAATTATTAGAAATGTACGTCGGACTGTAAATCTCCTCTGAGTGCTCAAGTGAGCTGCGCACCGAGGGAAATTTTTGAAGATTGCGGAACTTCATCGCCAAGTACTTCTTAGTTCTTATTATTTTAGGTTTGAAAATCGTCGTTTCGTTCAGCTTTGACGATTTTCCGTTGGTTGTTTTTGTTTGCTTTAAAAAATTGCTTCGGCATCTTTCGCTAGAATCCACTTAGTTTCAGCTTTTCTAACTTACTAAATTTTAGATAATTACCAATATTTACCATTCCAAAAATACAACAATTTTAGCTCTATACAAATAATTTATAATGCCACCCCATCCTCTCCCCACGCCTCAGAAGGGTGTCCACATTTCGCTCTCTAGCATTTCCTCCTGCCCCTTTACAATTATTTACTTAATTGAGAAATAAATTTCTTTACTTTGTGTCATTGTTCATTTCGGCACGTCCATAAAGACAAATGAGCCGTCACAGCACGCACCTATTTCTAGCACCATCCCAGCTTCTAAGCATTAATCTCTCTATCAGTCACACACACATTTTTGTTTTATTATTTTCTGGTCAACCAACATAGCGCTCATCGTGCTAATTATTTATTCATAGCGTTGGCATTTTTGGAATTTATTGCTATACATTGCGAACAGAGATCGTAAGAACAATCAATTATTTTGCACCAAATTAGTCGTCATACATTATTTATTACCTCTGATCTGTGAATGTTGCGTGTAATTTGGATAAAAAGTTTGATTAAACAAAATTTATTTGGTTTTGAAGCAAAGAGAAAAAAAAATGTGTGAAATAAATTTTGCAAACTGTC
This sequence comes from Sphenella marginata, assembly GCA_951509765.1. Classification (NCBI taxonomy): domain Eukaryota; kingdom Metazoa; phylum Arthropoda; class Insecta; order Diptera; family Tephritidae; genus Sphenella; species Sphenella marginata. The sequence continues at coordinate 51,426,385 of OX608083.1, forward strand.
TCACTGTCACGCTCAAGCTGGCCGATTAGGCACTTGTTAAAGAGATTTGACGAAAAGTCTACTTAATCCTTAAATCCTTTCCCTGCATGTGGTATGTTTCCTAATGACACCAAAGTTAGGACACAGGTTAGAGTTATAAATAAATAATCGATTTTTCTTTAAATCGATAGCTGTGCGATTAATTGATTAATCAAAATTTTGATTATTCATAATTTCGATTACTCAATTAATCCATTAATTATGATTTTTGATTGATCAAAAAGGGTGTTTACTGGATTAATCAAAAAGAAAATTAATTGGTTAATCGCCTTTTTGATTAATCGGTTTTTGAATAAAATGATTAATCATATATTAAAACGGCAAAAATTTTGAAGTTCTTGATACTTCAACAATTTGTTGTATCTTCGGCATTTTGCCCATTCGCGATTGGGCAACACCTCAAAATTTTCTTAATTTTTTTTATTTTTTAATATTTTGAAGCATGTTTGGTTTTTAATTTTTTTTTATTTTCAACTATTTCAAGGCAAACTTTCACATAAGAAAATGAGTAAAGCTGCCATTATGCATACTTAGCATAGAGTTGACTTGACTTGAGAACTGTCACTTAGCACTTAGAAAAATAGCAAGAGAGCACACTAGCCAGTTTCAAATAAGAGTAAACGTTTCCCATATCGAATTGCTTTTTAAAAGTAATCGTGTGATTTTTTACATGTAACTCAGTAAAAAGTACCAAAACGCATTTTCTTGGCATTAGGTTTCGATTCTCTGAGCTTATCTACAATCAGTATATAGTCAATGCCAAAAAAAACTATAAAGCATTTTGGGAGGAAAAAAAATTTTTTTTTAGGTTAGCCTAATTTGAATTCAATTTATTTGACAATAAGTTTTGCGGCTGCCATATGAATAATATACATCCAAAAATTCTTATCTCTATAGAAACGTTGGAGGATTTTATTCAAAATTTAAAAAAAAAAGGTATGGCATCACACAGTTCTCTCACGGCGCTCACTAAACTTAGAATTTACATAGAAAATCAAAACTCAACAGAATTCTAAGTCAAGTCAAGAGGGTAATCGGATACATGCAAACTTCATTAAACAGAACGCTAAGTGGCAGTTCCAAGTCAAGTCAAGTCTATGCTAAGCATGCATAATGGCAGCTTAAATTAATCAGTATTTGGTTAAAAATTTTTGAAAATACTCGAGTAACGCTCACTTACTCGATAATCGAATAAAGGTACAGCCCTAGTTGTATCGATTTTATTTTTTGTATAAAAAAATCGTTTTAAGAATAAAAATCGATAAGTTTCTTTAGAAATAAATTTTACACAAATCAATTTATCTCAACAAAAAAAATCGAATGAGCAAACGATTTTTCCAACTCGGAATAACATCACTAACTGGTATTATTTTACGCACACAAATAATAATAAGAGAAAGAGTCCAACAGCTACACCAAAATGTTTCTAAAATAAGAATGCTTCCTCATCCCTAATCAAGCGGCAGTTATTTGTCTGCCCATTGGTCAATTACTGAATAAATATTAATTAAACAAAATTACAAATGTCCCTTGGTGAGTGTAACATATTAAAAAGACAAACGCACCCGCTTCCTGTACCCTCTTGCTGTGCTGCCGTTCTATTTATGTAATTAGAAATTTTGATAAAATTTCTACTTTTGGCCTAATTCAAGCAATCGCTTAATACTATGACTTGTGTTGTGGCTCACATTTTGTTGAAGGCTCACAATGTCGACCGTTATCTAACTTGATAATGCCCTGCCGTGACACCACAGGAAATCGTTATGCTCTGCCTCGTGGCCGTTAATCGTTGAGATTTTCTGCGTTTTTGGTAAATTTTGGAATTTTTGTGCAAACTCACACCAATTCAACAGTTTCTCCTCACCGCTCACATCATTCAGATAATCACGAAATAATTGTATGTCACACGCTGGCGCTTACGCAAAAACAAATGCGCCCAGGAGCAAAAATTTAAGCAAAGCAATAATAGCTTTTAATTAAACGAAAACAGTTATTCAAACGGCGGAAGAAAGTGCAAGAAGAAACGAAGAAAACAAAAATATTTCGAGCGGAAATGCAATTAAGTATTTGAGATTTACGGCGGTGGAATGGAAAATGGTTGAGATTTTAGTTGTAGATGTAAATGACAGCGACTTGGTCACCTGCCATCCTGCGTCTCTTTCTATCTTTCGCTAGAAGATAGAAGCATTGTGGATAGGAGTTCGCTCGCCAAAAACTCTATATTGATGTGACTGTCATCGAATTTGACAGATAATATATTACAAATTACAAAATATTATGTGCATTGACAACAATTATTTGGAGACAGCGAGGTAAAACCTCTTGTGAAAACAGCCGATTTTCGTATAGGAAAACAATAACAAAACCTTCAGATTTCGAGCAATTAACCAATGAAAAAAGGAACAGCTGTTTTTACAAATTTCTGCTAGGCGAAAATTTTTCACGTTTCGGAAGCGTTTTACGTCATTATCTCTTTACTGACAGTTTTTTGCAAGGCTTTGTTTGACAGAATACACAATTCTCGCGTCTATTAAATAAAAAAAAAACCTTACTCTGCAAAATTAAATCGTTTATAAAAAATTGTATTCAAAGTTATTTTATTAAATCTTTTGGTTTCTAATTTTGTTCTGCTTAATTCTTTAAATATTGTTTTTTCACAGTATGCAAAAAGTTCTCATTTAAATACTGAAAATAATAATATCATTAGAGTAACGCACCATTTCACTCAGTTGCCATTATCTTACAATCGCTGTTGCAATATTGCCAGCCACCACCGCCATCATTAATTACACATACGAAGCTGAGGACAAATTTAAGTATGCACAAAGCTCTGCTGACATAATTAAAAGCATATAGATGTATAAAAGGGACAGGACTAAGTGAATAAGATTTAGTTGATATGAAATGTTACGAATGTGATGTTAACACAATGAATGCAAAAACGTTAGTTGTAAGCCAAAATGGGACAATCAGCGTTTGGAACTGTGCTACTACGCCGCAACAATAACAAAAAAATGCTGGTCTCCCCAGGATTGCCTCCATTTTACCGAAAGAAGTCGTGTTTCCACAAGGGCTGTTGTTTCGGCATTACAGCGCTAAGAATGTAGAACTGTAACTGATGAATCCGGAACCCAGTTCAAATTTCTCATTTAATCAGAAACTTTATCCTATCGATTTTTTTATTCCACTTCTGAATTAATATGTTTATTTATTGACGTTAAGTCGTCGTTGTACCTGCAGTTAGCTTACACAAATTCTTAGCACTAAATGAAGTGAAATCCTTCGCTACTTGGTCATGCACAGCAATGTTGCTTTCGGTCCAGTCACCAGCCGTGCTTCATACAATTCGTTTATCACATGAAGCTACCTTCTTTCTATTTCGCAAAAGAAGAGCTAAGTTGTACATTCCTGCGCAGATACGAGCATAGTGCTTTCTGTCTAGCTCGTGTGAATGAGCGAAGCTCCGGTTCATTAGGAGGTGTTTCCAACTGCCATCGATTAATATTGCAATGAAAAGGGGCTAAACCGGCGAACCTACATATACATACATATGTCCGTGATCGAACTCTTGCACAAATAATTTGATATATCCACTCACTCCAATTAGAAATTATAATTTATATATAAATGACAAATATTTAAAAAAAATGTTATCACCAACTTCCCCTTTAAAAACTTATTACAAAAACTTAAATGCGTATTTATGTACATATGTATATAAATTGGAGTAATAAAAATGACAGGTATCAACTTTGCCAACTTTTTAAACATTCAATGCCTCCAGCTGCACATACATATTTACGTTACACAACACAATCACACAAGCCAAAATAATTTCTTTTGATTTCTTAACTTTGATAACTTTGTTGATTTACTTTCTTGTTACACTTTTAAGATCTTTATCCATATAATATGGCGCAAATGCAAATATAAAATAAATACTCATTGCTTGTATAAATCTTCTCTTTTCTTTTTATATGACAACACTCTGACGCATAACTTGTCGCGCCCTCCACTCTAACGACGACGCTTTTTATTCTAATATGGCCTTCAACAACTGCATTCAACTCTATGCAAATTCGTCGTTGTCGCTCGGGTGCTTTTTACAACATCACATCCCTATACAATTGCATCAAATAATAGGGCGCCGCTAAGCTGACAAAAGAGGACATCGAAAAAGTTTTCTCACTGTACGATCGGGTAAGTTCCATTATATAAACTTTAACAACAAAGTTACGAAAGTGAAATTGCATACAAGAGGGAATTTTTATTTTAAATTGATGGCAGCAGTTGACTTTAGTTTTTCTATGGCAAGCAAAATTTTTGTTTCTTTTTATTTAAGTAATTTTAAATCATTTAACACTTTGCCACCGTTTACATTCGCTATTTAAATTATGACTGATGAAACTACGAGTAATAAATGTATTCTGCAAGTCTGTCTCATCTCAATTCACTAAATTTGACATATTTCACTAGAGACAATTTTTGTGACTTGCGTTGATTTCGGTATTCTGTAAGAGAAAAAGTTCACCAATGAAATGATTATTTCGGTGGAAATTTAAATTTTCTACGCTCATCACTGCTTTCATTCTTGAGTGTAATTGGAAAGCAAACAAAACGACTGGCCAATCTGCTAGTTTATTTATTTTGAATATTTGACACATTTTGTTACGCAGCATTTGAATTTTTAATGAAATTAATTTTATTTGCCTGGCCACAATTTTGGTAAAAGTGAACAAAAATGTTTTCCTTCTGCTTGCTTTTTGCATATAAATTTATTAGGAAAATGTTGAAGAATTCTGTAGAAATTTCCATAGTGCCTAAATGTTAAAATCAGCTGAATTTACTAATTTGATTCAATTTGCAATCGTGTGCATTTAACAACCGTAGGTACCTTTTGCATATTTTACCTGAAAATGGACAACACTTGTTTAAAGTCAATCAAAATGAAAGATTGCAAAACGTGGTCGTTGCGGCAAAGCAAATTCAGCATTAAGATACAATTTTTTTTTTTTTACAATATTTTTAAAAAATTTGAACTTGCACACTTAATCCTTTGTAACCTTTTTCATGCTTTACAAAAATTTTAATACAGACATCACCATTCTGTTCACGATTTTCATTCCTTTGACAAACATTTTGTTTGGAAAATGTAATAAAAAATATTTATTTAGTGAATATAAATGAGCATGTGTATATATCCACCGGAATGTTAAAACGCAATCATGTGGCAAAAAGTGATACGAGAACCATGCAATGGCAATCCTTTTTTAATAACCAAAAAACAGATGTTATGCAAATGTCACACAGCGCATCCTAAAAGCTTTAAATTTCAAGTCGTACTTTTCATATGAGCAAACCCAGAATAATATCTTTTCGAACAATTCTATTATATGGTACTTGACAAGGTCAACTTCTAGTGCAGTTCGCTAGCTGAAATTGTAACATGTCGATTTTTGAACATTAATGAGAAAAAAATGCTTGTGAGTGTCTTTTGTACAGTAATAGCAAGCAAAACAACAGCTATTAAATTTTTGTATGTACATATGTCTGTTTTTTCGCACATCACTCAAAAGCCGCTGTATAGAATTTATTGCAATTTTCACAAATTTATTTCTTGGTACTTCGATTACAACATTCGCAATCGACATTTTGTCGTACCTATATTTATCACGATATTGATATTCACTAACTATTTTTTATCGGATTTCGATTATACGCCATCAGCTGTTTCGCAAAGGAAACGACACACAATTGACGGCATTTGAGTACTTAGAGTTTGTTTTATCGCGGGATGAGAAATCTTTTGCCCGCATCGTTATAAATAAGTTAGTGAATCGCATATTCGATAGTGCAATCGACAGAATCGCTATTGAAAATCTCGCAATATCGAACCGATCAAATGGCTATAATTCAGTGAATTCCACTACAGATTAATTACAACTGTAGTTAGGACATTGTAAAGGTCTACAAAGGTAGGGTTGTAGAGTGTGTTAAGCGTACTCGCAATTACAGCGATGATCCCTAAACAATTTACGTTTATTTGTTTGTTTCAAGCCATCATCACATTGCAGTGCACTCAACATCTCAGTGAGTTAGTAATGGAATTTCAATGATTAAATAATGTCGTTTGCTATTTTTCTTCACAGCTTTAAAACTATTTGCCTTCCATATTTTACAATTTCAGTTTTAAATTAGAAACTACAATAAACTCAAACTACTCTCCTCATTCAGGGTTAACTGGGAATAAGTTCATACACAATGGAAATACTTAAAAATTTCACAACAATACAAAGCCAACAAGCATTGCCATGTAACACAAATGAAATGTAAATAAAACAAACAAACAAAAAAAAACAACATATGCAATTTAAGGAGTTTTTTGCACAACAAAAAATTTCACAATGCCAACACCCAGCGGAAATGCTTTGGTTTTGACATACTACATAGTAAGCTACATATGTTGAGCAGTACTTACCTTCTAGTATGCTATTTATGTCAAGCTATGCTATGCAATGCGTTTTGGTAGCTGCTTACTTTCCTTTCGCTTTCACCACATCACATCAGTCCGCCCTTGTATTCCACTTTTGAGCGTGTTGCTTTATGTTGGCTTTAGTGCGGTCAATTGTTTTGCCATTCCAACAATCTGCATCGTGCATTGGGAGCAAAGTCACTGTGGCTGCTACCACAGTGTTTGGTTGGTATGTTGGATGCTTTATTGTATGTAGTGCCAACAATAAAATTACTCCAAACACATTCCGTTTTTATTGGATTGGGTAAATGGTTTTTCAGTTTTGTTTCACTTAAATAAAAAACATTCAACACAAAACCGACAATCACACAAACAAAAAACAAAATTTATCGAACTCTAACCACATTGCGTGGTTGTATAGGTTTTATCGTGATTCTTTTATGGTCGTATGTTTGTTTTGTACTGGTTACTTTGCCTCAGTCTATACAATTTTATTACCAAATAGCTTAAACTGATTTTATATCAGCTTGGCTTAGAGCAAAATATACAAAATAGAGTGCTGTTGAGATAGAGATAACCATACATATTAGGATGGGTGGATTTGTATGGTAGAAAGTTAATCGATATCGCGCCATCGATTTTTCGATAGGTTTTGGGCTCAGGAAAACAAGTTCCACTACACATACCCAAAAAAAAAAACTATTCTAGCCTGCGAAATTTAATTTTTTTTACTTTGATTTTTAAGGTTTTCTCCATAACCTTAGGTTGAAATATATTCAAGCATGGTGGCGAGAAGCTGGTTAGGCGCATGAAATTTTAAAATTTAAAAATGTTGGCGAAAGCATAGTTTTGCGAAAAGAAAAATTTTTTTTTGGGTCTTGTGGAGTGTTTAGGTCAGGGTTGTAAAAGCATGCATTCATATGCGAATGCAATCAGTTTCAATGACTTCAAATTTCGAATGCACTGATTGACTCACTTTTTGACTAAAGAATGAAAAAATGAAGTCTTAAGTTGTTGTTGTCTTGTTGAAGTTACGACTTTGAAGTCATTTAGAGAAGTCACTTACTGACTTCATTTTTTGAGTAAAGTCACTAACTATCTGCAACAAAAATAGTTTACGATCATGTCTCGTATGCCATATGTAAATTGACTTCAAATGACTCCATATGACTCCAAATTACTTCAATTGACTTCAGTGAGACTTTTTATTCAATGAATGCAATACATGAATAACCGAAAAATGAATGAAAAAAAGAATACGAAGTCGCAGAATGAAGTCTGAATGGTGACTTCATTCTTTGAGTCCCAGTCAAAGAATTCAAGAAATGGCTGGAATCATTTTGCGACAAATCAAATGAATAATTATTCGCAAAAGAATACATTCTTTTCATCTCTGGTTTTGGTCAAAAAAATTAACCCTTTCGCCATTTTTTAAGGGGTTTTCAGCATACATGCAAAAATGTTTTCAATGAAAACGAATTTGTCTTATATTTCTTGTCCCACTTAAAATTATGCGCTAAAAACTTGCCGATAACAGTTTTTGGAAAAAAAAAAGTTTTATTCTCGGGTTTTTCGACTTGTTTTGGTCGAAAAATGATTAAAGATTAACTCGATTATTATAGTCCTTCTTTATTACTCTTCTCTGTTAATTTCAATATCTACAGATGTCAATTTCTACTCTCTTCCCCTTTCCGTAGTAAATTTGATTTTTTCTTTTTTGTTCGGCGGTTAATTTTATGGGCTCTCCATTTTTCAAAACAATATCGGTTTTTTACAGAAATATAATCTCTTTTATAACGATTTGTATAAAAAAAATTGTATATTTTTTTACTTTCAGGACAATAGCGGCTCGATAGAAAACGAGGAGCTTAAAGGTTTCCTCAAAGACTTGCTGGAGTTAGTAAAGAAAGTATGTATGAAGAAATTAATAATTCTTACACAAATTATCTACAAGTTTTACTTTACACACAATTACAGGACGACTATGATGCTCAAGATCTGAAAGCATTCGAAGAGACCATATTGCGTGGTGTGGGCTATGATAAGGATGGCAAAATTTCACGTAAGGAACTGACAATGATACTGCTGACTTTGGCCAAAATGCCACCAGAGGATGATCAATAAGTTGTTGGTGTAGCAGAAGTCAATAGTAATAAATACAACCAAAAATAATTTGTAAAACTATATCTAAATTTTGAAAGTTGCATAAAAATATTAAACTCAAACTTAATTAATGAAAAATACATAGATATATATAAAAGTTGAATGTAGGTAATCAAAAGTGTTCGTGCTGTTGTTGTTGGATATAAACAAGCGGTGAAGGGTTAAAGTAGACGCAAGAGTAATAAATTAAACTAAAAAATATGGCTATTTTCATAATTAAAATATAATTTGCTAAATGAAAAACAAAAATAGACTTGTCAACAAAAAAAAAATTTAAATTTTAAATAATTGAAAGTAAAACAAAGTCAACTCAAAAAAAAAACACTGAACTTAATTACACTCTTTGAGATAAAATTGAAAATCAACCGCACACGTCAACGCTCATTATATGATGAGCAAAATTTAATATAATGTTCGAATGAAAGCACTAAAGCCACAAATATGCATACTATACGAGAATTGCAACAATAAAACATTCATCGAGGGAAATTAATTACTTTAAAATGCTGCCTAGGTAAAGCAGTCAATGATTAAATATAATAAATAGAAAAATTAAAAGATGTATAACAAAATTAAAAATATTAACAGAGATAAAAATTTTAACTAACCACATATTAAGTGTCAAATTTTGGAGGCTTAAGCGATAACAATTGAATAATGAGAACAAAATATTTTAAATTTTATAAACGTGCAAAATTGTTTATTAAAATGATTTGTTATTAACATTGCTTCTATCACGATTTTTAAAAATTTCGAAAAATTAAAGCATTTTCATTTAATTTTTGAACTATCATAGAAAAGTTTTTAATTCTGTACCCTTTAAACTGACACTAAGTATTTAAAATCGATTTCTCTTTCGAAACAATCGATACTATAGCAAAAATTAAGTATCGCAGCGATCGAGTTAATCATTAAGGGCCATTTTCCCAATGTCCGCTTAACGAAAACTGGCAGATGTTTATCGGTTATCTGCCAAATAAATGCTTAAAAAATATTGTGAAACTATCCAATAACTTGTTAAAATCTCCTTTTTTCATTACTGCAATAACTATTTTACTACTTTGTAAAAGCACACTATATCCTTATCTAAATATATTCGATAAAAATCTATAACTGTTATCGTTAAAGCCATAAAATAGCTACAGCTGTTAAGAGCAAAATTAAAAATATGAAAATTTGTATGTCCTAGTGTAAAATCATTAAACAACATCGATTTTATTAATTGTAGACAGAAAAATAACGAAACAATTTTCTTGTATTTGCAAAACGTTTTATATATGTATGTGTATGTATTTACTTATATATGTATTAGTTTATATAAAAATATTTTGTAATTCATATTGATAAAAACATTATGAAACATGTGAGTCACGAATTTTTTTAGATATATATGTTAGTTTGCTAAAAATAAATATAAATAAATTCAAATGAAAAAAAAATAATAATAACAACTATATTTTAAGTTAATGGTGACTTTTTTGAAATTAAAAAAAATTTACATTGTAATTTGAGCTTCAACTTTATGGATTTTTCTAGATTTCCAGTTTTCAATACAAATTGTAGCTTTCTAGAAGCCAAAACTAGAGAGAAAATTTCGTTCTATAAAACAAGAATAAATGTTTCACGGACCTCTCACTTTGAAGCAAAATTCATACATAAACCCTTACCTTAATTCGCTAAAACCTAAAGCAAATACTCAATTTTTTCGCTTAAAGTATTTCCTATTGTGTTCTAGAAAAAATGTTCTATTTAAATTAATTAGTCTTTATGAGTGTTCAGCTCACTGTTTCAACTTTTTTTGCCTCACTAAAAAGTGTAATCTCCAAAGTTATCGATGTATGTTTCAGATTTACTTATACCACGTTCACAGCTGCATGGAAATTAGAGTGAGCAATGCGCTATCTGAAAAGTGCATACTCAACAACGAGATTAGTAGGTATCTAGTTAACCAGACTCGATTTGACATATGTCTACTGTCACAAACAAAGTTTCACTTCGCCGTGAATAAGGTGATGAATCTGCGAGCATCCAAAGTGAATAAATACTTAACGAAGACAACAAAAACCGTCAGCAAAATCAAGTAAAAAAACTTTCCATTACTTAAATAATGTACGTATGTGTATGTCAAATATAGCAATTGACCTGACAAATGTGCTATGTATGTGAGGAAGCATAATAAATACCTGTATTAAGAGACAATAACCAATAGTCAGCTGATAATACCCACTCAATCATCCTCTACAGCTACAGCATGACTTATAGACCAGTAAACTATTGGTAAGCACACATTATTAGCATGAATGGTATGCAGTAATGTTATGGGAGCGATTACCATAGTAATTTGAAAGCATATTGTAATAAAAGTGTGCAAAAGTCAAGGACTATTAGGAAGTCAGCTTAATGCGCGCTCAAGTGGTGTATGCGTTCAGCTCTTGATAACATTCAAATCTGCACTTCTACATTATTCACATTTAAAGGCATGCCTAGGTAACATTTGAGGTTGAATAGTATATGCTAAGTAGGTAAATTTGTAGTTATGAGTTAGAAAAAAATGTAAACGTAGAACGACAATTCAAAGTGAAGATCAACAGAATGATAATATGATAAGGATTTGAGCTTAACTTAGGTGAAAGTTTGCATATTATTCTAATAAAATCAAAACACTACTAACAACTGTAATTGCTTGAAAACGCTTGGTAAACAATTTATGCGTAAATATTTAATTATACATACATGTATCTTTGGCAATAAAGAAAAGTGAACAATGTCGATTGTGCAGGATGGTAACATTTTTAAACTCATAGTCAATTTATATTTTAGATGACGCTTTTTTGACAGATAGACTATATAAAATTATGTCGAATAGCTACAAACACGCTTCATCTAAATCTGAAAATTAGTTGCATTCAAAGCGAACAAATTTATAAAACTATTTCAACTGCGATTTTGTTTGTTATTCTTTATTGCCAAAGATTTTCAAGCTACCAAATACGAAAAACAAATCTAATGAGCGAGAGAAAGCTACCTTAAAGTAATCTAATAACACAATACAATATACTAAGCTAGTACAATTTTTTATTAAAGGAAATATATATAATGTAATTTGAACTCTTTGAAATTTTGTGCAAGTCTATAAATGTTGATAGATATACAGATAAATTAAAACAAATTAGCTATAAAACAGCATTATTTTAATGCAAGAGGCAATCTACATAGTTAAATGTAAAAAAAAGAGCATTACAAATAAAATATAAAAAACTTCCTTTATCTGCCGCTTTGTAACTAAGAAACAAGAAAAATTTCTGAGTTACGCTATACGTTCCATGATCGCAAGCGAATTTTTAAAAAACAGTTTACGATAACGGCACGTATGCGGTGTTGCCGCTCCAAAATTTTATTTATAGCCATAACAAATGTCAAATAAAAGGAAAATACTTAACGCTCAAAAGGCGCAAAGAAATTCTCTTAAAAAAATTAAATTGATGCTAAAAACTTAGTCAGCTTTTTTTTAAATAACAACTAAGTACTCAAAAGTAAAGTTTTTTTTTTGTAATTGACAAGCAAACTTACATACTATTAAAATCACTTAAGATATAGCTTTCAAATTGATATTTAAAAACACACAACTATGTATGTATTTATAAAAGCAAGATGAATAGCAAACATCTATATAACTCTTATGGTGCTATCTCTTTTTTAAACAAAAAAGCAACCGTGAAATAACACTGCTTTAAGCTCACAACTAAATCCGTAACCACATATGCATTAAAAATTCGTTTGCTTAATATCAGCTTAGTCTTCAATCATTTAAATATCTGATTATGGCATGCTAAAAAATTTTCTTTAACAAAACTCTTAAAATAACTCATTAGTGTGTTGTCACACTCTTACCAGAAGCATGAATGTGTTAAAATGAAAATAGAGAAAATTCAATGGTGGTTCTATTAATTCAAATTCGAAACAAATTGCACAATCATACTTCTGATAAGAGATCGACCATATTGTTTTTAGAATTGATCTAAGAAATGATGTTTAAGATAAATATAATAAAAAAAACTATCAAAAAGCCAAAGCAGTCTTGCTAAAAGTAATATCGAAATTTTAAAACACTGAAAAACTAACACTAATCAATTATTTAAAAAAAAGGCCATATGTTGTCTATATAAATTTCGGCAAGAAAGTAAAGTCACGATTAGGTATTCAATGCAAATAAACAAGAAAAATTGCTGAAACTATGAATGTCCTCAAAACAGATAAATGTACGCAAAGTGATGAAAAATATAATATAAATCTTATGGAAATAAAATAAATAAAAGAACCAAAACAAAAAAAAAATTGTTTTAGTATTTATTTCTCGCGCAGCTTCAAAATTTATAGAAATTTGTAGCCAAATTTTGAACTATAAAAGCTTTATAAACATACTTCCAGCCAAATTTAAGCAGAACAAGGAAAATTTTTTTATAAAGGCGAAGTCAACTGTTTACAGAACAAGCGTCTCTTTGTTGACAGGAAGAATCATATGCTTTGTCGCACATGCCAGAAGTCAGGAAAGTGTTGTAAGCATCATTCTTTAAAAGGCTCAACTTTTGATTTATGGCTCTTATATGATCTCAACGTAATTAATGGTTGAAAACGCAACATACGGAACGGGATTCGATCTTTGTAACACCCATTTTACCGAAGATTCTAGAAAAACTTGCAGACGACTCCTACTTACGCCGGAAGCGATGTCTTTTCTAACTTAGTCAGTTTGTACTCGTTGACTTTCCATCTGATTTCGGCGTTGAGATCTTGTATTCGAGGATTTACGGGATTGATGAGTCGCATTTGGTCACGTTCTCGTGCCAGTGCCGCTGCGTTGTCGGTGAAACTCTGACGAATTTCAGAAAGTCTTCCAGAGGAAATAAATCGACCGTAGGCTCAATCAACAATCTTTCGAAACTCTCCTTCACCTTGGTATACGTCTGTTGGTGTGTGTAAGACAGCGAAGTAGTGCTCTGTATATTCCAGTCTCAGGCCTGTTGTAAGAAAAAAAATACTCCCCGATGGTTTTGGAGAGCGCTGTCGAATTGACAGTCCTTAGCCGGATATGAATCCGGAACGCCCCGGTACTGTCCGAATTTCGTGGTAGCAATTTGGTAGGACTAGTGCAATCTTCTAGATTATGTTCCTTAAGGAAGGAGAATACCACCAACCAAACCACAGGACGGTTCTCGTGGCACTTGACCTGTCGCCTTCGACAGAGTCAACCATGCCACACTCCTTAAAGACCTGGAGGAGACACCGCTTCCTGCCAGCCTAAAACGATGGACCGCCAACTATTTAAACGGTCGGCTGGCGTCAGTGCAGTTTCGAAACGAGAGATGTAGACCTAGAAGAATTAGACAAGGGGTTCCGCAGGGTGGTGTCCTTTCACCCCATCTGATTAACTTCTACATCTCGAGCCTCCCTCCCCCCCAGGGGGGGTCTCCATCGTTTCGTACGCTGACGACTGCACTGTGATGGCCACGGGCAAAGGACCTTCCACGGACGAACTCTGTACCAGACTAAACGACTACCTGCGCGATCTTTACCGCTTCTTCACAGAGCGGAACCTGACTCTGTCCCCGACTAAATCTACGGAGACGTTGTTCACCACGTGGAATGCGCAGATGGGGCAGGAGTTGAATGTCCACGTAGACTACCTACTGTCAACCACCCCAAAATTCTAGGGGTTACATTCGACAATAGCCTCACCTTCGCTAATCATGCCACCGCAATAGCTTCAAAGGTACAAAGCCGCAACAAGATCCTCAAGTCACTGGCCGGCAGTACTTGGGGCAAAGACAAAGAAACGTTGCTGGTCACCTATAAGGCTATTGGCCGACCGGTTATTGATTATGCTGCGCCCATATGGTCGCCTAACCTTCACGACACCAACTGGAGGAAATTGCAGGTCTGCCAAAACACCGCCATCAGAACTGCGACGGGTTGTTTGCTTATGTCTCCTGAGTCTCATCTTCACCAGGAGGCTCAAATGCTCAACGTTCGCGAGCATGCCGAACTTTTAAGTAGGCAGTTCCTTCTGAACTGCCACCGACCCAGTCATCCAAATCGACAGCTATTGGATGAAACTCCGCCCCCTAGAGACATAAGGAAACATCTCCGGAAGCATTATGATGAGATCCGGTATCACATCTCGTTGCCGTTTGATCTGCGGGACCATAGGCGGGCCCTAAAGGACCTCCACACTGAGTCGGTGGACAGATCCCTCAGATCCCGGCCTGTGAACCCCGTTATTGGTGCCCAACCACCCGTTCTTGCTGAGGAAGAACGTGTCCTTCCGAGGGAGACTAGAGTCATGCTGGCTCAACTTCGGTCTGGATATTGCAATAGGCTGAACTCCTATTTGTCCAGACTGAACCCTACAATACCGAACACATGCCCTGCATGCGGTATGGCCCCCCACGACACGCAACATCTCTTTTCGTGTTCTTCGGAACATACTCTTCTAACTCCCTTATCACTTTGGTCCAACCCTGTTGAAACAGCGCGTTTCCTTGGACTTCCGTTATAAGAGCCCGATGACAACTAGGAGTGTTCTGGCCCTTTGGGCAGGGCGAAGCACTGCTAACAACAACAACAACAACAACAACAACAGGTCAAAGGCATCAACTATCGAGTCATAACGTTGGTGCATTTTATGCGTCTTATACCACCGTTAGGTGTCCCAGTGCGATCGGATATGCCACCTAAAATAATAATTCGTAGCGAAAACCTAAATTTTTTACGTCTTCAGAATTTGTTGCTTTTTTAAAGTAAATACGGCTGCGTTACAGTATCACAAAAAAGGTATCAGCGCAATTGCGCTAGGCCACGCAGCGTTATACAACCTTGGCAGCCGTGCCCAAACGCCATTCACAGTAGACGGTTTGTTTTGATTGCAGATCAGCTGTTATGCTGCACCAAATCGATTCAATCGCATCAATGCAAACGAAAAATTGTCCTGCAGTTAATAGGATTAAAATTAGGATAAATACCTAAAAATCATTATTAAAGAGTGTTTATTCATAAAGCTAATTATATTAGCACTAAGTTTGAGAACAAAATCATCGTGTATATCCCTACGCGAAGTTGCCTTCAAAATGGAGCAACTTTCGGGTGTTATGATAATAATCATAATTGGTGGCGGAGTGCTAACATTCGTGATGTTATTCATATTTGCAAAGCGACAAATTATGCGTTTCACATTGCGTAGTCGACGTGGTCCACACGTGCCAGTAGGCAATGATGCAAAAAAGGTTTGTCTCTAGTATAGGCTCCCTTTTTTTTGATTATATGTATGTTTCTATTTAATGCCTACGGTTTTCAGACACTTCGAAGGGAGATAGAGCGACGTCTTGATTGTATACAAAAAATAGCACAAGAACCTAAACTGTTATGGTCTGATGATAAATACATTTTGCGCACGGATGAACCATTGCCACCCTACTATTATCGCATGAAGGCTGTGGATGATGTGAAAATATTGGGTGAGTAATAATACAATTGCATAATAAGTTAAATAACTAACACTTTTTTATACACCTTCACTTTTTAGAAACAGAAATAATGCATGGCGATGGAAGCATGCGTCATCCATATGATAGCTTACGCGCTTTTCTGCTCACCACACTTGCTGCCACCACTTTAAATGGCTCAGGACAACAGCGTATGATACATCAATTTTGTGATATGTACGAACATGCTCGCCACGATCCTAATGAATTTGGTAGTGAGGAATATGAGTCATACCATCGTTTATTACTGAAATTGATTGAAGCGTAAGTCCTTTCCATATAAATTCAGGTAAAGAAACCAATTATAAATAACTCTTGTTTAGCGCTAAACAACTAAAATCACTTGTAAGCTCCCGCAAAACATCACCGGCACGAGCACCAAAGAAACAAACTAAAATGCACTCTCTGCTCGATCCGGCGCGTTTGCGTCCACCATCTACTACACCAAAATTGTCTGCAATTACTGGTCTCACCGCTGGTCAACAATCTAAAGTAAACTTAACTTTAGGCTTGCAGGGACGTAATATAGACTCGGTTGACATAGTAACAACAAATCCATTACATTTACAACCACCAGCAGAACGTGATATAATCATACGTAATCGCATAAAAACGCCAACATTAGATGATAATGACAACGATGATAATTTAAATAGTGGAGGCGGTGGTGGTGATGTCCGAACTGGCATGAATATCAATGATGCTGTGCGTATAGAGGATATTGATGCTGATGATGATAATGAGGTAATGAGCATTTCATCCGTTCAAATGCAACGGAATTCAAGTGTTGTTTGATTGCTCGAGTATGCAGCACGTGCGCGACATATGACTAGCGCGCTAAGGGGTCTGCTGCCGAAATGAAAACCCGAAAAGGATAGATCGAGAGCCATGTAATGGAGAAGAAGATACATACATACATTCTATAGCACTACTCAGATAATTACATTAAAAAAGTTTATATGGGGTATTGCTTATCAACCGGCGAGCGTTAAGTTACATATTTCATGACTTACAATACTATAATTTCGGTTTACACCGAAAAATTTTCATATTAGGGGTTATCTAATAAATTCTTATCATAAAAAAATATATCTTAAGGTTTAAATTATAATTAGCAATTAATTTGTAAAGTCAGTGTATTATTGTAAATTAGGTGATACATGTTCTAAAATATTTAGTATTTAATAATTTAAGCGGTCAGAAGCAAAGGAATGGAAAAGAACCCAGTAGAAAATATTGCTAAGTACTCTGTCTTTAAGCGGATATATGCCGCTACTAGAAAAAGGATTCATCTACATATGTATGTCTCTGGGCCATCAAATAAAATTGTCTTTTAATACTAAGATTGTGCACTTAACTAGTTTTCATATTTTGGAAAAGTCACGCACATCCTATTGCCTCTAAATAGATTAAAGTATATAGAGATTTATTGGTATTAATTTATATATAAATTACAGAGTTGTAGTAAAATATACACATGCAGTTGGATTGATTAGTTTTTGTACGAGTTGAAGTCATCCCTTTTGACTATTTGCTAAATTAGCTCTCAATATACACCCTTTCAACCTAACTTTGCCCAAACATAAAGAACAATCTATATATTAATAGGCTAACATTTTTTCCATACAATCAATTGCCAGAGTGTATCTCATAAAACAATGCATAACTCCAATTATTATATATTTTGATATGTTTTCATGGGGCAGGAGCTTTGCATAGGCATATTATATTTAACAAAAAATGCTTCATTAATTTGTAATAATTCATCAAAGTTTTCACCAAAACCCAAAGCTGCTAACTACAGTATTTGACTTTTTTGTTGTACATACAGCAGTGGCGCAGGTGGTGAGCGTGCCGGCTATGATGCGTGCGTTCGTATGTTCAAGAACGTGTAAGAGGGCAGATAAAATTTTTTTTTTTTTTTACTAAATTGAATTTGCCTTAAAATATACGAAAACTTTTTATTATATTTTTTTTTTTAATTTATTATAAATGTAATCCAATAGTTTTCTGTTTATTATGTTTATGACATCTATCTTGAAGTGAAAAATTCAAATTTTTTGAATAAAATCTAAAAAATTATTCCAATTTATCAATATTTATAAATTTATATTTTTTAAGAAATCTATCATATTTAATATGGAAAAAGTAAAAACGCAGTTTGTAGTTCTTCAATTTTATATTCACGAAATAGTTTGAAATTGCGTTAATTTTCCTAAAGACATCAACTATTTTCTTCCTCAAAATTTTTATTTGTAAAAGAGTCGACAATAAACCCAATACTTCAATATTTTTCTGTTTCTGACATCCATCTGCGAGTGAAAAAACCAAATTTTTTGTAAAAAAAAGCTAAAAAATTATTTCAATTTATCAATATATATTTTTTAAGAAATATATCATATTTAATATATAAAAAGTAAAAACGCAGTTTGTAGTTCTTCAATTTTATATTCACGAAATAGTTTGAAATTGCGTTAATTTTCCTAAAGACATCAACTATTTTCTTCCTAAAACTTTTCATTTGTAAAAGAGTCGACATATAACCCAATATTTCAATATTTTTCTGTTTATGACATCTTTTTTCGAGTGAAAAAACCAAATAGTTTGAAAAAAAAAGCTAAAAAATTATTTCAATTTATCAGTATATATTTTTTAAGAAATCTATCATATTTAATATATAAAAAGTAAAAACGCAGTTTGTAGTTCTTCAATTTTATATTCACGAAATAGTTTGAAATTGCGTTAATTTTCCTAAAGACTTCAACTATTTTCTTCATAAAAATTTTTATTTGTAAAAGAGTCGACATATACCCCAATATTAAATTGGGCCAGTTAGGTTATGTGTTTTCAATATTTCCGAGTTGAATTTGACGAAAAAAACCAGAAAACCATCATATGTCTAAGTTGTAATATTCTCCCGCTATACGGACTTCAAAAAATATACAACTAAAAGAAAAATTGAGAAAACTGTCTGTATACCAAAAAAAAACACAATTTGGAAACCGGCAAATGTTAAGAAGTTAACGGAATCTCAAAATGAACTTTTATTCGTTTCAATCCATATGGCCAGTTTTGTTGGATATGGCATCATTCTATGTGACCATTATCTATATATTAATAGGCTAACATTTTTTCCATACAATCAATTGCCAGAGTGTATCTCATAAAACAATGCATAACTCCAATTATTATATATTTTGATATGTTTTCATGGGGCAGGAGCTTTGCATAGGCATATTATATTTAACAAAAAATGCTTCATTAATTTGTAATAATTCATCAAAGTTTTCACCAAAACCCAAAGCTGCTAACTACAGTATTTGACTTTTTTGTTGTACATACAGCAGTGGCGCAGGTGGTGAGCGTGCCGGCTATGATGCGTGCGTTCGTATGTTCAAGAACGTGTAAGAGGGCAGATAAAATTTTTTTTTTTTTTACTAAATTGAATTTGCCTTAAAATATACGAAAACTTTTTATTATATTTTTTTTTTTTTATTTATTATATTTGTAATCCAATAGTTTTCTGTTTATTATGTTTATGACATCTATCTTGAAGTGAAAAACTCAAATTTTTTGAATAAAATCTAAAAAATTATTCCAATTTATCAATATTTATAAATTTATATTTTTTAAGAAATCTATCATATTTAATATGGAAAAAGTAAAAACGCAGTTTGTAGTTCTTCAATTTTATATTCACGAAATAGTTTGAAATTGCGTTAATTTTCCTAAAGACATCAACTATTTTCTTCCTCAAAATTTTTATTTGTAAAAGAGTCGACAATAAACCCAATACTTCAATATTTTTCTGTTTCTGACATCCATCTGCGAGTGAAAAAACCAAATTTTTTGTAAAAAAAAGCTAAAAAATTATTTCAATTTATCAATATATATTTTTTAAGAAATATATCATATTTAATATATAAAAAGTAAAAACGCAGTTTGTAGTTCTTCAATTTTATATTCACGAAATAGTTTGAAATTGCGTTAATTTTCCTAAAGACATCAACTATTTTCTTCCTAAAACTTTTCATTTGTAAAAGAGTCGACATATAACCCAATATTTCAATATTTTTCTGTTTATGACATCTTTTTTCGAGTGAAAAAACCAAATAGTTTGAAAAAAAAAGCTAAAAAATTATTTCAATTTATCAGTATGTATATATTTTTTAAGAAATCTATCATATTTAATATATAAAAAGTAAAAACGCAGTTTGTAGTTCTTCAATTTTATATTCACGAAATAGTTTGAAATTGCGTTAATTTTCCTAAAGACGTCAACTATTTTCTTCATAAAAATTTTTATTTGTAAAAGAGTCGACATATACCCCAATATTAAATTGGGCCAGTTAGGTTATGTGTTTTCAATATTTCCGAGTTGAATTTGACGAAAAAAACCAGAAAACCATCATATGTCTAAGTTGTAATATTCTCCCGCTATACGGACTTCAAAAAATATACAACTAAAAGAAAAATTGAGAAAACTGTCTGTATACCAAAAAAAAACACAATTTGGAAACCGGCAAATGTTAAGAAGTTAACGGAATCTCAAAATGAACTTTTATTCGTTTCAATCCATATGGCCAGTTTTGTTGGATATGGCATCATTCTATGTGACCATTATCTATATATTAATAGGCTAACATTTTTTCCATACAATCAATTGCCAGAGTGTATCTCATAAAACAATGCATAACTCCAATTATTATATATTTTGATATGTTTTCATGGGGCAGGAGCTTTGCATAGGCATATTATATTTAACAAAAAATGCTTCATTAATTTGTAATAATTCATCAAAGTTTTCACCAAAACCCAAAGCTGCTAACTACAGTATTTGACTTTTTTGTTGTACATACAGCAGTGGCGCAGGTGGTGAGCGTGCCGGCTATGATGCGTGCGTTCGTATGTTCAAGAACGTGTAAGAGGGCAGATAAAATTTTTTTTTTTTTTACTAAATTGAATTTGCCTTAAAATATACGAAAACTTTTTATTATATTTTTTTTTTTTTATTTATTATATTTGTAATCCAATAGTTTTCTGTTTATTATGTTTATGACATCTATCTTGAAGTGAAAAACTCAAATTTTTTGAATAAAATCTAAAAAATTATTCCAATTTATCAATATTTATAAATTTATATTTTTTAAGAAATCTATCATATTTAATATGGAAAAAGTAAAAACGCAGTTTGTAGTTCTTCAATTTTATATTCACGAAATAGTTTGAAATTGCGTTAATTTTCCTAAAGACATCAACTATTTTCTTCCTCAAAATTTTTATTTGTAAAAGAGTCGACAATAAACCCAATACTTCAATATTTTTCTGTTTCTGACATCCATCTGCGAGTGAAAAAACCAAATTTTTTGTAAAAAAAAGCTAAAAAATTATTTCAATTTATCAATATATATTTTTTAAGAAATATATCATATTTAATATATAAAAAGTAAAAACGCAGTTTGTAGTTCTTCAATTTTATATTCACGAAATAGTTTGAAATTGCGTTAATTTTCCTAAAGACATCAACTATTTTCTTCCTAAAACTTTTCATTTGTAAAAGAGTCGACATATAACCCAATATTTCAATATTTTTCTGTTTATGACATCTTTTTTCGAGTGAAAAAACCAAATAGTTTGAAAAAAAAAGCTAAAAAATTATTTCAATTTATCAGTATGTATATATTTTTTAAGAAATCTATCATATTTAATATATAAAAAGTAAAAACGCAGTTTGTAGTTCTTCAATTTTATATTCACGAAATAGTTTGAAATTGCGTTAATTTTCCTAAAGACGTCAACTATTTTCTTCATAAAAATTTTTATTTGTAAAAGAGTCGACATATACCCCAATATTAAATTGGGCCAGTTAGGTTATGTGTTTTCAATATTTCCGAGTTGAATTTGACGAAAAAAACCAGAAAACCATCATATGTCTAAGTTGTAATATTCTCCCGCTATACGGACTTCAAAAAATATACAACTAAAAGAAAAATTGAGAAAACTGTCTGTATACCAAAAAAAAACACAATTTGGAAACCGGCAAATGTTAAGAAGTTAACGGAATCTCAAAATGAACTTTTATTCGTTTCAATCCATATGGCCAGTTTTGTTGGATATGGCATCATTCTATGTGACCATTATATATATTATAAGTCTAACTATGTTGTTAGTATATGCCCATGAAATTTAATTTTGTTTATTGAAATATTGACGGCATATGAAAGGGGTGGTGGGTCTGATGGTGGACTTTCAAACATTACTAAGTACCGGTTTTGCCATCTCCTATTAATGATTACTGGTCTTTAATGGACGGATTTTTTTTGGTTAGTTGTCAAATTACCCGGCTTTAGAGTAAACCAGCTTTTATGAAAGCGACTCTCAATAACTCAACTATAAATAATTATTTTCAGCAATAAAAATGTCTCCAATATTTATGCCTCTAGGCATTAGGTACTGGAGAAAAATGCGAACAGAGGATTTAATAAGTTAAACTAATTTAAGGTGGTCGAATTTCGACCACGGGATATACTAGTAATTATTATTCCATTATCATATTAATCAGTATTTCAACACACATATTTTAGCATACTTATAGGCGCATTATCATTGTTGATAAATTAAGTATACAAATAGGCGCATTACCTTATCGCCCAAACATAACAAGCTGATAACAAACGAATCAACTCTGATGGGGAATATTTCTGAATAATAAGGCGCTAAAGCACAGTTGCTTGTGAAACCTTCTGGAGTGCGTAAAATTTTTGCGAGTAAAGTTTAATTTGTTAAAAAAAAATGTGTGACAAGCCAGAGGATTTCAGAAGCATAATCCCATAGAAACTACCAGTTGCACAGGACTGAAGCTAGAAAGTATTGGTGACAAAAGCGGCAAATGATGTGCTAATTAGGCAGTGGCGAAATACTGTTACAACAAAAACATATTGTACCACGACGTATTAATAACTATACATAAATGTTTGATGATAAGCGACTTTTGCTGAATCCCGATTATGCGCCTGAACAATTACTTATATCCACCGCTAATTGCAGTTGGAAGCCAAGTGAGCCCAGCTTTACCTCATATACAATTTATGCCTTTGTTGTGCCTGTTCTAGCAACTTTTGGCTTCTGTGCCAACTTTATGAATGCCATCGTTTTCATGCGTCCCAAAATGTCGCCGTCTGCCTTTTCATATCTCGCCGCGCTCTCTTGGCTAGACTGTTTTTCCTGTTTACTCATCACATTTACTGCGCTATCGCGTAGTATTTTTTATGGAAATATCTTTTGGATGACTTATGACTTTCAATGGCAAATACCGTTATTCGGCATAAGTACTGGTGCGGCTAATTTGGTATTGGCTGCTCTTAGCTGTGATCGCTGGTTTTATTTGAGATATGGCATTGCGAATGGTTGTGGACAGCCGCGATTTTGTCGACGCAAAGTAGCACGACGCATTATTGCTGGGATCCTCGTAGTGTCGGTGTTATTAAATATACCATATTTTTTTGTTTTTGTAGTCAATAGTGATGGTACTTTTAGTGTTCGAGAATTTTATGTGACCACGTAAGTAAAGTATGTATTTATTGATGGCATTTAAAGCTACTAAGCCGAGATAACGAAATATCAAAAGATAGTGGAGAGGATGCTAAGGCTAACCTCTTGAGTACATAAAAAACAGTCCTAGTAGTACATAGTTCTTCGTCAGTTAGCATCTTATATACATACATACATAACTAATTTTTTTTTTTAAATATTTCAGTTATTACAGAGTCTATAATTGGTTTTCTTTTATACTGTTAACCCTGTTGCCCGCTATGTTTCTCATTATCGGACACATCGCCATAATTATAGCATTTCGTCGTTGGACCAATCAAAGCAGATTATGCCGGAAGTATGGACAGTGCAATGCAAAAACCACACAGAAACGTTATCAGGTGAGTACCGGGTGATGCCGATAAATACATTTTTTCTTACGTCTTACATGCATGGGAATTAACGAAATTTTCATTTCCTCTCCACACAAAAATTATGCGCCAAAGCATCAAATAAAATTAACCATTACGATTATCATTCTAATTGTGCTCTATATCGTTGGTGAAATGCCTGCAGCTCTTACCTCACGCAAAAGTTCGTTAAATCTTCTCTTTGGCGGCGATATAAAACGTGTAAATTTTTATGTAATGGCGCGCATAGAAATGATATGTTTGACATTGAACGCCTTACAGCTAAGTCTGAATATTCTTGTTTATGCCCTCATTAATCCATCATTTATGCCCGAACTTTTTATTTGTTTAACTGGAGTTTCCAATTTCTGCTGCAGTAGGCATTGTTTGTCGGCATGGTTGAACTGTGCTCGTTGTACAAAGAAAAAAGCTAAGCAAACAGATGAAAAAGCCGAAAATAATGAATGTGCAGACGCTAGAATACGCTGTGAAGAGGATAACGACAATGCAAATAGCAACTGGGATACCGATCCGGAAGATAAATCATGCGAAGTTGAGTGTGATTTTGATAACCGAAATTGCAGCATGAGTATAATCACGCCGAAAATTTATCAAAACCAAGCCAAGTGTTCACAGGTATGGAATATGGGTGTGACTTGGCAACGTTCTAGTTCTTTTGGTCTGTACATCTGTGATAATTTGGCGCTCGAGGTAAATGGTACGTGTGTTAAAATTACACATAATGGCGGTGATCAGCACAGGGTGGTAGACGAGAAGCTGCAGGACATAAGTGCCATAAGCAAGAAGCAAGTGAAAAGGCATTCGCTTGCGTACTGATACTAATCGTGTGTAACATTTATATAAATCAAACAAACAAAAAATATATAAAAAATTAAAACAGCTACCTATTATAAACATAACCTGCAATAAAATTTAAATACACGCCAGCCAACGGTTAAACAGCTGTCGGGCCAAAAATTAAAAAAAGAGGTTGGATAATTTATATAAAATATACTTAATACAAAATTGTATTAGCTTAATTATTTAGTTGCTAATTACAAAGAATTTTGCGATTTATTAATTACACGCCCATCTTCTAAAGATTGCGCCTGCAGTTGTGGTGGATCTTCAAGTTCGTTTTTGCTTTTCAGTAACTTTGAAACTATTACACTGTCAACAATATTTGTTTCCTCCATATTGTCCTTTAATTTGGGTTTATTTGTAGTGCTTTGTGCCACTTCCGGCTCACTTACACTTTCAACTTCCTCGATTACAATATCAGCGCCTAGAACAGGCGCATAAACTTGAAGTAAATTTTGCCACTCATTGAAAGCGAATTTACGCGCCAAATTCATATCGAAATCGAATACTTTCATAATGGGATCTGTGCGTGTGTATTTGGCAATCTTTATGCCAATTACAGCCATTGGATCGATTTGTTCTGCGTTATCATGCTCCAGATTATTGTCATTGTGATCCGTAATATCATTTTGTGAGTTTGATTTGCTATCGTGCATGTGTTTCTTTTCCATTGGTATAACCCAGGCATTACAAATAATACCACAAGAAATTAATAAAATGAGGAAAATAGAATTCATTTGAAACTGTTGCAGTCACTTCAATGTTTACGATATAACTGATCTGAATAAATGCGGCTAGTAATGGTATGCCGTTAAGGTTGAAGTTATGTTAGGCTCATTGAAATTGGGTCACCAAATGTTTAACCCCGAAATGTACAGAAAAGTAAACACATATGTTATGCAGACAAATGCGTTCTCTTTGCGTACTGGAGATGAGGCTGCTGGCATATGCTGCTTACTCCTGTTTTGTTTCTGTTTATTTGTAAACAAGCCAATGCGATTTGACAGTAATTTCACAGCTGAAAAAATGTCAATAACAGCAAACACACCAAGCTTCTGACGACGCTACCTGCATTTATTAACCTTGCCTTGTATGTATGTATATATAGTTGGGTCCTAAAAGGGGACACTTTTTCAACGTATGTTATAGATAGCTGGCGGCTTTTAGAGCTACGAGTATATCACCCCTATTGGAAGTGTCGATTTGATTGCATCGATTGTATATTATTTTGGTATTGCGTAACTTGATTGAACAAAAACTGCACATTTTTAATATTTATTTTTTTATTTTTTGTTTTTAATTAATTTACTTTTTATCTATTTATTGGTTAACTTTTTATCTATTCTATAAGTCTGCGACTGCAAATGGTTGTAGAAAGATGATCGATTAAGTATTCACTGTCACTTATAAAATGATCGGCTCGATACTCGCAGTGGCGCGATGATCGCTAATCGCTTAGTAGTCGATTATTTATTTTTTTGCGACACTCACAATAGGGGTGTCTACACGTTTTTGTTTTGTTTTAGACTGATTGGTGGGTAAAGATAATCTTTCTATGTTGCTCAGCCCAATTTCGATTGTCTATCTTCGTTCTACGGTTAATCTTTCTGTAGAACCATCCCTAATTTAATTTTTTTTTTTTGGGTTTTTAGCTGTCTTATTTTAGAAAAGTTTATTCAGATAATTTTCGACAAACGAATTGTTTATTACTGCACAATTGCACGGTCACCATTATCCAAAGCTTGCTGCTCAACTTTTGGTGAAATTTCGCTCTCGTTTGTATTGCCGTCAAATAATTTTAAAATTGGCCCACTTTCAGTAGCATTCGTCTTCTTTTTGTCTTCTGCAGTTGTTAATGTATTTGTTGTTGTTTCTTCGTTTACCGCATGACCTCTTCCTATGACTTTGTCGATAACAATATCGGCATCGAGCACAGGCTTGTAAACTCGCAATAAATTATGCCACTCTTTGAAAGCAAATTTACGCGCCAAATCCATGTCGCCATCGAACATTTGCATAAACACATCTTGGCGCGTATATTTAACAATCCTGATGCCAATTACGTCCATTGGATCAACTTTTTCTGACACGTCTAAATCGTGATTTGCATCGTCAGCAGTCGATTTCTTTGCTGCGTCATTTCGTTGGGGCTTGTTGTGCTTCTTTTCCATTGGTATAACATAAGCATTGCAATCGATTTTAAGTAAAATAATAAAACACCAAACGAACGATATGAATTGGGGAAGATTCATATCAATAATATTTTGTCGCTAAACCTGACTCATATGCCTACTTTAACATTTACAAAGCACCAAAGCAACTGATATGAACGTCCATAATTAACGGAAAAGTAAACACATATGTTATGCAGACAAACATGCCAAGGTACTAGAGGTGGAACAGTTAGTGAGATTTGAGATTTCGGGATTATTTTGAGTTATCGCCTGACTAAAATGTGAGGGCCAAATCTAAAGGACACCTAATGCAACGTCCGGAGTTTGCCCGATTTCGTTGCCCTAGGTTGGTCTGTCTGGGACCCAATTATATCTACTAAAACTTCATTAATTTTTTTCTTCTCAAATTTAGTTTTATTTCTTCAAAATTTACATACAGCGTCCAAACTCTTATTCATATATTTTCGGTTTAAACTATTTACATTTTCCATCGCCCTTCTTGTCGCCTTTCTTTTTGTCCGTCTTCTGCACATACTTTACCAAATCAATCATGCGCGATGAATAGCCATACTCATTGTCGTACCATGATATCAATTTGAAAAAAGTATCCGTCAAGCCTATGCTCGCATTCGCATCGAATACGGATGAACGTGGATCTGTGGTTATATCAGCTGAAACAATTTCATCTTCCGTATAACCCATTATGCCCTTCATATCACCCTTCGATGCCTCTTTAATCTTCTCCTTAATGCAATCGAGATTTGTGGGTTTACCCAGGGTAACAGTTAAATCGACCACCGAAACATCGGCAAGTGGCACACGAAACGCCATACCCGTAAGTTTACCATTCAATTCGGGTATTACTTTGCCCACCGCCTTTGCAGCTCCAGTTGAAGCCGGTATAATACTTTGCAATGAACCTCGACCGCTGCGCCATTTCTTTGGTGAGGGTGCATCAACACATTTCTGGGATGAGGTCACCGCATGTACAGTGGTCATAAGACCGCTACATATTTCGAAATTCTGATGTAATATTTTAGCTAAAGGCGCCAGACAATTGGTTGTGCACGAAGCATTCGAGATTACTTTCATATCCGGTTTGTAGGCCTTCAAATTGACACCCACTACAAACATGGGCGCATCGGCGACAGGTGCTGAGACAATCACTTTCTTAGCGCCACCTTTCAAGTGTGCCGATGCCTTTTCCGTTGTGATGAATTTACCAGTACATTCAAGTACGTAGGTAACACCTGCCTCCTTCCATTTAATTTTCGAAGGATCCTTTTCAGCTAAAATTTGTATTTTTTGATCGTTGATTTTTAGCGTCTTGCCATCTACGCAGATTTTACCCTTGAAGCGTCCATGGGTGGAATCATATTTTAGCATGTAAGCCATGTATTTGGCGTCGATGAAGGGTTCATTGATGGCCAAGATTTGGACTTTCTTGCGTATCGCTTCGCGTAACACCAAACGTCCGATGCGACCGAAGCCATTAATGCCAAGTTTGGACATGATATTTTACTATTCGTTTACTAATTTTTTTTTTGTGAGATACAGTTATTTTAAACACTAGAGATTTTGCATGGGCCAAAATAGTTAAATTCGATTTAAATTTTTTCCAGCTTTTCTTCAAATCAATTACAATACAAAAATGTGAATGGCATTTCTTGACAAACTTTTCTTTTCATACAATAAAATTTGAAGCTCAAGTTAAAGTACTTTATGCAAAATTTCAAAAAAATTGGTTCCTCCTTGTTGAGACGACCTTAGCTTTCGTCAGACAACAACAAATTAAATACTATATAGAAAATCATGATTCAAAGCCATTTATTTTGAAAAATATTTGATAAAAGTATGTATAAATTATGCGGAAAACAATAAATGATAAACAAATATCATCAAGCTAAGTACATTTATAACGGATAAATAACTTATTTGCCCTGCAGCTTGGACAAAAAGTCCATAAGAAACTGATAACGTCCTTTAATTTCAGTCAGCGAACGTAAAGGCAACTTCGACCGCATACGTTCAAAGAGGTGATCGAGCTCAACGCCTGCGCTCAGCTTCATCTCAATCAATATGAGTTTATCCTCTTCACGTGTCCAAGCCGTAGTTGATGCAATATGTGATGATGCAATCGTAGTGTGATTCGATGGCATCGTATGAGCGGAATCTGTGCTGGACGTTGTGGCTAATGTAGCAACAACATCCAACTTGCAATCTTCGGTATAATTCTCACTCTCCGATGCTGTTGTTTCTTGCTCGGCAACAACAATCTCCGATGATTGTCTTAAATTAACGCAGGCTTGCGATAGCGTATGCGTTACCTCGGCATTTTCTGGTATAAATTCCATATCATCGGAATTATCAATTTGTTCAACTTTAGTGACGGTGAGCAAAGGTGGCGTATGCGGTGAGACTGCACGCGGCTCATTTGTTTGTTGTGCAACAACACTAATACTATCGTTCGATGTGTCCTGTTGTGAGTCTAAACTCATACTACCGCCACTAGTTGTATGTTTGGCACATGCGACTATTCCCAGACGTTCCTTATTATCAATTTCACTTTCATTATCCTCTTCCGCAATTAGGGATTTTAATTTCTTGGCACAAGCTATTGCAGAATTGCGCTCATAAACCACAACCATTGGTTGCATATTTGGACGGGAGCGTGTCGTACCGGCCAGAGGCGATCTACTTTTTTTGGTGGGTGATTTACGTCTGTCGCGAAATTGTTGTAATGAGGACATTTGTGAAGTACCGTCGCTGTTCTCACAATCGACATTTGCAGCGGAGTTAGTTTGTGTGGTAGTTGTTGCAGATGTAATGCCGTTAGTATTTGGTGATAGGCATTGTAGCGCTGCTATTGAACTACTATTATTTGTGCTCGTGCTGCTGGGTCCTCCTGGTGTTGCATGTTTGCGTGGCGAGATCACTTTCCCATCATCATTAAAAATTAATATCGATCTCTTTGCATTTGGATGATGATTAGAAATTTGATTATTGTTATTTGGAGTGCTGGTAACAGGTGCAAAGCATGTATTGCCGTAATATGCTGGATTCAATCGCATTGCATGTGTACGTAAAGCGGCATCATCACATGTTTCCATCGATGAACTGGTATCCTCCTCGTTGGCCGTGTCGATGATGAGCGCTGCAGTAAGCGCATAAGAAATTTGACAGTGAGAAAATAAATTTGATATATTTAGATCACTGTGATTTAGATATAACGTAAAATGGGTTCCTAAGCGGAAATCTGTAACTTAGTCCCCAAGTACCCAAATACCAAAATAGAGGAAAATTTATCATCTGCACTGATAGTTTATCTTGCTTCCAAGCTATACAAAATTGCCGTAATTCTAATTTTATTATTGAAAATGTTAGACTTATTTTGGCATCTTCTCCAAAAAAACTCAAAATTTTGTGGGTACCGGGCCATTCTGGTATTATTGGTAATATGTTTGCGGATTCAACTGCTAAGATAATGCGCTTAACTCCCACTATATACTCAAATTTGTTTTCTAAAAGTGACATTTATAAAGTTATTAGCCTTCAGAGAAATACTAAATTGGCTGTTTTTTGGACTAATTATATCCACCATTACGCAACTATAAACCCAAACGCTAGCGCTGCGTTGTTTAGTTTGTATAATAATTTGTATTATAATGTAAGCTTTTTTAAATAAATAAATAAATAATTAAATCATGATAGTAGTATACAACAGCCTAAATTTTCCCCGCAGCTTGACACTTACTCAAAACCAAAGTATCACTTCAAACATAAGGTCTTACCTTTTGATATATCTTCCTCTTCAGATCGCTCATTATCATCACTGCTACACTCGGCGGCTGCGGCGTTGGCTGCCGCTGCTTTATCCGCAGCTGCAGCGAGACGTTTTTCACCATGCTCACGAATACCATGCACACATTCAGGCATTGCTTGCTCCGACAAATCTTCCATATCGAGATCGTAATCTGGCTGATTGTTATTATTAGTCGCCATGAATGAGAGTTTGGCGGGAAGCGTCATTTTATTGCCGTAGAAGATGCGTCCATTTATGTACTATGTATGAGAAAAAAAAAAAACAAATTATTAAAAAACTTTTCTTCAAGTGAAGGTGAATTATGACCCAGCTTACTCTCAACTGACAGCCGTTGGTTTGATTTGATTGTTGTTGCTGCAGCTGTTGTTGTTGAATTTCACAGTAAGACGTTGTGGTCTCATGCGGATCATTTAATGTTTCATACAAATTTGGTCTCATTTCGACTTCTTTCAAATTAACTTGTTCTGTGGTGGTGAATATTCTACAAAAAATATATATATTTGAGTATAAACGCTTATTTTAAAATAAATTCATTTCTTTATTATCTTATGTGGTTATGCTAGATGTCATGTTATGCTTTTGCTATGTTATGTTTTCTTACCTCTCAGGTGGCTTAGCCTCGGGAAACTGTTGCAAAAACCAATCAATAAGGAACTGATTGCCTTTAAGTAGTGGCAAAATTTTTGCCTCGACTTTTTTGACAGTCACTTCTGGGTCCTCTGAAAGCTCGGCAAGGCTATTATAAATTTTACGTATTTGCGCAGGTTGTTTATTAAAATAAATATTTAGTTTATTAATAAATGTTGTCATGTTGTTAATCATGAAATGCTCAAAGAATTTGCCAATCTCAGCTGCTTCGGACGGTAGCAAAAATGTGAGAAAGACTTCAGCGAGCTCTGGATGATCGGGTAGAAATAGACGTTCCAGTTTCTGCGTGAATTAAAATATGGTAAATGTATAAACTTATGTATCTTGTAATGTTATAAGAGAATACTCACATAATACAAATCTGAAACTTTATCCCTGAGTGGATCAAATGTTTTAAGGATATGATTAAATCTCTTACAGTCTTCAGCGCGATTTGAGGCTTTCAAAGCTTCCTCCACTTTTTCGTAGAAATTAAAGGCGTAAACTGAAACAAGAAATACAAGGACATAAGTATGTTTCCATATATGTAAATAGAAAGTAATAGATAATAGTATACATATATCCGCTACTTCTTATACATACCTCAATAAAGTGAAATATTATTCAGTTGTTAGTACTTACTTGCATCTTTACGATTCGCGTCTTCAGTCGTATCGGGTAATAACATATGCCTGAAATTCTCCTCCTGTCGACTTGCCTTTTTGCTGCGCGAACCAGCAGTTGCTTCATCGTCCAAAGCTTGTTGTTGTACTACATGTGCACGCGCTCGTTTACCAAAGTATGAAGATTGTGAAGTGTGTACAAAAAATTTCGCTGTTGGCGTTTGTTGTGTTGCAGAGTTTGAGTTGTTGTTTACAGATTGTGGCTCACTGGCAGTGCACCCATTGACAGGAACGGCATTAGTCGCAGCATTACGGCAGGCCATTTTAAGTTCGCCCAATAAATTTGTGTATAATTCTAATGCTCTAAAATATCTATAAACACGTAAAACAATCGGTGTATCCTTGAACGGATTCTCTTTCTTCTTTAAATGTTCACGATAAGAATTTAATAGACTTAAAAATCTTTTTCTCAACTGACGTCTTCGCTTTTGGTAACGTGCATATATTTGACTGGAGTGCCGTACTGTCCAATAGCGCGATGCTTGTGTGCGTCGAAGTCTCTTTTTCGATTTTGGATAACGTAATTTACGCTTTACACCTGCATGCGCAACACTACACAAGTCCCTACGGCTTTGTGTGCCTGGTGTCTGAACGCGATCTGCATTATTTGTTGACAAGTTAACTATCGGTTGCAATGTTTTTGTCCTCCAATCGAAGTCAAACGATACAATATCTGAGTTTCCTTTAACCCTATTACTTTGTAATGGTGTACATTGTAAATTGGTAGTATTCAATCTGTCTTGGTCGAAAGAAGATTGTGCTGGTGCTGGTAGAGCAATGCGAGTTGCTGCATTTACTGTAGGTGATGGCGGAACGCTGCTGGCAATGGAAGCTCCACTGAAATTATAATTCACGTTTATCGTCACACTATTTGCAAAACTACTTTTGTAGCGTGTTTTGTTTTGGCTATTTATTCTTCTTGTTTCCGTGAACCAAGATGAGCCAGATTCGTGGCCGTGTGGCGTTGCTGCTTCAGCGACGCTATCGGCCAAATTAATCTCTTCACCTAAGGCCTCCCTTACGAATTGCAAATATGATGCACCAGCAGTTTCAGATACTTTAACCACTTTATTTCTTTTCCGTTTCTGTAATGGGAACGAATTTCATTAGATAACAAAAACAAAGAACGTAGACGTTTTTCGACAAAATCAAAGAACGCAAATTTATCCTCTGCCTTTATTAAACTTCGCAATTGTCAAATTCAGAGATCAAATTATAAACAAAACAATTGTGATCGAAATGACACACCGCTATTGTGAATAAAATGTAACATTAGCCGTGTTCCAATTAGCAGTGATCCACATCCAGATTGAAATTTCGCATGAAAATTTTTCTGGATCAATTTCCGATCCGTTTAGTTCTGTTCGTTTTCCGCTTCATAAAGCTGCCAGAAGGATATGGCAGAAAATCATAAACCACAATCATATGGTTATGCTTATGGTAAGTCACCAATAATCAATTACATTGTTTTTCATAGGGTTGGTTGGCTGAGCTGTTTTATGGGTAATCGTTTACGTGGGGTACTGAGCGCTAATACGCGTCCAAAAATGTCGGGAGAGGTGTCAAAAGACGCGTTTCCGCCCCAGGAGCATGAATATAACTCCGCTCAACCAATATTTTCATTATTTTGGAAAATATTTGCGAAAAACCGAAAAATGACCCAGGTTTAGGGGTCCGATCTATGTTTTTTATGTGCAGAACACCTTCCCGCGTGGGCGACCTTCGGCCGCTCATCAAAAAATAACCCTGGGCTACGCCATTCCAACTCCGGGTGGTTGCCATAGCCGCGGCTACCGCCACGGTGATGTCCTTCCGCGTGCCACTCTTTTCTCACAGGGTAATGTGATTACAACAACCACATGAAAATGACAGAAAATTCTGAGCTTTAACTGCAAATATCTCGCAAACTACTAAAAATATTGGTTCAGCGGAGTTATATTCATGCTCCTGGGACCAAAGCGCGTCTCTTGATACATATCCCAACATTTTTGGTTGTGTTAGCGCTTGGTACCCCACGTAAACGATTACCGTTTTATGGATCAACTGCTAAAACATGTCCAAGAATATCAAAAGACGCGTCTTGACCTCGGTAAAAATAATCCGGAGGGGGAAATCACAGATTTTATTTCGGTCAAGAGACAACCTAAAAGCTCAAGTAATTGGTGCGTTTTCCGTATCGCTGCAGTCGTATCCCTAACATAAAGGAAAGCCTAAACGTGCAGTTTTTCGAGATTGTTACGGATAGGAAACTACGCTATAGCACCAATAATTGGTAATTCTTTACGACCGCACGTAACTGCTAATACACGTCCAAAAATATCGGGAGGGGTATCAAAAGACGCGTTTTGACCTCTGTAACAAGAATCCGAATCCGGAAAAGAAATATTTTAGTTCAGTGAAAAGTTATTAACAAAAAACCAAAAAATGACCCAGGTCAAATCCTGGTATAGGGGTCCGATCCATGTTTTTTATGTGCAGAACACCTTTCCGCATTGGCGGCCTTCGGCCGCGCTTCAAAAAATAACCCTGGGCTACGCCATTCCAACTCCAGGTGGTTGCCAAAACCGTGGCTACCGCCACGGTGATGTCTTTCCGCGTGCCACTTTTTTCTCACAGGGTAGTGTGATTACAACAACCACATGAAAATGACAGAAAATTCTGAACTTTGATTGCAAATATCTCGCAAACTACTGAAAATATTGGTTTTCCGGATTTGGATTCTTGTTACAGAGGTCAAAACGCGTCTTTTGATACCTCTCTCGATATTTTTGGACGTGTATTAGCAGTTACGTGCGGTCGTAAAGAATTACCCAATAATTTATTTTATTGCTTCTCATAAGCTTATTCGAATCAGCTGTTTTATAAGGTTACCGATAACGCGTCACTAACTTGGGCTTAAAAAGGACGTAAGGTTTCCGTCTCTCGATAACGGAAATGTATCGATTTACTACAATACAGCCGTCAAAATTCACAATGGCAAACATAAAAATAAATTAGTAACACGACAGATTTGCAAGCTGGCAAATAAATAAAATTGTTTTAACTGCTACAATTCCACAACTTTGCAGTGAATACGATTAACTTCAATACATTTGCCAAAACAGACCAAAAGCTCTTCAGCAATCATTGGGTAGCAAACACGGCAGAGACAAAGCGTTAAAAGTGCCCACGTCACAACGCATCCACAAGTGTCCAAACCTCTCACCTACATCTAATAAGAAGAAAACCTGCAGAGCTACATATATCATAAGCCATGGGCTCAAAAGTAACCTTCAAAATCATATTAACTTCCGATCCGAAGTTGCCGTTCAAAGTGCTGAGCGTGCCAGAAGCCACACCGTTCACCGCAGTGCTGAAATTTGCAGCAGAGGAATTCAAAGTAGAACCTTCTACAAGCGCTATAATTACAGACGATGGTATAGGCATTAGCCCACAGCAAACAGCAGGCAACGTATTTTTGAAGCATGGTTCAGATTTGCGTTTAATACCTAGAGATCGCGTTGGAGGTAAATACTGATGAATGCAGTTCGCTTGGAGATTGTACAATAAGTTTCCGCTTGTAATTGTGTTGTCCCAGCATTAAAAATAGTTTTTTTTTTTTTAATCTTTTATACAGCTTATTTATATAATTTGTCTTGGAACGAGACACCGATAAAATTGTCCAATAAATAATTAAATGTATTTAAATATAAATATTTGAATGCTCAAAGGAATCATTGGGTAAAAACAAAACATACCCAATAGTATGAGATTGGCGGCAAGTCATTGCGGTAAACCATTCTAGTCCCACAGAGGTAGATGACCGCCAAGCTCAGAGATAAAGTACTGTTTCCGTTTTAACGGCGACTTCAAAAAACGGTTTTTACCATGACCAAGGACTGACACTGACCCGAACTGCCTACCCAACGGAGACGGTTATTGAATCCCCAAAACTACTATTTGATCTATGGTACTAGACCTGACGACTATTTCCTAACACGGTTCTATCATATATGTACATTAAGGCGCCTCACTCTCCATACAAAAATCAACGCTAAAAATATCGTTTTTTCTGTATAAATGGAGTATGAAACAATATTTTTTGGTAAATAATAAAAAGCACCTGAGATGATGAATTAGCTGGAATACAAAAGGTAAGCATAAAAAAGTTGGAAAATTTTATCAACGCAATCCAAATATTGAGATGAATGATGCTGTTTTTGGTCATATTTCAAGGGGTAGGTTTGTGGAAAACTTTAATAGCTCAGCCAATTATTGACAGATTTGGACGATTAGGATATCATTTGAAAGGTATTTTCGAATCGTTGCCATTTCTGCAAATTTTAACCCTTTTTGGTCCAATTTTACACATTGCGAATATTAGCATACAATAATAGTACATATTGATAAAATTTTTAAACTTTTTTATGCTTACCTTTTGCTTTCTACCATCTCAGATGCTTTTTATATATATAAAAAAGGATATTTTTAGCGTTTTTTTAACGCGGTTTAGCTCCGGTAAATCTTAATATTTTTTCGAAATATTTTGGGGGAGTCAGAACAGAGTGAATTTTGAAGTTCCGGTGGAAACAGTGCAACTTTTTTGGCGAGGCACTTTAACGTACATATAATATTTTCTGAGGGATAAGAGGGTGAGAATATGCCCGAGGTGGGCAGTTGAAGTTCGCAGAGGTAATGAACATCTTCTCCATAATGAGTATTGCATAAGCATAATCGGGGTAAATTCGATTAAGAGTGTACTTACATTATCCAAATGTGTTTGCCAAGCCAACGGTAGCTCCTTGTAACGACTTTTCGGCGGCAATACTTTATTATTTTCAAAAGTAATGAGCTCCTGTTCAACTGGCGGTGCACGTTTATGTTCAAAGTAATACTGAAATTAGGAATGATAACTTCATCGGAAAAAAGCATTTAGTTAGAAGCGACTCACCTTCACAGGATTATAATAATCTGCATTTCTTAAAGTTTTTAATTGTGCCCATATGCGCCTTGCCGATTTACCAAATACAGTATCTTTGGCCAGCCTCAAAACAGCCTTCTTTAGTTCAGTAGTCTTTTTAGATATACGTTCACCGGATTCGCGTATGCGTTTTATATGCCTTTCCAGGCCCATAGCTAACAGCTGTTCCTCAGCTGGTGAGAACATTTCATACTTAGTACGTCTGGATGTGAATGGTATGCGTGGCAGGTATTGAGGGTACATAAATACTTTACTGTTCAATATAAGATCCATTATGCGTACTGGAAAACGTAGCACTTGGCGACTATTGTGGTTGCTGTAAAAGATTAATAAACCGAAATTGATGGTCAGTGCATTTTGATATGTTCGCTAAATAGCGCTTACGTGAATTGAATTTCATTGTGTATAAATCTGTAAAGAGTTAAGCCATCAGTAGAGTAGTATTTTTTAAAAAGGATAGCGCAAAACTTACTTCATCATCTCCTTGTTCTCTGGTGTATCTTTTTTCAAATCGTCTTCCCATTGTGTTATCAATTTCATTGCTGGTTTAAGATTCCAAGCTCTAAATGATGCATCATCTTGTGCTTTTTTCTCTATTTCTGTCAGCATATCTTTAACTTTAGGAGCAAATCTCCAATAGATAGGATGTGAGTATGATTGCAAAAATGTTTGAGTTAGCATTTGCACATGTATACGTAATTGTTGTTGTAACAAATCATGCTGATATTTGGTGAAGCCTATTCTATCATCTGTTAACTCCTCTGCTGGCTTTGACGGTGGATTGTTGGGTAGATCACGTAACTTTTCAAATTTACTACGATATTCTGTGTAGACATGCTTGCGAATTGATATATATTCCCATGTAAAATTCGTATCATGAGGCACGGTATATCGTATATCTTCAGATTGAGCAACATCAGGGGTTTGCGATATTTGTGGTTGGCCAGCAGATCCTGATATTTTTTGTGGCTGTATTCTAACTAGCGGTGGTGGCCCAAACGCATTAGCAGCAGGTACAACACGCGCTAATTGATAAGAATTGTGCTCCCCAGGAATTTTGACAGCTATCCATTCAGGATCCGTATTTAGGCCAGCAGTTGTGTTTGATAATGTGACAACTTGTGATGCCTCTTGTTCTGAACTATTCGAGTATGCTAACGGTATTTGTAACTGTGCTGTTGAAGTGCCAATTGCACGTTGTGGCATACTAGAAGCAGGAGTAGACATAACATTTGGTTGAAATGAATAACCATTCTGGGTTACATTAACGGATTTATTGATAGGAATTAGAGGTGGCACATCGTTGACATAAGCTTGCTGTTGTTCATACGCTACTCGTTGTGGTGTTGCTGTATAATCAAAATTAAGTTGACGTGACACATGACTACGCACTTCATTTGTCTCTTCATCGGGTTTGTTCGCTGCGGTATCACTAATATTATTGGCATCCGAAACGTGTGATTGATTTAAGCTGTTCTCTAAAAACTTGTGTGGTGTTTCTAGTTCGACACTTTCCAAAGATACACCTTCGTTGATTAAACCTTCGAAAAGCTCGGCCACTAGCTCGGTAAGCTCGTTTTTGGGTATATTAATATCACGCAATTCTTCCGCGTCCTCTGTAAGCACATGAAATGAAAACACTTTGTTGAAATTCTTAAATAGATTCATCAAACCTGTTATCCTTTCTGCTGCTACATACTCAGGGTCGTTAATGAGATCGTCGTCATCTGTGATGAAGCTGGAATCTTTAAATTAAATAATAGTTTTATTACTATTTTTTAAACTATACTAGATTTAAATACTCAGAGGCTTTGTAAAATCATTTAAAAATTGCATCCAATCCTCATCATTTGTTGCTAAGTCCATGTCTTGCAAATCAATTTGTTCCACATCAGGCGGCACAAACTCCGATTCAATATCTTCAATTGCAGTTTGTTGCAGACACAACTTGGAACGAGTGCGTTCTGATATGCGTACATCTTCGCGCCCCGGTGTCCCTTTTGGTTTTTCTAATGGAATTTTAAAGCAGCCATCAGCGGTGAACTTTACAGGCGAATCACCAATTTCAGCCTGTGAAAGCGGCGTTTGAGGTGTTCTAGGATTAGAATCCATATCTGAGGCTGATGTATTGTTTTCGTCATCGGACTGTAAGCAAAAGAAGGTATTTATATAAAACAAATAACACAACAATTATTATTTAAGCCTACAACAAAATCCTCGTCCTTAAAAACATATTCTCCATCATCTTCATCTGAATGTAGTTCCTCTTGTATGAGTGCAGCAATTTCCGGTTCTTTACTTTGAGTGCTTAGTGTAGACAATGTAATACCAGGCGTTTTATTTAATTCGCGTGCCTTTGCTCGTGTTAATTTTGGTACTGAAGGTGTATCCGTAATTATAATGGTTGGTTGTTCAAAAGTGTCCTGACGTTCGCGTGCCAGCTCATCTTCAGCTTTGAGTGTTACCAATGCAAGTATATGCTCATTTTTAACAAATTTCTGTAAATAAAGTCGTTTAATGTTTTCAAACTGGCTAACATGCTAGTAGTGGAACTTACCTGCAGCAAACGTCGCATCTCCTCATCACTTAAATCGTTATCTTTAGCTACTTTTCGTAGTTTATTTTCAATTTCAACAGCATCTTCCAAGTTACAATCTTCCAATTCTGACTCCAAATCACTTTCGCTAAACCTTCTGACAACACAGCGTTTTCTATCAATAAATAAAATAAAGCATTTATTAAAACTGCAAAATTGACAAATAACCCTGTATCTGTTGCGACTTCCAAACAAACCTTTTGCGCGCTCTGCTACTCCCCGGCGTATTGCTACCACTTCGCACTGAACTGTTGCTACTATTCTTTTTCGCTGAATCGCTTCCAGCTCCTTGTTTTTTAGCACTGCCACTTGGCATTATGTTCTTTTACATTAAAACCACAAAAACTATACTAAAAACCACTTAAAAATGCAAATATTTCATAAAAAGATGCGGCCTTTTCTTTTCACAACTACTAATTCTTACTCTTTTGTGACAACTGTTCACAATAGCGTAAAAGAAAAAAATAAAGGAATGCATTCATTCACAATTGTAACTGGTGGAATTTTCTTAAAGCCGCAAATACACTACACGAACATTTCCGTGAACATTCCGCAATCTTGTTCGCAGCTTTGGCCATCCACAATACGAACTTTTGGCCGAACATTAGTTCTCTTTCAGACAGCGATGAATACGGACAACAATTGTGCTGCAGCAATATTGCTCGCTGTGGCAATTAAGCGTAAAAAAAAGAAAGAAAATCGCAAAAAAAGAATTTGGTGCAAAGAATGGAAGGTATCCTTTGTGGCATCAGGATCTACTTCTTTTAATTTTTCGATTAAAGTCGCATAATCATTATTCTTTATAATTCTATTACAATAATCTTTGCTTTTTACTTGCCACAATGATGGCAAAGATTTATACATTTGAATAAATTCACTCAGAAATTTTTTATTGTCCATTTTACTTTTCCGCGCACGTCTGTTCCATTCAGAAATTCCTACGATTATGAGCTATTTCGCCATATACACACGAACAGTTCGCGCAAATGTTCGCCAAAAATTAAAATATTTTGATTTTTGGCGAATATTTGCGCGAACTGGCAAACACCACCATACACGAGAGAAAAGTTCGCACAAACATGACATAACGGGAATGTTCGCGGAAATGTTCGTGTAATGTATTTACCGCTTAAGGAAGAATAATCGACTAATTATTGTTATCTGGCATCACGAAAGTATCGATTATAACATTCCAATCGCTACAAGTTTCTTTTCCTTTTGCGAAGCAATTAAGACAAGATGGTGAGTTAAAAATCCACTTAAATTTCTTGCATCGGTATGGCTTATAAGTTGAATTTGTATATTTACATAGAAATATTGTATTTATTTTAGGCGGCGCATAAATCTTTTAGAGTCAAACAAAAACTTGCTAAGAAACTTAAGCAAAATCGATCTGTTCCTCAATGGATACGTTTGCGTACAGGAAACACCATAAGGTAAAATTACATTAATTTATTTTATTTGGATAAATTATTGAAATGTTATTTTTTTAGATACAATGCCAAGAGACGTCACTGGAGGCGCACCAAATTGAAGTTATAAGCTGGAATGTGTTTTATAACTCAATTAGTTTGCTGTTCATACTTCAGTAGAAATAGCTCAGATGTGTCGCTATTGCA
Source organism: Sphenella marginata (assembly GCA_951509765.1). Taxonomy (NCBI): domain Eukaryota; kingdom Metazoa; phylum Arthropoda; class Insecta; order Diptera; family Tephritidae; genus Sphenella; species Sphenella marginata. The sequence goes on from OX608083.1 coordinate 51,467,880, forward strand.
CGTTTAAAGTTTGATAGTGCTGAAATATACTTTCTCTTCTGTACAAAGAAAATGGTGTAACTTTTAATTGGATAAAACGATTACCAAAAATGCGTGTGAGCCTGTGAAATGAAAATTTTCAGTAATTTCTAAGATATTTGCAATCAAAGTTCTCAATTTTCTGTAATTTTCATGTGGTTGTTGTTTAACAGATAAGGCCGAGCGAAAAAACTGAAAGTGTTCGACGCAAATACTGGGGATCGCATAGCCGTTGTTGGGTTATTTTTGTGAAGCGTGGCAGAAGGGCGCCTACGCGGAAAGATGTCTTGAGATAATTACCATAGATCACAACTCTCAATTGGAATTTGACCTAGGTTGTTTTAGGGGTTTTGCAAATATTGGATCTGCGCAGACGGATTGTGTTTGTTTTAGGAACAAAATCACTCCGAAGGTTCTGGGGAGAGTTGTCGAAATGCCGGTACTGCCCGACTTTCGTGGTAGCTATTTAGTATGACCAATGTAACCTTCTGGGTCTTGTCATCCCCCCCTTCCGAAAGGAAACAAAATGAGTAATGAGAGGTGAGAGGCATTACATCCGTAGATCAAAGAGCGACTTGCACGTCATTCACATTTGCTGGGATCGAAACTCGTGTTTTGATACCTATCCTGACATTTTTGGATAAATATTAGCACTCGGTATCTGACGTAAACAATTACCAATTGGGTAGAAATACCAACAATGTCGGGACAGGTATCAAAAGACGCGTTTTGACTTCTGTATCAATAATCCGAAGGGCGAAGTACGATTTTTCATTTCGGTCATAGGAATTGTAAATCTATCATAGTAGGGATAAACAATGGTCATGGGCATGGCATATGAGTATGCCATGGTCATAGGCAAAGAACATAAATGTACAAAGAAGGACCAACAGCGAATGGAAGTGAACGCTGTCAAATCGATGGTAGGTAATTCACCACTGTACCTACATTTAAATTACTTAAATTTACCGTGTTTTAATTAAATATTTACACAAAAAATTGCATGGGTAAAAATTTCTGTTTTTGTTTTTGCTATCACCTAGTATCAATTCGCCTTGGGTTTGTTGTCATACAATTGCCCGGCGACCATTGGTACGCAAAGGAACGAGCCTATTATATGTATGTTTTGACACATATATATTTGTCAAAAAAAGGAGAAGTGTTTATTTTAGTTTATTATTTATCTAAGATCTTTGGTTATTATCTTGCAAGGTTGATAAGATTTATATTGACATTTGTTATTGTTTATATATTATTTTGTACTTATTCATTCAAACGTAGAGGAATACTCCATTCTTCTTAGGTCAGCGAAAGGTTTAGTTCTTCAGATATAGGTATGTACGGAATATGGTATTTGTTTCCTTTGGCACTCAACTACTAATAAATTAGCTAAAAATATGATAGGGGTGTCAAAAGACGCGTTTTGACCTCAGTATCAATGATCCGAAGTCGAAATTTAATTTTTTTGTTCCAGTGAAGAGATATTTGCAATCAAAGTTCAGAATTTTCTGTCATTTTCATGTGGTTGTTGTAATCACAAATTACACTGTGAGAAAAGAGGACATCACCGTGGCGGTAGCCACGGCTATGGCACACACTCGGAGTTGGAATGGCGTAGCCCAGGGTTATTTTTTGAAGCGCGGCCGAAGGCCGCCTACTCGGAAAGGTGTTCTGCACATAAAAAACATGGATCGGGCCCCTAAATCGGGATTTGACCTGGGTAATTTTTTGGTTTTTTGTTAATAACTTTTCACTGGAACAAAAAAATTAAATTTCGACTTCGGATCCTTGATCCTGAGGTCAAAACGCGTCTTTTGATACCCCTACCATATTTTTAGCTAATTTATTAGTAGTTGAGTGCCAAAGGAAACAAATACCCGGAATATTTATAAGAGAAAAACCATGTGATTTGTTTCAAGTGCAAAATATACCCGGAATAGAACACGTCTGAACATTGATACGGATTGGGCGTTTAAGTATTATCAATATACATATAAACGGCAATACTTTCTGTAATCGTTTACGTGGGGTACCGAGCGCTAATACACAACTGTTGGGATATGTAACAGGAACATGAATATAACTCCTTGAACCAATATTTTGGTAATTCTTTACGACCGTACGTATGTTGTTGTTGTTGTTAGCAGTGCTTCGCCCTGCCCAAAGGGCCAGTACACTCCTAGTTGTCATCGGGCTCTTCTAACGGAAGTCCAAGGAAACGCACTGTTTCAACAGGGTTGGACCAAAGTGTTAGGGGTGTTAGAAGAGTATGTTCCGAAGAACACGAAAAGAGATGTTGCGTGTCATGGGGCACCATACCGCATGCTGGGCATGTGTTCGGTATGGTGGGGTTCAGTCTGGACAGATAGGAGTTCAGCCTATTGCAATATCCAGACCGAAGTTGACTCTAGTACCGTGCGTATGTAACTACTAATACACCTCCAAAAATATCGAGAGAGGTATCAACAGACGCGTTTTGACCTCTGTAACAAGAATCCGAAACCGGAAAAGAAATATTTTAGTTCAGTGAAAAGTTATTAGCAGAAAACCAAAAAATGACAAGGGTCAAATCCTAATATAGGGGCCCGATCCATGTTTTTTATGTGCAGAACACCTTTCCGCGTAGGCGGTCTTCGGCTTAAAAAAATAACCCTGGGCTACGCCATTCCAACTCCGGGTGGTTGCCCTGAACCGTGGCAACATGCCACAGCTCTGCTTCAAACAGCTCTGCTTCAAACAATATGTAATAACGACATATGTATGTATGTTGATGAAGAATAATAATTACCGCTTCAGGTTAGGGGCTTAGAATATGCCCGAGGTAGGCATACCGGTCGTAAGAGGCGATGACATGACCTAGAAGGTTTCACTGGTCATAAATCGCTACCACGACAGTCGGGCAGTACCGCAAGGGAGTGCCGGGTACATATCCAGCCAAGGAGTGTTAATTCGACAACACCCCCCAAAACCTTCGGGGAGTAGTATCTGTATTTTAATCAAATTTATTTACTTTTGTATTTCCAGGCTATCATAAAAATGAACATCAAAGCAATTACGGCAATAATATGCGTTTTCGTGGGTTGTTGTAGCAATGTAATATTTTTGGAATATCTTGTGAAGTAAGTAAAAGTTACAAGGTGAAAATGGTACGTTTTATTGTAAACAAATGTAAGTAATAACTTGATTTTTTTGGAAAAACGCATACGAGGCTTTGTAATGTTAAAAAGTTGAATTCTAGGTAAGAAGGCAAACTTCAATTATTTGTTACAATGAAAAATGATGTACCTCTGAAATCAATCTCATTAGGAATAGGTAAACATAGAATCTTTTTAATAATTGTATAATAAAGATGAAAATAAATCTGTTATCTGATTTAGAAATGTATAAGAGTGAGCAGAATATCAGCGGCCATTAAGTAAAATATATCATAAATCTGAAAAAAATTGAATTGAGAAGGAATAGGGGACTTTGTTTGATGAAGTGATTTAAAGAATGGTCGTGCCGACTGTGTGAGTTGTGAAGTACTACTAAGTACTACTAACATAAACTAAAAATCGGCTTGAGGGGTAGGCATAGGAAGCTGAGACGGCTGCTGGTGAGGGCCGAGGGAGGGTTAGACAATTGATAGAGTTAGTTGTAGTTGTTCATTTTACTATTAACAGAGTGCTACAGTGATTTTATACTTTTGAAGCGACCTAGTAGAGATTGTTCATCTGGTCGAATAATACACAAAAAAAAGTTTCAAAAAATTTGTAACACCCACAAAATATTTTTTTTTAAGTCAAAAAACCGGTTTTGTTTTTAGTGTTTTTGTGTTAACAAATTCATTCAAAAACAAATCCTCAATCGATTTCAAAATTTTCAACGGTTTTTGGCTGGTGAGTGTTGACACTTTCAAAATATACACTTGAAAAAACCCATCGTGAAGTAAGACAGAGGACAGCAATTGAACAGCTGTTTAATTTTTTTTCTGTTTTTTATTGGTTTCCAGTAGTGGAATTCACTAACTTCGATTACGACATTCGCAATCGACATTTCGTCCTAACCGATATCGATCACGATATTGGTATTCACTAACTATTTTTTCTCGATTTTCGCCTATTCGCAATCAGCTGTTTCGCAAACTAAACGACACCCAAATTGCAGTTGTTTTCTATGTCGTTAAATAAAATGCACATAATTTGAATTTTTTATTAAAAATTGGAATAATAATACTATATCCATATTATTATTATTAAAAAATGGCATTTGAGAACATAGAGTATGTTTTATAGCGAGATGAGAAATCCTTTGCCCGCATCGTTATAGATAAGTTAGTGAATCGCATATTCGATAGTGCAAGCGACCGAATCGCTAATGAAAATCTCGAAAAATTTTACCGAATCGAATCGGTAAAAGTTAGTGAATTCCACTACAGGTGTCAAATTGTTGTCAAAGCCAACAGCCATTTTGATTCAAAACATTCAAAGTCGTGCAAAAACTAAATTTAGATTTGTTTCGAAGGTTTTTTCGACTAGTCGGGGTTTTCAATTTTGTCGTCATTTTTTTGGCACTTACTTTGAATCAATGATAGTTTTTGTATACACATATATCATCGACAGCTATTTACTACTTAAAGATACATACCAATTTCGTTATTTTTGAGAGGAATTCAAGTTTCCCAGTTCCAGGCACTTTGATTGGCTGCAGAAAAGTATGCATCATGTTCACTAATAGGAAAGTTAGATAAACTGAAAAACCCTATGGTCCGCGTCACTTCCGTATTAAATCCCTGTCGCCTGGACTAATAGTCGTTTTTGACGACGGTTTGATTAATAATATCAAGTTTTCATTTTACACTAAGTTCAATTTTACAATAATTTGTTTTTACATTTTGAACCATTTTAGATACAAAATTTATAGGATTATGGTACATAGCTTGCGAACTTGAAGTCCCAAAAAAAAGGCATCGGTATCTTTAAGTAGTGATTTCCTGTAGATGATATATAAACAAAAATTACCATTCATTCCCAATTAGTGCTAAAAAATGACGTCAAAATCGGAAAAACAGCCGAACGGTAAAAACCGACCAACTTCACGCGTGAAAAACACATCATGCTCTTTTGAACAACAGACTATATACATATGTATGTATATTTCCAAAGTACCAAAATCCAGCTATTAAAATCCGGTGAGAAGTTTGAAATGGATTGACAATATTTTGTTTTAATGCATTTATTAACACGACAACACAAAAAAAACGGGTTTTTGACCTTAAAAAAGATTTTGAAGATGTTACAAATTTTTTGAACGTTGTTTAATGTATGCTTCGACGTTATGAACAATCTCTACAGGACCGCTTCAAAAGTAAGTTCACTTTTCTTGATTTTGTAGCACTGTGTAATTAGAACTTCGAATTACGATTGTATAAATGCTTAAATATTAACCTAGGATAGGTACCAGTCTAAATTTCGAAAACTATCTTTATTGTTTTTAGAGACGATCCTGGATCTGGTAATCTAATAACATTCTCGCAATTTCTTTTCATTGCCATTGAAGGATTGGTGCATATGATCTTATCTCGAAATTTTAAGCCAAAAATCCCTCTTCGCAATTATTCTCTTCTTGTACTCATGTTTTTCATAACGAGTGTTGCCAACAACGTTGCATTCGATTTTAATATACCAATGCCACTACATATGATTTTTAGAGCGGTGAGTAAAACCAATCTTAAGTTTAATAATGTAAACTCATATCGCCCACCTAGATCTAAACAGAACTAACACAAAAATATGGCCGAGTTTGATTAATAACAACGAGTTCTTTTATAAATTACTGCAATTGTCTCAGAAACTGGGCAATGATTGAGACCTTCAATATTCTAAACAGTTGGAGAGTTATTTTTTTGATGTTTGTTAGGTACTTGCGGGGAAAAAACACGAAATCTGAAATTCTACAAGCTTTCTGAATACCATGCTTTTGTTTAGTTAATCACTGTTTAGATCTAAGGGTGCGATATGCATTTAAACGTACCAGCGGAAACCTTCTGCATTCCTTCCTTTTCGCAACTATTTCGTCAATGGTAGCACCAAAATGTTCTACCGCTTGGGTGTCACGAAATTCTCCAAAGAAAATTTATGTACATATATTGTATATGATAGAAAAATATGCAAAATAATTGATTGAAGCTGCTCATAACGCTACTTCTACCGTCTTTTTGTTAAACAGGACTAAACCATAATAAACGGTGCCTGGAAATAGTTATATATTTGTTTTATTTCATTGATCGAATATAATTTCAGTTTTAAAATAAGTGGTAACTGCTTAAATATTAATCCGTGAAGCGTGATAAACATATCCCAGTGGCCAATTATACTCGTACACATTGTAAAAATAAAAATCAACGATTAATTCGATTATTATTAGCAGGCGAAATTTAGAGCAATATGTCCCAGCGATGTAAATATCGACTTCAAAAACTGGTTGATAAGTAAAGTTGGGCAGCTTCCGAAATAGATTTATTCGAATAGCTTTGATACTTGTTTGTAATTTTTCATTCATACACAACTATGTTAAAAAAAACCATATTTCAATACTAAGAAAACCAGTCTTGATCTCGAATAAGTCAATTGAATAACTTAGCATAATATTCTTAAAAAAGTGGCTTTGGCACCTTACAGAAAAAAAGCGGTTCTAGCTCGGAACTATCGCCTTTACAAAAAAAAAAAGCTATATAGACATTTCCGTTGGAGAATCTTGTGACAAACAATTGTTAGAGGATCATTTATGTAGATATTGTTATTTGCCGAAATATTTCCGAAAATGTGATAAATGAACATAACACCAAAACGAAATTTTTAAGAAAAATGTATCTGCAAGTATTATTTCATTTGCTAATAAAGATCTACAATTATAGGGATCACTTATAGCAAATATGATAATGGGAATACTTATATTAAAAAAGAAATACATATTTTCAAAATATCTATCAGTTTTAATGATAACAGCGGGCATTGTCTTATGTACAATCGTATCGGGAAGTAGTGTGGTGAGTATGGAATCCATATCAATTTTTACATAAATTTATATGTTGTTGTTATATGTATGTACATACATGTACTCATATCTATGTATACTACTATGTATTTACATATACTGCATACTATTAATGATATTATTTTGGGATTAATATACATATGTATGTCTGTATTCGAGATGAGATGACCTGTGGTCATACCAAATCACTCCCGGGACAGTCGGGTATGTACGGCAGTTAAATGCTAGGGCTCACTTTCACAAAAGCCGGTTAAGCCTAATCGACGTTTGTTTTGACAGCTCATCGTGCAAAATACGTCATTTAAACCCCGGTTGGCGTTTACCGACTTTTATGAAAACGGCCCTAAGTCAGATAACTTCTTGGCACAGTGATGCGGGACGCGTCGGTTCGAATCCTACCAATGGATACAATTTAAATATTTTTTCTTTCATTGTGCGCATTTAATCCAAAACCGGCGTAGTTTCGTTTCTAGGCCAAATTTGATTTGGTCAAGAGTAGATATATGGATAAGCTTACAAAAATCTGACTTTCTCATTTAAAAAACGTTTGAAAATAAAGGTTTTTTAATTAAAAAGGCACGTTGATAAAAACTTATTACTTTTCAGAGAAAGCCTTTTATTAGCCTTTTTTCTGAAACTTCATTTAAACCATATTTTGTATGTTTTTTGGCTTTTCCAATAAAATATATAAATAGATAAGTTGTAATTATACATTGAGTGCTGCAACTTAAACCAATTATTAGAACATTGCAAAAATTGGTTAAGATGCAGCCATAATTTTCGCTTTTTGTCGTCATTTTGATGTAAAATTTTTTCTGAAAAGGATTGCAAATATTTTGCATTTCCCTTTTAAGTTGAAATGATTTATAACAGTTTTTCCTTGAAGTTTCGAAAAAGTTTACTTTAAGCTCTGAAATAAATTAAAACTCAAAAAGCTTACATATCGCTTACTGTAGAAAGGTTACTTCAAACATTTACAGAATTTATTATCGCATTTTTAGCCGAATAGGTAAATGCATGCATTGAAAAGTTGAATACTTTATTCATACTATGTATTCGAATTACTAATACTTTTTACATTAATAATATTGTATGTTTGTATGTACATTATAAACTTTTTATGAAAGTATATCTGTAAAATTTGTTGTTAAGGTTTTTTCTCTTAAATAGAAAAACTCAACCGCTGCTATGCCAACAGAAAATGCTATTGGAGGGTATTCAGACTTTTTTATATGGACTCTTGGAATAGGTCTACTTTCCATAGCTTTGTTTATATCGGCTTACATGGGCATTTGCCAGGAAACACTTTACAAAACATTTGGAAAACATCCACAAGAAGCACTTTTTTATACGGTAAATAAGAATTTGCTATGAATATGTACATATGTACATATATACATACTTGTATATCGCACGGTTAATAATAATGTACAACACCCGCTGGCTGGTTTATGGAAAGTAATTTAATTTTTTAAAGAAGAAAATCCAATAAGTTGTTTCTTGAGTTCGAAAGTAATATATATGTAAAAGGTTTAAAAAACGTTTGATTTATATTAAGGATATTGTTATTATTCATCATCACCGAATTGTGATGCGGAAGTTTAAACTCTGATTTGACTTCTGAAAAAAAAATGAAGGAGGTTTAAAATGTTTGTGGAAGTGTTATATTCGCATTTGCTACTCTCTCTATTGTCTGATCTTCTTAGGACAATATCTCCCAATGAAATAAAGATGATAGGGTGAACACCAAGGAGTAGTTCAGTCATACACAGACACACGGAAGAAATAGTGGATATGGTGGGCAACATACCAAAAATGTAATTGTTATACTCACTAGACAGGAGCTAATACAAATTGAATATGCAATTTTTAGTCGGAAACTTGTCAAGCTCTCCTAAACCTTCGCGGAGGTCTTTTGCGATCGGACTAACCCGTTGAAATGATTGAGCACCGGTAAGCCGCAATAGTCATTTATTATTCTATAGGACTCAGCATAAACGCATTATTTTATTACGTCCTTTTTAAAGTTGAAGTAGTAGAAATTTGGCTTAATGTCTATAGGTAACCAGCGCTGTCTAAGTATGTACATATTTATGTTTGTGCGTCTACGAGTATGTACGTATGTACATAATATTAATATCTTGTTTTTTTTTCAGCACATGATACCATTGCCCGGGTTTTTCTTAATATATAAGAACATAGTAGAGCATTTCAATATTGCAATTGCGAGTGAACCAATGACACTGCCAATAATTTCGATGATTGGAATAAACATTCATATTCCTCAAATGATATTTTATTTGATTTGTAATGTAATAACACAATATCTTTGTATAAGTTCGGTGTATGTATTGACAACTGAGTGTGCTTCGCTCACCGTTACGCTTGTTGTAACATTAAGGAAATTCGTATCGTTACTTTTTTCAATTGTATATTTTAAAAACCCTTTTACAATTTACCACTGGATTGGTACGACTCTAGTCTTTTTTGGAACAATAGTCTTCACAGAGGTAGCTTCACGAATCATTGAACAATTACAAATTCGAAAAGTTAAAAAAGCATAAATTTAAGATCAAACTAATTGATATATGCATATGACGAGCTCAGAGCAAACATACCAAAATAACATCCGACAAAGATAACGATATGTGTGAGTACGCTATCGACATGACCTAAAACATACAATTGAGGGGCTTAAAGCCTTATACCACTACCAAGAAGAATATCATATTATTATTATTAAACACGAGATGTGTGAATACAATTTTTTATAGTTCTTGTTTTAGCAGAATATTTTTGGCGAGCTTTACACCAATATGATAAAATGAGGAAAGCGTTCGGTATCAACTCAGAGGTGAAAATAACGCCAGCGTACTAGCAATCTAATAGTGGCTGGTATACTCGCTTGTTTTTGCTCTGAGGTCGTTGAATGTACATATGTATATATTTTTATGTAGGTAGATATGTACATACATAAACTGTAAATATCCTTTATGTACACTACTGACGTGTATATAAGTAGCTAATATTTTTTTACGATATAGTGTAATGTTTGGTAAAATGTGCAGCTAGTATATGCAATTGGAATTTTAATAAATGATAACAATTGGTCAATAACTTATCATCCGGCATTTCTACTCACTTAGATAGATATAAAGCATCCTTTGAAGGTATTTTTAATTACAAATTCGCAATAAAATGACATTGGGCTATCTTTACTTGAAAGGGTAAACCAAAATTGGTTTTATCTACGATTGAAAATCGAGGGTTCAAAATGCTTGTGTAACGACCAAAGCCCTTTTCTATGTGATAAAGTAACTAACACTCACATTAAGCCGATGTAGTAGGCGTATTCGTGAGCGTCCGTTGTTATTTATTTTAGATGTTGAATTTTTACCTTATTGGAATGGAAGTCTAATGTACTTCACGCAGTACATGATCCGAAAACATTGTCTCTCTCAAAACTTAAACTCTTTGAGCGTAACTTAAATGTGTCTTTTTGTCACTCTAAGTGATGGAAAAACTAACTGTAAAGCTCAACAGTTTATTGTGTTTTATTGGTTTTCGGGCAATTTAATGTTTTGTGTATGTTTGTTTGTAATCCCTGTCGAAATTGAATTGAAACAGCAATTGGAATATTACCAAAGAAACTATAATTTTGTTTGTTATACATTTACATATGTTTTATTTCACAAAATCCACATGAATCACATTAATTGATTTTAAATATGTAAGTTCTTTTAAAAGCGCATACCAAGGACAATATCGTAATCACATTAAATTTGATGATTGAGTAGTCGCATCCCGTTATTTATGTAAATGTGGATTTGATAGCCTTGATCATGGATTGCTTAAAATTTTATGGTAACGGCGTCAGGAACTAGAATATATTATTATATATATAAAAGAATTAATATATTTTAGTATCATTGTTAAACTAAATTCAAAGTGGACTTCATATGCATTACATATGTACGTATGTATGTAACGTTGATTACATACATACATATATGTACTATGTATGTATGTCCACCAACAATAATGCAATGTTTTTAAAGCTTTCCAAGCTTTCGCGAATAGAGAAGCTGTAAATAAATCCTAAAAATATATATATGAATGCATGTATTTAATATTTAGTATGTAGTATCTATCAAGTAAAAATTGCAGTGTGTTTTGTTTTGATATTTGGGTTTCGTTGAAATCGTGACGTCTTAAATGATACAATTATTTTATAGTTAACAAATCATAATGTAATATAATGGGATATTTGTTACAACCATATGACATGACAAGCACCTCATCTCATATATTGGCCGGGAATCATAGGTAGATGGATTGAACCTTTCTTCTGAGATTATTGTAGGACCGGTAAGGTAGATTTCATCACAAAGGAATTTGTCATTTTTCTTAATAGTTATGTATGTACATATGTATATTAAACAGCAGACTCAGGTGGTTTTAGTGGAACTCGGGGTTGACTATGGAAATGGAAAATTAAAATAATATATATGTTCATTTAGTCAGTTTCTTATGTGCATACATATGTATGTATATATGTATATGTGTCTATATATGCTGGCATTTTGTAAGCGGCAGTTACATACATATATTTGCAGCTGAAATTAAAGCCCCTACAAGACAGCTGACCTTCATACGAGCCTCCATCTGAAAGGAAGCGCTGAAGGGTTCATCAGGGCGTAGAACAAATTGATCATCAGGTTTTTAACAGCAATATGATAAATCTGATGCATCTATCAGCACCGTCGTGTAGGGGCATTTATTGCACACTAAATCAATAATAGTCGAAACTTAAAATGCAAAAAATATAATTTGAATACTTTTGGTAAGCTTAAAATAATAAGTTTTATAAAAACAAGAACAATGCAAATTTTGGGCCTTACTTTGCGGATATTAACAATAGCAAAACGAACATTTTAGATTAGCCTCCGAAGAACTATACTGTCTGGCGTAAATTTGTTTATTCAATCTGCCGCCGTGATGATCCCAGGTGCAAGTAGAAATTTTTGATAAAAGTTGTTTCAAAAAACGTGGTCGCCCCTTGGCAACGCTCAGAGTGCATTTCTGCAATGTAAAAAAATCTCAGCAAAAATGTATGCATTTGCAGATGCCATTCGAGGTCGGCATAAAACATGTAGCTCCCGCTAGTTTGTAGAAACAGATCACCACAAATTAGTAGACAAACACGTGTCCATCATTAATTTTGGACGAAGCTCCCGCAGGTTCCTCAGTCGAAATTTAAAAAAATGGGTTAAATAAGTTTTTTCATTCTAATAAATGAAGCCGTGACTGATTTTATTTCGAGTTCAAAAAGTTTTTCACGAACTATTCAATCATTATAAATCATAGCTGTTAAGAATTGATTACTAATCGTAATCATTAGTAATCTGATTACTTTGTATTTGAGAGTGAAATAATTGATTACAATACGATTATCTTGTTCCCAACTAGATTACGTAATGATTACGATTACAAATAATCAAAAAATAATCACGATTACTCCAGATTACTAAAAAGAATCAGAAAGAATCAAAATAAATAATTGATTCTTCCACAGATTCTTTTTGATTATTTTCATTTCAAAATACCAAACAACTTTCTTCCTTTTGCTTTTTTCATTTTTAAGACATTTTTTTGTAATTATTTTATTTCTAACAAATAAATATATTAAAGACAAAATAAAGAAATATAATAACAAAAAATTAACCAAATTCATTGATAACAAATTAAAAACAAAAAATTAACAAAAATCATTTATAACAAAATAACAACAAAAATATACACTAACCCCATTTGGAATTTGCTTTCAATAAAACCAATTTCTCAAATGATAAATCCGACATTGACTGACGCCTTGGACTGTTCACGGGGGAAATTGGGCTGATTATGTTGAATGGCTAAATTGTTATGAATAATAGCAATAATATCATCATTTATAATACATGTATGCATATATAGTTATACAAAAAACGATTTTAAAAAACTTACTAAAAGATGTCTTCAAAATTTAAAAAAACGAAATGAGAAAAGTTGTTTGGTATTTTACATTGAAAAGATTCAAAAAGAATCAAAAATAATCAAAAAGAATCCGTGAAAGAATCAATTATTTATTTAGATTCTTTTTGATTCTTTCTGATTCTTTTCAGTAATCTAGAGTAATCGTGATTATTTTTTGATTATTTGTAATCGTAATCATTACGGAATCCCAATATTTGAAAGACACAATTAAATAATGATTACAATTCTTTTTCGAAAATAATCTAACCGATTACTAATCGTAATCATAATTTAACAGCTATGTTATAAATAAATGCTCAGTTTTTGAAATTGAGTTGGACACTTATAAATTTTGTCGTTTGCCGTGTGCACAATTTACCCAGAATTCGTTTAAAATATTTGATGTTTTTGATGGAGAACTAAAAATGTCGTTGGTAAAGCCCTAAATATCTCCAAAAACTTCAAGACCATGCTTTTGACGATGCCCTAAATAGGTTTTGCTTAGCTTTTTCAGTTTTACATAGCAAAATGAGCAAAGTTGACAGTGATAAGTTTATTATAAGTTTATAAGCTATGTAATAGACCGTTAGATAATACAAACCCGCGATTTCCTAAATATGTTTTGGCGCATGCATGATGTTGGGAAAAAATGTTAGTATTGAGGAAGCCTGGGATAAAATAAGACCTAAAAAAAAACAAAAAAACTGCACTTTAAATAGCTGCAGAAACGTATGCTCTCCATATTTTTTGACTCGTTTTTTTACCATTTCATATCCACTAGTAGGAGAGTTGGATAAACAAAAAAAAAAATGGTCTGAATCACTTCCATACTCAGTCGTTTTTTTGTCTTCCTAGAAAATGTGGGAATAAAACGCACATCATAACTGTTCGGATAAATCTACGACGTTAACTCCTCAAAAAGACGACATTTCGCCGATTTTACCAGTATATAATCGTTAATATATCTTGATAAATGCCAGGTTTCTCGAACAATTTGTTAACCAATGTACATATATGCAAAATTATTTGGAAACAATCATGAAACTTTTTAAATCCGCATAGGCCTTCCTAGGGTCCTGCTTATTGGACTTTTTAGGGAATCACAAGTCCAACAACTACTTAAAAATTGTTAAACATGCTAGAGAATTTCAAAAACATAGGATGGAACATGTCCATCAAAGTGCACAACCTCCAGTGCCCAGTTTCCAGAGAAGCTTGGTTTTTATATCGAAGAACAAAGGCATACGGTTTCAACAGGACCTAAGAACTATGATAGCTGACTACTGCAGGGAGATGCAACTTGATTGTCCTGCTACACCTCATTTACGACATTTCTATTCATAATCCATTTTTCTTTTGTAAGTGAATTAGGGATAGCAGAACAATCAATTTGCATCCCCCAGCAGGTTTACCTGTCTCGTGCTGATCACGTCGGCCTTGGCACCTCTCTTCCATAGTTCTTAAGTCCTGGTGAAACTGTTGCCCTTGCTCTTCGCTATGAAACCCAAGATTCTCTTATTTATGCAAATCACCTTAGTTTTTTGTTGATATGCAATATGCTGGAAATTTTAATTTTATTTGCGTTCCGTAAAGAAGCATACGCCTTACTTGCAACTAACAAGAAACTGTGGGTCCATAAGATATCCTTAAAAATTTGCTTCAAAAATTGTAAATTCAGAAAAATTGTGGAACTATTTGATTCTAATTTTCTCCAATAATAGTGAAATAACTCTCGGTCCAAATAAAACAAAAATTTATAGTCCAATCACTTTTGAAATATTTTAAAACTAGATAGTGTTTCGAAAAATGTCTTCACTTTTTCCAACCTGAACTGGGGGAGAATAGGGAATACGTAAATCCCAAGACTGATCCTGGGATTTTCCGGACTGGTAAAATCTTCAATTACCTATACAAAAAACACAAAACTGTGACACGTTGATCCTTGTTCGCTATGTATATTAAAAAAAAATAATATTGGTAGGGGTTATTTTAATTAAGTGAGCACTAGTTAGTTATATTGTACGAGGAATTTTTTTTATATTCCTGGAAGGCAGGAATCACTCAATAAGGAACGCTATAGGGCACTTTTCTGCACATAAAGTCGCCACATTTTATGGAGCGGAACGTTAATTTTATTATTTCTCGGTAGCTGATTCTAGCCCGAAATTGTTGAGTTAAACGCCGCTCTCCAAAGTGTGTTGTGATAAACATATTCTGGCGTTAGTCCCAGAATCCTAGCGGTTTCAATAGGTTTGAACCAAAGTGAAGTTGATGTTAGAAGAATCTGTTCCGTAAAGATGGTTGGTGCCATGAGGAGGGACACCACCTGCCGGGCGGGCATTCGGCATCTCGAGGTTCGGCTTGTTTAGTAATGAGAAAAACACTCCCCGAAAGGTTTAGGTTGTGTTGTCGAAACTTCCAGTATTTGGCAGGATTTGCGCTACCTAGGTGATATTACCACACCTTCCGTATGGAATTAGATGGGTGACGGGAGATGAGCGGCATCATGCTCGTAGACCAACCATAGAGTTGCAACTCGCTTGAAATTTTTGTATTTTATTATTCTACATCCTTTTCTTTTTTGGCTGTAGGCTTTAAAATAATTTATTATTTATAGAAGCCTATATAACATAGTGTGGGATGCATACGCTTTGGTGATAATCAGTTTAACTGATTCGTAACTGTAGATTACTTTAAGATTTTTAACCAACAAAATAATTTGATACGATTCAAAGAAAAATTCATGAAAATTAAACACAATTTTATTTGTATAAGTACATTGCTACTTATCGGTAGAAATTTTGTTGAACTTTGAGAACGGCTTCTCAAATATTGTTATTAAATCGATATTAATAAAAAAATCCCTTAATAATAAATTATCGCACTATAACGCGATTTCAAAGCAATAATTTTGTATGACTTTTTCAGACTATTAAAATGCACAGTACACAATAATCAATCGCATAATTGAAATATTTTGTACTTTCATACCTTATCGAATTAAAATTTATATTTGGAGATTAAGTAATGCCTTTATTATTTGAAATGTTGTAAACTCTAGAGATGCCTTTTATTTACATATCATATAAAAAATGTGGTTAGATTTTGTTGACTATTATGATTTAAGGTAGTTAAGCTCAACATAAAAATATAATAAAGGGTAAAGCCGGAGGTTTTATTATTATCTTGCAAATGAACTTATTGAGCTTTATTAATTAGTGCATGTGTATAAATATTGAAGGCATTACTATACTGTTATTTTTTATTTAATTACCCTAAAATACATGTTTAAATATAACATTCTCCAAGCTCTTAAATTAGTTTTAGTTATGCTACAGCATTTAAATTTATATCTGTCATTCAGGAAATTAGTATAGAATTGTATTTTAATATGTGTTTTCTTTGTCTAATTTTACTAGAAATATGTATGTATGTATGTAACTTGTTTGAACGAACTTATTTAAAGCGTCATTGCATACAAAAGGCCAAAGAAAATGGCCCACATTAAAACAATCCCATGCATTTTAAGAAGTGGGCTCTCACCGTCTGTAATTTTTCTAGCAACGAATTTCAATGTTTCATCTAATAAAACTACAGGAATTGAAAATTTCATCACAGTTAGCCACTCTTCCCCAGACAAAGGGGTCACTTGAAAGACGTTCTGGAATAAAAAAGGTATATAATATTATTTATATATTGTGATTGTGTATGTTATATATCATATTTCTAATAATATGTGAATTATAATTTAAAAATATAAAAAATAGAGATGTTGGTACTCACAGAAAGGACTTCCACGTATAAAATAACGAAATGAAGAGTAAACGAAAGAGCCATAGAACCAATTAACCACAAATTGCACCAAGGGGGCATAGTAATAAGTGATTGATTTTCAGATAAGCTAAAAATACAAATTATGGAAAAAGAGTAAATAAAATAATGTTTTCGGGCGAAGTGTCCACTTGCATTCATATTTACCTGTTCATAGCATTCAACATTTCAATTGTAACAAGTACGGAAAGAGCCATCGTCATTGCATGAGGATCGCTAAATATTTTACAGTCGACACCTTTAAAGTCATCATCAGTGTTGGTACAGGACAAATGATGAGTTAGCTGCCAATAGGTGAGATGGGGGCCATTTTCCGCAAATATGAACCACCACGTTGCCGCGCCGACCGTTGCAGCACCAACATAACCGCCGATAGCCATATATCTGTAATTATAATTGTTTTTACTCAATAAAAGTATACATATAGGCATTTGGTTATAACGAGGACCTACCGGAAGAATAACCAGCCGGATATAAGACCCTCGTCAGCTTTGCGTGGAGGTTTTTCCATGATATCCAAGTCAGGTGGATTAAAGCCAAGGGCGGTAGCTGGCAGACCATCTGTTACCTACATACGTATGATTATGCATATTATGGTAATAGTAACTACTTAGATATTATTTATACATACCAAGTTCACCCACAACAGCTGTACAGGAATAAGAGCTTCAGGTAATCCCAAAGCTGCCGTTAAGAATATAGATACTACTTCGCCAATATTTGATGATATAAGATAACGAATAAATTGTTTCATATTGTTATAGATGGCACGCCCTTCTTCTACAGCCGATACAATTGATGAGAAATTATCATCAGCTAGAACCATTTCAGCTGCGGATTTAGCTACGGCAGTTCCCGAACCCATTGCAATACCGATTTCTGCCTTTTTAAGAGCTGGTGCATCATTAACACCATCACCAGTCATAGCAGAAATTTCATTCATACTTTGTAGATATTCAACAATTTTTGATTTGTGCTGTGGTTCTACACGTGAGAAAAGTCTAGCACGAGCACATGCCGATTTTTGTTCCGCAGGGGATAGATCATCAAATTCACGACCAGAATATGATTTACCAGTTGTATCTTCATCTTCTGTAAAAACGCCAATGCGACGGCAAATAGCTTCAGCAGTTGCCTTATTATCACCAGTTATTACTATAACTCGAATACCAGCTGCGCGACAACGTACGATTGAATCAAAGACTTCTTTACGTGGGGGATCCAACATTCCAACAACACCAACAAATGTTAAATTAATTTCGTATTGGTAAAATTTGTTAGAATCGCCTAGATCCATTTCATCAGGGCGCATTGGGCTATCAGCAACGGCCAATGCTAAACAACGCAAAGTATCACGTCCAGTACCATATTGCCCAGTCAATGCCAAAATCTTGCTTTTTAATGAAGAAGTTAGAGGAACTTTGCTTGTTCCCACACGTGCGTGTGTGCAACGATCTAAAACACCTTCTGGAGCACCTTTAACGAATAGTTTTGGGCCGGTTCCAAGGCGTGATGCTTTCAATGGAGTACAATATGATGACATAGATTTACGATCACGTGAAAATTCAAGTGTAAATTCCTTTTTCCATTTCGTTTCAATTTCTTGTCGTACAATAATTGCGGCTGACCGGCGATCAAGTCCACTTTTGTTAACACTAAACGGATTCAATTTTTCTGCCAGTACAATTAAAGCAGTTTCTGTTGCTTCGCCCACCTTTTCAAAACATTGTTTAAATTCATTATAATCAATTGCAGAATCGTTACACATGATGCAGATAGTAGCCAATTCTTGTAGTGCTTCATAATCAGAAGCTTTCACTCGTTGACCTCCTAAAAATAGTTCACCAATCGGTTCATAAGTTGATCCTGTCAATTCGAATTCGAGAAAGCTGCTGTCACCGCCTTCAACTTTTTCAAAAATGAACAATCTTGATACTGACATTTGATTTGTTGTTAGCGTGCCAGTTTTATCTGAACAAATTACGGAAGTGCAGCCCAATGTTTCAACAGATGGTAATGAACGTACGATAGCATTCTTTTTGGCCATACGACGAGTTCCCAAAGCTAAACATGTTGTAATAACAGCTGGTAAACCTTCTGGAATGGCTGCAACGGCTAGAGCGACGGCAATTTTGAAATAATAGATAGCACCTTTAATCCATGAACCACCGTGAGCTGGATCATTAAAATGACCAATATTAATAGCCCACACAGCTACACAAATTATTGAAATGACTTTTGAGAGCTGTTCGCCAAATTCATCCAATTTTTGTTGTAATGGTGTCTTGATCTCTTCTGTTTCCGACATTTCTGTACGAATTTTACCAATTGCAGTATTTAAACCAGTACCAATCACAACACC
The DNA here is from genome assembly GCA_951509765.1 of Sphenella marginata. NCBI lineage: Eukaryota > Metazoa > Arthropoda > Insecta > Diptera > Tephritidae > Sphenella > Sphenella marginata. Next base: position 51,487,141 of record OX608083.1, read on the forward strand.
ACGAGCTTTACCAGCAGCTACATTTGTGCCAGAAAATAAAATATTCTTTTTGTCTTGATTAACGGCACGAGGATCAGGAATAGGATCAGTATGCTTTATAACTGATATAGATTCACCAGTTAAAATTGATTGATCGATTCGGAGAGTAGTCGAGTAGATATGTGTTAATCTAATATCAGCAGGAATTTTATCACCTACAGAAACCTCAACAATGTCGCCTGGTACAATCTCCTTCGCTCTTACTTTTTGGATTCCAGATTTATCCTGACGAACCACTTTACCCATTTCTGGTTCATATTCTTTAAGAGCTTCAATAGCTGATTCTGCATTTCTTTCTTGCCATACACCTACAACGGCATTTGCTATTAAAATTAAAAGGATAACTAAAGGCTCTACAAATGCTGTGAATGTTTCTTCGTGCTCTTCAAATAAAGCTAAGACCTGAAAAAAGACGAAAACATACGGGGTATTAATATTGAATTGATTTCTAAAAAATATGAATATTAGTAATTTGTATATCTAATCTTTGAGATGTAAGATATATATGTACATCCTAATAAATTTCGGTGCAACAATTAGCTTGTTTTTTTTTTTAATGATTTTTTGTTTTTTAAAACAACAAAGAATAACAGAAAATCCTTGGTGTCTGCCCAAGACAGCCCTCTGTGTATTTTTAAAACGAAATTGTTACCAACAAATTAGCAGAAAATCAAAAGTAGAATACAACAAATTGGATGTGTATTTTTTAGTTTAAATATTGTTGGCTTAAAAAGCAATTATATTTTGTTTTGTTTACTCTTAGTTTTGCATTATAAATAAAAATAGAAGCTATTATCTTTTCTTAATTGCTTATTTGCATTAAAGGTTTGGGCTTTTCAAAAAAGGCCTATTGTTAGTTCTGTTTATTAACAAAAAAAAAGCTATAACGGGCATTGGGTAACTAATGAATAGAACTATTCACAAAACAATACATTTATTTCAACAAATTAATGCCAATACTATTTGCGTATTGGGACACAATTTGCATTATACTAACGTCAGTATGCAACTAACTTACGAAAGAAATAATAGCGGCCAATAGCAGGATTTTTACAAGGAGATCGTCGAATTGTTCTAAAACAAGTTGCCAAATAGTTTTTCCTAAAAAAGAAAATCGCATGAGATAAATTGTTTAAATTTTTAAAACTTATTTATGTATGTAATACCTTCCTCCGTCGGCAGTTCTGTTGCATTAAAAATAAAGAAAGATTTTTTAATAACACAAAAATTATTAGCTTTATTTAATAACTTTACCATTTGGACCATATTTTTTTTGATTATCTTTCACTTGTTCTGTTGTGAGTCCGCGTTCCGGGTCTGTGCCATAGAAGTTCAAGGCCTGTTCGACGGTCTTAGCGTGGCCGTCTTCCATTGTTACTAGTTACTATGCGCTCAAGAATTTCTGAAATACGAATAGAGTTTTTAAGCACTTCAAACAAATATACATAATATAATACACTACAGCTACGTACATATGTATATAAAAAATGTGTATTCAAATAAAAAAAAAAAGGTTCAACTACGAAGAGGGTTACATATGTATGTACATGATTGAGGATGTCGTGAATTGCAATAGCGCTGGAAGGATCACATCCAGGGAAGAACCCAAAAGCAACACCCCTGATGTTGACATTAGTTTCGCCCTTCATTTTTACTATAACCAGCTGATTGAAATATTTGATCTTTTGAATAACGGTTAAGGAATTTACTCTTTTTGGAATAATAAGTAATTTGAAAACAATTTATTCATTATTCTAGAAAGAAATTAGTATACCTTTTTATAAAATTTTTTTTTTATTCACTGGTTTACATTCCCTGTAACAATGAAGGCCGAAGTAGGTACTGCTACATAATAATAATAAGTAGGGTTATAATGAAGTGTTTTCTTTGCAAATAGCTGTATTTGTACGAGCTGTATATAATCGTCATTCTACTTGGCTTCAATGCAAAGGACGGCAGCCATAATTGCTTGACGATAACTTTTGTCGAATGCAAACACTTGTATTTAGCACTGCGACATTTTCCTTCATCTTGTAGCCTTTTGACATAAGATTAAATAATGCTTAAAGTGCAAATGCGAATTTTGCATGGCTCTATCATAGGCAAACAGACTCCTGATACCTCTCTCGATATTTTTGGAGGTGTATTATCAGTTACGTACGGTCGTAAAGAATTACCCAAAATATTACAAAACTAGTGTATTATTTAGTTTATAATGCAGTGCGACATATAAATTCAATGTTTTATAATGTATTTCAATGACGTGTACCTTCGCCATTTTTTTGGCATCAACATCAATAGGCGTTTAGGTAATTATTTACGACAGTCATTACATTGAATTGGGAGTTAATTTGTGAGTTTTCTAGAATTTAACAAACGCAATTGTTTCATGTTTCTTCTACCATGTCGGTATCAAAGAACCATCAGATGGAATTTGCATTCAATGATTTTAGAAGCATTATATTGAAGAGAAAACTCGACCTAACCAATAAAGCTAAAAAAAATGCAAATATATATATATATATATATATATGTATCCATAAATATATACACAGAAAGCAAGTATCAGCAAAAAGTATACAATAACTAAATATTTGATTATTTTACATACTTTTCTTAAAAATATCCAAGTAGCATTTACTTGGTGGAATAGGTACTCAGATATACTTCAATTATGCGAGAAATTTCCGAGCAGCCCAAAGACAATACTTTTAGATGTGCACATTTACTTAACACTATTAAATGCTTAATTTCTAAGCAAACTTTTTAATGCGTCTTATTTTTAGCAATTAAGAGATACTATAACAAAAGAAATGTGATAGCGAATTTTACTATAGAAAGCAACGTTACACTATTATCTATCAAGATATGGAGGAAGCATGGCCTGACAGCTGAGATTAAGGTGTTGCCATTTAATAAAGATCTTTCCGAAACACTCAGAAAAATACATTTACTATGTACCCTACCCGCCAACTGTTTCATCAGTTACAACTAAGCTCTTAAGTATTGAGACATCAGAGCTGTGATAAGACTTCAATTAACTGAGTATCAGCTGAGCTGTTACTGATCAAAAAAAGTGCTGTATTTGCTGGTGTTAGGCAAATTGGAGAATTGATCTATTTATCTATCTAATAGCTGTTTCCCTACCGGACAATCCTGATGTACACCAACACATGCAGACATCTGAGGCCTCAGCGACAACTCAGCTGATATTCAGGTCTTAGGTAAAGCACATACACATACACAAACGGGTTACATGTACAGAAATGTTTTGATAAGATTTTGCACCACCATAGAAATCTCATCACAATTTTGACGGCTCATTACCTAAGCCCTGAGTATCAGCTGATTTGTCACTGATCAAACATAATGCACCAAATGTCCGGCAGGGTTGTTTAACCGTCTAAGCGATTTTGACCTTCCAACAAAGGGCGCCAACTTACTTTCCAAGTGCACAATCCTCCAACCAAAGTTTCAAAGGATAGTGAAATAACTTAGCTTTTTGTTGTTGTGTTTACGACATGTTGATAATCGCCAGTGAAACCTTCTAGGACATGTCATAGCTCCTTCGGAAATAAAGGATGTAGATTTACCAGTGGTGGAATTCACTAACTTCCACAGCAAAATTCGCAATCGACATTTTGTGGTAACGGTGGCATTAACAATATTACATATAATGGTATTGGTATTCACTAGTTTGAAGTCACGGTTATATTTTTCTATGAGGCTTATTTCTAATTTTTTATATGGACTTACATTCTTTTGTTTACTAACTCCTCAATCAATTATACATACATATGTTAAAAACTTCCTCAAGCAAAGGTCCGAGAGTCTTCTAGTTTGTAGACAACGAACAAGTTTATTTATTTATTCCATTAATCTTATAATATAAATTTTTATAAATTTAAAGCATATTTAGCACTAGATGTTGACGCTATCGGCTACGAACGAGTTTAAATAATATTCATTCTTTCCCTCCGTTTCTTTGCTTTTCCGGCTTATTTTAAAATTTTTAAGGTATTTGCTTCCTTTGGCACTCAACTACTAATAAATTAGCTAAAAATATGATAGGGGTATCAAAAGACGAGTTTTGACCCCAGGATCAATGATCCGAAGTCGAAATTCAATTTTTTTGTTCCAGTGAAAAGTTATTAGTGAAAAACCGAAAATTGACCCGGGTCAGATCCCCAATTCGGGGCCCGATCCATGTTTTTTATGTGCAGAACACCTTTCCGAGTAGGCGGCCTTCGGCCGAGCTTCAAAAAATAACCCTGGGCTACGCCATTCCAACTCCGGGTGTGTGCCATAGCCGTGGCTACCGCCACGGTGATGTCCTCTTTTCTCACAGTGTAATTTGTGATTACAACAACCACATGAAAATGACAGAAAATTCTGAACTTTGATTGCAAATATCTCTTCACTGGAACAAAAAAATGAAATTTCGACTTCGGATCATTGATACTGAGGTCAAAACGCGTCTTTTGACACCCCTATCATATTTTTAGCTAATTTATTAGTAGTTGAGTGCCAAAGGAAACAAATATGTACCATTTTTAAACTTTCAACTCAGATTTATTGAAATTAAAATTTTGGTCAATTTTGGCATAATTTCTTCACCCATGTAGTACACGTGTGCTTAGCCATACATATGTATGTAAGTATGTGTATGGTGCATTTATGTATAGATATGTATGTGCCTCATACGAGTATACCCAACTAGACGTTATTTTCAACCTTTATGCTTAAAACTCCGAAATCATGATATATTTTTATTATTATTCTACATATTTTTTTATCACAGAGTGCAAAAAATTTCAAATTCATTTTGAAATATAACCTTCAAAATATGTTATATAAAAGTGTATGCGTTTTAAAGGTACAACCATGGAAGATCTTTCTATTTCAATTAATGTGCAGCATGTATACTAAGCAGGTATATGTATATATATGTATGTATGTGTGTACTTATGTATTTATGTATGTATATGCTTTTTAAGAAATGGTTTCGTTTGCTTATTCAAATATACATATATACAAATAGATATAAACACTGTTAAGCATACCTATGTATTATGTGCATATATGTATGTATTAGAGTGGTCCTATTAAGTATGAAGAAAGAGAGCTGGATTTTGATTTGTGTTCTTAACCAGGCGTGTGTAGCAATATACAGCCCGACTGCCCGTGAGAAAGTATCGAGAAAAAATGTTTATATCAGAAAAAGTTAAAACTAATAATTTTGTTTCGTTTGTTTAAAACAATAATCGTTTGTGGTTTAAGTAATTTATATCTTTTACTCGTCCAAATTCAGTTACAGGAAATTAAAATAAAGTTTGTAATAAATTTTCCTGTGGAAATGCATTTAACTAAATATAAATATTTTATATGAAAATATACATATTTTTCAATAAAAAGCTTATCTAATCTCAGCGGAATTTAGGACTTACTTTTTAAGAGTCTTGATACCCTACTATATAGAAACTTCTTCACTTAAATTCGATAGTCAAGTTCACATAAAAATATAAATATGTAGTTCTTTCATAGTAATATTTTGAATTAGTGCAAAAAACGGGGTGAGAATTTCATACTGGTTTCTGGGTTTGCAGTTTTTAGGGCTCCTAAACATTGGGTTGATTTTTAACAATTTTGTTCCACAATTTGTTTTGTATTTTCTTCCATGTAAAACTTGGAAAAATGACAGAAAAATTTAGTTTTTATATGAAATTAACAAATGGGTTCTAGCTGTAGCAGTTTTTGTAATATGCTACAAGAGCCAACTCGGCCATTTTGAGGGGCACTCGCTAGATCTATGTATATTTTAGTTTTAAGGGCCAACTTAATGTATAACACATATAAAAACATACATACATACATACATATGTAAGTATGTATATGCAAGAAATGTACATAGTGTCCTTGAATGTGAAAAAACGCTTATCAAACTTTCTATGAAACTCATTAGATCAGATATTAAAATATAGTTTTTTGCCTAAATTTCAATTAGAGTTCTTCGAAATGTTTTCCTTTGTAGGTCGAGCTAAGAATGTATTAAGAAAATGAAAGCTTAAACGTATTTTAAAATAAAATAGTGCATTCCGATTTTTGTGATTGCTATTCAAGTAACTATTTAAAATATGCCAATACGATATACATACAAAGTACTTGCCCGGGCCAATACGGTATAGTATTTGCCTAGTGGCGCAGGGAAATAATTATAGAAAACGATCTATTGATTTCTTGCCCTGGCAAATATTAGACCGTATCAGCTTATTAAAACATTTAAAAAAAAATTCGCGCCTTACATAATGCTTGATAATCGCTTTTTCCTCTTCAAACGATGGTATGATGTTTTATCCAATGTTTAGTGTATATTTTAATATTTTTAAAAGTATGACTATGGCATTTCCAGAGTTTCAATACTGCGCAAACTCTATGGGTCACTAGCAAATATGACGAGGTGAGAGTCGAATTTTAATGTGTGCACGGGTACCATACAGAATGTGTTGTATGTGAGTATTTATACACATCATCACGGTTGCCCAGGAGACTGTCACATGGTCTGCTCCAATTTTGTTCTGTGCTTAGTGTTCTAAAAATAATATATTTTATAATAGACGTAGAAATTCATCTTTTTTGTCATACAGAAATACTAAAAGTTTTTGTTGATTTGTTTGGTTTTCATATACATATTTATGTCTTTATTTAACATTTACATACATATAATTCCGAGGGATATCCGTCATGCATATCAATGCAATTTTATGTGATTGAAGGATTCAAAATAGGAATTAAGTTCAACACTTTACACTTTTTTATAACAAATCACAGGATGGGAAATTTTTCAAATCTTGCAGGCCGTTTCGTAACTCGAAATAAATGATCAAACGCTTGCTTATGTTTGATTACTGAATAGCACTAAGAAATACTTTTGAGGAAATTACGTATTTTTTTATTTTGATAAACTGCACATGAAATCGTCAATAAATTATTATTAATTTTAATAACTTACACAATTTTTTTACACGGCGTCAATATTTAAAATTATAAAATTTTTCTTATTGCGAAACAATGTTTAGCCCAGCCGAAAATAAGAGCTAAGGAAAGATCGCGCTTTTGAAACGATCGACGGCGACTGAATAAAATGAGAACAAACGACTGTTGAGAGTGCCTTTCCAAATTACAAAAATCTTTGATTTTGGCAAAATTCCCAAATAGACAGACTCTCTATCACCCGGGAAAATACTTTTGGCACTAACAATTTTCTAAACAGTCTCATTTCAAATATGATATTTATCACAAAAAAATTTAAATAGTATACATACATACATATGTATGTATTTACATTAGACGAACAAAAAAGGTGGTTTTTGTTTCTTGACTTTGGAAATTTATAAAAAACGCAAAAATCGATCGAGAACTAGGTAATTGAAGTTTAATATGTATGTAGTTTACTATTAAATTTAAAAAATTATCTACATATGTATGTATAAATTTTATTTTGTTTAATGGAGCTAAACAGAGGTTTTTTTGTGGGTTAATGGCGAACCTTCACCCGTGGTTACATACTGATGTATGAGGATTCACTCTAAAAACTCTGTTTAAATATTTTTCAAAGCAAAACACGTGAAATCAGAAAACCAAAGCAATCTTTAAACCTTTATTACTCTGGAACGGCTCTTCTGACGAAATTTTTCGAGACCATTTCTAAAAATCTAAAGTTGTTCTTAAAAGCTAATATTCAGGTCTGGCAATTTTGCAACCTCCGTGGTTCGCTATTCTGAAAAATAATATAAACATAAATTGCGGAATAAAAAAAAAACCGTTTGCCCAGTTTAATGTACTCGTGCATACACACATGTGTATAGCAGATGTATGTATGTATGTATATATGTTTGGCCATACGTATGTATGTGTGTACATAATATGCAGATATGCATATACTATTAATGTGTATATTCATTATTACAGTGTCATAATATTAAATTTTTGCATTTTAAATTATTTATTTATATACAATACTGAACAAATAATATATAATAATGCATCCTTATTTATGTATAATTCAATTAAATCATCACAACCAATCTGTTGCACTTTTATCAAAATCATTGTATTGTTTGCAAATTACGTGTTAAACATGCGCATGCATGTGCATTTTTTTTTTTTGTAAATTCTTACCATTTATTTTTTATTGCCTACACTTATACATACAACAAACATAAACAGTGGTTTCTTCAATAATCCGCGCATTTACCAATTTAAACAATCTCGATCATCCTGAATTTTTTGGTTTGCACTTTGGTTACGGGAAATTAAAGTTTCTCTATTTACCTACCCACATTTACCGAAAATCGTTTAAAAAAAGAAATATATTCTATAGTAAGAACAAACTGTCTTTGTCTTTTCAGTTTTGACGAGAAGGTGATGGGGCGTATCAACCACGTCTTGCGCTGTCTTCGCTCAAGATTAAGAAAGTGAGTTTACTCCAATGTTTTGTATTTTCAGCATAATCGACAGGCAAAATTGCGGAGATGCAAAAGTATATAGTATATGTATGTATGTATGTAAATATATAGAATAATTCAAGGCATATTTAGGAAACTATGCAGTAATATTGGTAGATAAAAAATGTAAGCAAATTGCACAGATGGCCTTGAGGTGTGATTATCGTGAGAAGCTGTGAATACATCTTGGCTTTTATATACATGTGTATGTATATACATATGTAAAAAGTAGTACATATGTACATACATACATATGTACATATTACGAATTTATAATTTCTTTCATGCGTTTTAAAAGGGATATTATGTATTGAAAATGTTGCAATGACTGACAATTTTTATATTGCCAGATTACCTTTTCCTTTAAATGCAATTGAAAACAGAGAAAGTATGAGTCTGGGGCTTCTCTTCCCAACAAAAAAAATTCCAACTAGCTACATACATACATGTTAATTAAGTGTTATTTCATTGGTATGAGGATCGGATTAAAATATCGTTATAATATTATGCCACTTAATTTTCAGAACAGAGTTGACCCTAGGGAGGTTAGAGACCTATGTGAACACAAAACTAAAAAAATAGTGCACGGCTTCTGTACGGGGTCGCTCTTGGTAGTTAAAAAGGCTAACTTCTTTCCAAAAATATGTTTTTGTATACTGCTTATATTATAAAATACGAATATGTTCTTCATAGGCAGCTGAGATTATGATAATACACTTTAGCATTAGCTTGGTTTTACACATCAGTTTGAAGTACTTTCGATTTTAAATATTTCGAAGCGGAATTTTTCTTCGCACAGCATTTCACCTTTAATTTATTTAAATTTTGTAGGCTGTGGGAATGAAATGGTTGAATATTTTCAGGAATCGACAATTTCGTCTGAATAGATGGCTTTGATGGAATATTTGTAAATTCCTTATTAATTAGATACCCCATTTCAGTTTGTACTTCTTTCGACGAAGAATTTTTCGAAGAAGAATTATAGCTTAAATCAATAAAATATAAAAGCGCTCCGCCAGCAGATAGGGTTCCAAGAACTATGGCATTGATTTGAATTTCTTTTGGTATGTACTCCCACGCTCCAAACACTAAGCAACCTGAAATGGATTATTATAATAATAAATAAGAATTTCGTTATTAGAAAATATTTTTTGTTAGCGGATGTATCCAAAAGTAATTGTTTTAGGAAAAATTGAGCAAATTATTATTTTTTTCATACAGTCTTCCACTACTCCTTAACACAGTGAAACAATTAGAAAGGCTATAATAAAGTAATCAAGCTCTCAAAAATGTCTTGTATTATTCGTTAGAGAAAGAAAGTAATAAATAAAACAGAATTGAATGGTGCATTAGTTTAGGGCTCATTCAGCTAAAAACTTTTAATTTGAAGTAAGTTTGCTGAAAATTGGCTTATTAGAAAAGAATAGAATTTATTAATTAGAAACACTCTTTAGAGTGGTCGACTATTGAAATACAAAAGATGGTATGAATTTATCTCCCATGTAAAGCTACATACATATATACTAAGAACGAAATAAACTGCACGATTTTTTCTACCCAGCGGCTCGAATGCTTTTTTTTTGTTTTCACATTCTTTACAAATTCTTCTCCATAGCTTAAAAGTTATTAAAAATGTTTATAAATGTTTATACCTTCAGTAAGGAAAAATATAATCCCGCAGAATAACAAAATCTTCTCGCACAGTCCATAACGGCATTTTTTACATTGTAATCTGAAATTATGTAAAGTTATTGATTAGGTGTTAATTTCAAATGCATAAAATAAATTTAAGTTGCAGACATGCACTCATACATACACGTGCATTAGATAATAATTAAGATCAGAGTTTTTAATTGTAAATCTACTTGTGCCTTAAATATGAATATGGCATGGTTTTGCAAACGCTCTAAAAAAATATGCTTCAACAGAAAGTGGGAACAATTTTCTTACATACATTTTGTTAGTGTAGATATAGGAAACAACTTATGGGATTTAAAATTAAAAGAAATGCACTAGGCTCGAAATGAAGATAATAAAACTCCATCTAAAATAAGAGATTTTCTTTGTCAAAATTTTTTTGCAGAAATTAGGTTATGGCTACATCTTGTTTTGATTATGCCGAATGCGACATAAGAAAAGTTTCACAGTGCTCCGGCTTTTAATACCTAAGTGTCGACATTCGACCGTTCGTTATAGGAAGTTTTTTTTTTCGGTGTGGAATATGATACCCTAATTTAAATATCCATCAACAAACACTTATAACATGACCACATAACAAACTGTTTTATGAAATTATTATTTATAATTATGAAGGCAATTGTTAACGAACGCCATTGAGTGCTAATATTACTCGAAAAGACGCGTTCCAGCCCCAGTAATGAGAATTTGTCTCCAGAGTACAAATATTTCAATTATTTTCGAAAATATTTGCAAAAAAGAGAAAATTGACCCAAGACTGATTCTAAACTGAGGGTGGGATCATTACTTTTTATGTGGGATCATATCTTTTCGAGTTGCTGACCTTCGGCTCGATTTAAAAATAACCCTTAGCCGGTCCCTTTAGACCACACTTCTGCACTTTTCGGTATCCCTATGTCTGCAAACACGGAAATTACATAAAATTTGTACTTTGCTTGCATTATTAAAAAATGTTTCTTGAATAGAAAAGTGAAATATAGAAAGACGTGCCATAGCCCTTCTACGTTATAGATCCATGAGAATAGCTATGGCGTTTTTTTCCCCATTTTTATTCAAATAAAAGTTTTTACTTGACGAATAATCCCAAAAAGGGTATCTAAGTTTATTCAAAGTCTGCAAGCTTTTGAGAAAGGTGTAGGCCGACAAAAACAAAAATTAACCGTTCTGCTCTGATTAAACATGGAATGAAATTTTGGACAACCTACCCATAGTAAATTTTCTATAAAGGGACTCAGCCAATGCATTGCAAATAGACTTGGTTTTGGCTTTTTTCTGACATCACACTTATTTTGTAGAGCGTTTATATCTCGAGAATATAATAAATTATATATTGCTAGGTTCCAGGAATTAGCTAGCGGAATAAGAATAAAACATACAAAAACTGAGGTATAATTTATATGCAAATATCACACAACAAGATTAAAACAGTGGCCATTTCAAAAACCACATTTTTCTAAATGGGAAAACCTGACATTTGTAAACATCGAAGTAAAATTGACATAATAAATAAAAAGTAGACGAAATTACCGTGAGAGGAGAAAGGCCCCTGCTATTAATGTATATCCACCATATGTGATTATACTAAAGTCATTTCCAGCTTGAGACCAATTTAAGTTGTTCAATAAGCTCCACTCGTTTGATAATTTTTGATTTCTTTTGTAAACTTGTTCACCTTGGCTGTCTGTGAGCTTTTTCATGATTAAAGCGGCGAAAGATATTACCTCAAATAAATAATAAAAAAAATAATTTTAAATACAACGATTTGCATACATATGTACATACATATGTACATTCAATCATATGCGGGTGGCAATAAACTTTTTAGCAAAATCTCATACATAAAAATGAGCGTGTGTCTGCTTGATTGTGTGTGTGTGTGTCTTTTATATAAAAAAAAAAATAAATGCGTGGCGCGACATGCAAAAGTTATATCATTAACCTCCTAGGAGGTTTTTGCGCCGAGCTTCTCTTCCAATTTGTGGTGTGCCGCTTTTGAATTTTTCCTACAAATTGGCTGGACCTTCGGGTTTTCGATGACCCCGAACGGCATCTACAAAGCAGATGGATTTTTGCTAAGAAGTCTTACATGGCAGAAATACACTCGGAGAGCTTGCTTAACCAATCCTGAGAGGCGGCCCCATTTTAAAAAACTTTTTCCAACCACTCTTGATGTTACCTGTACCAGGGCCCGAAACTTTAGATTCTTGGGTTTAATGTGAACAAAGACTATATATATTTTTGAAAAACGCGGGGGTGCTAGGCCGATATATTGTTGTAGTCTATTAACGTCCAAACTTTCGAACCGATATTTGTCCGCTGTCCGCTGGGTATGACACAGGCTATATATAGCTTTTGAGAATCCCCACATAAAGCTGCAATTTTTCATTACCATGAATTTGTTTGGTTCAAGTCATATGTACATATGTATGTACACACTATGTACATATGTATGTATGTATGTATATCTGTGGCAATAAGCACAAACTACCAAACCAAAGCTAGTACCACCGTTGTGTTCTCCGTCTTAGGCTCTATAATTAGTTTTTGCTAAAAAAATGTGAAGTTTATGAACAAAAAATTATATCGCAATTCCTTACATTTACACTACAATCTCAAGTTTCAATATGTATGTATGTATGTATGTATGTGGCCCAGGGTGACCCGAATTATGTTACTACAATATGGGTATCAAACGAAAGGTACTAATGAGTGCTGCAATAAGCGACGTTATTAAGCTCCACATCTCAACTGCTTAGGAGATATAATAAATAAAAACCTATTGAAAGTTCTGAGACGTATCGAAGCTTTCGGCTTTACTAGTGCAATGTTGTAGTAGTAGAATATACATATATCAGTACATATTTCGATAATATACCAGAATGGAGGTAGGGATGCAAATTTTTTCCGTGTCAGCCATCCCGGGATTTTCGGGATCTGATGTCTGGTCGTGAAACAATAGCTCGCGTCACTGGTGGTATGAAAGTCAAGATGGATCGTGATGAAGCTTCACCCTACGCTGCTATGTTGGCTGCTCAAGATATTGCTTAAAAGTGCAAAACTCTTGGCATCACTGCATTACACCTGAAATTGCGTGCCACCGGTGGAAATAAGACCAAAACTCCTGGACCAGGTGCACAATCTGCGCTTCGTGCTTTAGCTCGTTCATCAATGAAAATTGGTCGCATTGAAGATGTCACACCAATTCCATCAGATTCTACACGCAGGAAGGGAGGTCGTCGTGGTCGCCGTCTATAAACTAAAAGCAAGCGTTCTGTTTTTAATACGTTTACGGGGTACTTTTGTCAAGTTTAAAATTCGTGTAAACTCGGTTATATAACAAAAAAACTCGTATTTAAATAAATACCTACATGGCGGTGGCAGTGCATTTCTTGGAAACTCGTTCTTAACCGGTTCAAATTCGCACAGTTCAAAGATAATTTGGCTGTGGGTAGCTCTCAACCTGTGCCATTTTGGAAAGTTGGGGGGTAGTTTTGGTTGTGAATGCGTGGTTATCGATATGCGATATTTCAAGTTGTCTTTAAACTATTACTTTTTAAACCGCTACAGAATGAGGCACTCAGTGTGTAGCTCAGGACTGTCCCTTTTGGAGACTGATTCACAATTTTACTGCAGGTATAAAACTAAATTTTGTGCTTTTCGCTGGTTGTGAAAAATTACACGGTCATAATCATGTCAACGCAGTTATAAATAAATATGCATGCATTACCAGTTTGCACAAAAATTATGTGTAAATTTTTCATACATGACATGTGTATGTACATATGTATGTATGTATGTATATATATATACAGGACAGCATCAAACGAATACGCTGTAATGGCTCTTATAATACATGAGATACAAAGAGCAGTGGCTGATTTACAAAAATTCGTTGGGGAGTATTTTTGCCGTTACAACAACAACAGAAATTGCGCTAATTTCTGTGAAAAAAAAAAATTGAAAAACCAGAAACTTTTTAAAACATATTTCCAAAGCCTTGCTGACAGGTCAAATTATATGTTCGGAAGCTAGACGGTATTTACTCAACCATTAACAACCACTGTAAACGCTTATGAAGCGGCTCATGCAGTTCTCTCACATATCATGCATATGTATGTATGTATGTAGTACATCTAAAATCCATCTGCACTTCAAAAACTGGCGGCATACTTCTGTTCTGTTAAAGTTAGCAAGTCGAATTTGAGTGTTTCACATTGAAATTCTATTTTTTTAGCTGTGTTTTTATCCCGATAACAGTTAAAAAATTAAGAATGCCATATTCTGCGATGAGTGCAGGGAATGCCCAAACTAGAGTATTTTTTGTTTTTTGTTGTGTTAAGTATGATCGTGAATATGTAATGGCTAAAGATTTAAACTTTCAATGTATATACATATATGTACAGATTCGTTTTTATATCACTATATACAGTATTTTTGTATTTTTTTTATACTATAAATCTATGTTTTTGTAGAATCGAATTTTGTGAAAATGGTAATAGTTATTATTTGCTTATCTACTTACTAATTCAAATAAAGCAAGAAAACTTGAAACCGAGAACCCAACCATTCTTACCGAACCAACTTTCACGATTGAAGTTGAAGTTGAAGTCGACAGTGGAACTTGAAAGCTTTGACTTCAGATTACGCCCAACAATAGTCTCACGCATTTCATTAGTTTGTCATATGTACCTATGTATGTATACACAATAGGCAAGCACCGAAAAATAATTATTTTCTCATGCTTATGTAAGTTCATAAAAATATTCGTACAAATATGCATATCTTTATGTATATACTTTATGTTCGAAAATAATGCATTAGATATATACCTAAATAATTTTTATGTACATACCTACTATGTATGTATATGCATGTGTGTACGAAATTGCAAGTTCAAATACGTCGGAGCTATCTCTCAAAGCAAACAAACCTGACAAGATAATGTCAACTTATGTACATATGTATGTATGTATATGCACTTACATATGTATGCATATGTATGTATGTATATGTACATACATACATATATACAATGGCCGGTGGAGTTAAATTTTAGTTGTATCCAGTTAAATATGTCCAGTAAATATTGAATGTAGGTGGCGCTGGTAGCGTGTTCATCATCATCATTCTTCGGCCCTTAACCGTTTGGGCGATTTTTGGCGTTTCCTAACAAAACAGGAAATTCCACTTTTGAGCGATAGTTGTTTTTTCATCAATTTTACAGGGGTTCTCGGTAACAGAAATCAGGTGTCCAAATTTTCATATTATAATATGATATGAATTTTAAATATCTAATGTGACAACCTATCACAAAAAAAAAAATAATAATAATAAGTAAATTAACTCCATAACCCCAAATCATAGCATAGCAACAGCGGCAAGACGGGCTATTGCAATTTGGTATATCTAAATTTCATAATAAAAAACCATACAAATTTCGGTATACATTTAATTTGTATACATGTGAGAATTGCTGGTATAAAGATGAATATTCCCTAAAGTGTTTCTTAATTTTAAAGAACAGAACAAAAAAAATAGAATTTTGTTTGGGCAGAACTTTTTAAGCTTTGCAAAAAGTTAACATTTATACCAAAGTCATAGGTATATACCTATGTACATACATAAATAACATTAGTTCCAAAAAAAATTTTTTTGTTCAAATTAGGCTCGATAGTTCGTGTATTTTACAAAAAGTTTTTTAGTTTACAAATATGAAACATTTTAAGGCAATATGTTACTTAGATCATAATTACCTTTTCTTCATTTTCTTAACGGTACATACTACAGTTTACATACTACATATTTTGTGAGATGTTTTAAAATGCGCAGAATTATCGATATCTGTCAAAATACGGATTTTCAAAATTTTGTTGGTTAAGTCAAAATTGCGGTTAGGGCGCTATATTTTCATACCGCTGGAAGGGTGGGTGGCGTTTTATTTTCTAGAAAAAATTTCTTTGGTTCTTCTTGACCTACGTAACATACCCCTCTGCAAAAAGGCCGATTTTTTAAATAGTGCCGTATTGTTTACTCATACGAAACTTTTTTATAAAGTGAATAAATACATATACCTGAAAGACTGAGAAAAGAAAAGCCAACAAGATATCGTTTTTCTTAAACAGAAAACACCATTAGTGCTGAAAGAAAATTGTTGGTTGAATGCTGAAAAGCTCTAAACCTCCCTTAAAAGTTAATAAAAATGTACATACATATTTGAATCGTTATTAACACAATTAAAATAAAAATTTTAAATATTTATTGGCTATTTTCGTTAAAATTAAAAACAAAGATATATTTCATTAACAAAAAAACGATACTTTTTGATTTCTGAAGCACTCTAGCATGGGTATTTATATACATATGTACATATATACATACATACATACTATATCCGACTTTGTATTATGTATTGTACATATGTGATGAGTGTCGTTAAGGTGCTTCTTGTAGTTGTAGCCAACTGGGATATTTGAATCTGTGCCCGTTTGCGCCTTTACCTTATATGAATTATGCAATATTTTAGCTATACTAAAAATAAAATCAGACACAACATGGTCTAAATATCACAAGCTACATACCAATATGCTATGTTATAATTATTGCGAAATTTTTAAAATAATCTTTTTCATTGTCTACTTATAGCGACGTATCCTCAACAAAAGTAGCTCAACTCAAAATAAAAAATATTGAAAAATGAATAGGCAGATCATTTGGCCGAATAGGGTGATAATAAACTGTTTTGTTGTAGACCAGTATCTTTTGTGAACTGACCAAAGAGAACATAAAAAAGTTCACTGGATTGAATGCTCAGGGAATAGACTGACCAAACCGTTCATAGATCCGTCACTGCAACCAGGCGCATTAATTTAGATAGAAGCGAACATGGCTGCATTTAAGCTTATTGTTTAATGTCGTCAGAGAGTTAATATCCCGTCTGGGCTTTCAAAGGTTTACCCCAAATGATATATACAGCGGCAACGATAAGGTAACACATGAGCATATTTTTATGACCGCTCTGTATTCTGCCGTAAAAAGTGGCTTAAAAACAGATAAATATTTTGAAACGGTTGTGTTGGCTTCTGCTGTTCTAATAAAGGACCCACGTATGAATTTTTCTTTGCTATCTTTGATTTAAGACATTGGCCTTATTGTATGTAAAGTTTTTAGCAATATCGGTTTACATCTGTTTGACCTTTGTATTTGTATTTTTTATTAGCATTACCATAGTTTATACATTTTTGGATAGCTCGGGTAATAGCCTTTCCAAAAATGTATAAACATCAGAGGATTTGCCAATTTGAAAAAGTGACGACTTTTATAGCATGGGTTATAGCCTTTCCAAAAATCAAGTTTAAAGATTTTCAATTTTCAAATGGCCATAACTTCTACAATTTTGCTAGCATTACCATAGTTTATACATTTTTGGATAGCTCGGGTAATAGCCTTTCCAAAAATGTATAAACATCCGAGGATTTGACAATTTGAAAAAGTGCCGACTTTTATAGCATGGGCTATAGCCTTTCCAAAAATCAAGTTTAAAGATTTTCAATGTTCAAATGGCCATAACTTCTACAATTTTGCTAGCATTACCATAGTTTATACATTTTTGGATAGCTCGGGTAATAGCCTTTCCAAAAATGTATAAACATCCGAGGATTTGACAATTTGAAAAAGTGCCGACTTTTATAGCATGGGCTATAGCCTTTCCAAAAATCAAGTTTAAAGATTTTCAATTTTCAAATGGCCATAACTTCTACAATTTTGCTAGCATTACCATAGTTTATACATTTTTGGATAGCTCGGGTAATAGCCTTTCCAAAAATGTATAAACATCCGAGCATTTGACAATTTGAAAAAGTGCCGACTTTTATAGCATGGGCCTTTCCAAAAATCAAGTTTAAAGATTTTCAATTTTCAAATGGCCATAACTTCTACAATTTTGCTAGCATTACCATAGTTTATACATTTTTGGATAGCTCGGGTAATAGCCTTTCCAAAAATGTATAAACATCCGAGCATTTGACAATTTGAAAAAGTGCCAACTTTTATAGCATGGGCTATAGCCTTTCCAAAAATCAAGTTTAAAGATTTTCAATTTTCAAATGGCCATAACTTCTACAATTTTGCTAGCATTACCATAGTTTATACATTTTTGGATAGCTCGGGTAATAGCCTTTCCAAAAATGTATAAACATCCGAGGATTTGACAATTTGAAAAAGTGCCGACTTTTATAGCATGGGCTATAGCCTTTCCAAAAATCAAGTTTAAAGATTTTCAATTTTCAAATGGCCATAACTTCTACAATTTTGCTAGCATTACCATAGTTTATACATTTTTGGATAGCTCGGGTAATAGCCTTTCCAAAAATGTATAAACATCCGAGGATTTGACAATTTGAAAAAGTGCCGACTTTTATAGCATGGGCTATAGCCTTTCCAAAAATCAAGTTTAAAGATTTTCAATTTTTAAATGGCCATAACTTCTACAATTTTGCTAGCATTACCATAGTTTATACATTTTTGGATAGCTCGGGTAATAGCCTTTCCAAAAATGTATAAACATCCGAGGATTTGTCAATTTGAAAAAGTGCCGACTTTTATAGCATGGGTTATAGCCTTTCCAAAAATCAAGTTTAAAGATTTTCAATGTTCAAATGGCCATAACTTCTACAATTTTGCTAGCATTACCATAGTTTATACATTTTTGGATAGCTCGGGTAATAGCCTTTCCAAAAATGTATAAACATCCGAGGATTTGACAATTTGAAAAAGTGCCGACTTTTATAGCATGGGCTATAGCCTTTCCAAAAATCAAGTTTAAAGATTTTCAATTTTCAAATGGCCATAACTTCTACAATTTTGCTAGCATTACCATAGTTTATACATTTTTGGATAGCTCGGGTAATAGCCTTTCCAAAAATGTATAAACATCCGAGCATTTGACAATTTGAAAAATCAAGTTTAAAGATTTTCAACTTTCAAATGGCCATAACTTCTACAATTTTGCTAGCATTACCATAGTTTATACATTTTTGGATAGCTCGGGTAATAGCCTTTCCAAAAATGTATAAACATCCGGGCATTTGACAATTTGAAAAAGTGCCGACTTTTATAGCATGGGCTATAACCTTTCCAAAAATCAAGTTTAAAGATTTTCAATTTTCAAATGGCCATAACTTCTACAATTTTGCTAGCATTACCATAGTTTAAACATTTTTGGATAGCTCGGGTAATAGCCTTTCCAAAAATGTATAAACATCCGAGCATTTGACAATTTGAAAAAGTGCCGACTTTTATAGCATGGGCTATAGCCTTTCCAAAAATCAAGTTTAAAGATTTTCAATTTTCAAATGGCCATAACTTCTACAATTTTGCTAGCATTACCATAGTTTATACATTTTTGGATAGCTCGGGTAATAGCCTTTCCAAAAATGTATAAACATCCGAGGATTTGACAATTTGAAAAAGTGCCGACTTTTATAGCAATTGCTATAGCCTTTCCAAAAATCAAGTTTAAAGATTTTCAATTTTCAAATGGCCATAACTTCTACAATTTTGCTAGCATTACCATAGTTTATACATTTTTGGATAGCTCGGGTAATAGCCTTTCCAAAAATGTATAAACACCCGAGGATTTGACAATTTGAAAAAGTGCCGACTTTTATAGCATGGGCTATAGCCTTTCCAAAAATCAGGTTTAAAGATTTTCAATTTTCAAATGACCATAACTTCTACAATTTTGCTAGCATTACCATAGTTTATACATTTTTGGATAGCTCGGGTAATAGCCTTTCCAAAAATGTATAAACATCCGAGGATTTGACAATTTGAAAAAGTGCCGACTTTTATAGCATGGGCTATAGCCTTTCCAAAAATCAAGTTTAAAGCTTTTCAATTTTCAAATGGCCATAACTTCTACAATTTTGCTAGCATTACCATAGTTTATACATTTTTGGATAGCTCGGGTAATAGCCTTTCCAAAAATCAAGTTTAAAGCTTTTCAATTTTCAAATGGCCATAACTTCTACAATTTTGCTAGCATTACCATAGTTTATACATTTTTGGATAGCTCGGGTAATAGCCTTTCCAAAAATGTATAAACATCCGAGGATTTGACAATTTGAAAAAGTGCCGACTTTTATAGCATGGGCTATAGCCTTTCCAAAAATCAAGTTTAAAGATTTTCAATTTTCAAATGGCCATAACTTCTACAATTTTGCTAGCATTACCATAGTTTATACATTTTTGGATAGCTCGGGTAATAGCCTTTCCAAAAATGTATAAACATCCGAGGATTTGACAATTTGAAAAAGTGCCGACTTTTATAACATGGGCTATAGCCTTTCCAAAAATCAGGTTTAAAGATTTTCAATTTTCAAATGGCCATAACTTCTACAATTTTGCTAGCATTACCATAGTTTATACATTTTTGGATAGCTCAGGTAATAGCCTTTCCAAAAATGTATAAACATCCGAGGATTTGACAATTTGAAAAAGTGCCGACTTTTATAGCATGGGCCATAGCCTTTCCAAAAATCAAGTTTAAAGATTTTCAATTTTCAAATGGCCATAACTTCTACAATTTTGCTAGCATTACCATAGTTTATACATTTTTGGATAGCTCGGGTAATAGCCTTTCCAAAAATGTATAAACATCCGAGGATTTGACAATTTGAAAAAGTGCCGACTTTTATTGCATGGGCCATAGCCTTTCCAAAAATCAAGTTTAAAGATTTTCAATTTTCAAATGGCCATAACTTCTACAATTTTGCTAGCATTACCATAGTTTATACATTTTTGGATAGCTCGGGTAATAGCCTTTCCAAAAATGTATAAACATCCGAGGATTTGTCAATTTGAAAAAGTGCCGACTTTTATAGCATGGGCTATAGCCTTTCCAAAAATCAAGTTTAAAGATTTTCAATGTTCAAATGGCCATAACTTCTACAATTTTGCTAGCATTACCATAGTTTATACATTTTTGGATAGCTCGGGTAATAGCCTTTCCAAAAATGTATAAACATCCGAGGATTTGACAATTTGAAAAAGTGCCGACTTTTATAGCATGGGCTATAGCCTTTCCAAAAATCAAGTTTAAAGATTTTCAATTTTCAAATGGCCATAACTTCTACAATTTTGCTAGCATTACCATAGTTTATACATTTTTGGATAGCTCGGGTAATAGCCTTTCCAAAAATGTATAAACATCCGAGCATTTGACAATTTGAAAAAGTGCCGACTTTTATAGCATGGGCCTTTCCAAAAATCAAGTTTAAGGATTTTCAATTTTCAAATGGCCATAACTTCTACAATTTTGCTAGCATTACCATAGTTTATACATTTTTGGATAGCTCGGGTAATAGCCTTTCCAAAAATGTATAAACATCCGAGGATTTGTCAATTTGAAAAAGTGCCGACTTTTATAGCATGGGTTATAGCCTTTCCAAAAATCAAGTTTAAAGATTTTCAATGTTCAAATGGCCATAACTTCTACAATTTTGCTAGCATTACCATAGTTTATACATTTTTGGATAGCTCGGGTAATAGCCTTTCCAAAAATGTATAAACATCCGAGGATTTGACAATTTGAAAAAGTGCCGACTTTTATAGCATGGGCTATAGCCTTTCCAAAAATCAAGTTTAAAGATTTTCAATTTTCAAATGGCCATAACTTCTACAATTTTGCTAGCATTACCATAGTTTATACATTTTTGGATAGCTCGGGTAATAGCCTTTCCAAAAATGTATAAACATCCGAGGATTTGACAATTTGAAAAAGTGCCGACTTTTATAGCATGGGCTATAGCCTTTCCAAAAATCAAGTTTAAAGATTTTCAATTTTCAAATGGCCATAACTTCTACAATTTTGCTAGCATTACCATAGTTTATACATTTTTGGATAGCTCGGGTAATAGCCTTTCCAAAAATGTATAAACATCCGAGGATTTGACAATTTGAAAAAGTGCCGACTTTTATAGCATGGGCTATAGCCTTTCCAAAAATCAAGTTTAAAGATTTTCAATTTTCAAATGGCCATAACTTCTACAATTTTGCTAGCATTACCATAGTTTATACATTTTTGGATAGCTCGGGTAATAGCCTTTCCAAAAATGTATAAACATCCGAGGATTTGTCAATTTGAAAAAGTGCCGACTTTTATAGCATGGGTTATAGCCTTTCCAAAAATCAAGTTTAAAGATTTTCAATGTTCAAATGGCCATAACTTCTACAATTTTGCTAGCATTACCATAGTTTATACATTTTTGGATAGCTCGGGTAATAGCCTTTCCAAAAATGTATAAACATCCGAGGATTTGACAATTTGAAAAAGTGCCGACTTTTATAGCATGGGCTATAGCCTTTCCAAAAATCAAGTTTAAAGATTTTCAATTTTCAAATGGCCATAACTTCTACAATTTTGCTAGCATTACCATAGTTTATACATTTTTGGATAGCTCGGGTAATAGCCTTTCCAAAAATGTATAAACATCCGAGCATTTGACAATTTGAAAAATCAAGTTTAAAGATTTTCAATTTTCAAATGGCCATAACTTCTACAATTTTGCTAGCATTACCATAGTTTATACATTTTTGGATAGCTCGGGTAATAGCCTTTCCAAAAATGTATAAACATCCGAGCATTTGACAATTTGAAAAAGTGCCGACTTTTATAGCATGGGCTATAACCTTTCCAAAAATCAAGTTTAAAGATTTTCAATTTTCAAATGGCCATAACTTCTACAATTTTGCTAGCATTACCATAGTTTAAACATTTTTGGATAGCTCGGGTAATAGCCTTTCCAAAAATGTATAAACATCCGAGCATTTGACAATTTGAAAAAGTGCCGACTTTTATAGCATGGGCTATAGCCTTTCCAAAAATCAAGTTTAAAGATTTTCAATTTTCAAATGGCCATAACTTCTACAATTTTGCTAGCATTACCATAGTTTATACATTTTTGGATAGCTCGGGTAATAGCCTTTCCAAAAATGTATAAACATCCGAGGATTTGACAATTTGAAAAAGTGCCGACTTTTATAGCAATTGCTATAGCCTTTCCAAAAATCAAGTTTAAAGATTTTCAATTTTCAAATGGCCATAACTTCTACAATTTTGCTAGCATTACCATAGTTTATACATTTTTGGATAGCTCGGGTAATAGCCTTTCCAAAAATGTATAAACACCCGAGGACTTGACAATTTGAAAAAGTGCCGACTTTTATAGCATGGGCTATAGCCTTTCCAAAAATCAGGTTTAAAGATTTTCAATTTTCAAATGACCATAACTTCTACAATTTTGCTAGCATTACCATAGTTTATACATTTTTGGATAGCTCGGGTAATAGCCTTTCCAAAAATCAAGTTTAAAGCTTTTCAATTTTCAAATGGCCATAACTTCTACAATTTTGCTAGCATTACCATAGTTTATACATTTTTGGATAGCTCGGGTAATAGCCTTTCCAAAAATGTATAAACATCCGAGGATTTGACAATTTGAAAAAGTGCCGACTTTTATAGCATGGGCTATAGCCTTTCCAAAAATCAAGTTTAAAGATTTTCAATTTTCAAATGGCCATAACTTCTACAATTTTGCTATCATTACCATAGTTTATACATTTTTGGATAGCTCGGGTAATAGCCTTTCCAAAAATGTATAAACATCCGAGGATTTGACAATTTGAAAAAGTTCCGACTTTTATAGCATGGGCTATAGCCTTTCCAAAAATCAAGTTTAAAGCTTTTCAATTTTCAAATGGCCATAACTTCTACAATTTTGCTAGCATTACCATAGTTTATACATTTTTGGATAGCTCGGGTAATAGCCTTTCCAAAAATCAAGTTTAAAGCTTTTCAATTTTCAAATGGCCATAACTTCTACAATTTTGCTAGCATTACCATAGTTTATACATTTTTGGATAGCTCGGGTAATAGCCTTTCCAAAAATGTATAAACATCCGAGGATTTGACAATTTGAAAAAGTGCCGACTTTTATAGCATGGGCTATAGCCTTTCCAAAAATCAAGTTTAAAGATTTTCAATTTTCAAATGGCCATAACTTCTACAATTTTGCTAGCATTACCATAGTTTATACATTTTTGGATAGCTCGGGTAATAGCCTTTCCAAAAATGTATAAACATCCGAGGATTTGACAATTTGAAAAAGTGCCGACTTTTATAGCATGGGCTATAGCCTTTCCAAAAATCAGGTTTAAAGATTTTCAATTTTCAAATGGCCATAACTTCTACAATTTTGCTAGCATTACCATAGTTTATACATTTTTGGATAGCTCAGGTAATAGCCTTTCCAAAAATGTATAAACATCCGAGGATTTGACAATTTGAAAAAGTGCCGACTTTTATAGCATGGGCTATAGCCTTTCCAAAAATCAGGTTTAAAGATTTTCAATTTTCAAATGGCCATAACTTCTACAATTTTGCTAGCATTACCATAGTTTATACATTTTTGGATAGCTCGGGTAATAGCCTTTCCAAAAACGTATAAACATACGAGGATTTGACAATTTGAAAAAGTGCCGACTTTTATAGCATGGGCCATAGCCTTTCCAAAAATCAGGTTTAAAGATTTTCAATTTTCAAATGGCCATAACTTCTACAATTTTGCTAGCATTACCATAGTTTATACATTTTTGGATAGCTCGGGTAATAGCCTTTCCAAAAATGTATAAACATCCGAGCATTTGACAATTTGAAAAAGTGCCGACTTTTATAGCATGGGTTATAGCCTTTCCAAAAATCAAGTTTAAAGCTTTTCAATTTTCAAATGGCCATAACTTCTACAATTTTGCTAGCATTACCATAGTTTATACATTTTTGAATAGCTCGGGTAATAGCCTTTTCAAAAATGTATAAACATCCGAGGATTTGTCAATTTGAAAACGTGCCGACTTTTATAGCATGGGTTATAGCCTTTCCAAAAATCAAGTTTAAAGATTTTCAATTTTCAAATGGCCATAACTTCTACAATTTTGCTAGCATTACCATAGTTTATACATTTTTGGATAGCTCGGGTAATAGCCTTTCCAAAAATGTATAAACATCCGAGCATTTGACAATTTGAAAAAGTGCCGACTTTTATAGCATGGGCTATAGCCTTTCCAAAAATCAAGTTTAAAGATTTTCAATTTTCAAATGGCCATAACTTCTACAATTTTGCTAGCATTACCATAGTTTATACATTTTTGGATAGCTCGGGTAATAGCCTTTCCAAAAATGTATAAACATCCGAGGATTTGACAATTTGAAAAAGTGCCGACTTTTATAGCATGGGCTATAGCCTTTCCAAAAATCAAGTTTAAAGATTTTCAATTTTCAAATGGCCATAACTTCTACAATTTTGCTAGCATTACCATAGTTTATACATTTTTGGATAGCTCGGGTAATAACCTTTCCAAAAATGTATAAACATCCGAGGATTTGACAATTTGAAAAAGTGCCGACTTTTATAGCATGGGCTATAGCCTTTCCAAAAATCAAGTTTAAAGATTTTCAATTTTCAAATGGCCATAACTTCTACAATTTTGCTAGCATTACCATAGTTTAAACATCCGAGGATTTGACAATTTGAAAAAGTGCCGACTTTTATAGCATGGGTTATAGGCTTTCCAAAAATCAAGTTTAAAGATTTTCAATTTTCAAATGGCCATAACTTCTACAATTTTGCTAGCATTACCATAGTTTATACATTTTTGGATAGCTCGGGTAATAGCCTTTCCAAAAATGTATAAACATCCGAGGATTTGACAATTTGAAAAATCAAGTTTAAAGATTTTCAATTTTCAAATGGCCATAACTTCTACAATTTTGCTAGCATTACCATAGTTTATACATTTTTGGATAGCTCGGGTAATAGCCTTTCCAAAAATGTATAAACATCCGAGGATTTGACAATTTGAAAAAGTGCCGACTTTTATAGCATGGGCTATAGCCTTTCCAAAAATCAGTTTTAAAGATTTTCAATTTTCAAATGGCCATAACTTCTACAATTTTGCTAGCATTACCATAGTTTATACATTTTTGGATAGCTCGGGTAATAGCCTTTCCAAAAATGTATAAACATCCGAGCATTTGACAATTTGAAAAAGTGCCGACTTTTATAGCATGGGTTATAGCCTTTCCAAAAATCAAGTTTAAAGCTTTTCAATTTTCAAATGGCCATAACTTCTACAATTTTGCTAGCATTACCATAGTTTATACATTTTTGAATAGCTCGGGTAATAGCCTTTTCAAAAATGTATAAACATCCGAGGATTTGTCAATTTGAAAACGTGCCGACTTTTATAGCATGGGTTATAGCCTTTCCAAAAATCAAGTTTAAAGATTTTCAATTTTCAAATGGCCATAACTTCTACAATTTTGCTAGCATTACCATAGTTTATACATTTTTGGATAGCTCGGGTAATAGCCTTTCCAAAAATGTATAAACATCCGAGCATTTGACAATTTGAAAAAGTGCCGACTTTTATAGCATGGGCTATAGCCTTTCCAAAAATCAAGTTTAAAGATTTTCAATTTTCAAATGGCCATAACTTCTACAATTTTGCTAGCATTACCATAGTTTATACATTTTTGGATAGCTCGGGTAATAGCCTTTCCAAAAATGTATAAACATCCGAGGATTTGACAATTTGAAAAAGTGCCGACTTTTATAGCATGGGCTATAGCCTTTCCAAAAATCAAGTTTAAAGATTTTCAATTTTCAAATGGCCATAACTTCTACAATTTTGCTAGCATTACCATAGTTTATACATTTTTGGATAGCTCGGGTAATAGCCTTTCCAAAAATGTATAAACATCCGAGGATTTGACAATTTGAAAAAGTGCCGACTTTTATAGCATGGGCTATAGCCTTTCCAAAAATCAAGTTTAAAGATTTTCAATTTTCAAATGGCCATAACTTCTACAATTTTGCTAGCATTACCATAGTTTAAACATCCGAGGATTTGACAATTTGAAAAAGTGCCGACTTTTATAGCATGGGTTATAGGCTTTCCAAAAATCAAGTTTAAAGATTTTCAATTTTCAAATGGCCATAACTTCTACAATTTTGCTAGCATTACCATAGTTTATACATTTTTGGATAGCTCGGGTAATAGCCTTTCCAAAAATGTATAAACATCCGAGGATTTGACAATTTGAAAAATCAAGTTTAAAGATTTTCAATTTTCAAATGGCCATAACTTCTACAATTTTGCTAGCATTACCATAGTTTATACATTTTTGGATAGCTCGGGTAATAGCCTTTCCAAAAATGTATAAACATCCGAGGATTTGACAATTTGAAAAAGTGCCGACTTTTATAGCATGGGCTATAGCCTTTCCAAAAATCAGGTTTAAAGATTTTCAATTTTCAAATGGCCATAACTTCTACAATTTTGCTAGCATTACCATAGTTTATAAATTTTTGGATAGCTCGGGTAATAGCCTTTCCAAAAATGTATAAACATCCGAGGATTTGACAATTTGAAAAAGTGCCGACTTTTATAGCATGGGCTATAGCCTTTCCAAAAATCAAGTTTAAAGATTTTCAATTTTCAAATGGCCATAACTTCTACAATTTTGCTAGCATTACCATAGTTTATACATTTTTGGATAGCTCGGGTAATAGCCTTTCCAAAAATGTATAAACATCCGAGCATTTGACAATTTGAAAAAGTGCCGACTTTTATAGCATGGGCTATAGCCTTTCCAAAAATCAAGTTTAAAGATTTTCAATTTTCAAATGGCCATAACTTCTACAATTTTGCTAGCATTACCATAGTTTAAACATCCGAGGATTTGACAATTTGAAAAAGTGCCGACTTTTATAGCATGGGTTATAGGCTTTCCAAAAATCAAGTTTAAAGATTTTCAATTTTCAAATGGCCATAACTTCTACAATTTTTCTAGCATTACCATAGTTTATACATTTTTGGATAGCTCGGGTAATAGCCTTTCCAAAAATGTATAAACATCCGAGGATTTGACAATTTGAAAAAGTGCCGACTTTTATAGCATGGGCTATAGCCTTTCCAAAAATCAAGTTTAAAGATTTTCAATTTTCAAATGGCCATAACTTCTACAATTTTGCTAGCATTACCATAGTTTATACATTTTTGGATAGCTCGGGTAATATCCTTTCCAAAAATGTATAAACATCCGGGCATTTGACAATTTGAAAAAGTGCCGACTTTTATAGCATGGGCTATAGCATTTCCAAAAATCAAGTTTAAAGATTTTCAATTTTCAAATGGCCATAACTTCTACAATTTTGCTAGCATTACCATAGTTTATACATTTTTGGATAGCTCGGGTAATAGCCTTTCCAAAAATGTATAAACATCCGAGCATTTGACAATTTGAAAAAGTGCCGACTTTTATAGCATGGGCTATAGCCTTTCCAAAAATCAAGTTTAAAGATTTTCAATTTTCAAATGGCCATAACTTCTACAATTTTGCTAGCATTACCATAGTTTAAACACCCGAGGATTTGACAATTTGAAAAAGTGCCGACTTTTATAGCATGGGTTATAGGCTTTCCAAAAATCAAGTTTAAAGATTTTCAATTTTCAAATGGCCATAACTTCTACAATTTTTCTAGCATTACCATAGTTTATACATTTTTGGATAGCTCGGGTAATAGCCTTTCCAAAAATGTATAAACATCCGAGGATTTGACAATTTGAAAAAGTGCCGACTTTTATAGCATGGGCTATAGCCTTTCCAAAAATCAAGTTTAAAGATTTTCAATTTTCAAATGGCCATAACTTCTACAATTTTGCTAGCATTACCATAGTTTATACATTTTTGGATAGCTCGGGTAATATCCTTTCCAAAAATGTATAAACATCCGAGCATTTGACAATTTGAAAAAGTGCCGACTTTTATAGCATGGGCTATAGCCTTTCCAAAAATCAAGTTTAAAGATTTTCAATTTTCAAATGGCCATAACTTCTACAATTTTGCTAGCATTACCATAGTTTATACATTTTTGGATAGCTCGGGTAATAGCCTTTCCAAAAATGTATAAACATCCGAGGATTTGACAATTTGAAAAAGTGCCGACTTTTATAGCATGGGCTATAGCCTTTCCAAAAATCAAGTTTAAAGATTTTCAATTTTCAAATGGCCATAACTTCTACAATTTTGCTAGCATTACCATAGTTTATACATTTTTGGATAGCTCGGGTAATAGCCTTTCCAAAAATGTATAAACATCCGAGGATTTGACAATTTGAAAAAGTGCCGACTTTTATAGCATGGGCTATAGCCTTTCCAAAAATCAAGTTTAAAGATTTTCAATTTTCAAATGGCCATAACTTCTACAATTTTGCTAGCATTACCATAGTTTATACATTTTTGGATAGCTCGGGTAATAGCCTTTCCAAAAATGTATAAACATCCGAGGATTTGACAATTTGAAAAAGTGCCGACTTTTATAGCATGGGTTATAGGCTTTCCAAAAATCAAGTTTAAAGATTTTCAATTTTCAAATGGCCATAACTTCTACAATTTTTCTAGCATTACCATAGTTTATACATTTTTGGATAGCTCGGGTAATAGCCTTTCCAAAAATGTATAAACATCCGAGGATTTGACAATTTGAAAAAGTGCCGACTTTTTTAGCCTTTCCAAAAATCAAGTTTAAAGATTTTCAATTTTCAAATGGCCATAACTTCTACAATTTTGCTAGCATTACCATAGTTTATACATTTTTGGATAGCTCGGGTAATATCCTTTCCAAAAATGTATAAACATCCGGGCATTTGACAATTTGAAAAAGTGCCGACTTTTATAGCATGGGCTATAGCATTTCCAAAAATCAAGTTTAAAGATTTTCAATTTTCAAATGGCCATAACTTCTACAATTTTGCTAGCATTACCATAGTTTATACATTTTTGGATAGCTCGGGTAATAGCCTTTCTAAAAATGTATAAACATCCGAGCATTTGACAATTTGAAAAAGTGCCGACTTTTATAGCATGGGCTATAGCCTTTCCAAAAATCAAGTTTAAAGATTTTCAATTTTCAAATGGCCATAACTTCTACAATTTTGCTAGCATTACCATAGTTTAAACACCCGACGATTTGACAATTTGAAAAAGTGCCGACTTTTATAGCATGGGTTATAGGCTTTCCAAAAATCAAGTTTAAAGATTTTCAATTTTCAAATGGCCATAACTTCTACAATTTTTCTAGCATTACCATAGTTTATACATTTTTGGATAGCTCGGGTAATAGCCTTTCCAAAAATGTATAAACATCCGAGGATTTGACAATTTGAAAAAGTGCCGACTTTTATAGCATGGGCTATAGCCTTTCCAAAAATCAAGTTTAAAGATTTTCAATTTTCAAATGGCCATAACTTCTACAATTTTGCTAGCATTACCATAGTTTATACATTTTTGGATAGCTCGGGTAATATCTTTTCCAAAAATGTATAAACATCCGAGCATTTGACAATTTGAAAAAGTGCCGACTTTTATAGCATGGGCTATAGCCTTTCCAAAAATCAAGTTTAAAGATTTTCAATTTTCAAATGGCCATAACTTCTACAATTTTGCTAGCTTTACCATAGTTTATACATTTTTGGATAGCTCGGGTAATAGCCTTTCCAAAAATGTATAAACATCCGAGGATTTGACAATTTGAAAAAGTGCCGACTTTTATAGCATGGGCTATAGCCTTTCCAAAAATCAAGTTTAAAGATTTTCAATTTTCAAATGGCCATAACTTCTACAATTTTGCTAGCATTACCATAGTTTATACATTTTTGGATAGCTCGGGTAATAGCCTTTCCAAAAATGTATAAACATCCGAGGATTTGACAATTTGAAAAAGTGCCGACTTTTATAGCATGGGCTATAGCCTTTCCAAAAATCAAGTTTAAAGATTTTCAATTTTCAAATGGCCATAACTTCTACAATTTTGCTAGCATTACCATAGTTTATACATTTTTGGATAGCTCGGGTAATAGCCTTTCCAAAAATGTATAAACATCCGAGGATTTGACAATTTGAAAAAGTGCCGACTTTTATAGCATGGGCTATAGGCTTTCCAAAAATCAAGTTTAAAGATTTTCAATTTTCAAATGGCCATAACTTCTACAATTTTGCTAGCATTACCATAGTTTATACATTTTTGGATAGCTCGGGTAATAGCCTTTCCAAAAATGTATAAACATCCGAGGATTTGACAATTTGAAAAAGTGCCGACTTTTATAGCATGGGCTATAGCCTTTCCAAAAATCAAGTTTAAAGATTTTCAATTTTCAAATGGCCATAACTTCTACAATTTTGCTAGCATTACCATAGTTTAAACATCCGAGGATTTGACAATTTGAAAAAGTGCCGACTTTTATAGCATGGGCTATAGCCTTTCCAAAAAT
The DNA here is from genome assembly GCA_951509765.1 of Sphenella marginata. Lineage (NCBI taxonomy): Eukaryota > Metazoa > Arthropoda > Insecta > Diptera > Tephritidae > Sphenella > Sphenella marginata. The sequence goes on from OX608083.1 coordinate 51,518,769, forward strand.
CAAGTTTAAAGATTTTCAATTTTCAAATGGCCATAACTTCTACAATTTTGCTAGCATTACCATAGTTTATACATTTTTGGATAGCTCGGGTAATAGCCTTTCCAAAAATGTATAAACATCCGAGCATTTGACAATTTGAAAAAGTGCCGACTTTTATAGCATGGGCTATAGCCTTTCCAAAAATCAAGTTTAAAGATTTTCAATTTTCAAATGGCCATAACTTCTACAATTTTGCTAGCATTACCATAGTTTAAACATCCGAGGATTTGACAATTTGAAAAAGTGCCGACTTTTATAGCATGGGTTATAGGCTTTCCAAAAATCAAGTTTAAAGATTTTCAATTTTCAAATGGAAATAACTTCTACAATTTTGCTAGCATTACCATAGTTTATACATTTTTGGATAGCTCGGGTAATATCCTTTCCAAAAATGTATAAACATCCGAGCATTTGACAATTTGAAAAAGTGCCGACTTTTATAGCATGGGCTATAGCCTTTCCAAAAATCAAGTTTAAAGATTTTCAATTTTCAAATGGCCATAACTTCTACAATTTTGCTAGCATTACCATAGTTTATACATTTTTGGATAGCTCGGGTAATATCCTTTCCAAAAATGTATAAACATCCGAGCATTTGACAATTTGAAAAAGTGCCGACTTTTATAGCATGGGCTATAGCCTTTCCAAAAATCAAGTTTAAAGATTTTCAATTTTCAAATGGCCATAACTTCTACAATTTTGCTAGCATTACCATAGTTTATACATTTTTGGATAGCTCGGGTAATAGCCTTTCCAAAAATGTATAAACATCCGAGCATTTGACAATTTGAAAAAGTGCCGACTTTTATAGCATGGGCTATAGCCTTTCCAAAAATCAAGTTTAAAGATTTTCAATTTTCAAATGGCCATAACTTCTACAATTTTGCTAGCATTACCATAGTTTAAACATCCGAGGATTTGACAATTTGAAAAAGTGCCGACTTTTATAGCATGGGTTATAGGCTTTCCAAAAATCAAGTTTAAAGATTTTCAATTTTCAAATGGAAATAACTTCTACAATTTTGCTAGCATTACCATAGTTTATACATTTTTGGATAGCTCGGGTAATATCCTTTCCAAAAATGTATAAACATCCGAGGATTTGACAATTTGAAAAAGTGCCGACTTTTATAGCATGGGCTATAGCCTTTCCAAAAATCAAGTTTAAAGATTTTCAATTTTCAAATGGCCATAACTTCTACAATTTTGCTAGCATTACCATAGTTTATACATTTTTGGATAGCTCGGGTAATATCCTTTCCAAAAATGTATAAACATCCGAGCATTTGACAATTTGAAAAAGTGCCGACTTTTATAGCATGGGCTATAGCCTTTCCAAAAATCAAGTTTAAAGACTTTCAATTTTCAAATGGCCATAACTTCTACAATTTTGCTAGCATTACCATAGTTTATACATTTTTGGATAGCTCGGGTAATAGCCTTTCCAAAAATGTATAAACATCCGAGGATTTGACAATTTGAAAAAGTGCCGACTTTTATAGCATGGGCTATAGCCTTTCCAAAAATCAAGTTTAAAGATTTTCAATTTTCAAATGGCCATAACTTCTACAATTTTGCTAGCATTACCATAGTTTATACATTTTTGGATAGCTCGGGTAATAGCCTTTCCAAAAATGTATAAACATCCGAGGATTTGACAATTTGAAAAAGTGCCGACTTTTATAGCATGGGCTATAGCCTTTCCAAAAATCAAGTTTAAAGATTTTCAATTTTCAAATGGCCATAACTTCTACAATTTTGCTAGCATTACCATAGTTTAAACATCCGAGGATTTGACAATTTGAAAAAGTGCCGACTTTTATAGCATGGGTTATAGGCTTTCCAAAAATCAAGTTTAAAGATTTTCAATTTTCAAATGGAAATAACTTCTACAATTTTTCTAGCATTACCATAGTTTATACATTTTTGGATAGCTCGGGTAATAGCCTTTCCAAAAATGTATAAACATCCGAGGATTTGACAATTTGAAAAAGTGCCGACTTTTATAGCATGGGCTATAGCCTTTCCAAAAATCAAGTTTAAAGATTTTCAATTTTCAAATGGCCATAACTTCTACAATTTTGCTAGCATTACCATAGTTTATACATTTTTGGATAGCTCGGGTAATAGCCTTTCCAAAAATGTATAAACATCCGAGGATTTGACAATTTGAAAAAGTGCCGACTTTTATAGCATGGGCTATAGCCTTTCCAAAAATCAAGTTTAAAGATTTTCAATTTTCAAATGGCCATAACTTCTACAATTTTGCTAGCATTACCATAGTTTATACATTTTTGGATAGCTCGGGTAATAGCCTTTCCAAAAATGTATAAACATCCGAGGATTTGACAATTTGAAAAAGTGCCGACTTTTATAGCATGGGCTATAGGCTTTCCAAAAATCAAGTTTAAAGATTTTCAATTTTCAAATGGCCATAACTTCTACAATTTTGCTAGCATTACCATAGTTTATACATTTTTGGATAGCTCGGGTAATAGCCTTTCCAAAAATGTATAAACATCCGAGGATTTGACAATTTGAAAAAGTGCCGACTTTTATAGCATGGGCTATAAATCAAGTTTAAAGATTTTCAATTTTCAAATGGCCATAACTTCTACAATTTTGCTAGCATTACCATAGTTTATACATTTTTGGATAGCTCGGGTAATAGCCTTTCCAAAAATGTATAAACATCCGAGGATTTGACAATTTGAAAAAGTGCCGACTTTTATAGCATGGGCTATAGGCTTTCCAAAAATCAAGTTTAAAGATTTTCAATTTTCAAATGGCCATAACTTCTACAATTTTGCTAGCATTACCATAGTTTATACATTTTTGGATAGCTCGGGTAATAGCCTTTCCAAAAATGTATAAACATCCGAGGATTTGACAATTTGAAAAAGTGCCGACTTTTATAGCATGGGCTATAGCCTTTCCAAAAATCAAGTTTAAAGATTTTCAATTTTCAAATGGCCATAACTTCTACAATTTTGCTAGCATTACCATAGTTTATACATTTTTGGATAGCTCGGGTAATAGCCTTTCCAAAAATGTATAAACATCCGAGCATTTGACAATTTGAAAAAGTGCCGACTTTTATAGCATGGGCTATAGCCTTTCCAAAAATCAAGTTTAAAGATTTTCAATTTTCAAATGGCCATAACTTCTACAACTTTGCTAGCATTACCATAGTTTAAACATCCGAGGATTTGACAATTTGAAAAAGTGCCGACTTTTATAGCATGGGTTATAGGCTTTCCAAAAATCAAGTTTAAAGATTTTCAATTTTCAAATGGCCATAACTTCTACAATTTTGCTAGCATTACCATAGTTTATACATTTTTGGATAGCTCGGGTAATAGCCTTTCCAAAAATGTATAAACATCCGAGGATTTGACAATTTGAAAAAGTGCCGACTTTTATAGCATGGGCTATAGCCTTTCCAAAAATCAAGTTTAAAGATTTTCAATTTTCAAATGGCCATAACTTCTACAATTTTGCTAGCATTACCATAGTTTATACATTTTTGGATAGCTCGGGTAATATCCTTTCCAAAAATGTATAAACATCCGAGCATTTGACAATTTGAAAAAGTGCCGACTTTTATAGCATGGGCTATAGCCTTTCCAAAAATCAAGTTTAAAGATTTTCAATTTTCAAATGGCCATAACTTCTACAATTTTGCTAGCATTACCATAGTTTAAACATCCGAGGATTTGACAATTTGAAAAAGTGCCGACTTTTATAGCATGGGCTATAGGCTTTCCAAAAATCAAGTTTAAAGATTTTCAATTTTCAAATGGCCATAACTTCTACAATTTTGCTAGCATTACCATAGTTTATACATTTTTGGATAGCTCGGGTAATAGCCTTTCCAAAAATGTATAAACATCCGAGGATTTGACAATTTGAAAAAGTGCCGACTTTTATAGCATGGGCTATAGCCTTTCCAAAAATCAAGTTTAAAGATTTTCAATTTTCAAATGGCCATAACTTCTACAATTTTGCTAGCATTACCATAGTTTATACATTTTTGGATAGCTCGGGTAATAGCCTTTCCAAAAATGTATAAACATCCGAGCATTTGACAATTTGAAAAAGTGCCGACTTTTATAGCATGGGCTATAGCCTTTCCAAAAATCAAGTTTAAAGATTTTCAATTTTCAAATGGCCATAACTTCTACAATTTTGCTAGCATTACCATAGTTTAAACATCCGAGGATTTGACAATTTGAAAAAGTGCCGACTTTTATAGCATGGGTTATAGGCTTTCCAAAAATCAAGTTTAAAGATTTTCAATTTTCAAATGGCCATAACTTCTACAATTTTTCTAGCATTACCTTAGTTTATACATTTTTGGATAGCTCGGGTAATAGCCTTTCCAAAAATGTATAAACATCCGAGGATTTGACAATTTGAAAAAGTGCCGACTTTTATAGCATGGGCTATAGCCTTTCCAAAAATCAAGTTTAAAGATTTTCAATTTTCAAATGGCCATAACTTCTACAATTTTGCTAGCATTACCATAGTTTATACATTTTTGGATAGCTCGGGTAATATCCTTTCCAAAAATGTATAAACATCCGAGCATTTGACAATTTGAAAAAGTGCCGACTTTTATAGCATGGGCTATAGCCTTTCCAAAAATCAAGTTTAAAGATTTTCAATTTTCAAATGGCCATAACTTCTACAATTTTGCTAGCATTACCATAGTTTATACATTTTTGGATAGCTCGGGTAATAGCCTTTCAAAAAATGTATAAACATCCGAGGATTTGACAATTTGAAAAAGTGCGACTTTTATAGCATGGGCTATAGCCTTTCCAAAAATCAAGTTTAAAGATTTTCAATTTTCAAATGGCCATAACTTCTACAATTTTGCTAGCATTACCATAGTTTATATATTTTTGGATAGCTCGGGTAATATCCTTTCCAAAAATGTATAAACATCCGAGGATTTGACAATTTGAAAAAGTGCCGACTTTTATAGCATGGGCTATAGCCTTTCCAAAAATCAAGTTTAAAGATTTTCAATTTTCAAATGGCCATAACTTCTACAATTTTGCTAGCATTACCATAGTTTATACATTTTTGGATAGCTCGGGTAATAGCCTTTCCAAAAATGTATAAACATCCGAGGATTTGACAATTTGAAAAAGTGCCGACTTTTATAGCATGGGCTATAGCCTTTCCAAAAATCAAGTTTAAAGATTTTCAATTTTCAAATGGCCATAACTTCTACAATTTTGCTAGCATTACCATAGTTTATACATTTTTGGATAGCTCGGGTAATAGCCTTTCCAAAAATGTATAAACATCCGAGCATTTGACAATTTGAAAAAGTGCCGACTTTTATAGCATGGGCTATAGGCTTTCCAAAAATCAAGTTTAAAGATTTTCAATTTTCAAATGGCCATAACTTCTACAATTTTGCTAGCATTACCATAGTTTATACATTTTTGGATAGCTCGGGTAATAGCCTTTCCAAAAATGTATAAACATCCGAGCATTTGACAATTTGAAAAAGTGCCGACTTTTATAGCTCGGGTAATAGCCTTTCCAAAAATGTATAAACATCCGAGCATTTGACAATTTGAAAAAGTGCCGACTTTTATAGCATGGGCTATAGCCTTTCCAAAAATCAAGTTTAAAGATTTTCAATTTTCAAATGGCCATAACTTCTACAATTTTTCTAGCATTACCATAGTTTATACATTTTTGGATAGCTCGGGTAATAGCCTTTCCAAAAATGTATAAACATCCGAGCATTTGACAATTTGAAAAAGTGCCGACTTTTATAGCATGGGCTATAGCCTTTCCAAAAATCAAGTTTAAAGATTTTCAATTTTCAAATGGCCATAACTTCTACAATTTTGCTAGCATTACCATAGTGTATACATTTTTGGATAGCTCGGGTAATAGCCTTTCCAAAAATGTATAAACATCCGAGGATTTGACAATTTGAAAAAGTGCCGACTTTTATAGCATGATGTTTAAAGATTTTCAATTTTCAAATGGCCATAACTTCTACAATTTTGCTAGCATTACCATAGTTTATACATTTTTGGATAACTCGGGTAATAGCCTTTCCAAAAATGTATAAACATCCGAGGATTTGACAATTTGAAAAAGTGCCGACTTTTATAGCATGGGCTATAGGCTTTCCAAAAATCAAGTTTAAAGATTTTCAATTTTCAAATGGCCATAACTTCTACAATTTTGCTAGCATTACCATAGTTTATACATTTTTGGATAGCTCGAGTAATAGCCTTTCCAAAAATGTATAAACATCCGAGCATTTGACAATTTGAAAAAGTGCCGACTTTTATAGCATGGGCTATAGCCTTTCCAAAAATCAAGTTTAAAGATTTTCAATTTTCAAATGGCCATAACTTCTACAATTTTGCTAGCATTACCATAGTTTATACATTTTTGGATAGCTCGGGTAATAGCCTTTCCAAAAATGTATAAACATCCGAGGATTTGACAATTTGAAAAAGTGCCGACTTTTATAGCATGGGCTATAGCCTTTCCAAAAATCAAGTTTAAAGATTTTCAATTTTCAAATGGCCATAACTTCTACAATTTTGCTAGCATTACCATAGTTTATACATTTTTGGATAGCTCGGGTAATAGCCTTTCCAAAAATGTATAAACATCCGAGGATTTGACAATTTGAAAAAGTGCCGACTTTTATAGCATGGGCTATAGCCTTTCCAAAAATCAAGTTTAAAGATTTTCAATTTTCAAATGGCCATAACTTCTACAATTTTGCTAGCATTACCATAGTTTATACATTTTTGGATAGCTCGGGTAATAGCCTTTCCAAAAATGTATAAACATCCGAGGATTTGACAATTTGAAAAAGTGCCGACTTTTATAGCATGGGCTATAGGCTTTCCAAAAATCAAGTTTAAAGATTTTCAATTTTCAAATGGCCATAACTTCTACAATTTTGCTAGCATTACCATAGTTTATACATTTTTGGATAGCTCGGGTAATAGCCTTTCCAAAAATGTATAAACATCCGAGGATTTGACAATTTGAAAAAGTGCCGACTTTTATAGCATGGGCTATAGCCTTTCCAAAAATCAAGTTTAAAGATTTTCAATTTTCAAATGGCCATAACTTCTACAATTTTGCTAGCATTACCATAGTTTATACATTTTTGGATAGCTCGGGTAATAGCCTTTCCAAAAATGTATAAACATCCGAGCATTTGACAATTTGAAAAAGTGCCGACTTTTATAGCATGGGCTATAGGCTTTCCAAAAATCAAGTTTAAAGATTTTCAATTTTCAAATGGCCATAACTTCTACAATTTTGCTAGCATTACCATAGTTTATACATTTTTGGATAGCTCGGGTAATAGCCTTTCCAAAAATGTATAAACATCCGAGCATTTGACAATTTGAAAAAGTGCCGACTTTTATAGCATGGGCTATAGCCTTTCCAAAAATCAAGTTTAAAGATTTTCAATTTTCAAATGGCCATAACTTCTACAATTTTGCTAGCATTACCATAGTTTATACATTTTTGGATAGCTCGGGTAATAGCCTTTCCAAAAATGTATAAACATCCGAGGATTTGACAATTTGAAAAAGTGCCGACTTTTATAGCATGGGCTATAGCCTTTCCAAAAATCAAGTTTAAAGATTTTCAATTTTCAAATGGCCATAACTTCTACAATTTTGCTAGCATTACCATAGTTTATACATTTTTGGATAGCTCGGGTAATAGCCTTTCCAAAAATGTATAAACATCCGAGCATTTGACAATTTGAAAAAGTGCCGACTTTTATAGCATGGGCTATAGCCTTTCCAAAAATCAAGTTTAAAGATTTTCAATTTTCAAATGGCCATAACTTCTACAATTTTGCTAGCATTACCATAGTTTATACATTTTTGGATAGCTCGGGTAATAGCCTTTCCAAAAATGTATAAACATCCGAGCATTTGACAATTTGAAAAAGTGCCGACTTTTATAGCATGGGCTATAGCCTTTCCAAAAATCAAGTTTAAAGATTTTCAATTTTCAAATGGCCATAACTTCTACAATTTTGCTAGCATTACCATAGTTTATACATTTTTGGATAGCTCGGGTAATAGCCTTTCCAAAAATGTATAAACATCCGAGGATTTGTCAATTTGAAAAAGTGCCGTCTACGCGGAAAGGTGTTCTGCACAGAAAAAACATGGATCGGGCCCCTAAATCAGGATTTGACCTAGGTCATTTTTTGGTTTTTTGTTAATAACTTTTCACTGAAATAAAATATTTATTTTCCGGTTTCGGATTCTTGTTACAGAGGTCAAAACGCGTCTTTTGATACCCCTCCCGATATTTTTGGACGTGTATTAGCAGTTACATACGGTCGTAAAGAATTACCTTAACTTGATTTTTTGTTTATTTTTTAGGCCCTTCTTCGTTTTCCATATATAAGGAAAGTATGCGAACTACAAGCTGTGTTGGATCGCCTAAGGATTATTTTTTATAAGCGCTACCTAATGCCGAGATAAAATGAGAAATAACGCCCGTTGCAAAAAAGAAATAACGCCCGCGGGCTTTGTTTCTTTTCTAAAATGAAATAGCGCCCGTCGACAAAAAGAAATAACGCCCGCGGGTTTTATTTCCTTTTTGAAAGGGAAATAACGCCCGCGGGCTTTATTTCCTCGGGCGTTATTTCACTGCACCCTTTCAAGATACACAAATGACATCTTACCTACTCGTATTTATCGCAGTTAATTATGTTCAAGCATTTGTTTACAGGAAAAATCGTATTTAAACATCATTCTTCCCAATTATTTTAATTCTTACCTGATGTCAGTCGGATCTATGTATACACCGCAAAAACCAACCCGACTTTCCACAATTTCAGTACAACCCGCATAGATAAAAAAAAACTTACAAAATAGTTGCATTTGTACTGTACTTCACAGTCAAAAAAACGGGAAAGCTCTGCCAAAACCCCAAACAATGGAAAGGAAATTTACACAACTTCGCTGTCCAACTGAAACAAAATTTTCAAGCACAAAAAAAGATTGTCAGATTGTTTCTATTACGCGTCTGAAGCCTTATATTCAAAAAAAGTTTCGCCTAAAACCACTACATATACTTATACATAATGGAGCTGATAACGATGCTTGGCAATGTCTTTAAGCTATGATGCAATGTGCTTTCATGGGTTTTAATCAAGTATTTTCTAACACATTAATAATTGTTAAAAAGCAGTTTAAATTAAAGTTTTGTTTCTATATTTAATATAATCGACTGCATTTGATCTGCAGGGATAAAAGTTCTACCTTAATTTATTACCTATTTATAACATTACATGATAACGATGTAAGAATATCCGCTTATGATTAACTATATTATTTTTTTCTTAACTTACATATTTATAATATTGATATGAGTTTACTTAATATAGATACATATCTCACTATAATAACAAGAGCGGTTCAATTCATCCATTTTCTACAGTTAGCGGAACCACACATGCAAGATATCTTATGAGCATCATCTTCGATATTAAATTTATAATCATATGATAGCTGAATGAAAAAATATATCATTAGTAAACGTTCATGTGATATTTATGATAAAATGTGTACTACCTCTTCACCTCGATTAATTCTTCTCTTAGCAAATATTATAATCCGAAGTTCACGATCAACATCAACGGTCTCAGTTACACAATTTGGGTTGCAGGCATGATTTATATAACGAGCTAATCCACCAGATAGCGTCGCATCTACAACTCTATCTTCATCCAAACGAAACATATAGATTCCTCGGTTCTAGTTAAAAGCAATATATATGTAAGTGAAATATGAATACTTTAATAAAATATTCAATGTTGAGAATGAAACATTTGGGACATTAAAATATTAAAGATTATAAAAGAGGAAAATGTAAAGCATGATACACATCGCATGTTTTATCAGATAGAGGTTAATAAAAATATAAATTTTATACTAAACAATAAAAATTACAAATAAAACAAATTAAAATAAAACAAGTTGAAACTAGTAGTTTTCTTAGGCTTCCTTTAGAATAATTTGATGACGATTTGCAGTATGAGATTTGCGACAATTCTAGGTAAAGAGCGTGCCAACTAAGCATGGCGAAATATTGGTATATGCCCCTGCGGGTTGGGGCTTAGAATATGCCCGCGGTAGGCATACCGGTCGTAAGAGGCGACCAATATGCACAAAGGTAATGATGTGCAACTCGATGGTTGATCTACGGATATGATGCCTCCCATCTCTCATTACCCATCTTCTCTTTCCTTTCGGAAGGAGGGATGACATGACCTAGAAGGTTGCACTGGTCATACCAAATCGCTCCCACGACAGTCGGGCAGTACCGCAAGGGAGTACCGGAGCGTACCGGATTCATATCCGGCCAAGGACTGTTATTTCGACAACACTCTCCAAAACCTTCGGGGAGTGATTTTGTTGTTAGAACAACAACAACAACAACAAATATTGGTATATAAGATAATGTTAAGGATTATGAATTACTCAAATTTTGAAAAAAAATGTTTAAATCGAACAGTTTTTAATGGGATAACTTCATGAATAAAAATTTTAATTTATAGAGATAAAACATGTTAAATGTGCGGAATATGCATTGTTGTCATAACAAAGCTCAAATTGTGTGATTGCATATTGGTAGATACAATTTTTTTATAATACCTTAGCTTCATATTGTTTTTCGCGAATTTCCGATACTTCTGTACGAATGACTTCCCCAATATATTCTATTATCATAGTATGTTTCTCTATATCACGTGCAGCATATAAGCCAAGGCCTTGTATTTTCGATCTAAAAATAAATAAATACTTACAAATTTAGCACATTTGTAAAGTACTGACATATACTTGTGCTAGTTTCAAATAAGTACAAGTACTTATTCTTAAAAGAAAGTACAAAGTTAAAGTCCCACAATACTTGTACTTCAAATTCGAAAATACAGGTACATGCTATCAAGGGTTTAAAAGTCCTTTCTTCACAATAAAATTTTTGTGATAGAATAAGTATTTCAAGATCTATGTACTTGGAACTTTCGAACTTGTACTTATATTTTCAAAGTACTGGGGTTCAACTCGCTATACTTTTTACATACACATATACATATGAAATAAAGCGAGTAAATTATAATTAAATAAATTAAGCTTTTAATTCTTCATAAAAATAAAATTTGATTTGGAAAAAGAGAAGACCTTAAAAGCTTAAATATCCAATTATGTGTACATATAGTAGCAAAATAAGCAAAGGATTCGAGTACTTTCTTATTGTATATGCACGTGTATATAGTACCGGAATGGATTTATGTAATCATATTCCTAACCTTGCCAAATATACATTATTTCTCCATTCCTGTTTCATTTTTTTATATTGCGAGCTCTTTGAGTGTACAAATTGTTTACTATAGGGGCATGCTATTTCCCCAGCAATAGTAGAAGTTGTAGAATTAACTATGCGTTGGTTCGCGGTGGAGCCAGTCCGTTGGGTATGATGCTTCCTCCAAGCAACAATATGACGCTGTTTAGGCTCGGTTCGTGCAGATCCACTAGGATTTATGGCAAGAGGGAACTCTAACAGTGGATTTCGACCATACTTAAATCGGTAATTTGTCAACGTTTCTATACCAGGTAAGCTTTCTATGATCCTAACTACGGAGGGCTCTGTTAATCCAAAAAGATCTTCCCCGGATATAAATTCGGGAAAAAGTTGGACGACTCTATTGCTTTTACGCATGGAAGCAATCTGTATTAAAATTTGCTTCCATACAGCATTGGGAGTACAGTCCCGCAATTCAACTTCACTTCCGGGCTCTTGAACCTGGATTCGAAACTCAGGTCGACCGGCTAGCTCACTAATAGAGCAGACATATCGGCAACGGCGATTTGGACGTTTCATCGACCAATAAAAGCGCATCTGAAAAATAAGAAGAAAAAAACAATTCACCATAATCATGTTTATATGTATGCAAGTACATTTTCGAAAAAATATTTTTGTTGTACTCAATTATTTCACTTACGACTTTGTATCCCACAGGATATATATGATCCATGTTATGGAAAGCTTCTAACTGGTGTGGAAGTAGTTGTCCAACATTCAAAAAAATCAGTGTACCAACCCGAAGTAAGTTTGTCAGTTCCGAATGGTGCATCACATTAGCTATTTGACGATTTTCATCCCGCTCGACAAAAACTCGTCGTTGAACAACCAGGGATGATAGCTCGTTTTCCTTTTCTAACCGATTCGCATGCTGTTGACAATGAATAGTTTTGTTTTTGTAAAAAACACAATTCTCTCTAATTGCACATGGTAAATGGAAAACTTGTGTGCAGCGATTTTTAAAACATCGCACCGTAGCCCCTAATTGCTGACAACCACTACATGACTGATTAATGCCTCCTTGTAAAGCAGCTGGGAAATTCATAAGCCCGCCGCTTATCGTCTCGTAAACTTCGCTTGACCATAGGGCGCAGTTTAAATGTACCTGAAAATTTAAGAAATATGTTGTTATTATTAAAATTAACTATGAAGCCCTTTAGTATACCCATTTATCTATATCGAAATTTAGTAGTCGTGAAGGGCCATTGGCAACGCCATCCCCGCGTTGATAGCAAAAAACACACTGACGTATATCTTCAACAGAACTATTTAAAATACAGCCAGCAAAACCATTATGTTTAACTTTATCTTTTGCCTCATCTCCAAAAGCAGCAGTATTACTTTTTGGCTCTTTCGAAGTGTTAGAGTTGTAGTGTTTATAACTGCATTTTTTTGCTTCTTGTTTTGTTGAGACAATGCCTTGTAGCTTCACCCTAGGTTTACTTTCTTTTACAATTTTGTTACTAATTTTTGGTTCAGCATCCATTTGAATCAGATCCGTATTTGCTGTTAAATTAGCATATTGGATTTTGTTAGGGCTTTTAAATTGTTCATAACAATATTTGCTGCAAAAATGCAGCTTCATTGGTGACATATTTGGTGACAAAGAGGAGCTTGGCTCTCCTTTTATATCACTAAAAGGAATTTTAAATGCTTGAATTCCAGACTCAGCCAACGAAGTGCCACAATTGTAACACAATTTTTTTCCCCCACATATAACCTCTTGTTGGAAACTTAAAGGACCATTGACTGTGAGTTTGTTTTTGTTCTTGAGCGATACGTCGCCGGATAGGTTGAATGGTGGGGCATCAATAATTTTATACATTGAAGGTGCTGGAATATGTAACAAATTGGCCAAATCCTTAAGTACACCAAATATGTTATTAACAGCAGATAATTGCAAAGATAGCGTAACCATGCGATTGTTGCTTTCGTCACATTTAGTTCTGAAAAATATTTTTGTTTTATTCTATTATTGTTTAAAATGCAGTAAATATCAGCGGCTGGGAGAAAAACTTCCCCATTTCAAAATATTTTTTTAAAAGCACCCTCTTTTAGAAGTTGTTTGAAGATCGCACTATATCAGATTATGTTTCAATTACGCATTATTTCAAAAAGATTCAAAAAGTCTTATCTGAACATATATTAAATACGCTTTCATCTGAAATAGGGTATTTTTCGACTAAATTCTGAAAAAGGAATCGGATATGGAAGTGTTTTAAAAAATAATTTGAAATAGCCACCGATATACGATACAACTTTTATAGTCTTTAGAATGGTTTACCTAACATCGTTCCCAGATGTGAAAACCTGTTGTTTTATATTTTCAATGTCGTCAATTCGGTTAAAAATTTTTTCCAAGCCATACTTCTTTTGACTAAATGTTGGTTCAATTATTGGTAAGCATGGAGACATTCGGTTCATATAATGATCACAATTTTTATTCATTATTACCAATCCGGGATATACAAATTTATGGAATGTCAACCGTTTAAATCTATCGCTTGACGAATTCACCGATTCCATAATATTGTCACAGCTATTGCCAATAATCTCTGAAGATTCAATATTACGTTCTTTCATAATGCCCCAAGTTCTTAGAAATCGTTCGTTATGATTATTTTGCATATTTGGAGAAAACTCTTGGTCATAAAAATCATTTTGAATGGTCGATAACTGCTTTTCTTTACTGTTTTCTGATGAAGAAGTGTGATCATATAGTGTGATTGCGTTGGAACGATGAGCATTTCCATATTCACCTAAAAGCGGAGCAGTAAGAAAAATATCTCCATTCTCTTTACTATTAACACCACGAGGGAGATTATTACTCAATCCATATGTGCTACAAACGACAAAATTTCGATTTAATAAGGGTTCCAAAACTTGCAATGGCTTCATCTGTTTCAAATGTGTCATTAAATTGTCAATAAAGTTGTCATAATCCTCTTCGATTTTAGACAGTTTTCTTGATTTCTTCTTAGATCCACCAGGTACACTTGTAGTGGAGTTCACAGCATTGGACGTAAGTTCCTTGCTGCTTAACAATTGTCTGCGATGTTTTTGATATTCTCTTTTTCGCTTTTTTCTAGATTCAATATCTTTGTGTGCGATTATTGTTTTCTGATTGTTCGATGAAATATTTGTAGGCATATCTAGTACATTTCCTTCATTATTTACACGATTATTGTCCGAAATCAAAGTACCCGTTGACTGAAAATTCACATTTTGCCCCACGTTATCTGGTTTAGTTAGTAGTGTTGGCTTTACAGGTCCCACTGAAGCATTGCTTTTATAACCCTTTGCCAACTTATTAATGGTTTTTAGCCTTTCGCCGTTGTCACGATTTTCAACTGTGGGCGCTGTGGTTGAAATAGATGATCCAAAATTTGAAAAAATGTCTGCCTTTGTTTCTTCTTTTCTTTCCGCATTGGCAGGAAAAGTTAAGTGAACATCGTTATATGAACTTTGTTCAGTTTTACTCTCCGTGCGAATAGGTTCATTTCTGAAAAACATAATAAGAAAAGGACTAATCAAAAAAGTTAAAGATCAAAGAGAAGTTTGGCGGTCACGTCTGTGTTGATAGTAAATACATTCGAAAATGTGAGGGACCTTTTATTTGGGTACCGGAATTAGCCCCGAAAACATTTTCAGTCGAGATTTCAACAAGGATTCGCGATTGCCCACAAGGGCTACTCTGGACTGAGAAGTAAAGCCACCGGGCAAAGATCGTGCCTGTCCCAAGGCGAATATCGAAGGAAATTTGTAGGATTAGGATAGGAATTTGTGTTTGATGAGCTGTAGGAGCTTTACGCAGATATTACGATATTGCAGTGAAATAGAGCCTAAAGACTTCGCTAACTGGTTAATGTTATGCGAACGGACAAAGAAGCCTCAACCCAGAAGGTTCGTTGGGGTAAAACAAATCGCGACCGCAGTCGGGCTAGGACGTAGTGTGGAAGTGTGTCGGATCCTTAACCGGAAAAGGACTGACCACACCAGTGCCAACTCCCTGGACCTTGGGGGAGCAGTTTGCCGAAGTATTTGACCAACCTTCATATTTATATCATTTTAGTATCGTAAATGCCTGTCATAATTATTTTCAAGTAATAGCCAAGTCAAATTATGTAGTTATGAAGCTTGGTAAAACAATTTCGAAGTTGATCTAAAACTTCAACTACACTGTGTCCTAGCGCATCTGATCGATTGTAGGATTACCAGATGTCAAGCAGCAATGTGGGCTTTAGTCAATTACACAATACGCTATATTCAATCCTATATATTTAGTCCTAACAAAATTTGGGAGATAACTCTTAAATTCCACAGATTTCGTGAATATATGTATTACCTGCAACATGGAAAAGTTGGCGAAATGTTAGGTATAAAAGATTTTAAAACTTTCAGATAAAAGCCTATGCCGCTACTGCTGTTATTTAGTTAGTTTAATAGTTTGTATTATATAAATATAAATAAAAAAAATACGATAAAACTTGTTTACCGACACAAGTATTGCGTACGAAAAGTATAAGATCTTTGCTTAAGGAAATAATTTAGAGACCATTCGTTAACTACTAGGAAGGCGGAGCACCTGCATCCTCTCCATACTATACTCACATTTTATTAGATTGGAACATAGTGGTGTCATAATCATTATGGCCGGTTCCATTGTTTTCTCTTGGGGAGTTATCATTGATACTATCTTGTTGGGATTTATTATTGGCATCATTTTTGTCACAGACATTAATAGATTCGCTCGACTCCAGTTCCAAATTTTGATTTGTAATTGTTATTCTTGTATGCCGTTTGTCTTCTAAAGTGAATGGACTAATATTTGGATTCGATACAAATGAAGTTTCTTTTGAAATAACTTGAACAGATTTCAATTTTGTATCACTTTGAGAGCCGATAATTTCAGAATTGATTTTATTCGCCAAATCTTCTTGAGCTTCAACCTTTTTTGGTTTAGATGTATCTGTTTGAATCTGCGTTGAAGTTGTTGCTGGCACGGGTGGTATAACGGGGCGTGCTAATTGCGCTTCTAGAGAACTAACTAAGCCCAAACTAGGTGCACGTACATTAATAACTTTTCGGGCAGATAATACTTGATTACAAATTGTAGATGACGCTGTTGAACTAGTTGTGAGGTTTTGTACGTTTGCCGATAAAATATTTACATTGTGTGAGCTACTAGAATTTTGTAGAAGTTTCTTAAGTAAAACATTATTTGAATCTTCCGATTTGGATACTATAGTGGACGATTGATTTACTTCAAGACTTCCTAAGTTCATTATCGACTTTGAATCATTCGCGGCATTTGATATGTCGCCCATATCTTTTTTTTCTATGCTTTCAAAAAGATCTAAGGCTATTTGATCTGGATTATCATATTTGGTTCGTTTCGCTGGTAAAATATCTGTATTTTGGCTGATATTTTGTTTTCTATTATCCTGTTCATGCCCTTCTAATGACTTACATCGCTTATCCAAATGTTGACCCAATGTCGATAATGTATATGGGGTTACTTTGACAGTTTTTCGTAAATTTTGATCAGATGAGTTTATATAATGAGGAGCTTGTACTGCAACTGAAATGACTGTCGTTTTATTGGGCTGGACTAGGTCTTGAGAACTTGATTGGGTAAGAGTGGGAGATGGATTATTCATTGATTGAGTCACATTCATAGAAGTAACTGTTGCTACGTTAAGTGCACTTGATACTGTTAAATTGATTTTTTTAACTTTTTGGTCAGTTGTTGCATTTCTAATGGAATTTGTGGATACTAAAGTTGCTTTCGCTTGTTGGTTGATATTATTTTTTGATAGAACCAATGAAATATTTTTAGGAATAGATATAAGCGATGTAGAATTTAATTTTCCACATAAGTTATTTATATTTGTTGATTTTGTACCATGAAAATCTGTTGGTAGATTAGTGTCCGAAGCGCTTGTTGACACCGCCACACAGGTTGTTGTGGCTGACGTTGTAATTAATTGCGGAGCATTTTGTCTAATTATACTAACTGTTGGATAAATTCCCGTATTGCCTTGATGGTCGGAACTTTTGGATAGTGGCGTTAATAACGGTAAAATATTGACATTTGAATTCAATACTTTTTTTATAGTTGTCGTGGTTTTATTTAAGGTTATTTCATCCGTAACTGGTGCCATAGTTTTCAGTGGTTTATCAATGGATCCTAAATTAAAAGATATATTAGAGTCAAACATACTAAGATATTCTCTTATTGATTTTTCACCTTTTTCATTTATAAAATCACAATTATCCATGGTAATACTTTTTTCCGATATACTAATTGATCCATCTTCTAAAATTGTATTCTGTCCTATTACAATGGATTCTTGTTTTAAAGCAGCATTTGATTTTTTTAAATTAGATTGCGATAGAGATATACTTTGTTTCGCTTTGGATACAGCAATTGTAACAAGTCCAGAATTGGATGGCGCATTTGTGGTTACTGTACATTGAACTTGTGGTAGTTTTTTACTAAAAACTTTACTTTGTACAAGTTTGGTTGCTGAAACAGGCTTAATTTGAAGCTGTGAAAGCGATACAATTGTTGGATGGCTACCCTTTTGCCCACGCTTTGCATTTAATATTTTGCTCAAATTGATTTGAGTTTGAGAAGAAAGTGGTTGTGATGTTACTGATGTTGATGTTTGAGATTGTTTTTGTAAATCACTGAGTACTGCTCCCCCTGTATGCATAAGCTGCGTTGAATTGAGAGGCTTCAACAAAGGAACAGATATCGTGGTGTTACCAATTGATACTTTTGCTGTAGTTTGGGTAACTTCGCTACCAAGTTTTTTAGTAGTGACCATTACTTGCTGATTTTTCATGGTTGGAGATATATTCATTCGACTCAACACAGTCGCATTTGTTGATAATCCAGCCGATATTGTGCTGGAAGTAGTAATACGTGTGTATGTAAGAGCACCTTGCCGCATTATATTGGATCCGGACGCTACAATTCGTGCAGGCAGTCCGGAAGGACTGTTGCTATCAGAGTTGCTTGTTGTTTGATGTGTGAATTTTTGATCCTGTGCGGAAGGTAGTATAACTAAATCGACTTCATTTGTATTGCCGTCTTTTTTTACGGCGGAAGTATCCAAATCCACGTTTGTATCCGGAACTTGTTTCTTTTTATTATTGCTTCTATCGCAATCTTTCTCATTAATAATATCCGACAAGTTGGATGAAACCACTACAAATTCATCTTTATTAAGAGGGCTCGAAGGAGATGAACTATTAAGAGTTCTACTCAGGCTTCGAATTGTATTAAAAGGTATTTTTCCTTTTTCTGTTGAAATTTCACAATCCTGATTTTGAAAATTCGGGAACGTTTTTGCAGAAGACTCCCTTGTAAAGCTTGATTTATTAAGCTCATCTTTATTACTATCACTTACGGATTTCTTGACTAAAGTGCCTTCAGTATTCCAAACAGTGTTGTTAGTCACATCTAATTTAAGTTTTTTTGTTGAATTAAGATTTATTTCATTTGAACTATTTCTTTTTACACTGGTGGAAGTATTTCCAGAGAAAGCCGTCTGTTTTGGACTATCACTTGTAACATTTTTTACTTGATTCATTTTATTTATTTTACATCTAGCACTGTATAGTCAATAGAAAATCTGAAAAGAAAAAAATAATTTCTTATAAAAGAAAATGTTCTAGCCATTAGAAACATCTACATACATAATAACAGAGGAATATATCTATTCCGAAAGAAAAACGAGCAACCGAAATGCTTTCTGCTGCTAAAAAAGCAGTAGTGAACTAAAATGATTAGGGTTAAGGGTGATACTCATTACTAATCGAATCTATCCCTGCGGGTTAAGAGTTTAGAATGTGCCCGAGATAGGCAAACTAGTTGTAAGAGGCGACCAACAAGCACAAAAGTCATGAATTGCACCTCGATGGACATTCCTTACGGAAATAGAGGTGACATGGCATAGAACTTTGCTCTGGTCATACCAATTTGCTCAGGCGACAGTCATGTACAGGGCATGTACCGAAAGGCACTGGCGGAGATTACCGGGTTCATATCCAGCAAAGGACTGCGACCTTCGACAGCCGCTGGGCCAGGCTTATTTATTAAAATAATAAGCAAAATTGCACATTAGTATTTGTAAGTCACATTCTTATCCTCAAAATATTCACAATTAATTATACTCACTGCTATTATATATACATATATGTATATCTAAGTAACATCTCAGGTGCCAGCAACAAGATAATTTCAAGGATTTGTGATAGATGGCAGTGACGAAATGAACACTTCCATATGATTAATTCCAGGAATATGATCAATATAATTTTTATATGATAAAAATGTCAGCAAAACAATTTTATTAGTTTCATTCTCACTTTATTACTTTGCAGATTTGCGGAGCTATTTCACTAGCAAATCGCAAATATTTCTTAAAAATTAATGTTGAATTGCGATATAAATATTCAAAAACGTATAATGCACTTTGGACATTTGCTATTTATGCTTTCAGTTGCCATTACAAACATAAGAAAATGCTAAAAAGACTTTTCCACCTAGATTTCTGTGTAATGTTGCATTTACATCAAAAAATATTACAGTAATATAGTTGTTCGAATTGAACTATTTCTTGGAAAATTGAAACACAACAGGGTGACCGCAATTATTAAGAAAGCGTTTGGAATACAAGGCATGCTCTCAAATCAAAATATTAAATGAAAAGGTGGACATTGTGAAGGATTTTATTATTATTTTCTCGTTTTTGGTGCAATTGAAGAGTTACAAATTTTTTCAAGCCAAAGGGTCAAACTCAAAAAAATTTTGGGTAATTCTTTACGACCGCACGTAACTGCTAATACACGTCCAAAAATATCGGGAGAGGTATCAAAAGACGCGTTTTGACCTCTGTAACAAGAATCCGAATCCGGAAAAGAAATATTTTAGTTCAGTGAAAAGTTATTAACAAAAAACCAAAAAATGACCCAGGTCAAATCCTGATATAGGGGTCCGATCCATGTTTTTTATGTGCAGAACACCTTTCCGCATTGGCGGCCTTCGGCCGCGCTTCAAAAAATAACCCTGGGCTACGCCATTCCAACTCCAGGTGGTTGCCAAAACCGTGGCTACCGCCACGGTGATGCCCTTCCGGGTGCCACTTTTTTCTCACAGGATAGTGTGATTACAACAACCACATGAAAATGACAGAAAATTCTGCACTTTGATTGCAAATATCTCGCAAACTACTGAAAATATTGGTTTTCCGGATTTGGATTCTTGTTACAGAGGTCAAAACGCGTCTTTTGATACCTCTCTCGATATTTTTGGAGGTGTATTATCAGTTACGTGCGGTCGTAAATTACCAAATTTTGATACTTGTTTCCTTTAGGAGACAACTGGACGTGTTTATAAAATTTGTTTTAAAAAAATTTATTCTGAGTAAAACCTGTACAAAAGACGCGTTTTGACCTCTGTATCAATAATCCCATATTCTATTTTGGTCAAGAGATATTTTTGTGACTTTCGCTTTCTGTAAGAGAAAATCACAAAAAGTTCAGATTGATGTGTGTTGAAAACAAAATGGCGTACACCTTAAGTACAACATTTGACAGCGCTTGCATAAATATAGCAATAGCGCAGGTAGTAAATCTTTGGACTGCAAAGCGGACGATGCGGGTTCAAGCCCGAGATGGCGTGTAATTATATATTTATATTTTTTTTTTTGTTAATCAATAATTTTTTTAATATATAATATTATAATATAAAATATTTGAACATTTTTTCAATTGATTTAATTTTCAACCCTATATTTTTCTCTTTGTGACCTGCCTAGAACCAGCTGACTTGTTATTGACTCTTTTTTTGAGACTAGAGACGTGTGACAACGTACTGAATTGTCTTATAGGCGAATTCTGTAAGCTGTCTCTAGTCACTAATAGAGCCATTTTGTGGTCAATTTCAATTTTGAGACAATTTGGTATTCAGTAAGCTGTCTCACATCTCAAGTCTCAAAAAAAGTCACTAATTTGTCAGCTGGTTGTAAGCAGGTCACAAACAAGAAAATATAGGGTTAAAAATGAAATAAGTTAAAAAAATTTTTTTTTAAGTTTGAAATCATTTATAAATATTTAAAAAAATAATAATTAATGAATAAAAAAAAGAAAAAACAAAAATATTAAACTGTCCCCGATCTTGGGTTCGAACCTGCACCACTCACGTTGTACCCCGAAACACTTACTACCTGTGCTATCGCACCATTCATTTGAGCGCTGTCAAATGCTGTACTTCAGATTTATGCATATCTGTTTTTACCACACATCAATGGTGAACTTTTTGTGATTTTCTCTTACAGAATACCGAAATCAGCGGAAGTCACAAAAATTGTCTCTAATGAAAAATCTCAAATTTAGTGACTTGAGATGAGACAGACTTACAGAATACAGCTATTAAAATTGTAATTGACCACGAAATGTCTCCATTAGTGATTAGAATGCAAGCACACACACACGGAATAAAGCCGACTTCAATTCCGGGTTTCCTGAAGGTGATCGGCTTGGCTTGGAGACCGCCGTGGTGTGGCGGTAGTGTTGCCGGCCTACCACACCGAAGGTCTAAGGTTAGAGTCCTGGAACAGGTAACATAAAAAGTGGTGAGTAAAAGTTTTTTTTAAAAACGGGGCCGCGATCGGCAGCAGTTTAGGAAACCCTAGAGTTTATTTCTGCTATGAAATTCATCTCCAGATGCGTTCGGAGGGTTATGTAAGTATGGCGTGTTATGAGGAACAGTTGATCTTAAGGCAAATATACATACCATTTTTTATATTAATATCTGCATTTCCCTATATGCATTAGTTCCAATTACTTCAATACTAGATATTTCCACAACGGGTAAGACATAGATCATTGCCCAACTCAGTAAACGCGCCACTCAGTTTATAAAAACATATGTGTATACGAATATATGTATTAAAAAATAATAAAAGTCTAATACTAATACAACTTAAAAAAATAAATAAATAAGTAAAAAATAATACATTGCAAATCCTTAAAAAGGCAAATAAGATTGAATATCTGTCGAATCCTTAGGAGAACTTAAATTAGACACTGGGCTAGGAGAGCGCGCTTGTGCCTGAAGCTGTTCGGATTGCTGCTCAATCGTAGTTTTCTGAGGATTTCCTGTAATTTAGTCAACATTTAAAACATATTTACAATTGTACAAGTCAGCTACCATTTTGCGAATTTATCATTTGGCGTGCTCCAGGATGTGGCGTAAGAGAAGACTGGCGTATAATAAAAGATTGATTGCTTATATGATCGGCTGTTTCTATAGTGGTGGGTAAATCCAAAAGCCTTTGGTTTTGAATGCCATCACCCGGTCCCATATGTGAAATATGATTAAAGTTTGTTGGAGCTGATATCATTTTAGATCTTCTGTCACTTGTGCTAAAATTAAACAATTAGTTTAAATTAAAAATGTGTTTGTCTTGTTGGTAAGTAGGAAATGATTTTTGCTTTTTCTTGTAACAATTTGGTAATATATGTAAGTACAGGGGAAGTGGGGCATTATGGATAAAAAAAACTTTCAAAGTTTATTTGCATCTTTGCTTACTTAAATACTTCATCCATGTAACAACGTCGACTAGATAAATAATATATAGCCAATTCAGCGTTTGGCCAAATCAGAGCAAGACAAAAATTATTAAAAGGAAATTCAACTATCAACTCTTACTACAGTTGCACGAATATTTCATGGGAATACGTTTAAAACAGACAATATAGTCTTTTGTCTTTTTTTTTAGTTTTTTAGATCCTAAAATATCAGAAAAGAGATGGATAAAAGCAATGTTCAAACATAGTAAGTATAGAAAATTGGTCAACATTTTTATAATATCGAGATATTTGTACACTTTCTCAGAGCATATATATAATTATTTACCAAAACTTAATTTGTAAGTCACTTTAGCAGCACTGCACTTACCTCTTGAATGATTTGTTAACTTCTCGGACAGAAAACCGCCTCCGAGGATTTTTAGATCCAGATTTTTCGTTAAAACTTATATGAATAAGTTCCTCTGTAAATAAATTGAAAACATATGTGAGTCCTTAAGCAACAATAATTTAATTAAGTTATTTACTTGTATGTATGTTCGCTAAATACACAACTATAGGCGCATCGTTAACATATGTCAAAACGAAATTCGCTTGTGGTCCCAAAGGCTGTGCGCGTTTAAGTCCAATTGATTGTACCCATTCAGCAGTTTGGGTGTTGAAAATGTCTACATGCGTTTCCGAAAATACCAACAAATGCCCGTCCAAGTATGCTGAAAATAATAAGAATGGTTTTCATCTATTAAATTCCAAACGGAATCAATGCACAAAGCCAATATTCGTATTCCTAAGCTATGCATGTATTTATTGTGCGACATTTTTCCTGAGTGGAAAGAGTTTCGTGCATTAAGACCAACATTTTTATTGTGGGATTTTTTTAATTTATGTGTATTTTTGTTTGATATTATTATTTGGACATTTGTTATTTAAATTATGTTTTTTATATGTACAAATAAATTTTTTAAGGCATTTAGGAAATTTCGGTCTTTCATTTTGCAGGCGGAAATGTTGTAATAAAGGCAAACACAAGTGAGGATTTTACAGTAGGTGCCTTCTAGTCGGCAGATCCAGGTCCAGATAGATATTTTGCAGATAAATGAAACAACAATGTAGTGATCCTGATATTATTCTGGATCAATTTCGAATCCGTTCATTTTATTTTTTGGTGTAGATTTTTTGACAGCCACACTTATTTGCTTGGCACCACAAAAAAACATTTGTAGGTATACACACGTACATACATACATGTACAAACAACTCTCATAAAACTGATCCGTAGATATCGATCCGGTGAGATTTTGATCGTGTTACGGATCTGGATAGCTTATTGGAACGCAACTAATCAATTTAAATTGATGATATGTACATGAATTTATCATCAGCTGTTGTCACCTTTCTTGAAGATATGTATAATTAAAAGGCTGAGTGGAAGATCACTCTGTTTCAAAAAGATGCTACCCTTAGGAACTTCCCATCTTGAAATTCCCATCAGGTACACTATATTTGAAAATGTATCCCAAGAATGCCTTATCTTAGACTAGTTTTCAAAAATGTTCTACCTAAACGACAATTCAATACATTTTCAGCTCAGATAGAGCGGTTTTGAATCAACTGCTGAGATGGAGCACTGTTAAAAATATTCATATATTCAAGCTAATTCTGGAATATGTGAGTGTATACAATACTTCACGAGGTTAGAGTATGTATGTAATAATGTAATAAATAATATATAATTACTTATGTGAGTTGGGTTAGCTGGATACGTAATTTCACGGTCGCGCGACTTTCTGCCTTGCAAATCCACATAAATGGCCAAAGTTTGGAAAACTAATAAATACTCTCCAAAAATGCCTCCAGGACATTGTATTTCAATGACACGAACAGCATCGACGCCAGAATAGTTTAAAAAGGCACATAATTGATTTTCAGGATGTATCAGAGCTGTAAATAAATAAAATAAAATGTTAAAACCATGTATGAAGCTACATACATACATATGCACATAGCGTTGGCTTGTCATGTAAATCTGCTAATGTAGACAAAGATTTCATCTGCACGGACGAAAACAGACAAATTAGTTTAAATTGATCAGATAAATCCACTTCACCATTATTCAAAATTGTTTCATAGAGAGGCAGAAACTGATTTGTTCACTTGGGGTTAAACAAGTTTTATGAAATACTTGAATGCTAGGCTATTTCCTATTTACACAAAAACAAAAAATTGTTGTTGTGGCTAGTATACTAAATTATGGAAGCTTTCGAGGAAAATATCACACAGTTTTCATCTGTTAAATTTTTTCAATTAGCAGAATTTGAATCAAGACCCACGATATGTCTAGTGCAGATGCCAAGTGACGTCGAACATGCATTCATCCGTATACTTCAAATCTGGTTTCCAAAAAAACGGGAACCTTGAATTAACATTCGGTTTCACAACCTGCATGTGCCCTCTGAGTTTAAAACTACAAACAGAATCCGAGTATCATACTTTGCATGCTCAACTACCATCCCATCATATTTATACAAATTCAGTTCTTACAAGTTGTTGTCGCTTCGCCCTGCAAGTAGTAAGCAGTAAAACCACTTTGATGTCCAATAACGAGTCTAATATCAGATAGAATTTGTAAACTCTGAACTGGATACGCCACAGTAAACTCGCACATTTTTTGATGCCTCAAATGATTTCGATTTATTTCGTATACCACAACTTGTGTTTGATTTGTTGGACGTTTTAATGCTACAACAAATGCATAAACATTGACCGGCGTTCGACGAATTACACCTGTACAAGCTGCAATACAATTTTTGGAATCAGCAACCTTTATCCATTCCACATCGCTCACTTCTAAAGCTCTTATTGGAAGTAAACGTATATGTCTTTGCTTGCCGCACAAAATGACTAGAATATGCTCTTCTTCCACGTACCACATTTGAATAATTTTTTTACTCTCACCAATACGAACTATTTCTACAAATACAAATGAAATGTTAAAATTTTTTAAATACATACATGAATCATCAGCACCTTATAATAAACTGCACAACCAGAATTTTTTAAAAACATTGAACAAAAAAGTATTCTAATATTATTATAGAGATGATTAAAAAAGATCCGAGTTAAAATAAATTTTCCAATCGAATATTAATGTACCGTCGGGAGAAAAGTGTACCCTAAATATGATATCATAGGTCGTATTTAATTTGTTTTGTGATAGCATTTGACTGCTTCTCGCAATAATTTTGTGATCAATGATAAGATATTATTTTGTTTTCGACTAATATTTGTAAGTATTTTCCACTAATATTTCGAACAAAGTTAAATGTACTCATTTCATCGCAAACGACAAATTTTTTACTTTTAAATTTTTCTGAACTCAATGATTATATCATCACAATGATGTTGATAAATGATTAGACACAGGCTCATTATTAAAAACACTCGGAATGTATTTCTGTAATGAACAGCTTAAAATGCCATTAACGATATCCTAAATGAAACTAGATGCAGACCTAAATACACGAAAAAGTGGTTGAAAGTTTGAGAACCATACTAAAGGTAAAGTCCAAAATCATTTTTAAACATATTGGTATGAAACGTACTTTCAAATTAACATTATGTAAACATAAAATTAGGTACTTACCATATTGTTCTAGGTTAACACAATATAATCCATCTTCTGTTCCTAATAAAAATTGATCTGGATACACAATGACCGAGCTTAAAGCGCTTCTTATAATTGCAAGGGAACTGTCGAGAATTTCATGCACTTTAAAAATAGCTGTATTGGGAAGATTGTTTCGTTTCAATATTCTATGCAATTCCCCTAAGGCAACCACCCATTTTCGTTTTTCTGTTTCATTATCAGCCAGCATTAGGGTGTTACAAGTAGGCCCTCCTTCAATCAATGATGTCTTAATCTAAAAACATGAGCGTACGTTTTAAAACTTGACATGAATAATAAAATATTTGTCACTAAATCTATTAATAAAAGAGTTGGTACATATAAGAACTGAAGTAATACAGATGGGGTTTTTTTTAGATTTTTAATGCAATATAACCTAGTCTATGAAATAATAAGATTGAAGACTCGAGTTTAGAATAAGAGAGTTTTTCAAAAGTATTTGTACAGAAAACTTTTTATTTTTCTGCCAAGTGGCTGGAAGCTATTCTTGAATCCATGTAGTGTCAATTCTGCCGCACATACATATATTTTGGAGTACATTTTTTTTTATGGTTTCTGAGCAACCGTTTGAGCCTTTGTGTGCTCATTAATATGAGTCATCTGTCAGGGATGATGCCTAACGCAATTTATTTTATGGAGATGTTAAATTTTCATTACGTTATGAAGGAGAAACAAAGGAAATTACTTAAAAAAGAAACACTTACCCTAAATATGCATGGCACATCCTTTTTCGTAGCATGTATGACGTCACTCTCACGGACGCTGGCAACTGCGAATTCAGGATCTCTCATGTCCAAAACTTGCGATACATTCACACTAGGCAAAGCACTTCTTTCCGCTGATATATCATATAAAAACAATTTAAAATCACACACGACTACAAATTGACGTACCCAACCCCGTTTAATGGTGCCCATTTTTGGCACTTTTACATATCCTTCATATGCAGTGCCGATACCCCGTGTAGGATCAATACCTAATGGTCGTTTGGTTTGATCAATTGGCACAGGACATATAGTAGGAACTTTCTGACAACAAATTGTATGACAAGCAAACCCACAAAATTCACATACCACACCCTGCCTTGTGAGACCCACCATCAAAGAAGTACAATGATTACATTTGGTTGGGCTACTAAAAGTCCTAACTAAAAACTGATGCACTTTTGTTGTTGGGACATTTGTAGAATGCAAATCCATTGGTTTAATACTAAGGCTGCTCTTTGAACTGGATTTACTATGATGCCCATGAACATCATCCAGTTCATTACTATCCTGTTCGTTTTTATAGTCAGACGATAGAAAATGTTTCTTATCTACCATGTAATATGGATATAGCGAATCAAGTTTAGAGTTTTGAGGATACCGTATCGCATATGAACTACTTGAAGTAGCAGAAGAATTTGGATTTTGTTTCAAGTTGCCAACAGATAAATTGTTATTGAATGAGCTACCCTGTAATTAGAAATTAAACATGAATATTTTTATAATTTTTCTGGTATATATGTACATATGTATGTATATACGTATGAAATTTAAAAACTGAAAACTCACCATTATATCTCTGGATATATTACTCTCAGCATCAATATCTGTTATTTCAAGATTTCCTGTCGATTCTTTAAAGAAATAGTTACAAGAAGTTTGCGAAGAAGGCCTTTCCAAAACTGTTTAGGATTATCATTTACATTCAGAAGGTAATCGTAGAATATAACGTTGATTTAAATAAGCATACACATATATAAACACACACATATATACATATATATTCATAATATATATGTATGTATATGCAACCAATGCATTTATTAGTCATGTTATTAGGCAGTAACCAGGCAAGTTGGGCATAATGATTTAACACGCATCGTTGTAGGATCAATAAAAAGCGACATGAAATGAGAAAAATATCAATTATAAGTTTGAAGCTAAAAACAAAATATTGTTAAAAATAAGCACAAAACATAACTGAATTATCAACAAATAACAACTGGTTAAATGTTTCGTATGTATGTATGTACATATGTACCTAAACATATTTATGATGTGCCTCCTGCCAAAATGAGTTTATTTTGTTAACAAAAGTACATATGTATGTAGGTGCTAAGAGCCTATTTCGATCTTCCATGGTTATGCTACAGTAATGTTTTGGTTTTGACCGAAAGGCTTAACCCTTTTGAACCGCAAAATTGATTTAATTTCCTCGACATAGCACAAAGTTGATAAAAAAGTTGTACTCTTGCTTAGAGTTGATTATCCCAATCGATTAGTCTACTAGTACTTAGTATTATACTGATTTGATTTTGAAATTTTGTTCTACAACTCAGATATTGAAAAACATACCCTACAAGAAACAGTAATATTTCAGTAGCACATTCACACTCTAAACTAACATATCTGATAGTATATTGACCATAATACTGGTACTCAACTAAAATAATGTTCTTTTGAACCCACACGAGTGGCGGCTGGTACCCAAATCCTACTTATAACCATGGAAGAGAGCACAAACTGGGCATCTCGAATCTGCCTGTGCCATAATAACAGAACAAACTGACAGATATACTTGAATTGCTCACTATGTATGCGAGAGGGGCTTATACGATTTGTTACGAAACATAAAGTGGTTATCAATAAAGGTATATTTTCCGAATTCCTCGAAATTCTAATCTGACGCGCATTCAATTCTCGTTTTCTTTGTTGTACCTCAAACCCCCTCTGCGTTCGAAGAAATGTTCGAAAATGTTTCCATACTTCTTAAACTCTGAGAATATAAATACGAGTGACTCAAATCCAAAAAATAAATGTGTCTCTGTTTTCTACGCCTTCCAATCAAAACCTTACAGCGATGGAGTGAAGATAATATTTGTATGTATTTGTAAATGAATATGTATGCAAGCGAAAAGAATACATATTTCTATTTTGTTAGTTTTATTATGAAAACAAAATAGTTTGGGCTGAAAATTATTATCCATGCCAAATAACGCAATTAGTGACAAGAGAATAGCAAAGCTCTTTTTCGTAACGTTGCTTGTTGCAAACTGTGCATAAAAATAATCCACGTGGTACATTATTTAATTCTTACTTTAGGAACAGTTCCTTTTTTATTTTATTTTGTTTTAAAAATAAAAAAACATTCTTAGCTAATTAACTAAACGCAACAAAATACTTAAATATTAGCAAAAACAATTCCGCTTAACTATTCGGTAGATATCAACCTTGAAGAATAGATTTTTAATCTGACGAAATATTTGTGGCGGTAGTGTTACTGGCCTACCACACCCAAGGTCCAAGGTTCGAGTCCTGTTTCAACTATTTTTTACAAATTTATTCTATTTTTACTACGTTGCCCCACCGACTAAAAATCTATGTCATAAGGCGATTGTATGTAAAACGAGACAAAACATACTCAAAACTTAACAAGGATGGCTATTTATTGTATGCAAATGACTGGCTGCGAGTTTGCTGCTAAGAGTTTTTGATGGAGGATATACATGAGTAATTATAGTCACGTAGTAAAAACAAAAATAAGCCTACGCAACATGATGTCACTCCAGCCCATACTGAGATACTAAAACGTTGTATGATCTTTTTTGCGAACCCATAGACATTACGATTAACGAATTGTGCACCTTTTTGAGTTGCTTCTTTTTGAATATCGTGCTTCTGGTGATGCTCGCGTAATAAATCTAGTAACCCGGCTTGGCCTGGCACTAAAATGATTTCATTGTTTTCATTTACAAATTTCATGCATTCAACTAAAATATTTAGCGCTTCAGCTAGCTCCATTGATTTTCCCTGATGCAATTCTATCGTCGGCTTTCTGTCGAGTTCCCTTGTCAGGTTTTTTCCGCATCTTCGCCCTGGGCTTAACGTCTTGCTAGTATCCAATATCTTAGTTACCATATGTTGGACATACATCTTATCTATAAGTCATGAATTAAATTAAGAATAATTTATGAATAACCAGAATAATGCATACACGCATTTCTATGTACATTAGAGTGGTCTTTGCAATAAAGCGATAGTAAGAGTGTCTGTCATAAAGTTGAAGAGGGTAGCTTTATCCTATTAAGAGTAAACAAGGAATAACAGAAATGAAAAAAGTTGGGGAGCTTCTTAACAACTGATATATGTATGTACATATGTATATAAAGCTTTCCAAGCTTTTTTCTCCGTATCATATAGAAAGATATGGTTAAATAGAGTTTAGGCCATGTACATATCTTTAGATTAACAGTTTTGAAGAATTTGTACCACACACAGCCGAAGATAGCCTTTTCCTTACTTGTTAAAAACTAAATTTGTGTGAGTTACATATAAAAATTCTTTTGATTTTCTTTGTTGATAATGTTACTTAAAGTCATTGTGTATCAGTACAAGTGTGATATGTTATCTGTCAAACGTTTGACAGGCACTTCAAAATGGAGTTTTTTTTTCAGTTTTTTGTTTACATCTGAGGCACTCCAGCATGGCGGCGCATCCGCTGCTCCTATCTTCTAACGAATGATAGAACGAGATGCAGGATGAATCCAACATAGAATATAAAAAAACAGGTGTTAATTTTTTTAAAAATTTTGACGTCTATGCTTAAGATATCACACTTGATATGGTACACAATGGTTTACAGAGCGAGTGAGTAGCAGACTGTATATGCATACATATGTATGTATTTGCCACCGAAAGATGGAATATTGACCAGACATTGTTGTTATTTTTTAACGACAAAAACACCGCTCGAAGATTTTGCCGAGTATTGTCGAATTAACTGTCCTTGGCCGCATATGAACCCGCTACGCTGCGGTACTGCCTTGCGATACAGCTCGACTGTCGTGATAGCGAGATTGGTATGACCAGTGGTCGTGTCATCCCTCCTTCCGTAAGGAAGGAAAAGATGGGTATGAGAGGTGAGAGGCATCATATCTGTAGATCGGCCATCGAGTTGCACGTCCGTACCTTTGCGAATAGTAGTCGCCTCTTACGACCGGCATGCCAACAACCCTGCGGGTTGGGGCTTAGAATATGCCCGCGGTAGGCATACCGGTCGTAAGAGGCGGCCAATATGCACAAAGGTAATGATGTGCAACTCGATGGTTGATCTACGGATATGATGCCTCCCACCTCTCATTACCCATCTTCTCTTTCCTTTCGGAAGGAGGGATGACATGACCTAGAAGGTTGCACTGGTCATACCAAATCGCTCCCACGACAGTCGGGCAGTACCGCAAGGGAGTACCGGAGCGTTTCGGATTCATATCCGGCCAAGGACTGTTATTTCGACAACACTCCCCAAAACCTTCGGGGAGTGATTTTGTTGTTAAAACAACAACAACAACAACCGGCATGCCAACCTCGGACATATTTTAAACACCTATCCCGCAGACATTCGCGCTTACCAATTGAAACAGATATAAAACAGTGTGCGGACGTGACCAACAATATTACAGTTTTTATTTAGAGAGACCCGAGTTGTACCACACGTCAATTTTCGTACATCGATCAATATCCGTACGTTTGCACGAATTTAAAAGAATTTTGAATAGCCTGGAACGTGGTTCGGTAAGTTTTCTCCACCTACACCTTAATTTATAAATGGCAGTTAGGTGAGGGCACAGAGGTACATATTTCCAAAGAAAAAAGGAAACTAGAATAATCTAAGAGTAATCAAAAATGTGTAAATTAAATGTGAGTTGATTTCGATTGTAATTTTATATAGGTTAGGTTGAGTTAAAATGCCTGTTGGTGGGGGACTATATGAGAAGAACCATTGTGATACCACATGACGACACTTTTAATCTACTTTAAGAACCAACTTGAGATGAGGATTTAATATTTATAAATTAATTGCTACGAATGAAGCACTATAGGATAAAACCTTTAATTGTAATAAGTAATAAAGTCGACTCTGAGCCTTACATAAAAACTGTTTCATATATTCCGAAATAATTTCATAACTAAACTTAATAAAATGCTTTCTTATGTGCATCTAAAGACATTTGATTATAATAGTTTGCGCATAGCTGCAGGAAGTTAGGTTTGCTCAGTTCCATTAAAACTTGTAATAGCTTTAAAGATTCCGAGCTGTTGTGTTCAATATATGTATTGAAGAACACCACTTGAAATGTACTACAAAGCATATTTTTGTCAGTAGGCATACATTTTAAAATCATTTCCCTTTTTATGCCTAGCGTACTAGTACTAGTACAAGGGTATTATAATTTTGTCCACATAACGGTACTATGTAACGGCGCAAAATAATCGAGTTAGATATAGAGTTCCATATATGAAAGTTCTTAGGTTGAAAAGAGGAATTGATTAAGGCTTGTCCGTCCGTCCGTGTACACGATAACTTGAGTAAAAATTGAGATATTTGCATGAAATTTTGCATACAGTTTACTTTCTGGCCAAGGTAGGTTGCTATTGAAAATGGGCGAAATCGGATGATAACCACGCCCCCTTTTTCGATATCGAAAACTTCGAAAATCACATAAATTGACATAACTTGCGTAAAAACTGAGATATTTGCATGGAATTTGGTGTATTGGTTACTTTCTGGCCAAGGTAGGCTGCTACTGAAAATGGACGAAATCGAATTATAACCACGCCCCCTTTTTCGATATCGAAAATTTTGAAAATCACATAAATTTTGAAAATCACATAAATTAACATAGCTTGAGTAAAAATGTAGATCTTTGCATGAAATTTGTTATACAGGTTACTTTTTGGCCAAGGTAGGTTGCTATTGAAAATGGACGAAATCGGATGATAACCACGCCCCCTTTTTCGATATCGAAAACTTCGAAAATCACATAAATTGACATAACTTGCGTAAAAACTGAGATATTTGCATGGAATTTGTTATGCAGGCTACTTTCTGGCCAAGGTGAGCTGTGAAATTTGTCGAAATCGGATGATAACCACGCCCACTTTTTCGATATCGAAAATCACATAAATTAACATAAGTTGAGTAAAACTTGAGATATTCGTATGAAATTTGGTACACAGGTTACTTTCTGGCCAAGGCAGGTTAGTGTTTAAAATGGGCGAAATCGGATGATAACCACGCCCCTTTTTTATATAGAAAATTTCAAATAAGATTCTAGGGCCTATATCATTGCCAAGTCATGGTATTTGTATCTCGTTCTGAAAACTAACGCTGGGTATTTAATGTTCGGTTCACCCGAACTTAGACTTCCTTACTTGTTACATTTAAATTAAATTAACCCAATAAGACTTTAAAAATGTATGATATGGTATCTAAACACGATAGCAGCCCGTGCAAATTTTTTGCAACCCCGAATTTACTTCATTATCCATAAGAGAATGAGTACAACCTATTTTCATTGCAAATGGCGTTAAAAACCCGACACGCACACGCGTCCAAATGCTATTTGCCATTCACATTCTGCGTTGGCTTTTAGCAAGATATGTAAAAATTGTGTTAAACAAAAATTTTAAGTATGAACGGAATAACTTAACTATTAAAATTGTATTAAATAAGCAAGTAATTAGTAATATTATTAGATACTAGGCTGGCCGCGTACTTCATCTAAAGGTAGTACCGATCACGGCGTTCTCCTTGCGGGAAGTATATATTATCTGGCATGACATGTTTTTTGTCAAACCGACTGACAGGCATATCAAGATGGAGTGTAACTTCAATTTGACGGCACATCCGATGCAAGCCAGCTAGGTTACACTATGTTTAAAACCATGGTTCAATTCATTCATTTCATCAGCTGATTGCTTTTTTTTTACCACACTGGCATATAAATTGGCAATTTTGTGGTTTTTTTACGCTCAACTCTAACACAATTGCAAATATGGCGATGCTATTCACTAATAATCACTTTTCAACTATGGTTGTACCACATAATTTCTCACAAATGAAAATTTATCTAGTTGGTCTTCCTTTTATTCGATAACGTCAGCAAGTTGCTTTTGACAATCTTTACGCCAGTATGTTATTGCTGTAGAGTTGACATTACCTTGTTATTGTACCATGGTCAAAACTTATATTTTATTTCTTATATAACGTTTTAAAGGCATTTTTTTAGTGGAAGATTGACCTTTTTTAGAAAATATTTCAAGAATGTCCAGCCTCATACCTTTTTTAATACTTCGATATATCACTCTACCTTATCAAATTAACTAAGTTTGGCCGATTAATAACACCGGAGAGAACTAAGCATAGTTTGGTTCGAAGGCATCGTTATGAATTTTCATTGCTTCATATGACATCGCAGGGTATATTGACCCTAAACTATGAAATATTAAATATAATACTTACATCCTTCAGAAGTTTCTAATGTTTTTTGTATATCTCGAATTTCATTTTCCTTATGATGAAGCTCATGCAAGGCAGAGTCACAACGACTACGGCTTTCACGTAGATCCCTAATAAAGAAAAATCATAATACGAAAAGATTAATAAAAATACATCTTCCTTACAAATTCGAAAAATTCAAGTCTTTTAGCTCAGTTTCCTGAATATTTAAATAATACAATAAAACAACTTCATTTACGCAAGTGTTTAATATTTATGAATCTGTCAAATACATACTTCTGAGTTGCGATCAGTTCTGCTCGGGTACGGCTTAGTTCCTCGGAAATAAGTGTTTTAGCCTGAATCTCAGCCTGAAGAGAGCTCTGCAAATTCAATAGCTCCATCTTATCGAGTTTCTGAGAACGTCTATTTCGCCAATTTTTTGTATCGTAGGTTTGTTGAAATGATCCTGAATATTGTAAAAATTATTACTTTTGGTGTTATTCTGAAAAATTTTTTACGTAGACTTAACTAAGCTCATAATACAAATATATTTTTTTTTTAATTCCCTCCAGTTAATAATACATACACAAAATTATTTTAACAAATTGTCCTGACGCTTTAAAATAGTTTCACTAAAGCCGAAATTGGTGGAAATTATAAAAAAACTAACTTAGCGCTGACTTATGCTGCCTACTGTAGCTTACTTTCAAACTAAAATTCAATGTCATACGTAAATTAGAAACGTTATTAAATATAATATTTACCTGAGTGTTTAAGGT
Organism: Sphenella marginata; assembly: GCA_951509765.1. Lineage (NCBI taxonomy): Eukaryota > Metazoa > Arthropoda > Insecta > Diptera > Tephritidae > Sphenella > Sphenella marginata. The sequence continues at coordinate 51,554,544 of OX608083.1, forward strand.
ATTCAACCTCTTCTGTCATTTTTGTTGCTAGAGCTTGTAAGTAGCTGCGAGCATCTTTTTCGTCCGACACCCATTGGATTATTTCTGACATTTGTCGCTCCCATTGCATTATAGCTTGGCGTTTTGTCCTAATGATATTTAACATAAGGAGGATTATTAACGGGAGTAAAAGTAAACTAACGCCCTAATTCTAGTGTGATGACATTATTTTTACCAAATATTAAGCTTACATTCACAAAATGTGAAATATGCAAATGACAAATATTTTAACATTCCTGTTTTGAAAATTGTAAGATTTCTAAGTAATTATTTATATAACGATGTGTGTTGCATTGTTCTTATCTTATCAGATTTTACTTGTAATTTTCTCTAATACCAAATCACCCCCAATATTTTGGAAGAACATTTGAATACCATACTGATCTCCAAAACTCTTATCGGCACCTGCCCGGTTATGACAGAGGAAGACCATCTCTTCAATGGAAGGACCAAGTGGACACCGCTTTGTGTGCCGTGTTTCACACATTCAACAGACACAAGAATGAAATCTTGAGACAAACCGGCAGAACCAACAAGCTACAAACAACAACTCGTCATTACCGCATCACACACACAACAACAAAGTAACAAAAAGGCTTTCGTACTTTTTTCATTTATCTAAACCTTTTTTTGGCCTATCCTGTGCATACGTTAACACATACAATGTAAGTGTACCTTAATTCTTCACAATTGTTTTGATCCTCGACCTGCTTTGTTTGCAGTTGCCTTATGGCTTGATTTAAATTGTCCATTTCTGAGATAAGTCTTCTTTTTTCTTCCAGCCACATGCTTTTTTCTTGTTCGTATATCTTTCTTTGTTCGCTTAAAGTGTCTACGGTATCATTTTGAGATTCTAATCTACTTAAGTCGCATTTTTCTCGAGTTTTTTGTAATTCAATTATTAAGAAATCTCTATTTTTTTCAGATTCCACAAGCTGTTCTCGAAGCTCTGATATTTCGATGTTATAGCGTGCCTGTTGCTGATTCAAGTTTTCGGAATATTGCACTTCTAGGCGCTCAATTTCATATCGCGAAGGGTCACTAGCTGAGAATGCCGAGCTCATGTCTGAATTACTTTTACTACGCAATTCAGACTGCAATTGACGACAAAACTCCTCAGAACGTTCCCTTTGTTTCTTTTCTTTTGCGGCGTCAGTTATTGCATCTTCTACACGCAATTCAAGTTCCCGACGATTTTTATCTGCTTTGCGTAAATCATTCCTTAGACTGTCTATTTTCTTCATTACCGCCTCGAGCTCCTCCTCTTTATCACGGACCTGTAAAAATTATAGACAAATATATATATGTACATACAAATAAGTACTTTTTCGAATTCATCAATTTGTAGTTATTTGAAAACATGTGTGGAAAGACCTCTCTGAAGTTGGCAAGACAACTTTTACGTGGCAAAAAAATATCTATTGGATAATTTGCCGTAAATTATCCGTGGAACAAAAAATTTGCCGCGCCCATATTTTGGAAAATATCGTCCACCTTAGACACAAGGTAAATTTTTTTATTTACGGCAAATTATCCAATAGATATTTTTTTTGCTACGTAAAAGTTGTCTTGCCAACTTCAGAGAGGTGTGGAAAGCGGGCTTTATACTAGAGGTGCAAAACTATCAACGATACTTTCGTCAAACAGCTAGTTTTACAGATGGATTTTTCAGTATCATACCAATTTTTAAAAATAACCTTAATGTTTTTGGCGAAAAAGGGATCAGAAGATTAACTAACTATTATTGTCTTAAAATTGTGGGAAAATCATAATATAAAAGCAACATAAAATTTGATAATAAATGGTACTTCCCAATAAATTTCATTTCATTTCATTGGTAACAAAATATAAATTTGAATGTCCATGTCACTAATAGATCTGACAATGTTTCTCTCTTTTTAATAAAAATTATATATGTAAAAGATTCAAAATATACCTGTCGTGAAAGCTTTTGCTTTTGTGACCGTAATTCAGACAATTTGTCGGTAACTTCTGCATACTCCATCATTGCTAATTTCCGTTGAGAAATTGCATCTTTTAATTCATCTTCTTGAGCTTTTATTCTCTCGAGCGCTTCAGTATACTCTTTTGTTGCTTGGCTTCTATCCCGTTTTACATCGTTCAACTCTTGTTCCAATTCCTTCATCTTTATCGAATAAGCAGCATTATTGCATTCATCGGCAGGTGGTTTATCCATCATTTGAATGCTATTTAGTTTGTTTTCCAGATCATAATTTTTTTTCTTGAGTGTATTTATTTCTTCAATGAGATTACACTTTTCATCTGTAACATCCAAGCTCTTAGTTCTGCCTGTCTCATTATCAAGCGAAGAGGTATTTTCTACTACTCCTAAATCCGATAGTGAGCTAGATTGTGTAAATGTGAATCCAATAAATGGTAAATGTAGACCAGAAAAAGCAAGATTTGCCGCCGGCGGCACAGTATCTGATAAGTGTACATCAGTGTCATCTACATCAAAATTTGAAGTGTCGGTTGGGCTTGATACTTCGGGTATATAGGGTGCTTGGCTGTATCTCAGGCTACTCCAATCTAATCCTGAAAACCAAGGATGGTTTTTAAAATCATCAGTACCGTTTTGCCCTAAACGATTTTCCGGTGCGCAAATAAGTTTGCGCATTAAATCCTTTGCTGATTCCGATACAATATAGTCTAAATTTTCTTGCGGTGGGAAATCGAAACAACTGTGATGATTCATTATTTTTCCATATGTTTCAACGAGACTTTCTGCATAAAAAGGTGTTTCGCCATACAGCATTTCATACATGCAGACTCCTAGTGACCACCAGTCACATTCAGCTCCATATCTCCCTTGACCATCTTCCATTGCTCGGAGTATTTCAGGTGAAATATAATCTGGAGTACCAACGGCAACGTTGGATTGTACCATTCCGTCTGGACCAATGCGTAAACAAGATCCGAAGTCAGCTAATCGAATGTGGCCTTTCATATCAAGCACTAAGTTATCTGGTTTGATATCCCGATGTACATATTGAAGTTTATGTATACTGTCTATTGCCAATATTGTCTCAGCAATATAAAATTTTGCCATATCCTCAGGCAGTCGATCTTCGAACTTGCTTAAAAGAGTCAATAAGTCTCCTCCGCAGTAGTAGTCCATAACAAGATACTGTAAAAAAATCATTTAGAGAAAATTACATAATTGCAATTTTTTACTTTTTTAACGCATGTAGTATGTACCCGTGTTAGCATAGAAAGGTAGACTTTATTACCTTCCCTTACTAATACCAGGCATGAATATTTAAACAATAGACCTCTTCTCATGTACGGCAGAATCATGGTCAGGAAAACCACCTTGGAGTATTCGAGAGAATAGATGCCAAAGCCAAGTGTCGAAGGCAATTTAACGATGAACAAGCTTTTGCGCAAATTTGACTATAGGTAAGGTAAAGAAAGCCCAAATACTCAGTGGGTGGCGTCATGTTGTGCGCATGGACAAAAAATGTCTAGCCTATAAGGTTTCCCTATCGACACCCGAATTCGTCAGCTGGGGAATTGAGAGGCCTGGAATGAGTTGGAAAAAACAAGTGAAATATGACTTGCACTCCCTTACCGTTTCCAATTGGCTTCAGTTATCGATGAAATTAGATATCTGACGTGCTTTGATAGGCATCGGCCAGAATGACCTACGAGGTTATAAATAAATGTATACATGTATATGTGTGAAATACGGGGTGAAGTCTAGAAAGCCTGCTACTCCTAAAAGACTTTTTACGGAGTTCTACTTTCAGGCATATATGTACATTAAATAGTAAAGTAGCTTTATCTGCACATTTTGGGATACCATCCTCTTCTAAATGCACAATCATTTCGAGAATTGATATCATTTTCACAATCGAACTGCATTAATGCAAGAGGTAAACATTTTAAATGCCACTAAACTCTCTTCGGTCGTCAGCCCGGATCCTAAACTTTGATATTGACCAAAACATTTTAGTTGAAATTGCCCATCTTTATTATATATTTCATTAACCACGTTTCCCAATGCTTACCAGATTGCTATCATCCTGAAATGCATAATGTAAATTAGTTATCCACTGTCTATCACCATAAACCAAAACATCGCGCTCTTCTCGAAAACACGCTGTCTCTGCACGTTTTAGCATTTCCCATTTGTTTAGTGTCTTCATAGCGAATATCTGGTGCGTTGCGAGCATTCGGACAACACAAACTTCACCAAAGGCACCTCGACCAATAATTTTTATTGTTTCAAAGTCATCTCGTGATAATCGAAGTTGTTTGATTAATGTAGCCACTGGTTTCACTATAATTATGAATAGTTGATAAATAAAATACAAGTAAAATTAAAAATGTCCCATATTTTAATATTATGTAAGTGCTTAAGTGGGTAAAGACAACTGAACAGAAGTTACTGAAAAAGAGCCAGCCCTTAGTAAACATAGGGTATGGCAAATTTTTCAGCATTTGTTTCCAGCTAATCCTCGTTGGATTTGCGATAGGATACTTAGAAGTTTTATATGGTTGAGGGATACTTATGGACGTCAAATGGTAGTACAAGCGGCCAATACCAAGCCACCTGCTAAAGTAACCAGTGATGGCAAAACTTAGTTTCTGAGAAAAGTTTCAGTGTGGCTGCAGTGAATAGGTGAATTCTGTTCTTTTCTTAGCAATTTTAATAATAAAAATCAAAAGGATGATACACACTCGCAGGCCCATGCGCAGCAAATATCCGAGGGGGTTTAAACTCAAGTTACGTAATCAATGAAAAAACATAAGAAATTTATTTTCGGAAGACGGAATTTTTATTGAAGTCATATTTAGTTGTTATTATTTAATAAATCCACTTTTCGAGGTTCTAAAAAGAACTCTTTCAAAATTATTTGCGAATCGATAGTTGAGAATGATCGTTCCTTCTTCGCTAACTTACTCCAGGTCAAAGTTGATACTAACCATTTATTTAAATTGAATACAATTAACTACAGTATGCGCTCAGGGGCATACCCGTCGGACCTCGCGCCCCCATCACCCACACTTTTAACTCCCAACCTGATCAATTTTTTATGGAAATATCCATTCTAGAGTGAACGGTTTTCCAAGAATTCACATTCAGGCTGGATCTAAATAGACTATGCATAGAGGTGCTACGCCCCACACTCCGCCGGCTCCTCGGTCGCTCCATTTATTTACTTTAAATCCCAATTAATGAACCGGTGAACTTGATCAAATTCTGGAGAAATATATTTTCTGAAGTGAACAGTTTTCCAAGGAGTCCCATTCGGGCTAGCTCTAAATACCTTATTTTGTATTGTATTACCTACTCATGTTTATAAAACCCATGCATATGACAACAACAACATCAGAATGCAGTACACCATATTCTAATCATTCTAATCAAATACAAGTGTTTTTTTCGCAATAACCATTTTTCAAACAACATGTATATCAAACTAAAGGGCATCATTATACCTATCGAATAGTTTAATCAATTAATGTTTAAATCTTTGAAATCGGATGAAAATTGAGGACGTAGTGGCCATTTCAAACATAACAAGTAAGGAAAGGGCTGTCTTCGGCTGTGCCGAAGGCTTTATACCTTTCATGAATGCCAAACCACACTTATCGGAACAATCGATTGTATGGGAGCTACCCGTTATGTTGGCCCGATCTGGCTGAATTTGCCTACATATGTTACATATATAATATGTAGCAAACGTGCAAAGTTTAACGTTTCTAGCTCTTTAACTGCAAAATTGATAGCCCAAAACCCATTTATCGAAACTATCGATTATATGGGAGCTATATGTTATGTTGGTCCGATCTAGGTGATTTTCACTACACACATTACTTATATAGCATGTACTTAACCTGCGAAATTTCGCTCTAATAGCTTTTTAATTGCAAGAGTTAGAGGCCAAAACCCGTTTATCGGAACAATCGATTGTATGGGAGCTATGCGTTGTATCGGTCCGCTCTTGCTGGTTCCGACAAATGATTAATCCTATGCAAAATGGCGCCTGCTTGCAAAATTTCATCGAGATATCTCTAAAACTGAGGGACTAGTTTGCGTTCAAACAGACGGACGGACAGACGGACAGACGGACGGACGGACGGACGGACGGACGGACAGACGGACATGGCTAAATCAACTCAGCTCGTCGCCCTGATCATTTCGGTATACTTAATGGTGGGTCTATCTCTTCTTCTTCTCATACTTACAAAGTTATAATACCATTTCATGCTCATGAAAGGTATAAAAATCTTTGAGCGGCTAAACTATGCGTCCTAGACCCCTATAACTTTGCAGTTTTCAAAACTTCGATAAACTATATATATTTGGAAAGTGGGCGTTATTAGCTATCCATTAATGTATAAATCTTTGAAATCGGATGAAAATTGTGGACGTAGTGGCCATTTCAAACATAAAAATCTTTGAAAGGCTCTAGCGGCTAAACTATGCGTCCTAGACCCCTATAACTTTGCATTTTTTTAAAGTGCGATAGAGTGCCTAAACTGTATATATTTGGAAAGTGGGCGTTATTAGCTATCCATTAATTTATAAATCTTTGAAATCGGATGAAAATTGTGGACGTAGTGGCCATTTCAAACATAAAAATCTTTGAAAGGCTCTACCGGCTAAACTATGCGTCCTAGACCCCTATAACTTTGCATTTTTTAAAAGTGCGATAGAGTGCCTAAACTATATACATATATTTGGAAAGTGGGCGTTATTAGCTATCCATTTCAAACATAAAAATCTTTGAAATTCTCTAGCGGCTAAACTATGCGTCCTAGACCCCTATAACTTTGCTAAACTATATATATTTGGAAAGTGGGCTTTATTAGCTATCCATTAATGTATAAATCTTTGAAATCGGATGAAAATTGTGGACGTAGTGGCCATTTCAAACATAAAAATCTTTGAAAGGTTCCAGCGGCTAAACTATGCGTCCTAGACCCCTATAACTTTGCATTTTTTAAAAGTGCGATAGAGTGCCTAAACTATATATATTTGGAAAGTGGGCGTTATTAGCTATCCATTAATGTATAAATCTTTGAAATCGGATGAAAATTGTGGACGTAGTGGCCATTTCAAACATAAAAATCTTTGAAAGGCTCTACCGGCTAAACTATGCGTCCTAGACCCCTATAACTTTGCATTTTTTAAAAGTGCGATAGAGTGCCTAAACTATATATATTTGGAAAGTGGGCGTTATTAGCTATCCATTAATGTATAAATCTTTGAAATCGGATGAAAATTGTGGACGTAGTGGCCATTTCAAACATAAAAATCTTTGAAAGGCTCTAGCGGCTAAACTATGCGTCCTAGACCCCTATAACTTTGCATTTTTTAAAAGTGCGATGAGTGCCTAAGCTATATATATTTGGAAAGTGGGCGTTATTAGCTACCCATTAATGTATAAATCTTTGAAATCGGATGAAAATTGTGGACGTAGTGGCCATTTCAAACATAAAAATCTTTGAAAGGCTCTACCGGCTAAACTATGCGTCCTAGACCCCTATAACTTTGCATTTTTTAAAAGTGCGATAGAGTGCCTAAACTATATATATTTGGAAAGTGGGCGTTATTAGCTATCCATTAATGTATAAATCTTTGAAATCGGATGAAAATTGTGGACGTAGTGGCCATTTCAAACATGAAAATCTTTGAAAGGCTCTAGCGGCTAAACTATACGTCCTACACCCCTATAACTTTGCATTTTTTAAAAGTGCGATAGAGTGCCTAAACTATATATATTTGGAAAGTGGGCGTTATTAGCTATCGATTAATGTATAAATCTTTGAAATCGGATGAAAATTGTGGACGTAGTGGCCATTTCAAACATAAAAATCTTTGAAAGGCTCTAGCGGCTAAACTATGCGTCCTAGACCCCTATAACTTTGCATTTTTTAAAAGTGCGATAGAGTGCCTAAACTATATATATTTGGAAAGTGGGCGTTATTAGCTATCCATTAATGTATAAATCTTTGAAATCGGATGAAAATTGTGGACGTAGTGGCCATTTCAAACATAAAAATCTTTGAAAGGCTCTAGCGGCTAAACTATGCGTCATAGACCCCTATAACTTTGCATTTTTTAAAAGTGCGATAGAGTGCCTAAACTATATATATTTGGAAAGTGGGCGTTATTAGCTATCCATTAATGTATAAATCTTTGAAATCGGATGAAAATTGTGGACGTAGTGGCCATTTCAAACATAAAAATCTATGAAAGGCTCTAGCGGCTAAACTATGCGTCCTAGACCCCTATAACTTTGCATTTTTTAAAAGTGCGATAGAGTGCCTAAACTATATATATTTGGAAAGTGGGCGTTATTAGCTACCCATTAATGTATAAATCTTTGAAATCGGATGAAAATTGTGGACGTAGTGGCCATTTCAAACATAAAAATCTTTGAAAGGCTCTACCGGCTAAACTATGCGTCCTAGACCCCTATAACTTTGCATTTTTTAAAAGTGCGATAGAGTGCCTAAACTATATATACTTGGAAAGTGGGCGTTATTAGCTATCCATTAATGTACATATAAATCTTTGAAATCGGATGAAAATTGTGGACGTAGTGGCCATTTCAAACATAAAAATCTTTGAAAGGCTCTAGCGGCTAAACTATGCATCCTAGACCCCTATAACTTTGCATTTTTTAAAAGTGCGATAGAGTGCCTAAACTATATATATTTGGAAAGTGGGCGTTATTAGTTATCCATTAATGTATAAATCTTTGAAATCGGATGAGAATTGTGGACGTAGTGGCCATTTCAAACATAAAAATCTTTGAAAGGCTCTAGCGGCTAAACTATGCGTCCTAGATCCCTATAACTTTGCATTTTTTAAAAGTGCGATAGAGTGCCTAAACTATATATATTTGGAAAGTGGGCGTTATTAGCTATCCATTAATGTATAAATCTTTGAAATCGGATGAAAATTGTGGACGTAGTGGCCATTTCAAACATAAAAATCTTTGAAAGGCTCTACCGGCTAAACTATGCGTCCTAGACCCCTATAACTTTGCATTTTTTAAAAGTGCGATAGAGTGCCTAAACTATATACATATATTTGGAAAGTGGGCGTTATTAGCTATCCATTAATGTATAAATCTTTGAAATCGGATGAAAATTGTGGACGTAGTGGCCATTTCAAACATAAAAATCTTTGAAAGGCTCTAGCGGCTAAACTATACGTCCTAGACCCCTATAACTTTGCATTTTTTAAAAGTGCGATAGAGTGCCTAAACTATATATATTTGGAAAGTGGGCGTTATTAGCTATCCATTAATGTAAAAATCTTTGAGATCGGATGAAAATTGTGGACGTAGTGGCCATTTCAAACATAAAAATCTTTGAAAGGCTCTAGCGGCTAAACTATGCGTCCTAGACCCCTATAACTTTGCATTTTTTAAAAGTGCGATAGAGTGCCTAAACTATATATATTTGGAAAGTGGGCGTTATTAGCTATCCATTAATGTATAAATCTTTGAAATCGGATGAAAATTGTGGACGTAGTGGCCATTTCAAACATAAAAATCTTTGAAAGGCTCTACCGGCTAAACTATGCGTCCTAGACCCCTATAACTTTGCATTTTTTAAAAGTGCGATAGAGTGCCTAAACTATATATATTTGGAAAGTGGGCGTTATTAGCTATCCATTAATGTATAAATCTTTGAAATCGGATGAAAATTGTGGACGTAGTGGCCATTTCAAACATAAAAATCTTTGAAAGGCTCTAGCGGCTAAACTATGCGTCCTAGACCCCTATAACTTTGCATTTTTTAAAAGTGTGATAGAGTGCCTAAACTATATATATTTGGAAAGTGGGCGTTATTAGCTATCCATTAATGTATAAATCTTTGAAATCGGATGAAAATTGTGGACGTAGTGGCCATTTCAAACATGAAAATCTTTGAAAGGCTCTAGCGGCTAAACTATGCGTCCTAGACCCCTATAACTTTGCATTTTTTAAAAGTGCGATAGAGTGCCTAAACTATATATATTTGGAAAGTGGGCGTTATTAGCTATCCATTAATGTATAAATCTTTGAAATCGGATGAAAATTGTGGACGTAGTGGCCATTTCAAACATAAAAATCTTTGAAAGGCTCTAGCGGCTAAACTATGCGTCCTAGACCCCTATAACTTTGCATTTTTTAAAAGTGCGATAGAGTGCCTAAACTATATATATTTGGAAAGTGGGCGTTATTAGCTATCCATTAATGTATAAATCTTTGAAATCGGATGAAAATTGTGGACGTAGTGGCCATTTCAAACATAAAAATCTTTGAAAGGCTCTAGCGGCTAAACTATGCGTCCTAGACCCCTATAACTTTGCATTTTTTAAAAGTGCGATAGAGTGCCTAAACTATATATATTTGGAAAGTGGGCGTTATTAGCTATCCATTAATGTATAAATCTTTGAAATCGGATGAAAATTGTGGACGTAGTGGCCATTTCAAACATGAAAATCTTTGAAAGGCTCTAGCGGCTAAACTATACGTCCTAGACCCCTATAACTTTGCATTTTTTAAAAGTGCGATAGAGTGCCTAAACTATATATATTTGGAAAGTGGGCGTTATTAGCTATCCATTAATGTATAAATCTTTGAAATCGGATGAAAATTGTGGACGTAGTGGCCATTTCAAACATAAAAATCTTTGAAAGGCTCTAGCGGCTAAACTATGCGTCCTAGACCCCTATAACTTTGCATTTTTTAAAAGTGCGATAGAGTGCCTAAACTATATATATTTGGAAAGTGGGCGTTATTAGCTATCCATTAATGTATAAATCTTTGAAATCGGATGAAAATTGTGGACGTAGTGGCCATTTCAAACATAAAAATCTTTGAAAGGCTCTAGCGGCTAAACTATGCGTCCTAGACCCCTATAACTTTGCATTTTTTAAAAGTGCGATAGAGTGCCTAAACTATATATATTTGGAAAGTGGGCGTTATTAGCTACCCATTAATGTATAAATCTTTGAAATCGGATGAAAATTGTGGACGTAGTGGCCATTTCAAACATAAAAGGCTCTAGCGGCTAAACTATACGTCCTAGACCCCTATAACTTTGCATTTTTTAAAAGTGCGATAGAGTGCCTAAACTATATATATTTGGAAAGTGGGCGTTATTAGATATCCATTAATGTATAAATCTTTGAAATCGGATGAAAATTGTGGACGTAGTGGCCATTTCAAACATGAAAATCTTTGAAAGGCTCTAGCGGCTAAACTATACGTCCTAGACCCCTATAACTTTGCATTTTTTAAAAGTGCGATAGAGTGCCTAAACTATATATATTTGGAAAGTGGGCGTTATTAGCTATCCATTAATGTATAAATCTTTGAAATCGGATGAAAATTGTGGACGTAGTGGCCATTTCAAACATAAAAATCTTTGAAAGGCTCTAGCGGCTAAACTATGCGTCCTAGACCCCTATAACTTTGCATTTTTTAAAAGTGCGATAGAGTGCCTAAACTATATATATTTGGAAAGTGGGCGTTATTAGCTATCCATTAATGTAAAAATCTTTGAGATCGGATGAAAATTGTGGACGTAGTGGCCATTTCAAACATAAAAATCTTTGAAAGGCTCTAGCGGCTAAACTATGCGTCCTAGACCCCTATAACTTTGCATTTTTTAAAAGTGCGATAGAGTGCCTAAACTATATATATTTGGAAAGTGGGCGTTATTAGCTACCCATTAATGTATAAATCTTTGAAATCGGATGAAAATTGTGGACGTAGTGGCCATTTCAAACATAAAAGGCTCTAGCGGCTAAACTATACGTCCTAGACCCCTATAACTTTGCATTTTTTAAAAGTGCGATAGAGTGCCTAAACTATATATATTTGGAAAGTGGGCGTTATTAGATATCCATTAATGTATAAATCTTTGAAATCGGATGAAAATTGTGGACGTAGTGGCCATTTCAAACATAAAAATCTTTGAAAGGCTCTAGCGGCTAAACTATGCGTCCTAGACCCCTATAACTTTGCATTTTTTAAAAGTGCGATAGAGTGCCTAAACTATATATATTTGGAAAGTGGGCGTTATTAGCTACCCATTAATGTATAAATCTTTGAAATCGGATGAAAATTGTGGACGTAGTGGCCATTTCAAACATAAAAATCTTTGAAAGGCTCTAGCGGCTAAACTATGCGTCCTAGACCCCTATAACTTTGCATTTTTTAAAAGTGCGATAGAGTGCCTAAACTATATATATTTGGAAAGTGGGCGTTATTAGCTACCCATTAATGTATAAATCTTTGAAATCGGATGAAAATTGTGGACGTAGTGGCCATTTCAAACATAAAAGGCTCTAGCGGCTAAACTATACGTCCTAGACCCCTATAACTTTGCATTTTTTAAAAGTGCGATAGAGTGCCTAAACTATATATATTTGGAAAGTGGGCGTTATTAGATATCCATTAATGTATAAATCTTTGAAATCGGATGAAAATTGTGGACGTAGTGGCCATTTCAAACATAAAAATCTTTGAAAGGCTCTAGCGGCTAAACTATGCGTCCTAGACCCCTATAACTTTGCATTTTTTAAAAGTGCGATAGAGTGCCTAAACTATATATATTTGGAAAGTGGGCGTTATTAGCTACCCATTAATGTATAAATCTTTGAAATCGGATGAAAATTGTGGACGTAGTGGCCATTTCAAACATAAAAGGCTCTAGCGGCTAAACTATACGTCCTAGACCCCTATAACTTTGCATTTTTTAAAAGTGCGATAGAGTGCCTAAACTATATATATTTGGAAAGTGGGCGTTATTAGCTATCCATTAATGTAAAAATCTTTGAGATCGGATGAAAATTGTGGACGTAGTGGCCATTTCAAACATAAAAATCTTTGAAAGGCTCTAGCGGCTAAACTATGCGTCCTAGACCCCTATAACTTTGCATTTTTTAAAAGTGCGATAGAGTGCCTAAACTATATATATTTGGAAAGTGGGCGTTATTAGCTACCCATTAATGTATAAATCTTTGAAATCGGATGAAAATTGTGGACGTAGTGGCCATTTCAAACATAAAAGGCTCTAGCGGCTAAACTATACGTCCTAGACCCCTATAACTTTGCATTTTTTAAAAGTGCGATAGAGTGCCTAAACTATATATATTTGGAAAGTGGGCGTTATTAGATATCCATTAATGTATAAATCTTTGAAATCGGATGAAAATTGTGGACGTAGTGGCCATTTCAAACATAAAAATCTTTGAAAGGCTCTAGCGGCTAAACTATGCGTCCTAGACCCCTATAACTTTGCATTTTTTAAAAGTGCGATAGAGTGCCTAAACTATATATATTTGGAAAGTGGGCGTTATTAGCTATCCATTAATGTATAAATCTTTGAAATCGGATGAAAATTGTGGACGTAGTGGCCATTTCAAACATAAAAATCTTTGAAAGGCTCTACCGGCTAAACTATGCGTCCTAGACCCCTATAACTTTGCATTTTTTAAAAGTGCGATAGAGTGCCTAAACTATATATATTTGGAAAGTGGGCGTTATTAGCTACCCATTAATGTATAAATCTTTGAAATCGGATGAAAATTGTGGACGTAGTGGCCATTTCAAACATAAAAATCTTTGAAAGGCTCTAGCGGCTAAACTATGCGTCCTAGACCCCTATAACTTTGCATTTTTTAAAAGTGCGATAGAGTGCCTAAACTATATATATTTGGAAAGTGGGCGTTATTAGCTATCCATTAATGTAAAAATCTTTGAGATCGGATGAAAATTGTGGACGTAGTGGCCATTTCAAACATAAAAATCTTTGAAAGGCTCTAGCGGCTAAACTATGCGTCCTAGACCCCTATAACTTTGCATTTTTTAAAAGTGCGATAGAGTGCCTAAACTATATATATTTGGAAAGTGGGCGTTATTAGCTATCCATTAATGTATAAATCTTTGAAATCGGATGAAAATTGTGGACGTAGTGGCCATTTCAAACATAAAAATCTTTGAAAGGCTCTAGCGGCTAAACTATGCGTCCTAGACCCCTATACCTTTGCATTTTTTAAAAGTGCGATAGAGTGCCTAAACTATATATATTTGGAAAGTGGGCGTTATTAGCTATCCATTAATGTATAAATCTTTGAAATCGGATGAAAATTGTGGACGTAGTGGCCATTTCAAACATAAAAATCTTTGAAAGGCTCTACCGGCTAAACTATGCGTCCTAGACCCCTATAACTTTGCATTTTTTAAAAGTGCGATAGAGTGCCTAAACTATATATATTTGGAAAGTGGGCGTTATTAGCTACCCATTAATGTATAAATCTTTGAAATCGGATGAAAATTGTGGACGTAGTGGCCATTTCAAACATAAAAGGCTCTAGCGGCTAAACTATACGTCCTAGACCCCTATAACTTTGCATTTTTTAAAAGTGCGATAGAGTGCCTAAACTATATATATTTGGAAAGTGGGCGTTATTAGCTATCCATTAATGTATAAATCTTTGAAATCGGATGAAAATTGTGGACGTAGTGGCCATTTCAAACATAAAAATCTTTGAAAGGCTCTAGCGGCTAAACTATGCGTCCTAGACCCCTATAACTTTGCATTTTTTAAAAGTGCGATAGAGTGCCTAAACTATATATATTTGGAAAGTGGGCGTTATTAGCTATCCATTAATGTATAAATCTTTGAAATCGGATGAAAATTGTGGACGTAGTGGCCATTTCAAACATGAAAATCTTTGAAAGGCTCTAGCGGCTAAACTATACGTCCTAGACCCCTATAACTTTGCATTTTTTAAAAGTGCGATAGAGTGCCTAAACTATATATATTTGGAAAGTGGGCGTTATTAGCTATCCATTAATGTATAAATCTTTGAAATCGGATGAAAATTGTGGACGTAGTGGCCATTTCAAACATAAAAATCTTTGAAAGGCTCTAGCGGCTAAACTATGCGTCCTAGACCCCTATAACTTTGCATTTTTTAAAAGTGCGATAGAGTGCCTAAACTATATATATTTGGAAAGTGGGCGTTATTAGCTATCCATTAATGTATAAATCTTTGAAATCGGATGAAAATTGTGGACGTAGTGGCCATTTCAAACATAAAAATCTTTGAAAGGCTCTAGCGGCTAAACTATGCGTCCTAGACCCCTATAACTTTGCATTTTTTAAAAGTGCGATGAGTGCCTAAACTATATATATTTGGAAAGTGGGCGTTATTAGTTATCCATTAATGTATAAATCTTTGAAATCGGATGAAAATTGTGGACGTAGTGGCCATTTCAAACATAAAAATCTTTGAAAGGCTCTAGCGGCTAAACTATGCGTCCTAGACCCCTATAACTTTGCATTTTTTAAAAGTGCGATAGAGTGCCTAAACTATATATATTTGGAAAGTGGGCGTTATTAGCTATCCATTAATGTATAAATCTTTGAAATCGGATGAAAATTGTGGACGTAGTGGCCATTTCAAACATAAAAATCTTTGAAAGGCTCTAGCGGCTAAACTATGCGTCCAGACCCCTATAACTTTGCATTTTTTAAAAGTGCGATAGAGTGCCTAAACTATATATATTTGGAAAGTGGGCGTTATTAGTTATCCATTAATGTATAAATCTTTGAAATCGGATGAAAATTGTGGACGTAGTGGCCATTTCAAACATAAAAATCTTTGAAAGGCTCTAGCGGCTAAACTATGCGTCCTAGACCCCTATAACTTTGCATTTTTTAAAAGTGCGATAGAGTGCCTAAACTATATATATTTGGAAAGTGGGCGTTATTAGCTATCCATTAATGTATAAATCTTTGAAATCGGATGAAAATTGTGGACGTAGTGGCCATTTCAAACATAAAAATCTTTGAAAGGCTCTAGCGGCTAAACTATGCGTCCTAGACCCCTATAACTTTGCATTTTTTAAAAGTGCGATAGAGTGCCTAAACTATATATATTTGGAAAGTGGGCGTTATTAGCTATCCATTAATGTAAAAATCTTTGAGATCGGATGAAAATTGTGGACGTAGTGGCCATTTCAAACATAAAAATCTTTGAAAGGCTCTAGCGGCTAAACTATGCGTCCTATACCCCTATAACTTTGCATTTTTTAAAAGTGCGATAGAGTGCCTAAACTATATATATTTGGAAAGTGGGCGTTATTAGCTATCCATTAATGTATAAATCTTTGAAATCGGATGAAAATTGTGGACGTAGTGGCCATTTCAAACATAAAAATCTTTGAAAGGCTCTAGCGGCTAAACTATGCGTCCTAGACCCCTATAACTTTGCATTTTTTAAAAGTGCGATAGAGTGCCTAAACTATATATATTTGGAAAGTGGGCGTTATTAGCTATCCATTAATGTATAAATCTTTGAAATCGGATGAAAATTGTGGACGTAGTGGCCATTTCAAACATAAAAATCTTTGAAAGGCTCTACCGGCTAAACTATGCGTCCTAGACCCCTATAACTTTGCATTTTTTAAAAGTGCGATGAGTGCCTAAACTATATATATTTGGAAAGTGGGCGTTATTAGTTATCCATTAATGTATAAATCTTTGAAATCGGATGAAAATTGTGGACGTAGTGGCCATTTCAAACATAAAAATCTTTGAAAGGCTCTAGCGGCTAAACTATGCGTCCTATACCCCTATAACTTTGCATTTTTTAAAAGTGCGATAGAGTGCCTAAACTATATATATTTGGAAAGTGGGCGTTATTAGCTACCCATTAATGTATAAATCTTTGAAATCGGATGAAAATTGTGGACGTAGTGGCCATTTCAAACATAAAAGGCTCTAGCGGCTAAACTATACGTCCTAGACCCCTATAACTTTGCATTTTTTAAAAGTGCGATAGAGTGCCTAAACTATATATATTTGGAAAGTGGGCGTTATTAGCTATCCATTAATGTATAAATCTTTGAAATCGGATGAAAATTGTGGACGTAGTGGCCATTTCAAACATAAAAATCTTTGAAAGGCTCTAGCGGCTAAACTATGCGTCCTAGACCCCTATAACTTTGCATTTTTTAAAAGTGCGATAGAGTGCCTAAACTATATATATTTGGAAAGTGGGCGTTATTAGCTATCCATTAATGTAAAAATCTTTGAGATCGGATGAAAATTGTGGACGTAGTGGCCATTTCAAACATAAAAATCTTTGAAAGGCTCTAGCGGCTAAACTATGCGTACTATACCCCTATAACTTTGCATTTTTTAAAAGTGCGATAGAGTGCCTAAACTATATATATTTGGAAAGTGGGCGTTATTAGCTACCCATTAATGTATAAATCTTTGAAATCGGATGAAAATTGTGGACGTAGTGGCCATTTCAAACATAAAAGGCTCTAGCGGCTAAACTATACGTCCTAGACCCCTATAACTTTGCATTTTTTAAAAGTGCGATAGAGTGCCTAAACTATATATATTTGGAAAGTGGGCGTTATTAGCTATCCATTAATGTATAAATCTTTGAAATCGGATGAAAATTGTGGACGTAGTGGCCATTTCAAACATAAAAATCTTTGAAAGGCTCTAGCGGCTAAACTATGCGTCCTAGACCCCTATAACTTTGCATTTTTTAAAAGTGCGATAGAGTGCCTAAACTATACATATATATTTGGAAAGTGGGCGTTATTAGCTACCCATTAATGTAAAAATCTTTGAAATCGGATGAAAATTGTGGACGTAGTGGCCATTTCAAACATAAAAATCTTTGAAAAGCTCTAGCGGCTAAACTATGCGTCCTAGACCCCTATAACTTTGCATTTTTTAAAAGTGCGATAGAGTGCCTAAACTATATATATTTGGAAAGTGGGCGTTATTAGCTACCCATTAATGTATAAATCTTTGAAATCGGATGAAAATTGTGGACGTAGTGGCCATTTCAAACATAAAAATCTTTGAAAGGCTCTAGCGGCTAAACTATGCGTCCTAGACCCCTATAACTTTGCATTTTTTAAAAGTGCGATAGAGTGCCTAAACTATATATATTTGGAAAGTGGGCGTTATTAGCTATCCATTAATGTATAAATCTTTGAAATCGGATGAAAATTGTGGACGTAGTGGCTATTTCAAACATAAAAATCTTTGAAAGGCTCTAGCGGCTAAACTATGCGTCCTAGACCCCTATAACTTTGCATTTTTTAAAAGTGCGATAGAGTGCCTAAACTATATATATTTGGAAAGTGGGCGTTATTAGCTACCCATTAATGTATAAATCTTTGAAATCGGATGAAAATTGTGGACGTAGTGGCCATTTCAAACATAAAAATCTTTGAAAGGCTCTAGCGGCTAAACTATGCGTCCTAGACCCCTATAACTTTGCATTTTTTAAAAGTGCGATAGAGTGCCTAAACTATACATATATATTTGGAAAGTGGGCGTTATTAGCTACCCATTAATGTTAAAATCTTTGAAATCGGATGAAAATTGTGGACGTAGTGGCCATTTCAAACATAAAAATCTTTGAAAAGCTCTAGCGGCTAAACTATGCGTCCTAGACCCCTATAACTTTGCATTTTTTAAAAGTGCGATAGAGTGCCTAAACTATATATATTTAGAAAGTGGGCGTTATTAGCTACCCATTAATGTATAAATCTTTGAAATCGGATGAAAATTGTGGACGTAGTGGCCATTTCAAACATAAAAATCTTTGAAAGGCTCTAGCGGCTAAACTATGCGTCCTAGACCCCTATAACTTTGCATTTTTTAAAAGTGCGATAGAGTGCCTAAACTATACATATATATTTGGAAAGTGGGCGTTATTAGCTACCCATTAATGTATAAATCTTTGAAATCGGATGAAAATTGTGGACGTAGTGGCCATTTCAAACATAAAAATCTTTGAAAGGCTCTAGCGGCTAAACTATGCGTCCTAGACCCTATAACTTTGCATTTTTTAAAACTTCGATAGAGTGCCTAAACTATACATATATATTTGGAAAGTGGGCGTTATTAGCTACCCATTAATGTATAAATCTTTGAAATCGGATGAAAATTGTGGACGTAGTGGCCATTTCAAACATAAAAATCTTTGAAAGGCTCTAGCGGCTAAACTATGCGTCCTAGACCCCTATAACTTTGCATTTTTTAAAAGTGCGATAGAGTGCCTAAACTATACATATATATTTGGAAAGTGGGCGTTATTAGCTACCCATTAATGTATAAATCTTTGAAATCGGATGAAAATTGTGGACGTAGTGGCCATTTCAAACATAAAAATCTTTGAAAGGCTCTAGCGGCTAAACTATGCGTCCTAGACCCTATAACTTCGCATTTTTTAAAAGTGCGATCGAGTGCCTAAACTATATATATTTGGAAAGTGGGCGTTATTAGCTACCCATTAATGTATAAATCTTTGAAATCGGATGAAAATTGTGGACGTAGTGGCCATTTCAAACATAAAAATCTTTGAAAGGCTCTAGCGGCTAAACTATACGTCCTAGACCCCTATAACTTTGCATTTTTTAAAAGTGCGATAGAGTGCCTAAACTATATATATTTGGAAAGTGGGCGTTATTAGCTACCCATTAATGTATAAATCTTTGAAATCGGATGAAAATTGTGGACGTAGTGGCCATTTCAAACATAAAAATCTTTGAAAGGCTCTAGCGGCTAAACTATGCGTCCTAGACCCCTATAACTTTGCATTTTTTAAAAGTGCGATAGAGTGCCTAAACTATACATATATATTTGGAAAGTGGGCGTTATTAGCTACCCATTAATGTATAAATCTTTGAAATCGGATGAAAATTGTGGACGTAGTGGCCATTTCAAACATAAAAATCTTTGAAAGGCTCTAGCGGCTAAACTATGCGTCCTAGACCCCTATAACTTTGCATTTTTTAAAACTTCGATAGAGTGCCTAAACTATACATATATATTTGGAAAGTGGGCGTTATTAGCTACCCATTAATGTATAAATCTTTGAAATCGGATGAAAATTGTGGACGTAGTGGCCATTTCAAACATAAAAATCTTTGAAAGGCTCTAGCGGCTAAACTATGCGTCCTAGACCCCTATAACTTTGCATTTTTTAAAAGTGCGATAGAGTGCCTAAACTATACATATATATTTGGAAAGTGGGCGTTATTAGCTACCCATTAATGTATAAATCTTTGAAATCGGATGAAAATTGTGGACGTAGTGGCCATTTCAAACATAAAAATCTTTGAAAGGCTCTAGCGGCTAAACTATGCGTCCTAGACCCTATAACTTCGCATTTTTTAAAAGTGCGATCGAGTGCCTAAACTATATATATTTGGAAAGTGCGCGTTATTAGCTACCCATTAATGTATAAATCTTTGAAATCGGATGAAAATTGTGGACGTAGTGGCCATTTCAAACATAAAAATCTTTGAAAGGCTCTAGCGGCTAAACTATACGTCCTAGACCCCTATAACTTTGCATTTTTTAAAAGTGCGATAGAGTGCCAAAACTATATATATTTGGAAAGTGGGCGTTATTAGCTACCCATTAATGTATAAATCTTTGAAATCGGATGAAAATTGTGGACGTAGTGGCCATTTCAAACATAAAAATCTTTGAAAGGCTCTAGCGGCTAAACTATACGTCCTAGACCCCTATAACTTTGCATTTTTTAAAAGTGCGATTGAGTGCCTAAACTATATATATTTGGAAAGTGGGCGTTATTAGCTATCCATTAATGTATAAATCTTTGAAATCGGATGAAAATTGTGGACGTAGTGGCCATTTCAAACATAAAAATCTTTGAAAGGCTCTAGCGGCTAAACTATGCGTCCTAGACCCCTATAACTTTGCATTTTTTAAAAGTGCGATAGAGTGCCTAAACTATATATATTTGGAAAGTGGGCGTTATTAGCTATCCATTAATGTATAAATCTTTGAAATCGGATGAAAATTGTGGACGTAGTGGCCATTTCAAACATAAAAATCTTTGAAAGGCTCTAGCGGCTAAACTATGCGTCCTAGACCCCTATAACTTTGCATTTTTTAAAAGTGCGATAGAGTGCCTAAACTATATATATTTGGAAAGTTGGCGTTATTAGCTATCCATTAATGTATAAATCTTTGAAATCGGATGAAAATTGTGGACGTAGTGGCCATTTCAAACATAAAAATCTTTGAAAGGCTCTAGCGGCTAAACTATGCGTCCTAGACCCCTATAACTTTGCATTTTTTAAAAGTGCGATAGAGTGCCTAAACTATATATATTTGGAAAGTGGGCGTTATTAGCTACCCATTAATGTATAAATCTTTGAAATCGGATGAAAATTGTGGACGTAGTGGCCATTTCAAACATAAAAATCTTTGAAAGGCTCTAGCGGCTAAACTATACGTCCTAGACCCCTATAACTTTGCATTTTTTAAAAGTGCGATAGAGTGCCTAAACTGTATATATTTGGAAAGTGGGCGTTATTAGCTATCCATTAATGTATAAATCTTTGAAATCGGATGAAAATTGTGGACGTAGTGGCCATTTCAAACATAAAAGTCTTTGAAAGGCTCTAGCGGCTAAACTATACGTCCTAGACCCCTATAACTTTGCATTTTTTAAAAGTGCGATAGAGTGCCTAAACTATATATTTGGAAAGTGGGCGTTATTAGCTATCCATTAATGTATAAATCTTTGAAATCGGATGAAAATTGTGGACGCAGTGGCCATTTCAAATATGAAAATCTTTGAAAGGCTCTGGCGGCTAAACTATGCGGCTAAACTATGCGTCCATTATAAATACTTAATGTGAACTTAAACCTGTAATAACTTTTGTTGTTGTTGCTTCCTCTACTATATCTACGATTTCTTTACTTTCTTTTTAATTCAGAGCTTGTGGTATTCTGCATTTATGCCAGCACTTTGACATGAAATGATTTATGAGGATTTGAGTAAAGGCACATTAGTCTAGAAATAAATACAAATTCGGGGACATCACATTAGATAGGATCGTTTTAAAAGCCTATTCAAACAATTTCTCCATTGCATGCTTTTTCTCGGCAGGGGAAAAAATTATTCTTGTTTTAAATTCTCTCTTAAATGTAAGTCGTACAAACATTGGAAACGGACAGTGTACTAAACGGTCCGAATCCTTTTGACATAATTATGCACATATGTACATATATGTAATATTTAGTTCTTTTTTATATTTGTTTATATGAACTTGCCTATTTTTATAAAATCAGCTAAGGTTTTTTCTCGTCTAAGGGATGAATTGCAGCATTCATCATAAAGTACCAGGAGAGCGTCCAGTAATGTCTCAATCGAAACAACTTTACCGTCAAGATTCGATAGAATGTCTGTTTTTTCTAGCAAGTAACTTTTTACTGTTAGCATTCCATTTGTTATTCCTTTTTGATATATCAATGACTCCAATAATTTCAATCGCTTGGTAAATGTATTGTCGATGTACTCTTGAAAACAATAAAGAAACAACAAATATTAGCAATTAACATTTTGTAATACATATGCAATGAATGAAAGTTAACAGTGGAAGCTTAAATTCATATATTTTTAAATGTGCCTTGCTTTGGGATTTCACCTATAGATGGAAGGTTATGAGTCTGCATGGGGTCGTTTGGATAAAAAAAATATCTTTAGTTTTCGTACAAAGTTAGCATGTAATTGCAAATGTGTATGCAAACTCGAGTCTATGATCTAACTTCAGACACTTGAATTTATGCATGGCTCTGTAAATATTAAGGGTTTGTAAACATATAGGCACAAAGGTATAGTGCGGAAAAATAAAACCCTACTTAACTATTTATGTACATGTAAAGAAACTTATTTGTATAGATTTAAGGCAAAATTAATATTTGAAAACTTAGTTTGAGTTACAAAAACTGCATTTCTCAAAATTGATGCAACAGACAGACAGACAAGTATAATTATTAATGTGATAAATAGGAATATTGCCACTATTTGAGGAGCAAGAAGCAGAGCGAACGAAAAAACTCCCTATCTAGTCCAGTAACTAATGCACTAATATATTATTTCATAATATTTACCGACTGTTTCGGAGTTATCTGTTTTGCCACTCATTTTCCTGATAATTAATATTTTCTGATTTATTTTCGAGCTATCATTTTTCGTACAAGCATAATACACTCAGCCACGGTTCACCAATAAATTGACTTCACAAATCACAACAATGTTCAGTGTGGTAAATTAATGAAATTACGCACTCAATGCAATCTCTGTGTAATGGAACATATCTATAATCACAGAGATGCCACATTGAGCAAGATCGCTCATAAAAAATGGATGGGTACGGAAAGAACATAAAACAGTAAGAAGCTCCAACAGCGAATGTGAGTGGACGTCAAATCGATGGTAGGTAATTCACCACTGTACCTGCAAGTAAAATGCTTGAGCTTACCGTGATTAATTTAAAGATTTACGCAAAAAATTATAGTAGGAGTTGCAAAAACGTGTAATTGGAAATATTTAAAAAAAAAAAAGTGCAAGTAGCCTTAAAACTTGCCATTTAAACGCCAATTTTCCCAGTGTGAAACCCGCGAGTTGATGGTTTAGTGTTTCCCACTATACAGTCGCACCCCTACCGGACATTTGGTGTATTATGTTCGATCAGTGACAAATCAGCTGATACTCAGGGCTTAGGGATCCATGGTATTTATGTGCAGAACACCTTTTCGCATTGGCTGTCTTCGGCCGCGCTTCAAAAAAACCCTGCGCTATGCCATGCCAACTCCGGGTGGTTGCCTGAACCGTGGCAACGTGCCACGGTAGGCACACTTTTTTAGCTCAGGCTAATGTGCTATTACCACAACCACATGAAAATGGCTACTTGCAGGCAAGAAGGTGCCGTATACAATTCATGTTCCGTGTAATTTTGGCGACCTTGGTCGTCTTCAGGTTGTCGACAGAACATGTCTAGTGTTACATGGTATTCTTAAAAACCGGCACTCTATCACCATGAAGTACAAATATAAGTGTGTATGCGCCCGCATGGCGGTTGTTAACAAAAATTAATTTATTTTGATACCTACTTTAAGTAATAACAGGTTAAATAAATAAATTTTATTTGCTACTTTTTATAATAAGCTACATATATTCACAGTTTCGGTGATGTAACAGCTACTGACCCAGTAGGTAAGGCTGTTCCCGACTCAGGTTCTACGTGTTGTTTGCTTTCGTCCGGCATTACTCTATCCACTACGTGCTTATGTATAAGTCCATCTGCTCCCAAATAACATACAGAAAATCCATCATACCACGATTCCTGGTCTTCGAACATTTCTTTAATAGCCCAAAGCTTGTATTTCCAAAATGAAAACATAACTTTAAGTCCAGATATGCCTCTCACCCTCCAACGAATTCTTACAGTAAAATCTTCAGTGTGCTTAGTGATTTTGAGCACCTCAAACTTAACGTAAGCGTACTTCAAATGTCCAACCGTGCGGAGAAGGGCAATTTGCTTCACATAGTGATATAATCCGATTGTCTGTTTTCCAGTAATATTATTTTCAAATACCAAATCAGGACTATAGATTGAATAGTCAAGTGGCTCAACGAATAATTTTGGAAGTGTTTCTTGAAGAACCCTAAAGGCTCTGTCAAGACCTTCCATTTTAGGCTGACTGGCGTTATTGGAACTCGATATATTTTCTTTACGAAGCAGGTATGCATGCTGAGGACCGAGTTTCAAATAATGTTTACTTAATTGATTATTTCTATGGCTAGTATTCGAAGTATTTTTGTTCAGTTTGATATCCCAAAAGTTATTTCGGGAATCATTCAATGTATATACCAATCTTATATCACGCAAAACGCTGAATCTCTTTATAGAACCAGAGGAGACGTGGGACACAATTGCCAAAGCCATTTAAAATTGAGAGCGCTCTAGTGCTCTAGACGTCGGCTTTTACAAATGCAACTAAAGCTGAAACGAAAACGACATATATTTATAACATATATGTAACTGATGAGCCAAGAGTTGATAAATAATTCTTACCTTTATTGATTTTTATTTAGGTTGAATCGGCAATCCAAATACAATTTTTTTTTCTGCATATTACCAGAGACTACTGCAGTATATGATTGGTAAAACTTATAGGAACGAGTATAGATCGAAGAATAGTACAGGCTGATTCGAAAGAGTTACTTTGTTTTTCTTATAAATTCCCACGACTATCGGCCTGCGTTGCCGTTTTGATGCAATTGTGTTATTTTTAATACATCTTTTTGTAAAATTAAAGGTTTTGGCCCAATGCACGCTTGCTTTCCACGCTTTGTTTACCTTGCTTCTTTTTGAACTTCTCCTATAGGTACTAACATCGACTTTCACGTGAAACAGCTGTCGAAATCCATACAAAGTTTCTTGTCGTGATGTAGCCGTGAAATTTCGCTTGCATTTCACGGCAAAGTAGTACTCAGTTCAAGGCGTGTAAATGTAGCGCAACATGACCTTAGCAACATTTTTTGACGACTTTTTAAATTGACAATGTCATTTAAAATTGAGGGGAAAGTGACATTTCTTGAAATTTCTATGAGCAACATTTCACGGCAACATTGCTGGCGGAATTTCACGGCTGTGAACTTAGTACTTGGCTTAATGTCTGATAAGGAAAGCTCAACCACGGAATTTTCGAATAATCAAAAGATTTGGGAAGATTTTATCCTCACTCTGTAGCTCTATTCGAAAGGCTGTTCTACTCGAAAGCGAAAATCGATTCTAAAACACATCGGCACTCGGTAGTTCGTTAGAATTCACTTTAGAAAATATTCGATAAGGGTGAGCAACACTGTTTCACAAATGTCAAACTCAAGAAAAATACGAAAAGAAAACAAAAGCAAAACAAACCAAATTGAAAACATTGCGATTTAAGAAGTTTTAATTTTACAAAATAAAAGGAAATTAGAATATATGTGAAATGTATTTGGTAGCGCTATGGTTGCGCGTTATTAGGGATAATTCCAATATACTCAATATCAATGACAAATGGTAAATATATTGATTAATTTGTAGACCGACTATGCCTAATTTATTTCGAATTATTCCTTTACAGCTTTGTACAAAACTTTAGGTTGAATAAGGACGCATTTCAGTATGTACTAAATGCAATTATCCCCGAGCTAAGTATTCCTCAAAAATCAATAGCGATTCCCCCAGTTATTAAGCTCGCCGCTTAAATTATTAATACTGCACCATAATCTCAAACTGTTGAGGTTTCGTATTTGGTTGCTTAAATCTTTCTGCCCTGTAAACGATTTTTTGATGAGAAAAAGAGAAATATTCGATTTTATTCATAGGAAGTTACATTTTTGTTGATTTTCGTTTGCTAAATTATTGTAGAATAGAATTTTCTAACATTCGACTACTTTGACATTTGTTTTCGAGACAGAGAGTGCCAAATTTTCTACAAACGAAAGGGGAAAAATCAAATCCGAAGGGAACAAAATGGAACTCGAACAACGAATGTATTCTAATCGAAAATTCTTTACAGAGTACGAATCGCTCGAAAACGAACGAAATTTCTTTAGAATAGAACTACAGAGTAAGGACCCAGGCTTTAGAGAGTTTGCAGAGTTGTGGGATGCATTCTCAAAAAACCACATAAACAACACCAATAGAGCTGCTGGCTATGAAAAACTTTGTTTTATAATGAAAAAATAATAATTTCATCCAGACAAATCATTCCAGCGAAATATGTTGTTAATATGGATCGCGATCCAAATATCGTGATCCGTCTTAGACATGTAATGTCTGCCTAAGAGTTCTGTAAGCAATTGCTTGGTGGTTCTGCTTTTTAACAGCAGCTAAGCTCGCGACTATCGAGTCTTTCCTTTACTTGCTTCCTGTTGAATAAAGACAAAATCTGGAGCTATGGTGCGTAAAATTGAATATTTTTGTTGGTACAGGCTCGTAAAATTGTAAGAAGTATTTTACTTGGTTTACATTTAGTAAGCTCAAAAATGTTTTTAAAAATACCCTGATATTTCGATATCTGGACGAATTTCTTAATGTAATTACCGAAAACTTGCAATTGCATCGAGCTATACTATATTTTTATTTTTGATAATTGATTAAGCCTTTCCATAGACAAAGAAACGTCGTAACGGAGGTCGCTGTAAGCATAACCGCGGTCATGTAAAACCTGTAAGATGCACCAATTGCGCTCGCTGTGTCCCAAAAGATAAGGCTATTAAAAAGTTTGTAATACGCAACATTGTAGAAGCAGCAGCAGTAAGGGATATATCGGAAGCCTCTATTTGGGAATGTAAGTTTTATCATTGGTGTAGATGAATTTTTCTTAAAAATATTTTTCTTTTAGCATATATGCTGCCGAAATTGTATGCAAAGCTACACTATTGTGTCTCATGTGCTATTCATTCGAAAGTGGTCCGGAACCGTTCTAAGGAGGCCCGTCGTATCCGTACGCCACCTGTACGAACCTTTCCCAAGGATATGGCTCGTAACCAACCAAGAAAGTAAACGAAATAAATGTTCTTGAAAATAAATGAATTTCTTTGAATGTTTATGTATGAGCAATGGATGTAGGGTTGTGGCTATTTCTACGGGAATGTACAAATGAGTAAAAAACCAATTCTGAAGGGTTTCATACTTTTTAATGCTACCGGTATTTATTTCCTTTGGCACTCAACTTCTAATAAATTAGCTGAAAATATAGGGGTATCAAAAGACGCTTTGACCTCGGTATCAATTCTGCGAACTCGAAATTTCATTATTTTGTTTTTGTAAAGAGATATTTGCACTTAAAGTTATGATGCGTTTTTTATAAACGCAAGATCTACGTTGTTGTTGTTTTAGCAACAAAACCACTCCCCGAAGGTTTTGGGGAGTATTGTCCAAATTACAGTCCTTGCCCGGATATGAATCCGGTAGTCCCTTGCGGTACTGCCCGACTGTCGTGGTAGCGATTTGGTATGATCAGTGCAACCTTCTAGGTCATGTCATCCCTCCTTCCAAAAGGAAAGAGAAGATGGGTAATGAGAGGTGGGAGGCATCATATCCGTAGATCAACCATCGAGTTGCACATCATTACCTATGTGCATATTGGTCACCTCTTACGACCGGTATGACTACTTAAACCCCAACCCGCAGGTGCAGCAAGATCTACATCAGGGGTGGTATATATAGTAGGAGTTAACAATGTTCTAGGCCAACTCTGAATTGTTACCTGTAAAGTTATGGGTTATTTGTGTTTAGAAACATTCTTCCGCATAGCTAACATATTTTGAAACCGGTGGCGTTAATGGGTACGATGATTTTAAAACTGTCGTAAAATGTTGACGGGTTGGCCCAAAGCGAAATTGGAATTGGGAGACTAGGCTCTGCTGAATAGTATTTTGGTGTGATGTTAAAAAAGGGATAGTGTTTGGCATTTTGATTGGTTTATTTGAACATTTTGTCAGGAATTATATACAGTGGTGGCCTTATAATTAGAAACGACTTTGCAACATATGATTTTTAGAATATATTTCGCAACATGAGAATTACTTATAAAGGTAATACCATTGATCCAACTTCAAATGCTAATACACCCCCTAAAATATCGAGAGACATTAAAAGACGCGTTTTGTCCTCGGTATTAACAATCCGAAGGGGGTGGGGAAATAAATATTTTGTTTCAGTGACAAGTGATTAGCGAAGTACCAAAAATTTACCTATGTCCCATCCCTAACAGGATACCAGATCCATGGTATTTATGTTCAGAACACCTTTCTGTGCAGGCGGCCTTCGGTCGAGCTTATAAAAAATAACCATCAGCCGGCCCAACACAGGCTAGTGTAGACTACTTTGTCAATGCGTTCCAAAAAAATGTCATATAGCGAAATGCGATTTGTATAGGAAAACGCGACGCATTTGGATTTTTTCGCCTTAAATGCCTCATTTGTTGCTGTAGTATAGTAACGTAAAAAATAATAAAAAATTGTATTCCTTTTTTAAATAAATTAAGGGACATTCCATTGTGACTCCTGGGACATTTGACTCCAGAGCTGAGTCAACTTTGCCTTGAAGAACTGACATCGGGACTTAAATTGATATGAAATATATACATATATCGACGTGGATAAATATCCAATAAAAATAATGCATTAATAGAATTACCCAAATAACAACAACTACATACCTTTGTAACTACTAAGAAACTGTGTGTGACTCCTGGGACACCGAAATATCACTTTGTTGTATCTTTGTGAGCACGAATACGAATTTTAGATCAACTATTCAAAAATCTAGCCAGGGCCTAGGTTAAGTATAGAATTTTCTTGGTTATTCCATTTGCTGGAATATAATCAGTAAAGGTCTACACCAAATTAAAAACAGGCTTTCCCATTTTGCAGCTTATCGAAGCGCGTCTTTCTTTCCTAAAAAATATTTTAAAGCGCCTTTCTTTCTTAAAAATTATTTTAATGCGCCTTTCTTTCTTAAAAGTTATTTTAATGCGCCTTTCTTTCTTAAAAATTATTTTAATGCGCCTTTCTTTCTTAAAAATTATTTTAATGCGCCTTTCTTTCTTAAAAGTTATTTTAATGCGCCTTTCTTTCTTAAAAATTATTTTAATGCGTCTTTCTTATTTAAAAATTATTTTAATGCGCCTTTCTTTCTTAAAAATTATTTTAATGCGCCTTTCTTACTTAAAAATTATTTTTAAGCGCCTTTCTTTCTTAAAAATTATTTTATTGCGTCTTTCTTTCTCAAAATATTTATAATGCGTCTTTCTTCAAACAAAAAAAAGTTTGCGCCTTCCTTCGTCGATAGGAACGGTTTTCATTGTGTATGGTACACAATGAACGTTTTCTTTAACATTTTCAATTTTAAAATACATATGTAAATATTTTAAAATAAATATTTCTTAATATTAAACATTAATATAAAATGGTGACCCCGACCTGATAAAGAATATAATAAAGCGATTCATTTAACGCGCATGTTACTCCTGTTGCAAGGTCAAAGCAACTTATGTATCTCGTGCGGCATATTAACAACAACATCAACAAGCGATAACAACAACAACAGTTTAGCGCCAGCAACAACATCAAACGTCCTAAAATATGCTGCAATAGTGCTTATGACAACAACAGTGTCATACAACAACAAGAGTTGGCAACAATAACAACTACAACTAACTAGTAACAACAACAAAAAGCACTAGTAACAACAAGCAACTGATAGCAACAGCCGTCACCAAACTTCCGAGTCACATAACAGCAACTCAAACTTCCGAGCAGCAACGCTAGCAACAACAACACCACGTCAACAATGACGCCAACGACAACATAAATACTATCTAGTGTGAGAGGATTATTTTGAATAATTATATGAAACAAAAAACGAGTACGATTCTGCAAACCAGACGTTCAATACGAACATTTTGATATAGGTTTGACCGTAATACGTGTTGTTTTTCCCTTTCAAAAAGGGATAACGTGATTTTCCTTACCGTATTTATATGAAGGGCTCAGAACCAAAAGGATCTAAGTGACTGCGAAAGTGATTTGAGATATTCAAGTTTAAAGTTTACTGCCTTCTATGTAAAATCTGGGTAGGGCGTTTATTGTATGGAAAAGTGATGTCACTACAATGTCCGAAATGATTAGGATCTCTTTGCCAACAAATAAACACCACATTTCACTATACAAATATGGGTATACTAACTCCATTTCAAAAAAAATGTCACTTAGATCCTTTTGGTTCTGAGCCCTTCATATATAGATTTACAAGTTTTGAACGATTAATAAGTAAAATTTTTTATTCTTTATTTGAAACTATTGGATATTTTAAATCAATCAAAAAACATGCCTCTAGAACAAAATCAGCAACCAGTTATACTTCACAACAAAATCAAACTTTAGAACAAAATCAAAATTTCTTTAATTAATCGGAATGAATGATGATGGAAATAAATATTTCTTAATATTGAACATTAATACCTCTCACCTCTCATTACCCATCACGTCTTTCCTTTCGGAAGGAGGGATGACATGACCTAGAAGGTTCCACTGGTTATACCAAATCGCTACCACGACAGTCGGCCAGTACCGCAAGGGAGTACCGGAGCGTACCTGATTCATATCCGGCCAAGGACTGTTATTTCTACAACACTCCCCAAAACCTTCGGGGAGTGATTTTGTTGCTAAAACAACAACAGCACCATAAACTGCATCCTCCCGACTTGCATTTCTCCAAAGTTATGGAAGGTTGCGAAAATAATACCTGTACGTAAGGAAAACAATGATTACAGACCGATAGCTATCCTGCCATTCCTGTCAAAATGAATATCTTTAATAATAAACAAACAAACAGGAGCCTGATGAAGATTTTCAAAGTGATCGTGTCCATTATGCAGCGCGAAGCACTGGTAACAACAACAAAATGACGCAAAACTCTTTCAAAACGCAAAAAGTTTCGAAAAACTCCATAAAAATACTGCAACTCAAAGTTAAGAGCTTTGTGGAAAATTCATGAAAATTCAAGAAAACTCTAAAAATTTTCCTCAAAATTTCTAAATTTTTACTAAGAATTTTTAGATTTTTTTCGAGTATGCAGTTTTGTAATCGTAATATTTTAAATATAAGAAAATGCACTTGGGCGGCTAGAAAAAAAATTGCCAAAAATCTGGTAATTCTTCTAGCGACTTAAGATTGGTATCTTTGTTGACTACAATTTAATGAGTTACAAAATTGCATACCCGAAAACAATTTACAAATTTTTACTAAAAAGTTGGAAATTTTGATACAAATTTTTCGAGTTTTCTTGAATTTTCATGAATTTTCCACAACGTTCCAAACTTTGACTTTGATTTCATTCAAAAATAATGAAATTAGTCTAAAGAAGTTAATTTTACTGGAAATTCCAAAAAACCATTTTAACGCAGACATACTGGTCTAGGTGTATGTATGTACATACGTAAAATGTATAAAACATTATAACATATGGAAACATAGTTTGCGGTCTTACGCCAACATAAACAAATACGGTAATATGCAGGCATATGCATTTTACAAATATGTATTTAGTTATCTAGTTACCATAGCGACTGATGTTTCGGCTGCATACATATGTTATATGATTTTACAGGGTGTATTTGTACTTTTTGGACAAGCTTTGAAATGAATTATCTTTGTTGTTTTAGCGCTGACGGAGCTTTGAGTAGTAGAACGTCAAAAGGTTATAAGCCACGTTGAAGGCAGGAGATAAATTTAAAATAAGAAATTTGTTAGCTCGGGATGAAAAAAATTCCAATTGTGGAATATCAAAACTACTCCGGAAACTTACTTAAAATTCAAACAATTATGTGAGCATTCCTTCTGTATTGTGAACGATAAAAAAAATAGGTAAATTATTTTTAAAAACTATGCAGAAACTTATTCAAAACTCGCATACAAAGTATGGTCGGACAAGCGCATGCCTCCAGAAAGAAATTGAAGTGTGCTCTGTCTAATCCACATTAAAGGCTTTCCCGAAAACCCTGCAACTATTGCGGAATAAGTCAGCAGGCAGAATGGACTTTCTGATCTTCGCAATACCAAAGTTCTAGAGAATACCAAAAATAAGAAATGAGCATTATTCCAGTCATATACTGTTAGCTGAACAGCAAAATTAATTGAATGGTTTTTCCATTCCTTTACTTCACACACCCTATATTTAGATACATAATTTTTCGGTATAAATATGGCTGCAGGATAAACATGGCTAGCAGTTAAGGTTGAATATTCTCTATAGTTGGAGCTTAACTTTATTACACCCAGCAGAAAATTTCGTTCAAAATGAACGTTACACTTTTACTATCATTGGCTGTTTGTGTCGGCGTTACAATGGCAATGCCATCAAAGGTAAATGACAAAGATATACAGGTTTTTATATATAATCATATTTAGGTATGCATACTTATGTGAGCGGAACCTTGCATTCGACGTTTATATTGGCGGTATTGCAAAAAACGTCTTTTTTATATTTACAGATAGCTAGGTCACAATGTTTGTAACAGATTCCTTAGAAAAGGCTTTTGAACATATAAACATACATATTTCTTTTAATGACAAGGGTATCTCTGATTTCGGTACTTAATTCGATAACACAGGGGTTCCTGGAAGTAATTTAGGGTAGGGAACCAACAAAAGCTATTGAATAGAAATTATTTCTTCAACATTGATGGACCAAATGTGTTTTGACTTAAAACATAGTCGAAGATAGGATTGAAGTCTGAATTTTGAGTACTGGTGGATATAGAAGTGTATATAAAGGGGGGAGGGACATATTTAAGAAAGAGAATGGCCCTAAAGGGAGAGCGAAATTGGAAATGAGGTGCTTCTGAGATTTGCAATGACGGACAGGATAAAGTTTTTCGAGTTTGCTTAACAGGCTAGTGCTCATTTTTGTCCCAGAACATATTGTGCCAGCTCAACTAATTTTCCATAGCAATGAGAAAATTTTAAGATCTACCAACAGCTGTGTAGTTCTTTAAAACAGATGCTACGTACAATTTGTTAAAAATATTTTTTTGTTAAGAGACAAAGTTCAACTTCAGCTCACATATGAAATATACATACTATTAAGAATAAAATTTACTATGTATATCAAATATAGCATTTCTTTCACTTAGTACATAAAACCGTGTTTTTATTCGTAGGTCTCTACAACATATAATGACAATTATCCTCTGCTAAAAGGTAATAACAAAAGTGGATTGAGATAATGCCTAGTAAAAGGAACCATTACTGGGAAATTTTATGTATATAAAAAGAATAATTAAAAATAATCGAATTTTTGTACATACATTTTTAATTGGCACCTCTAATATTGCTTAATTTTAGTTTTTTGGTTGCATTT
Source organism: Sphenella marginata (assembly GCA_951509765.1). NCBI lineage: Eukaryota > Metazoa > Arthropoda > Insecta > Diptera > Tephritidae > Sphenella > Sphenella marginata. Next base: position 51,588,356 of record OX608083.1, read on the forward strand.
ACTAGGCGTGTCTATGGAACTTTTTTATTTTCACAAGCATATCATGCATATTACATTTACTTTAAACTTTATATTTTAATAGAACGTTTTCTTCAAAAAATAGATCAACTGTGCAATGATCATGACTATAGAACAGACTACAACTACAACTTATTTGGGCAATTAATTTATCTACTTTTGACAATACCGAACGAAGAAAACTATTTACAAAACAACTGTAGTAAATATTTAAGTATTTCAAAAGAAGCCTTAGCTGTACTTCATCGTCTTAAGAATATAGACAGCATGAGTTATGAAAAATTCGATTCCCATCCAAAACGGACTTTAGATAGTATTGGTGGTGGTCATTTGATAAAGCGAAACGACATTTTAATGTAAATAATTTCCTATGCATACTGTTTATTTAATTTGTTTATTTTTCAATGTTCGAAAGCTACTGTCGAGTACATCAATAGTGTATGCATCTCTACAATACATAATAAAATAAACTCTTATCTTTACCAAGCTGACTTCAAAAATTTCAATCCGGACAATACTTATATAAGGTAACTTTGCTGTTAAAGAAAAATGTGCTTAATGTTATACATATCCATGTTAATTTTTAGATATATACATATGTATGTGTATATATTGTTTAATATTCTTAAATGTATTAATTAGAAATACATAAATATGTAATAAAATGTGACAGTTTAACGAAAAAAATACCGGAAATGAAAGCAGTTTAAGTTTGTGAGCGTCTACTCCAATTAGGCCAATAAGATAAAAGAGCGAGAGAGAGGATTCTATTTCGTATTATAAATACCGTAGATCGCTCCACCCACTTAATATCGAAACAGGGTATTTTTTTTTGTTTTTTACCAATACCTTATATTTATTTTACGTTTCCCCATCAGACATTTTTCAACGTGTTTTGAAGTTATATCGTATACAATTGCCAAAGTTTAGTTCATCAATCTTCCCCAGCTAAAAAAGTTGTCAAATCATTTATTTTCTTGTAATAGGTCAATTCTGAACGTAACCGGCATTTTTGTACCTGGAAGATTATCTAACCGAAAATCGTAACCGTTGAATTCAATTTAAGCCAGCAGAATATCGAAAAGGTGTAAATGTTTCCAAATTATATATTCACGTTAAATCGAACGTTGTAACCACACTAGAATTGACCCTTTAATAAGTTAAAAACATTTTCAACGCCATATTTTTGTGTCCGAGGAGGCTATATGGAGCAAACCAAATAATCAAGAGAACTTAACCTAGCGCTCTAATTTTAGTGCGGTAACAATTTCAGTTGGCATCTTGTACACCCTTTTGGTATTCTACCGGCTTAAGTTGCAGTCCAATTTCGTGAAAACTAAGTACCATAAGTTTACACGACTTAATTATCAATATACAGGCAGAGTTCGCTTGCCTTAACAGGCAAATTCACTCGAAAGTGAATTTCAGAACCTGCCTGAATTAGCATTTTTTACTATGTCTCGGTTTGGACAGTTTCTTTATAAACTAGATTTGCGGTTACATAAACTTCCTTACTGGTGGTTACAATATTCGGTCAGCTAATGTTTTAAGGCCAGAATTATTTTTCCCCCCCAGAATCTCCTCGTATAAGTGGCGTTGTACAGCTACCAATATTTGTTAAGAACCATACCTACTTTCCCATTAGTTTGAAGAATACTTGCATAACTCAGTCAAGTTTTGGGCGACTGAACTGTGACTTAATTTAAATAATTAATATTTAAAACTTCAAATTCTTCATATTTTTTGCAATATTTCAGGAGTATTATGGAACTGGATAATAAAGTCAGGAATTGTATGTTTTCAAACTCGATGGACAATTTCCTATGTGTTCTCCGGAACAGATGTATTCCTCCGAAATGTGACTTAAAAAAGTTGTTATGGTACATCCCCCCTTTGCATGAAAATACAATTTCATTGGATGAAGATGGATGGAATAGTAACAAAATCAAAAAGAACTTTGATGAAATCGACAAAACCTCAGCTTCTTTTAACACTTTGAACCAACTCATTTAATGGCACAATTTTAACAAATGAACTTCAAGATTTGTGTTAGTTGGAATGGTCCTTAATGATACCTTTTTAGCAAGTTTAGTAATATATGTATACTATGTATGAGCAAATAATGTGTATCTTCAGTGATTTCACAAGCTATTAATTAAGAAATTAATATTAACCATATATGAAAATGTAGTTAGTATTCAAAATACAAAAAAAAAAATATACATAAATATATACACCTGTTTTTAAGAGCAAGGATGTATGCGTTTTATTATTATATGTCTGCAAAATCTAATTACATTTAATAAATGGGCGTTACTTCTGCTATTGATAGCGCATGTATTTTTCTTATGGTCATGCTCAACAAAATTTGTATTTGGGTGAAAGCTCCTTACGACCTTGCAGAAACCTATAGTTTCATGATTTCATCGACGAATTCCTGTAAAGGTAAATTAAAAATATTTTCCCTGATATAATTTTCCTGAACTTTGCTTCCAAGAACTAATAAAAATCCGTTCAATTTTGAATGACCCTGGCATAGGATAGTTGATCTCGTATACAGTAAATATACATACCTCTCCTCCAAATTTTCTAATAGCCGAATGACAGAACAAAGAAGAACTACGCTGATTTTTTTGGCAATATTTTTCATTTTGATACTTCTCCCGACATGTTTGGACCACTTCTTCCACTCAGCGAAATTTTTCCAGCAGAAGCTGCAACTTCCGCTACCGCTGGCATGTCAAAATGTCATCGTTGGTCAAAATGCACTCTCCCTTGAGATATGTAAGGAAGCTTCAAAATTTACCAGACTTGCTTATAATTATTCACTTTAAAGAATTAAAAACACTTCACACTGAACGATATGCCTCACCACACTGCATATTTTTAATATTTAAACCTTCTAATATATATAACACGAAAAAAAAACATTCAAATAAACTGCTTTCTATTTTGGCCGAATCACTTGTGAACAACAATGGCGGTTTGGTACTAGCATCCTCTTTGCTATTGTCAGAGTGCAAGGTTGCCGGCCAGACTAGAATCCGCAATTAAGGGAAATGTTATTTTACTTTCCAAATACTTCCATAAAATAAAATTTTTCTACTGAACACCCTGTTGGATACTGATTATTGTTAAAGAAATTCTTGTAAATTTTGTGTGGTATTTACGTGTTATTAAAAATTTAAGCCAGCGAAATGAGTATAGATGAAAACTGCAAAGCCCGAATGAATTTAGCGGCTATAAAAAAAGTAGATCCCTACGCAAAAGACATTGTCGATACATCACCACACGTTGCCTTCTATACATTCAATGCAGATCACAATGAGTGGGAGAAGACCGACGTTGAAGGAGCATTTTTTATATACAGTAGAAATGCGCAACCTTTTCACAGTATTTTTATTAATAATCGTATTAATACTACATCTTTTGTTGAACCGATAACAAGTAAGCTGGAACTTCAATCTCAACCACCTTTTTTACTGTATCGTAACGAACGCTCACGGATCCGAGGGTTTTGGTTTTATAACAGCGAAGAGTGTGAACGTATCGGACCAATAGTTATAGGTTTGGTACAAAAAAATGATGCACGAGGTAACTTTAGTGATACCGAAGACAGTACACAACCGAAGCAAGATAACGTTAATATATTCAAAATGCTATCAAAAGCCCAACAAGAGTACAACAGTCAGCAGAAAATTGCATCTGGAAATGTACTTCAATTCTTTGCTGCTGCTAAGCCACGCTCAACGGAAGTGCCTTTTATGCAACGCATAGTTCCAATTACCCTTTCAGTTGAGCAGTTGGAAAAACAACAACGTACTAAAACTCCACGGGGAGATACACTACAATCAAATGGCAAAAGTAGCAAGTTTGACGTCACGTCGGAAAGCTTATCCATAAATCCAATGAAAACTGGGGTGAATATCGCTTTTCTTTCAGAGTTGGAGAGTAGATCTAATATGTCCTCGGTGTTAAACCAAACAACTGGAATCACAGAAAACTCTGGCATTACAGATACAGAAGAGCGCCTAAAGAAATTACTTGTTAAAGAGACGTTAAAACCACCGAAGCCAGCATTATTGCTACCAACAATGTTTGACAAACCGGGAGATGTGAATAGAAGTACACCTAAAAAAGAACCGCTAAATCAATCCCAGTTAATCCAAGCTTTCAGTTTTTTAATTCAAAATGACATGGACTTTGTTAAGAAGTTACACGATGCATATATGAAAGCCTTCAATAAAGATTTGTCAGGGACATATACATAAATAATTTATAAATCTGTATTTTACGGAAATAAAAAGTAGATTTCCTTTTAAATTTTACTGTATAATGAGTTATAAATTCTCTATGCCATGGTTCAATAATGTCCACGAGTTAAGACTTGTTCATAAAAAAGAGTGGATTATTCGACTTGTATAGTATGGGGGATTCCTCATATCATGCTGGTGCTATCTACCCAGCAGGATAAAATTAACTAAAACTATCGCAGTTGAAAGATATGTATACCCAAAAGTTTTTAAATAAGAAGATTAGCCACTTTATTTACATTTGCCGTTTATATTCTCATAAATTATTTGTTGAAATTCGGCAATAACAATGGCCAGGAACTACAAGCTATAATTTATTTATAGATACAGATTCACCAATATTAGGGGTGTCTTACTTGCTTCATGTCGATAGGTAGACCGGCTTATAGTGGAAATTATTTAATCTAACTGCTAAACTAACCAACTGCTTTGGCCCACTCTCCGGTTGCTTTATATGTCAAATCCACATTTTTTCTGCATCGGAAACGCCAAGCTGTTTTTGGTTGTGGTGGTTTTCCCCCTCAGCTTTCACCGGCCGGTGCCCTTAGGTTAGATAACGACAAATTTCTCTAAGGTAGAAGGTTAGAGAAACTGTCGAAAAATTTAGCATTCTCTACAAAAAGTAGACTTAGTTCTCGATATCGAAAAAAGGTTAGTTATCTGCCCAAATAATAACGAGGAATTCCAATTGGTTTTTAATGTGAACTTTTTTCTAATCGGTCTCTAATCCACTTCCAGCCTAGTTCCCCAACCTGATTTTCGGTTAAAGAACTACATTCGTTTATAGTTTTTTCCCATGATTGAACAGAGTATTTCCATTTTATGCAGAGAATGAGTAATTACACATAGCATCTCCCATTTGTGTAATAGTATGAATACGTGTATTGCAACCACAATCAAATTGGTTGCAAATGCACACCCGTGAAAAAGTATATAGAACTGTAGATGCTTGCGAAATTGTTTACAAGATTATTGGTTTTACGAAAGTATGTAGTATATCCCGTCAAATTACGAATGCCCATTACAAGGAAAAATATTTAACGAAAATTGCTCTTAGCGCTTCATTTACAAAATTCTTACAAAAAATAAATTTTGAATTTAAATTAGTTGATGCATATAAAATTGTATTATTGGTTTTTACAATCATCTATCGATTTTATACGTTTTTCCTTTTCAACCGCTTCGTCGTCGGATTCCTCTTCATCGTCCTCGTCTTCACCATCATCATCGTACTCGCCATCATCATCATCTTCATCATCAATTATATCCCCAGTATAGTAAAGTATAGCCTTTGGAATGATTCTAGCTCTTAGGAAATGTCCTATTTCAAAATCTGTTGCTAAAATCTGAAACGATGTGAACATTATCAATAACACCGAATTTTAAAATGTTTTTTTAGAACAGTTCTTAGTTAATCGAGACATACCCCTTGAGTTTCTTCATCCATTTCATCTTTATCTTCTGGAACTTCAGGCGGATTAAAGAAGTTGAAGAATGAGTCATTTGGTACTTGCTTAACTATGTTACGAACAGTGCCGCGTTCCTTATGCTTTTGCTTCTTTCTGATTGTTTTAATGGTAAGATTCATTTTTTTTTCCCAATTTATGGTGCACCCCTAAAAATGGAGTTTTATTATTATTATTTATGAATAATGTTCAAAAATGCAAACCTTGCACTTGTAGATTTCTGGACCTTCGAATCCGAAAGGATTGTCCTCATCAACCATAGCTTTCAAAAAATATTGTTTAGTAAGAACTTGATTTGAGAAGTATTCATTTTTATCAAAATAAAATTCCAAAGTATAGGAATGCTGAAAGATGATATTGTTAATAATATTGCATATATGAGGAACCAATCAGATTTTAACAAATTTAATTTTTTAACTATATGAGCTTATATTTATTACCTCATCATCGTACTTAATTTTGATATCCGTTAGTTTTTTTAAAACAGGCTCATCATGCTCTTGGATCATATCACCTAGTAGCTCTGTGTTTCTAAATATAGTAAACCAAAAGTTTGGTATTCCTTTTGTATCCTCTGGCATTTCTCGGATTTTTCTAAAATACAAAATGAAATTAAACTAGGTACATGTATTTAAAAGACGTTCGGTTAGAAAAAAAGGGATTTAGGTCCGGGTTTTTTTGCAGGCAACGGCTATTCCCATTAATCATTCACTTTTACCCTACTCACTTAATCATGTCTTGGAATTCTGCCGAAGTTTCCCCCTCTTCGACGTCATCTGATTTCCACAAGGGCTTTTGCTCAGAAGGTTCTACGTGTCCCGTAACAATTTCTTTCCTACGATCAAAAAGGGGTTGGTATTTTTCTTGATACTTTCTCTCAAGCTTGTAAACTTCCTCAAAGAATTCTGCTTCTAACTTGAGATGTTCCAGCTGTATATTTTTCAACGCAACCACTCTATTTTGTATCGGCGCAGGAAGATTTTTGACCATTTCTTGCAAGAACTGTCTTCGAAATAGAGCACCCATACATCCAAATGGTCTGGAAGATAGAATATTTGTAAATTTTATCATGCGAAATACAACAAAAAATGACTTGAATTAAGGACAAACGCATCTAGGAAGTATAGCAAAATTGTTCAATCTCTAGTCCCAAAGGCATTTGTACTTTTATGATTTTGGTAATTCTTTACGACCGCACGTAACTGCTAATACACGTCCAAAAATATCGGGAGAGGTATCAAAAGACGCGTTTTGACCTCTGTGACAAGAATCCGAATCCGGAAAAGAAATATTTTAGTTCAGTGAAAAGTTATTAACAAAAAACCAAAAAATTACCCAGGTCAAGTCCTGATATAGGGGTCCGATCCATGTTTTTTATGTGCAGAACACCTTTCCGCATTGGCGGCCTTCGGCCGCGCTTCAAAAAATAACCCTGGGCTACGCCATTCCAACTCCAGGTGGTTGCCAAAACCGTGGCTACCGCCACGGTGATGCCCTTCCGCGTGCCACTTTTTTCTCACAGGGTAGTGTGATTACAACAACCACATGAAAATGACAGAAAATTCTGAACTTTGATTGCAAATATCTCGCAAACTACTGAAAATATTGGTTTTCCGGATTTGGATTCTTGTTACAGAGGTCAAAACGCGTCTTTTGAGACCTCTCTCGATATTTTTGGAGGTGTATTATCAGTTACGTGCGGTCGTAAAGAATTACCATGATTTTTTATAGGACAACTTAATAACTTTTTATTCAATAAATTTCTTACATCATTTTCGCATTCTCTGCATCCTTGCCTCCGTCATCTGATTCGTTACAGGAATCAACTTCAATATTTTTATCAGCTGAAGAGTCCATTTTTTGTAATATCTAAAAACTGAAAAAAAGGCCATACAATTTCACAAAAAAACCAAACATGCAATTAAATATCAACAAAATGCACCAAGGAATAGCCACAACTTATTTCAACTTTGCCTAATATTCCCTGGTTTACGATTTTTCGTACATACATTTGCTAAGAAAAAACACGTGTCAGACATCTATTAAATTCGAGAATGTAATAATAAACTAATAGCTTTAAAATATAAACGCAACTTATTGGCATACCTTCTTTAATAATTCTTTAAAAAAACTAGAAATATTGTGATAAATTTAATACTGCGCATATGGGAATAAAACTCACACTTCGTTTGCAAAAGACCCGCTTCAGAAAGAATTTTCTCCATACAAACAGGGTGACTTCAATGCGGCAGATATCACTTTCTGTATTGCCACCTCTTTGTTTTAGAGATGGATTTCACTCATTTAAAAGTGACGTATATGCAAAATAGGACTCATATTCCCCACTTGGGTGTAAAGCTCTATACTACAGAGTTGTAGGCTGAATATATAGTATACATATATAAGCAAGATTGACTGAGAAGTGTTAGTGCACTAGACATCGAGGGCTGTTGATTGTCTAAAATCCAAAATATGGATTTCTTGGCCCATACTCAGTAGTTCTATTCGAAAGGTTGTTCTGTTCGCAAGCAAAAGGCGATTCTAATATATATAGGCACTCTTGTTTGTTGGAATTTACTTTAGAAAATATTTCATAAAAGTAGGCATCAGTCAGAGAATGTCAATATGCCCGCGGTAGGCAAACCGATCGTAAGAGGCGACTAATATGCACAAAGGTAATGATGTGCAACTCGATGATGATGCCTTTCAACTCTCATTAACCATCTACTCTTTCCTTTCGGTAGGAGAGATGACATGACTCAGAGGGTTCCACTAATCATACCAAATCGCTACCACGACAGTCGAGCAGTACCGCAAGGGAGTACCGGAGCGTACCTGATTCATATCCGGCCAAGGACTGTCATTTCGACAATACTCCCCAAAACCTGCGGGCCGTGGTTTTATTGCTAAAACAACAACAATACCAATATACAGAGAGGTTTCACGAACGAATTTCACGGTCAATTGTCAAAACTCGTCAAGTCACGGGTAGGGTGTTCAGCAGCATTATTTTATTAAATACAATTTTTTTTGCTGGTATTTTCAAATTTTTTAATAAACATTCTTTAGTAATAAAAATCTTCTTCTGTAATAAAAATCACTTCTTGATGGAAAAAAGATACTAATTCTTTTATTATAATCATAAGCCTTACGGGGCTTTTATAAGCTTACATGAAACCCCCTAGAATAAACTGGTATAGTGTTATCATTGAGACAGCAGTTCATAAACTAGAATTTTAGCATAAATACTAGGTTTATGGTTTCACTGCAGGGTATATATGATATAGTAAATTGCACTTTGTGTTAAAGCGTGAAAAATGTTGCAACAAGCCCAAGCAACGCTTCAAACCACTTCTTTCATAAATAAAGAATAATGAGGGATTTCCTCATTATACTGTTACCTTTTGAGGCCGTGTGCTCATTTCACGTTTTAACTTTATCAACCGATCGCTATATGTCGTTGTCGACTTTAAATAAATAAAATAAAAACCGGAGAGCTGACCACCAAAGTCGGCTAGCGATAACCGGAGGTTAATTTGACAGCTAACCGTAAAAATGGGCCTTATTAGGCCGTAAAACTGCAACAAATTAATCGCTATTCGCCTTTAACGGTTTCCACTCTCCCGCGAATTTGCTTGCTTTCCGACATATTTACATAGGAGCAACACAATTTCATTTCGGGCAAAGCGAATTGCCAGAATACGGCTAATAGTATAAAAGGAGTAGAATAAATATTTGAGATGAACTCCGGCCGTACTATGTATGTAGGTCTGAAGGAAGTAATAAACAAATAAATAATATCACTGCTCTAGTTTACCACTGTGACGAACAATTGTGTAATAGGCGCAACTGCTGAGGCCTTATAGCTTTTCAGGTGAATACAATTAAATGCGATTTTTATGGTTGTTTATACTTTAAAAAATCAAATTTTAGACCAAAAAAAATTAAAAATTTTAATTTTGTGTTTTTTATTTTTACCAGCATTTTCACCTCATTATACACAGGTACATGTGTACATACTTAGTTTATTTATTTATGTGCATACATATGTATGTATATGAAGTACTTTTAGTACTATAATTTGCATAAGATGCCACAACTATTTAGTTCATAATTTCAACAAAATCAAGGTGCACATATATATGTATGTATATGTATGTTCATATGTATGTATGTGTGCCCGGTGTGTTAAGAGGATACAGTCCATCCAACCTAGGTGTCTCACTCACCTACATGCCTGTGGTGTCCAGAAAAAACCGCATAAGTCGCGTAATACGATTTCGATCTACGGATTGCATACACATTTAGGTGATTCCTTGCTTAAATTATATTTTTCTTAAGGTGATCACATATTAATATACTAGTAGATGTAGAAATACAAATTCTTAACAATGCTTAGATGCTAATATAAATTTTAGCTACTTGCAATTTTAAGGGAAGGTTGTCGAAACTGGCAGTTCTTTGCCGGATATGAACACGGTACGCTACTGTACAGGCTCGTTGTCGCGGGAGAGATTTGGTCATCATCTGACCGTATTTCTCTTTTGAAAAGAGAAATAGTGTCAATTGACGCTAAATCCATTTGCGACGCGAAATAACGTCAATGACACTATTTCCAGTGATCTTGCTGCCTGTCACCGAAGATTTCACTGTCTACTCACACAAGGTTTAGGATTCACAGGAAACAATTTCCTATATATGTATGTATGTATGTGTTTCAATGTACAAAATGGTGTAAATAAACTAGACTTGGAATCAACTCAATAAGTAAACTTTGTTGGTATACAAAAGAACTTTCTTAAGTACATACATACATATGTCAAATCATATTTATGTAAATAAACAAGTTTTCATATATGTATGTATGTATGTATGTATGTATGTACATATAAGTAGATCTATCAACAGCGGTATTTTTTGTAAAAGCCCCCTTCTATTCCTGGAAAATTAAAAATTTAACTATTTTTGAAGATCGTCACCCTATTTTGCACACAGGTTTTTACATACATACATAAGACCAAGTAAATTGTTATTTTTACTTTTAATTTTTGTGCAAGAAAGTTTTTTGAACTATTGGTATACTACATACATATATGTATGTACATACATATGTGTCCACATCTATCATAAAAATGTAACAAATAAAAATTAATGTATGCATTACCTATAAATCTCCGTATATACATATATGTATGTATGTACATATGTAACATATACAATAGTAGCTGTACGGATAATTGTATTAAAATGGACATATGTATGTATTTTGTTTATATATGTATGTATGTGTGCTAATTAATATATATGTTTACTTATTTCCTATTGTCTTAGCATGAAATGATAAGTTTACTAACAGTTTAACGATAGTATTAATAAATAAAATCCTTATATTGACGGCAAAAATCCACGCATGGACATGCCAATAAGCAAATATGTAAAAGAAACCAATATCACGAATACCATTATTTTAAATTATATACAGTAGAAAATTCTTTAGTGTTACTCATGCGCTTCTCAGCATTATCAGTTTTCTGTTAAACGTAGAATTGAAAAGTTGTTTTAATAATATTAAATATCGATAGAAAAAATAACTAACATATGTAATATCTAGCACCGAATGTATTAAGTAAGGTATGTATGTGTGTATGTGTATAAGTATTTAAAATTTCTCGTGAAAAAAGTGTGCACTGGTTCGGCACTGTAAGCCTCCCATTGTTGTATGTAAGTATTTGTAAGGTATACATACATATGTACCTATCACAATATTTACGAATTACTTACATGCACTAAAGCACATACATATATGAATGTATCTGGAAACAATATGTAAATATATATATATATTTATATAGAAAAATTATATCTACAAAATACATATTTAAGTAGATATGTAAGTATAAACATACATATATTAATTGTTGAGCTAGAAGCGAGTCTGACATTTGGTGTTTTAAATAATTATACATTATTTTTCGTTTTTGTGTTGCATAAACATAAACCGATTTGAATGTTAGGCATGTATGTACATATGTATGTATACTAGCTCTGTTCACGTATTCTCCAGAAATTACCAGGAGCGCATTTTATACAAACTATGTAAGGACCACGCCACATCATGATAAGTGGTAAGAATTTTACGGATCGCAACTCCTTTGGAAGGAATAATTTTAGCTTCACCATATGGTGAAAATTGTACTTAAAAACTTTTTACATAAATGATTCGGCCAGCATAGGTTAAAAGCCTGCGTGGCTCATTGAGTAACAGTATTTTGTCTACACAACGATATTATTATTGATAAAGGAGTAGATCAAAATGCTTTATTTACAGCAAAAAAGGAACACTACTGCAAATACTTTCGACTCGAAAGTGTGCGACTACGGAAAGCACTTATTGATAGGCTGTAGACATCAGCATTGTTAAACGAATTTAAGCCCAAACAACACGAATGTAAACAAACCTTTTCCGTGAGTTAAAATAGAACGTGCTCAAATTTGCCTAACGTGTTGGTAGCGTATCCTTACGGGCCTGGGTCGGTCCTAACCTCCAAAAACTAATGAAAACAACTGGAATGTCACTTAATTCTATTTCGGTCGTTTGGCAGTGTTAAAACAAAAATTAAATTATGTAGTTTTAAAAAATCTATACCGGCAATGATGGACCTCTAAAAGTTAGTATTATGGTCCAAGACCATTGCAGTAATTTATAAAAAAAAATAAGCACAATTTTTTTTGTTCCTCGTGTGCTTGCAGAATATTATCAAACAAGGCGCGAAATACATAAATGTTGGTTGAAAGCATAGTGCAAGTTTTTAAGGTTACGCTACAATTAAGTAAATAACCAAAATAAATAAATAAGTACCATGAGAGAAGCAGAGTTATTACGAAATAGTGTTAGTCAGTGTCGAAAAACGTATCAATGTCTACGATATGAAATACATTTTCGATCCTGCAAATATTGTTTTTAGAAGAACAGGTAATTTTATTATACTAGGTCTGTAGCCAGTTGCCTACTTATTCCACTATTTTCATGAATAATTAATATTTAAGCTTATTTTAGTTTTAAGACTTCCTTAAAACATATACTAAGTGTTCCGTATTACTTAATAATATTACATAGTCAGTTCAAGAGTTCTCTTACTTTAGACAATACAATGCCAGAAAGATTCATAGTATCCAAGGCCGAGGAAGACACAGATCCCTATCACAATGATGAAAATGCCACAGGAAAACTTTTAAATGACTTAAGTAATGGTAAGTTCTATCAAAAGAAACGAATGCATTTCTCGTGTTTACTTATGTACGATCTTCCAAACCCGAATACCAATGAGTTTGTAAGTATATATATATATATGGGTCAATTTAAAAAAAAACGCAATTTTTGTGTCCCCGCACTTTACACTACTATTTTAGGTAAAAAACAAATTTAAAAAAAAAAAACAAAAATGGGACAGTGATCACCGAGGAATATGTAACAAAAAAACATAATTCTCAAATTTGTATATTTGTTTTTTTGTTTATTCAGTATGGTGTTTTGTTTCTCCCTCTGACTCCTTTCATACAAAAGCATGTGTCCCCCGCTAGAATTTTTAGTAAACAAAATAAAACCAAATCAAGAAAAAAGTTACTGGGCATCATTTAATAACAGTTTTGGAATTATTGGGTATCTTTCTTTTGTTTTGATTTGATATAGTTGTCAAAAATTAATTAGTGCGAATTTGGCGTTGCAAAGAACAGTTGTCCCCACAATTTGCATTGAGCGTCACTTTTTTATAAATCAAGAAATATTAGCAGTTTTCAATTTTCATTTAAATAAAGTAAATAACGTAAAAAAAGTACAAACTTTAATTATTACAATAGTGAAAAGGCGAAAACAAAAACTATTAAAAAAAGTGTGGATTTGCGTAGTTTTTGTGAACACCATGGTAAGGGCGCGATAAAATTTCTTGAGCGTCACGCTAATTTTTTTAAAAGTGAATATATTAAATGTAAAAAATTAAAGTTGACAATCATTGTTTACATGGTCTCAACTCATTTTTTTATAATTTGTGAATTTGGGAAATAAATTGCCTACGGAAAAAACCAAAATAGGCAAACATTTCATGAGCATCACTTTTCATACATATTGCTTCATAGCTTATAATGCTTAATTTTGATTTTATTTTTTAATTTTTAAGAGTAAAACTACAAAATTAACGGCGGCTGAAAGAGCACGGAAATATCGCGAGAAAATAAAGCTCGATAAAGCGCGTATGTGTATAAGTTTCTTCAAGAATTACTTCCTTTTTTAAAATTTTGTTAAAGACATCAAAGAATATGTACATGTTTAGTTTCGTATGAAAATTTTTGTTTTTTGAAGAATTTTTGTTTTCTTTTATTTACTTTTTGTAAAAAATAAACTTTTTTTCGTTACACTCTAAATTTGGCATTATTTCTTGTTTACGTGCAACAAAATCTCTTGATCGTCACAAAATATCTTGAGCGTCACACTTAGTTTTTTTTCCTTAAAACGCTTATATTTGCAGTTTTTTTAAATACATTGTTACAAGACTATTACTTTGCAAGTAACCCCTTAGTTCAAGTCTCTTTTTAACAATAATTTACATATTTTCATCTTAAAATTTGTAAATAACTAGTCACTTAAAAAAAAAAAAATAAATCAAGGTGAATCGTGATTTTGTGTTTATAATCGAAAAGGTGATTTTGGCAGAAGTGAATCTTGAAAAACAAAAGAACAACATACTAAACTTGAATCTCAAATATTTTTGCATTTTCAGAGATTTTTTATACATATTTGGTGTGTGACGCTCAAGATAGAAATCATAGAAAACCTAAAAAAAACCAAAAATATTGATTTTTTTTGAGAGCCTAAAGGTCCCACCGGATTCTTCATCAATTTCTACATAAATTGGCCACTCTTACAGGCGAATTGGAAAAACTTTAAAAATAAGCAAAAAAAAACTCGTTGTGTACGTTTTTTTTGAAATTGACCCATATAGTAAAAGTTTTTTAAGATGCCGCCTCGATGCCGATTTGACAGAAAATCGACTGAATACGGAAGTGACGCGGATCGTAGGTTTTTTGGCTTATCTAACTCTCCTACTAGTGGACATGAAATCGTAAAACAATAATCCAAAAATATATTCTGTAGCCATTTAAAGTAAACTTTTTTCATTTCTTTTAAAATTATTTTGGTAGTGGTAACATCTGTCAAAAAAATTTCCTCCAAAGTTTTTTGTTGCCGAGGTGATTCTCTATCAAAAGTGTCTTAACAGTTTTTTGTAAATGCTATACCTAGTTTTCAAGCAATCGCTTTTTCCAAGTGTATTATTACAAAAAACATGCGAACAAGTTGTTTGTTGGGATGCGTTTTGTATGGAAGAAAAAAATGTTTTTTAGTTCCTCCCTCCAGAGTCTAGATAGTTTACATGCAAGCAGAAAGGTTGCCGGGATGTGAATTAAGTAGAGATCTCCACCGACCATGGATTTTGAAAGCTGAACCGATCCGAACCGAAATTTTGCCAATTTAGGCCTAAAAGGAAATTGATGTGTTGAATGGTACACCCTAGCTGTCCATCACTATTCAACTTCAGGCATGTTTTTAGCTCTTCCAAGACCTCACTTACTCTTAAATACCACCATTGTACACTCCCTGCAGTCAAACCAACTACATAGTTGCGAAATAGTCAGCAAACTGTCTTTTTTCTCTTTTCTTTTTTTCAAATAAGCAAATGGTATTTTTAACATGGCTTTGTCCTACGAGATGTCAATTGTCAGAAATATACCAGACTCAACATGGACCAAAAAAGCAATCGGGTCAGGTTCAGTGGTAAAAAGGAAAATTAAAATAAGGGGCTTTTGCTAACTCTGGACTGGTAGAATTTAATCCCTTTTTGGATTATTTCATTACCAGTCAAAAAATTGTAGTTGTACTTCTGGTATGTATGCTGACAAGTTTGCTTCTTCACTGCATGGTATGTAGGTGCTGCAGATAGACATACAAGCTTGTACATGTATTTAATTTAATATGTATGTATGTATAGTACATATGTTTCTGATTGCAAAGCTCCTCCAAAAAGTAACTGTTATAAAAAGCTTTTAGTTTGACAAAAATCGTCCAGGGATGCTGTGGTGGATTGAATTGTATATTTTGTTTATGTATCACCATTTGCTTTCACCAATACGCAGGTCCTGGTACCTTTAAGCTCCGCAGCATACACATTCCTAGGTTTAGTGTTTGTAAAGGAATTCTGTGTGTACAGACTTTCCCATTGACTAGGAGAATATTTAAAATATTAAACTCTTCATACAGATAATTAATTGCATATTAAGAATAGTTGGAATGTTTCGAGATTATACAGATGTAACGAATATATAAATATAAACTTCTAAATTTTTTGGGTGGTAATTGATTTAGTGAAAGTATTTACATATATATATTTTTTAATTTTTCAAAATATTCAAGTAATTACATAAGAGTGAAAAATTTAAAATTTCCGATTTAATTAAGCTTCTACGTGAAACTATCAACTGTGATTTGATTTTCAGAAAAATTAAATATAAAAAATTGTTGACCAACTTATGGATGTCCTTGGAGATGTGAAAAAAAATTTATGGGTGTATATGCATATGTGCGGGCAACAACAATTAAAACATTGTTTACTTACTTTTGCATATTTGCTAAGTTTAAAATTGGATGTTGAAAAGCAAATTATTGATTTCATAAAAAAACTAAAAAAAAAATCGAGTTTTGCAAAAATTTGCAAGTTTTTATTTTAAATAAATTAGTTCAAGTGTTGTCCTAGATAGATCAATCTAGGGAGTACCAGTACACATGTATGTATTTATATACCTACCTATATACACACAAGCATTGTACGTATGTACCACAACTTACGTAAACTCTATAGATATTGTGCACGGGCTTCGGTACGTACATTAGACTGGGTCGGTCTCAATATACTGCAAAAAACGTGATTAGTCTGGGTTGAATCCAGTATAAGTCGGAGAGGCGCATGCAATTATTGCGAACTTTGATCTCCTTATATTAAGTTGTTTCCGGTTGGTTTAAGCAAGTCCTATTACTATGACCTACATATGTAGTACTGTCGGAAAGGCTCACTTTGTTCCCCCATGGGAATTGGACAACTTAACTTCTTTCGTATTGGAAAACTCTTCTTCACGAAAGCTTTGCGTAAGGGTTAGAGTTTCACAACTTTTTCAGACCCACTCTAAAGTACATGTGCACAGATTGCGTACATATTATATATAAAATACATATACATATGTATGTGTGTGTATGTGTGTCAGTAGGTATATAGGTGCTAGTGTTTTTTAAAATGAAAGGACTTTTGATTTTAAACACAATAATCATCATCAAATGGCATGTCCACATATTATCTGTGATATTTAACCTTCTTTTATCAAATATTTGATTCTATAAACATGTTTTCGTTTAAAGATGCATACATATGTACATGTGTTGATAAGTATGCGCGTAAATGGGTAAATTGTGGTATATTAAGAAAAGGTAATGAAACTTAATGCAAAATTAATTTGAAAAAAAAAAATTTAAAAATAATTCTGCAAGGTACGAAATGCATCTTTGTTGATGTGATAGACATAATTTGAAAGCAAAAACAATGTGATAAAATAAAGATGGAATGTAACAATCGCCCAACCATTACTTAATTGAAAAAAATATATATAAACAAATAAGGGGCTTATTATGATTAATGTCAGCATAGATAGTATGACCTTTACAAATTAAAAAAAAATAGAATCGGAGTAACTCGGATCCCAACTAAAATGTCTATTAAAAGTATTCAAAATAAATCTGATGAGATGGAAATCGGATCTAACAATGAGAAGGAAAACACAGGTAAGTAGATTCATAACAACTAATGAGAGCGCTCAAGTTACAATTAAACATATGTATGTAGTTACATACATGCATACTTTATTGGAACTACGTTTCGACGACAGCAGGGAATTACTCTGGTTTTACTTGACAGAGGGCCGTTATTTCAGTATAACCCTATTTGATTCATATACTTGACAGGCGTGCGATAAAATAAGGGGAAGTACACTTTCAAAAATCGCACCCACGTACGGACATATATTTTCAATTTAGCTAGGTTTACTATGGATCAACTTAAGTGCACCTTGCGAACTCCTCTGGTTGGCTGGCATGTATTTCTGTATGTGTGTATGTATGTTTGTGCCCTTTTTCGATTACCGCGTTTACTGTTTAGACTACTTATTTCGAGCGCTAGATGCACCACACCATCACCCCCCCATTTGTTTGTGTGTATGTATTATATAAAGTTATAAATGAGTGTGGCAAAAGATGAAAACGAAAACTTTCTGTGTGTGAAATAATAGAACATATGCCAAAAAGCATAGGAGCTCAGGGTTCAATCTCCATTGGAAGCCCATCACGAAAATGAGTTCGCACACTTATCATTTTTATTATTTCAACTTCTCGAATTTTCTTACTATCATGCATTTTCGTTTAAATGAATAAATTAGAATTTTAATCAAAAAAAATTTTTTTTTTCAATTGCGAGTGTTGTAATGTTATGGAGAAAAACTAGCATACACCTATTATTTTCTCCTCATATACAAACATCATTGGCGGAGGTATGTAGTTTAGACCGAATAAGCATTTATTTTTCTTTTTCCAAACAGATTAAAAATTGTAAATGTCCGTTAAAAAGCTTTGTCAAAGCTTTATTGTTTTTCAAAGGATGTAAACCTAAGACCTGCGGTAGTAGTCCTGCAAATACTCACTATAATCTTTATAAGTATAGCGATTGGAAGTAGAATATTTTGTTGGTGTTTTTAGGAACGATTCCGATGACGGAAAATGACCATATCCTCAACCAAACCGCGATATTGTGGTTTGAAATTCATTATAATTATTACGCTTCCCTAGCTGGCATTCGCAAAGCACAACGACAGATATGTAAACTTCCTGAGGAAGTGTTTTAAACAATCTTTTACATTATTATTATTTAATTACGTAGAAGAAGTGACATAGAGAAATGTTTTGGTTCTTAAGCCTGGACTACCATCGGACCAAAAAATATCTATGTACGTACATTCCACGCCTTGCCCATTTTTGTGGGGATTGTTTTACTTATAACGATTCTAGTTTTAGAATCAAGCAACATCCCATTTCTCATTAGCGAGACTGAGTTCTGACATCAGTTTATTTTAGTGAGTATTTAGTATTGAGTTTGTTTACTTAAATTTTAGAATTTATTAAACTGTCCAATGTACACATTACACGTACGAAAGTATGTACATTTGTATATACGATTTTACTTAAGCATAAATTATAGATTCATTAAAGCTCATCATAATTAAGATTCATAAACAACAAATAGGCTATTAGCAATGGAGATTGTTAAAGAGTCCTGTCTTGCAAATTAATCCGTTGTTGTTTAACAGCCTTTGATATAGAAGAATAATACTAAGATATGTATGAACGTACATATGTGTAGCCATATTGATAGTGAACCCAGTTTTCAATAGGAATAAATTAACCCTTACTGTATGAACATTAAAGTGGAGCTTAAATATGTCGCACGTTTTATTGTAAACAGATTTCCTTCAAAACTCTACATACATATTTAAAATGTAAAAAATGTAAAATAAATCAACCTTTTCTTTATCGACATATAAATAAAATAACAAAGTGAAACTTGGGATTTCTTTTGAAATTCATGTGTTGAATTGCCACTTGCGAGATTGCAACCAAAATAGGAAAGCTTGTTCTGCTTGCTTTCACATAAAGTTTTTTTTTTTCATTTTTACAACAGAACATGCGATATTTTGATGTATGCTCTTTCTGTTGACATTAGAATACAATTTTACATATCGAGCCCTAACCGCAATTTTGGTATAACCAACAAAATTTTAAAAAATCGGTATTTTGAAAGATATTGATAGATAGTGAATTTATAGATAATTCTGTTATTTTTGTTGGTTATACCAAAATTGCTGTTAGGGCTCGATATATTTCCTTCTTTAACTCCAACTTTTTCTAATTTTTTTTTATGGCACTTTTCCTTGAATGTGACCAACACATACCCTCTTATCCATTATAAAAGGGTTTCAGGGACAGTTACTCGGTTCTCCGATTGCTAGGTACTCGGTTTCTAATCAAAAACAAACATTCATATATATTCAGATACTCTTATAATTCGATCTATTTACCTATCTGATTAGTACAAGTTTTCTCATGCTTGTTAAAAACTTATATCAATAACTTTTACTATTTATTATATTTCAATTAAGATCCTTGCGATGACCAGCAGACAGAAACAAGTAACGAGAAATCCAACATCGACGCGAACTTATATTTGTATGACGATGAACTGGATACCAGGCCACACGTATCAACATTTATTTCATCACTCGCCAATTATGAAAACACCATACCATCTGCAACTGATCCGGACTCGAAAACTGCTGCACCTGCAGCTCGCATGGGTAAGATTGATTAAGATAAGTGTAATACGCTGCTCATCTTTCGTAATCGCTGTCTTATGTAAATGCTTGTTTACGAGATGATGAATTAATAGATAAACGACACTTTATCCTCGTTTCACTTGTGCTCATATACTTATTATATCTAAAATCAAGTGTTAAGCTAAGTTCATAGCTGGCCGATTAAGTATTTCAAGTGCAGGATATTGTTAATATGTTGTGTTATTTTTTTTTAATATACTTTTTTTTACGAATTCATTACGAAAAAGTACATACTTAATTTAAGGTGATATGATATATCAAAATAATTGATGAATCAACATTTTTTTTACTGCATTATTTATTTTTTATTTTTTTATGAATATGGGGGTAAGGCTACAACGATTTAACAAAGTGAAAACTTCAATTCCTTATGTATTTTTGATTGCACTTAATACCAGCATAATTCTTAAGCCCATGACCATCACTTGGTATAGCCTCAGACTGTTAGAAATTGCAAAACTTGTGATTCTTGCTAAAGCCACTTATTAAATACACTATGATAACAACTTAATTGGATCTCTTTAAAGGTACTTTGATTGGAGTTTTCCTGCCGTGTATTCAAAACATATTTGGTGTAATCCTATTTATTCGGCTTACTTGGGTAGTTGGAACTGCTGGTGCAATATGTGGATTTTTAATAGTATTAACCTGCTGTTGTGTGGTAAGTAATCAATGCTTTGGATAAGACCTACGATAAAAAATTCTCATATCTTATATAATTCAAACTGTCTCACATTCCATAGAAAAATAATTCTTAGCCATAATCATGTTCCCCAGTTTAAAACGGGATGTTTTCAAAACGTCTTGCTTTACGAAGTCGCTAGGCCTTTTGTGTAATATCTTTCTTTTATGAAAACTGCTAGTGAATATAATAAAACATTTTGTATTGAAATTGCAGGCCAAAATAAGAGTTTTTGAAATCAACAAATGCTTCCTCGACTGAAACTTTTCTGTAATGACTTGTGTGCTTAATATAGATTCGTGTATTTACAGACCATGTTAACGGCGATCTCGATGTCAGCAATTGCCACGAATGGAGTAGTACCGGCGGGTGGAAGCTATTTTATGATTTCGAGGTAATTCCTCATACAAAACAATTTTTTTTTTATCAAAAGTGTCTGAAGCAATTCGAAAGAAGTGGAGATACTTCTTCAATCAGGTGGGTAAAAATTTGTGAAGTGGGCCACTATTTTTCGAAGTTCGACTTTCTTTCTGAAACCTGTCTGTACAGTTCAAAACAACATAAAATTCGTTTGGATCATCTATTTTGGTAGCTCCATAATTTTCTCGCTACTGGTCAAACGGGCCATATTTATTTTCTTGCAAAAACTGGCTTACTTAACAAATTTTCACCAAAATAAAACCCAAAAATAATTTTTTGCGCTACGACGTCATGTTTCTGCATACATTTATGTATGTAATGAACTACATATGCATATATAAATATATATCAAGTTTATTTGTGCTATTTTCCTTAAATTAGATCACTTGGACCCGAATTTGGAGGTGCCGTAGGAATGCTCTTTTATACAGGGACAACTCTTGCAGCAGCTATGTATATTGTAGGAGCTGTGGAGATCGTATTGGTAAGGAATGAATACTTGAAGTCACAATATACATAAGGCATTTGGTTCGAGCCCCTAAGACCCATTACCACTTTACATAGTTCGATAGTTTTTTGCTCCTAAGAAGCATAAGAGATTTATGCATTTCATTTATGATTAAAATCAAAGTGCGATATCTTTATATCTATATAAAAGGCGTGATGACATTACACTAGGCATAGGTTAAGAATTGAAAAACTTATTATATCATTACATGATTTCTGCAACCAGGCTTTTCTGGTTTTGTACATATGTACATACATACGTATGCAGCTCATAAAACACATATTGTATTATAAAACTGATTTAGTAATATCATTTTGTAGACATATATGGCGCCTTGGGCCTCAATATTCGGGGACTTCACCAAAGACGCTGATGCTATGTACAACAACTTTAGAGTTTACGGCACACTACTTTTATGCATTATGGGTGATTATGAACAAACTCTTACACACAAATATCAATAGTTCTATGTTATAATCTAATATAAAAATCTAAAAAAATAGGTTTAATCGTCTTTTTGGGAGTAAAGTTTGTCAATAAATTCGCAGCGGTTGCCTTGGCTTGTGTAATATTATCCATCATAGCGGTGTATATTGGCATATTCGACAATACTAATGGAAGTGAAAAACTTTAGTAAGCTCAATTTAAAAATCTCATTATTCAATGTTATCTAATTTGCTTTCATCTAGTATGTGTGTGCTTGGAAAACGTCTACTCAAAGATATTCCAATAGAAAACTGCACTAAAAGTGATCCTTTTCTGGCGGATCTCTTTTGTGATGAAAATGGATGCGACGAGTATTTTAAAAGTGCGTAAATAAATAAATATGTATGTATGAAGTACGTCATTAAATTTTAATTCCTTCTAGCTAATAACGTTACTGCCGTAAAGGGAATCAGAGGTTTAGCTAGTGGGGTGTTTTACGAAAACATTTTCCCATCATTTTTGGAAGTAAGTCGTTCATTTATAAAGTAGTCGTTGAGCCCGCATGCATGATTTTTTAAAAACTTCCAAGAATATGCATCCATTAAATTTTTACAGAAAGGCCAATTGATTTCATATGGAAAAAATCCTGTGGATATAGAAAATATGGCGCCTTCAACATATAATCAAGTCGTGGCTGATATTACAACGTCATTTACATTGCTAATTGGAATATTTTTCCCTTCAGTAACAGGTAAAGCACGCGTATAGCGAGTATATATGTATATCGAAATTTAAAGCAAGTTTTTTTTCTTGCAGGAATAATGGCGGGGTCTAATAGATCTGGAGATTTAGCCGATGCTCAAAAAAGTATTCCTATTGGTACTATTTGCGCTATTTTAACAACGAGTACTGTGTATTTATCTACTGTCTTGTTATTTGCTGGAACTGTTGATAATCTTCTGTTAAGAGACAAGTACGTATTAAGGAAACGGCTATGTGTACATGTACATATGTACCTATAATGGCAAAAATAAATATAGAAATTTTGTTTTTTTTTGTATTTTAGATTTGGACAATCTATAGGCGGAAAATTAGTCGTAGCAAACATAGCATGGCCAAACCAATGGGTAATATTGGTAGGTTCATTCTTATCAACACTTGGAGCTGGCCTACAAAGTTTGACTGGTGCTCCACGGCTACTGCAAGCAATAGCAAAAGATGAAATTATTCCATTTTTATCCCCTTTTGCGGTTTCTTCAAAACGGGGTGAACCAACAAGAGCTCTGCTTCTAACGATTATCATATGCCAGTGCGGAATTCTATTGGGTAAGCAGATGAATATAAGATAATTGGGGTATCCATGTGGACCTGCTTATTCTGTTATATTTTTGACGAAGGTTAATAAACAAAACAAACTAAATAAACAACAACAACATAACCAGACGAACATGAATACCTCAAATATTTTTTTATATACCAGAAGAAAAGCATGTACCTATTAAGCAATTTATTAATTATAAAATGTATTTCAATAAATATTTAAAAATTGTTTGTCTTTTAAGGCAACGTTGATCTTCTTGCGCCGTTATTATCGATGTTTTTCCTAATGTGTTATGGATTTGTTAACCTTGCGTGTGCTGTGCAAACATTGTTGAGAACACCTAACTGGAGACCACGATTTAAATTTTATCATTGGGGACTATCATTAGTTGGTTTAACCTTGTGTATATCAATTATGTTTATGACATCTTGGTACTTTGCTTTAGTTGCGATGGGAATGGCCATAGTTATTTACAAATATATTGAATATCGTGGGTATGTCTCATTAAACAATTGGATTTTTATGTATTACAAAGCTATTGTACTTTTCCTTGGCCACATTTACTAGGTAGAGGTCTGAGGAACTGTGAACTTTAAAAAATGTGAACATTTTCCCTAGACGCATGCCTGAGGCGGTTGAATTGTTTGAATGTTAGCAACCTTTTTTAAATGTCGTCGTCCTTTATCTAGATTTATCGATGTGCCAAAATGAAAATGTTGCTGAATTAAGTTAAAAACTTTTATAAAAATTATAATGTATGCCTTAAATTTACGTTATTTAATATGTAAAATCGTGTGGTTTACTTTTATGAATTTTGTTCAGGACTTTGGTGTAACATCGGTAATTCAATGGTTGAAACGATGAACTCATTAACTACAATTCGAAAATGCACATTCGTCATACTGGCAAGAGAACTAGAAATTAATTCAAAAGAGCCTTACAAAATTAAAAACTGTCTTCGTTCTATAATTCGAAAATTTTGTCATTTGTCTTGAGATGAGACTTTACTAAATTTATTGTTATTACATTATCTATCTATATTTTGGGGACGTCTGAAAAATTTGATAATACGATTCTTGTTCTAATCGATTCGAATTGCAAAAAAATTAATATAACGTCCTTAACAAACCCTGCATTTACTTAAAAATTAAAGAAAAAAAATTTTTCGTTTTTAGCTACATATTTTCTGCCCACAATTTTTCAAGAACACAACTTCTAAATATGTATAAAGTTAAATTTGTGTAGGTTGTGAGCATGATTCAAATAATTCAACCATGCTGTTGTTTACTTTTTTCAAGTATTGTTATTTTAAATAGGCACAGTTATGCACAACTTATATAAACATATTATATATATACATATACAACTTTTATTGTTATTAAAATATAGCGCCGAAAAGGAATGGGGCGATGGCATCAGAGGAATGGCGCTCACTGCTGCCAGATATTCGCTTTTACGCTTAGAAGAAGGACCACCGCATACCAAAAATTGGCGTCCTCAAATTTTGGTGTTGTCAAAGTTTAATGACAATTTCATGCCAAAATATAGAAAAATATTTGCCTTTGCCACTCAGTTGAAAGCTGGAAAGGGTTTAACAATATGTGTATCAGTTATACAAGGAGATCATCACAAAATTACCAACAGAGCTGTAGATGCGAAAGCAGCTTTAAGAAAATTAATGGACGATGAAAGGGTGAAAGGCTTCTGTGATGTATTAGTATCTCGTGACATTGGAGAGGGACTTAGTTCAGTGTAAGTACATTCCATCTACCACATAAAAAAAAAAATTATTATCTCACAAGTTGTTGAGGGGAATTTTCCCACATTACGGCCAAACTATACATCTAAGGTTTAAACAGTTATATATGTATGGATAAGTATGACCAAGCTGAAGGACAGTCAATCAAAAAAATTTAGAAACAAATTAATTTTAATCAAGAAAATTAGTTTGCAAAATACACAGATGCCAGACACATATTCACCTACATAGCCGTTGTTGTGAGAGCAGATATATCATGATATATCGTATGATCGGCTCTCACTGTAAGTGCGAAGAGTTGGTAGTGGACCAATGAAAAACCATAAATAAATTTATGGGTGTCCGCTTCGAAAATGCATTTTCTGATTAGATGGAAACTTTCACCTCTCATACGTTTTTTTAGGAAACTTAAATTACATACCATTTACAATTATAACCTTAAACATGATATACATAGAAGCTATAAAAGGAATTGTAATAGTAATAGTACATAGTAGTGTTTAAACCTATTATAAACCAAGTTATCCGGTTTAAAAAGAAAGACCTAAATCAAGATTTGAAGCAGTAAACGATTTTTCAATACTGCATTAAAATAAATCATGACTATTTTTCAGAATTCAAACTATAGGCCTCGGAGGTATGAAACCAAATACTGTTATTATTGGTTGGCCTTATAGTTGGCGACAAGAAGGCAAACAAAGCTGGAAAACTTTTATACAAACCGTTCGAACAGTAGCTGCCTGCCATATGGCACTCTTGGTTCCGAAAGGTATTAACTTTTTCCCAGAATCCAATCACAAAGTGAGTTTCAATACATACATATGTATTTATTGTAATAATCTATAAATGCAATATATGTAAATGATTTCTATTAGATCGGGGGAAATATTGATATTTGGTGGATAGTACATGATGGAGGTCTCCTAATGCTGCTACCTTTTCTGCTGAAACAGCACCGCACTTGGAGAAACTGCAAATTAAGAATTTTCACTGTGGCCCAAATGGAAGATAATTCAATTCAGATGAAGAAAGATTTGAAAACATTTCTGTATCACTTACGAATCGAGGCCGATGTTGAAGTTGTAGAGATGGTAACCTTTTGAAATCACGTATTTACTATATGCAATAGAATATCTATTTTTCTTATTTTGATTTCTAAATAGATGAATAGTGATATATCCGCATACACATACGAAAGAACTTTAATGATGGAACAGCGAAACCAAATGTTGAGGGAACTTCGTTTAAATAAAAAAGAAAATTCTAAAATAGTAAGTACGACCTTTTTACAGTTAATCAGTGAAATGCTTTTGATTGTAAAATTTCTAAAATTCTTGAATACATCTTTTGTATTGTCTGTTTTTAATATAAGGTACAGACTCTAGTTGATTTTAAGGAAACCACCGGGGATGATAAGTTACCTTTGGTAAAGGATAAGAAAAAATTAAATTTTCCAGAATTCATGTTTTTTTCTTCATCAAAATCATACATACACTCATAAATACAGAAATACTATAAGCAATTAAGCCCAGCTGGACCGGTTAAAGTTTAAGGACATTTTTAAGCAGGTTGTAATATTCAGAATTATTGTAAATTTCATGGGAACAAATCTTCCAAAAATTTTTAATGGGAAAACAAAAACAAAGTGGGAAAATTGTTAGTGTTTCCCATTAAAAATTTTTAGGAGATTTGTTGCCATGAAATTTACAATAAGGCTTGTTTACTTATGTATCTCTTGAAAAATAATATCCCATAAACTTGCTTTGGCATTCATATTGGGGAAAAAATTTTAAGATTGTATTAGATTTGGAGTGTAATATTTTTAGGAGTTACGGGCGTATCGACTTACAGTTCCAATATTTTTTTAATGGGAATGAAACTTATTCTTACTCAAAATGACTTATCTATAACTTAAATTTAACAGGCCAGTTAGATTCCCATTAGAATTGAGTAATTTTGGATAGCTTTTCAATCATGAATTTAAAAAACTTGAAGTGATCAAAAATAATTAATAAAAAAATGTAAGTTTTTTGATTACCCTTCATAATTTTTGATTGTTTTGCCGCATCGTTGTAAGAAACATTCAGTTTGCATTAGTACATTTGGGAGCATTTTCAAGAGTTAGCCAACACTTTTCTTTACGGAAATCTATTGTATTTACATACATATATCATAGCATATTTTTTTGAATAAAGTTATTTGCTTTATTCATGAACACAAACAAAACTCGAATAGTTTTCAAATCCAGCAACCACCATACTCGTATTGGCTTTTGATGAATAGTTATATCAAGTCCTTAAGTCATAAATAAAATAAACTTCCCTGCATATCTGGGGTGTGAAAACATGACTTGCCATTGGTCAGTTTGGGGTAGAAACGGCTTCAAGTTGAGAAAAAATTATAGCCAAAACTACATCGACCGAACAAAAATTTTGCATTAGCCAAAGCACGCCAGTCCTACTTTGACGTTGAGAAACACCGAGATAAATAATCAATCAATCATTATCCTCATTGTTATTTGTTTGTTTTTATT
Organism: Sphenella marginata; assembly: GCA_951509765.1. Taxonomy (NCBI): domain Eukaryota; kingdom Metazoa; phylum Arthropoda; class Insecta; order Diptera; family Tephritidae; genus Sphenella; species Sphenella marginata. The sequence continues at coordinate 51,616,337 of OX608083.1, forward strand.
CAACTCTTCACGCTAATAAGATATTTTCATTCGTTTGAATGTATAAATAAAGAATAAACTAGTAAAAAGTTATTTGATGCATAGAAAACTGTTTAAATGATCTGCTTGAAATCGGTCATTGTTTTTAGCCAGTAACTTATAAGGGCAATCGAAGAGGCTTTAAATGCTTTTAATTTAATTACTTAATCCAATAGACCGCGTTCCCGGTTTAATTTTATAGAATTTAACTTCGACAGCCATAAAATTTGACGTGAGAAAATTTTAGGCGATTTAAGATTTTTTCACAGTTAAATTAAAAATTTATAAATATGCACTACATACATACATTTATATGTATGCATATCTTAAAGCGTGAAGGCTATGAAATTTCTAACTTGAAAATTATTGTCAAAATATTTAATTACACTGATTTGCAGGTTCAAACTATTGTTGATCATCATCACGATGTGACGAAGACATCTTCAAAGGTTCGATTTGCAGATCCAACAATTAATGTGGAGGAGAAACATGAACATGTATGTAAATATTTACTCATAAAATAAAATAAGAATGAATTCGATTTCTTTCTTCTTCACGTACACGATTTTCTTTTACAACTGTTATGTATATGTATATTGGGTTAAAAATGAGGCGTTTTGGGAATGTAACGGTTCTTATAGAAATTAGGTAAAGGTCGTATTAAACCATTAACATTCATGAATGCAAATATTGATTATAAGTAAAAATTATCATATATAAGTAGGTCTGAAGAGCACTTTATTTACTCACACATACATACATATTATATGACAATTTTGTCCTAAAAACGAATGTTTGCATAAAATATTCAGAGTGCAATAAATCGGGTAGAAAGTAAATTTTTTGAATTTTTCAGTAGATCGCTTTCAACGTTGAAAGTTGAAATTTTGGTCTATAAAATCGACAATTTTTAAGCAAACAGCTGTTTATAGATCCTAACACGGAAAATACAATGGTGATGCTATCTCGTTTTGTACCAAACTTGAGTCTGACTTTTTCGCTTATTGCCACAGATATATAAACTGACCAAAAAAATCTTTGCAATTGTTATTCTTAACCCTTTTGCCCAAAAGAGATAACGATTATTTCAGTCCCTGCTTTTTATGAATTCACCCCTTTATTAAAGACCTTTTACACGATTTTTATTTTTTACTTTCAAGACTTCGACTCCTTTTACACATACATATGTATGTAAATAAATACATAAGTCCAAAAAAAATAAAATCAACAAATTAAAGAACCTCTGATTCTTATTGTGTGTCCGATAAAAAGAGAAATGTTTCTATTTCGTATATGTTTTGAGCCTCTGTACATATATTTGCTGGTTAAAGTAAACGAATCCGAGAGAAAGTGAATAGTTATCCAAATTATGATTATTCTGTATGTTTATTTTTATATTTATACTAACATGGCCGCATTCTTTATCCAATTTTATATTCTAAAAACAATTCCAGGAATCCGACGGGGACGAAAAGGTAAAGTCAAAAGAGGTCGACATCGATGGACTGACCACAAAGTTTGAAAATGGCTCAACTTTGAACGCCCTAGAAAAGGGACAGAGTGAAGATGAAAAACCTGAGAAAAAATCAGGAGGAAATACAAATAAAACTTTAAAACCGTAAGTTTAAAGCAAATGTCGCTCGTTTACATAAGTTTTAGCCAAAAAATATTTAATTCGCTAGTTCAATAGTAATTAGCAACAATCAAAACTACAAAGTGAAATTAGTAGAAACCAAAAGAAAAAGAGTAGCATTTTTATCGTGCAGAAAGATTATCTTAAAATATTTTAACACACGAATCCTGCTGGAAATTGTGGTAAAATTTCGAAATGCTAAAATGGCGGTGTAAACAGCGGCTGTTAAACATACTCACACACACTCAATGACTGCAATATATGTACATACATACATGTCTACATACATAAATTGAATTTTTGTTTTATTTCAGCGACGAAATTAATGTTCGCCGAATGCATACGGCTGTTAAGTTAAATGAAGTTATTGTAAATAAATCACAAGATGCCCAACTTGTTATAATGAATTTACCTGGACCTCCACGGGACTCTAAACTCGATCGTGAAAGCAATTGTATCCTTTTCAAATTGATTACTTTTAATACTATTAACATGTGTACATACATACATACTAGTACATAGTTCGCAAGGTCAGCTATTCAATGCGAGTTTAAATCAAACCGAAAAAAAAAAGTTGTTCTTGTTGTTGCCGAAACTGGAACGTCCATTTATGGATGTGGATTAGCAAATTGCATTAATCAACAAAAAGTTAACTGCCAAATTGACTAATGTACTAAACGCGTTTTTAGCGTAAACTAATTTAAACTTGCATTTAAAAACTAAGCGAACGAATACAGCATCTTCCAAATAAATGGTTTTTACTTAGCTTCTCTATATTTATAGATATGGAATTTTTAGAAGTGCTGACCGAAGGTCTAGAAAAGGTGCTAATGGTACGAGGAGGAGGTCGCGAAGTAATAACAATCTATTCTTAAGGATCTAACGTATTTTAATTCTTTTAATATTTTGGTAAACCAGGCAACTACCAATATCAATCAATTCGTAATTATTTTTAGCATGTAAATCAAAATTTATATTTTGTATCTAAATACAAAAAAAAACTGAAATAAATTCTTTGTTACAATAAATTGTTTACTCGAAAATGATTAATATGGCGCCGAGGAACTCTTAATAAATACAATACATAACAAACAAAATTACGTAGCCCTCTTGCCGGAAGCATGAAAGTACCAGTCGTTCAAGGAAACTATTCTGATTTGCATTCGAAGTTATCTTAATTAGCCATTTTCCTTTTAGCATATTCATGCTCCTGGTAAGAGGTACGTATGTACTACGTTAATATGTAGATCCAATTGCCGGACATGGCCATATAAAATGGACCACTTTTTTATATGAATGAGGATAAGTGTTGGAGTACTCCGATACTCCTTGGGGTATGGGACGGAGTATTTTGATTTTTGCAGGGACTAAGAAAATAAGCGTTGGCTGTCAAAAATCTACCACAAAAAACAAAACGAACAGAGCTTCTATACGGATCCGAAATTGATTCAGAAAAATATCAGGGTCACAGCGTTGTTGCTGCATACAAATTTGCTAACTGCTAATTGGAACTCGCCAACTGACTAAACAGTTAAGAGATAGTAATGGATATGGCAGTGAACTACTTGCCACGCTACTGTTGTCACCTACAAATTTTAAACTCCTAACATAGTTTATTTCAGAACTATCGGTAACAATGGAAGTAAAAATTGTAAAAGGTGTGTCAATATACATACATAGGTATCAAACGAAAGGAGGTAATGGGTGCTACAATGGGGGATGTAATTAAGTTCCATATCATAATTAAAATTGGGCTTAATATATTATTGGTTGTTAGGCGCACAGAAGCGTCGGCTTTGCTAGTCTAGAATAAAGTTTTTTTCTCGGCGAACTAAAATCAAGCTGAAAAAATTTGCATCACACCCTACGTCACCAAATGATAGATATTTTGCTTGCATCAGAAGTGACGACTCTTGGATTCATTTGCACAATAGCCGGTTCTACATGGGAATTACGAGTTTTATCCGGGAGAGTCCTATCGACATCCACTGATGTCAACCCACCGAGCTCGGAAAAATTCGTGACATAAAAAATAATTTGTCTTCCTCAGATGTTGGTTGGGGAGTGTAGCGGATCCTGTTGCGATTTGTTCCGACCCTACCAAACATTTAATCAAAAACTAATAAAAAAAAAATAGAAATATGTTAATTCAATTGATTATTTTATTTCCAGTTTTATTTATTATAATATAAATATGAATACATTCCTATTCATTATTACACAAAATCTAATATAACAGCTATACATTAAATATTTGCAATTACTAGGTATATAATTAAAATACGAAAGTTTATTTCTTATTTTTCTTCTTTTTTTTAGAAGATTTATTACGTTTTTTATTTTTTGCATGCTTCTCTTTCGAACTATCCGCGGAATCAGCTGATAGAGAACGTTTCGAGCGTTTTTTGTCTTTCTTATACTTATGCTTCTTCCTTCTTTTACCATCATCAGAATTTGAATCGGAGCTCGTATTAATAGATCCCGATGAGCTGCATGCATTCGAGCTGTGCAAATTAACTCTGCTTTCTTGTTCAATTAAAGACTTGTTAATTTCCTTATTTTCGTTTTTATTTCCTTCTTCTGAGATACTCAATCTTTTCTTATTGGTGTTGGCTTTTGAGTAGCTTTCATCGCGATCATCAAAAGATCTTTTCATCGCTTTTGGTTTATCTCTTGTATTTTTGGGTGTTACTTCTCTTCCTCTGTTAGATAAGTTAATGTGCGTATTTTGTTCATCGCCTCTGCCTCTTATATGTGACCTACTTTTTGCCGATGTATCAACTTCACGACTTAAATGTATCGGAGATTTTTTTCTATTATCTTTACCAAGATCTCTCTCGCGATCACGGGTTCTTTCACAATCTTTGCTTCGATATTTATCACGATCATTAACACGATCACGTTCACGATTACGATCACGACCGCGTTCCCGTTCACGTTCTCGTTCACGTTCAAGTTCTCTATCACGATGTTTTTCCCGTTCTCTATCCCTATTGGGTTGCGTTGTAATTTTGTTAATAACGGTTTTATCCCAAGTTTCCCGATTTGATCTATTATTATCACGATTATCGCGATCCCGACCTCTAAATTTATTTCTGTTTTTCTCATCTACCCGTTCATAGGTGCACCGGCCAATGGAATTGCCCTTTATGAAATGCGACTTATTTGAATTTTCCCGTACGGGGGAATAATCATATTTTGTTGTGACTTTACTTCCAAGCCTTTCCTTAACCGATTTAACTACCTTTGGTGAATGTGGTGATCTATCATCTTTTATTTGTACGGAACGTTCTTGACTATTGCTAGTTGGTACAGTGATTTCAAAGTTTTTAATCTTGTCTTTTGAAGCGATTCTCGGTAGTGTTTCGCCATATACTCTTTGATGATCATTATTACCATCGGTTTTCTCAAACGGATATATTGCCTTTATGGCTCGTGCGAATATGGCATTTTCAGCTTTTCGCAATACTTCACTAGTGACCTTTTCATTTATAATATTTGATTCTTGATAATCGGTTGAATCTATATCCTCTAAGTCGATAATCTGACTAGCAGCACTATTATTTTGCTCATCGATTTCCCACTTTGACGGCTCCGGAACGGGGGCGATATTTTTCTGCTTTTGTTGACTTTGAGAATGTAGATCGTCGAATTCCGTTTCATAATCAAGAATATCGAGTACCGAATCCACGCGTTTAAACTCTGTCCCATTAGTATTTGGATCATCTATTTTTACAGTTATGTCTTGAGAGTCATCTTTATCTATAATATTTACAACGTCATTATCATCATCAATAGATAATGAAGCATTTACATTAGTTTTACTTTCGTCATTCACTATTACAACGTCATTAGATATAATTTTTTGACAAATATTTAATTCTGGAGTTCTTGATATATATGTATCTTTTATATCGTCAAATTCGTCCTGCTTCATGTCTTCCCTTTCAGTTGAATTCTTTTGCCTTTCTCGATCTCGTTTACTTCTTTTATCCTTTTTCAATTTCTTTTTTTCAGTTTTATCTTTCCTTTTCTTTTTTCGTTCTTTTTCCTTTTGTTTCTTTGTATTTCTCTCATCTTTGCTTGAATTTGAGTGAACATCATCTTCCCTAGTTGTCGTGTCGTGCCTAGTTCTATGCTTTTCGGGACTCTTTCGCCGTTCAACGCCTTCTACTTTATCCTGTTTTATAGAAGCAGATACTTCATCTTTGGAAGTAGTTCCATCGGATGATTTGAGACTTTTTTCATTTATTTTATCATGGCTACGTTTACCAGTTTCATGGGAATGCGATTCAAGTCGTTTATGATGATCGTCGGGTTTGCTTCTTTCAACACTCTTGCGAGGATTCGGGCAATTATTTTTAAGTCGCTTGGTGTTATTCTTCTCTTGTTTTTCACTACTACCAGCTGTTTTCCTAGAACCTGGTGTTGGACTGCGGGTTCGTCCAACCCTCTTTTCAGTTGACTTGTTAACGGCTTTCGCGTCTGTTTTATCTGAGCTGCGATGCTTGTCGGTTTGTCTTTTATCTTTTGAATCACTTCCAGTGCGTTCTGTTCGTTGTCTGGGTTTCGTATAACTTTGCTGCATAGGAGGGTTGTAAGCCGTTGGATTTGTTTCATACCCAGGTGGGGGAGGCTCCAGAGTTTCATGTTGGCTCTCTTGAAATCTAAATTAAATTTATTTTTGGAATTATATTGAACCTCTGTAATATTAGATATATGCACTACCTATCCCTTCTTGCTATCGGATATCTTTCTGAGTCAAATGTACTTTGATGAGGATACCATTCCGAGTTGTCTTGTCGTAAAAATCTAGCTCTTTCTTCACTCGTGCTGCGCCTGATTTCGAAAAAGGTAAATCATTTTATTTTATAACGTTATTTAGTTTTTAGGTTTTAGGATTGAATACAAACCTTGGTAAAACTGACTCAATATGTAAATCTTCTGCTCTTGAGTTATGATTTTTTCCTGTTTCACGCTCCCTGAAATAAAATGAATTATTGAATCCATATCTGAAATCTACCATACATGCAAATAAATGTTAAATACTTGGGATATTCACGTAGGTCTGGTTATCAGATTATCTGGTTATGTGTGTAAGTGTTTTATTCAGTTTTCGAAAATGAAACACCTGAAGTGTAATAATATTTAACCAGATCACTTGCTAATCAGACTGACGCGAAACTATTTAGTCATAAGTCGTGAATGTTTCTTATTTTAATTAACAGGTAAATTAGAAGGAAACGACTGGCGAGTTTTGTTGTACGGCTAAATTCGTTCAGGCCATTTAAATAAATAGGATTTAGCGGTCCCTACATCTCCCTCTGTCATGCTGTATTTTTGTCCGTTTACAGTTACATAACCTGCCTGCATGACATCAAAGCGGCACTTTTGTGTTATAATTGTGGAAGTTTCTAGAAGTCCAAAAAATCTTCTAAAGAATAACTTCCTGTTGTTTATTCAAGGAGTTCGTCTTCTTTTGAAATGCCATGAGGGGAAGGGTATTCTGCTAGAAAAGTTACGGATAGATGGCGCTGATCTCTAATCAGTTTTTTGCTAGCTACAAATTGTTTATGAGAGTGGAAATTCTTATTTCAATTGTAATTGGTGATAGCGGTGGATGGAGCACGAGGGGGTGAAAGAAAGCGATTGGAGGAGAACATGTTGAAGGTAAACTAAAGTTCGCCGGACAGGAGTTGGCGGTTCTGCTTGTATAGTGTATGGGCGTGTTCGGAAATGAATTATAACAATCAGTATTTTAAGCACTTCCAGAAATGAATATTTAATAATTGATACAGCTGATGGAACTGTTGACAATTATCAAGAAAATTGTGTAGCCTTTTTGGTTATTTTTGGATGCACTAAGACTTTTATGAAAAAGAATAGGCAATAATAATACGAGCACGGGCTGCCTTTTCATCCGACATCGCACAAAGTGAATTTTATTGTTGCGCAGGATAAGCTACGCTTGAAAAACTTGTCATGCAATTACACTGTGCTCTTTGCAATGCATTTCCGAGCACACCCTATATGTGAGGTATTTTACATACTTTTCTTGAAAATTGTGATTACGGCTTCGAGATCGCTTATTATATGGTGGTGATTTTGAACGTTTCTTCATTGGGGACTTAGACCAAGATCTCGATCTGTGTTAAAAAAAAATAGTTTTGAGGAATGAACATACATTAGCATGCATACCACACGTACGTATATATGTAAGTATAATATTTCATTACCTTGATCCTTTATCACTAAATGAATTCGATCGTCTCCGTCTAACTGGTTTATTACGATCAAATCCATTATCACGCTTACGGTCGTTGTCGTGAGATCTAATCTTATCTTTAACCTCCCGAGGATTTCTGCGGTATGGTGATACAGGAGCACGACCACGATGCTGCCTTTCATTTGACCAAGATCGACGGCGTTCCATTGAGCGACGACGTTCTTCCCTTCGACGCTCCTTCTCCTTCATGAGTCGGTTGAATGTTTCCAAAGGATCTTCAATTATTCTAAATTAAAAATTGTAACGAATAAATATGTGTATATCTAAGTTCGTTGTCAGAGGCTTCTATTTACCCTGTCCCAACTTTGGCAGCCACACCCTGATAAACCGATGCAAGGTTGCTGCTTCCGTGACGCATTTCAGTAGGCGGACATCTGATTGGTGGGAAGCCTGGTGGAGCATTATGGAACATCGGTCGGACAGGATGTTGATAACTTTACATCAAGCAAAAGAAGACAAAAATAAAAATGTTCAAGTTACTCATTGTTATTTGTTTATGCACATAGTACATATGTATGTATGTATTAATGTATGTAACTTAAAATCAATAAAGCTTACCCAACATTGGGCCTTGGACCCATTGGATTATAAACGCCGAATGGCATCATGGATTGTCCTTGTACAGATGGATCTTGAGCCATGTTATGCGGTACGTTCATCTGCGGATAAGAATGAACTCTGTTCGGCGGACCCGAATAAACATCCAATAAATGATTTGGCCTGGATGGACGTACTTGAATTTTATTTGGACCGTAATGAATTTGAGCATTCATCGAATGACCATGCTGCTTCTTATAAAACACATTGCCATTGGAATCTTCTTCTGTATATTCTCTTTCGGGCTTATATTCATGTTCCCATTCATTACATTGAGTATCAGAGCCATGGTTGTTATCTTTCTTTTGATTATCCGTCGGCGATACCTAAAAACATACATAGGTACATATTTTAACCTATAGACACTCATTTTGAATATAATTTAACAGGGCTTTTCTTTCCCACAAACGATCGAGCGACGAGTTCTTTTCGTCTACTGTGGCCTATAATTGATCCCAACAGCTAGTCCCTACTTTTGAGTGGCCAGTAAAGAGAGCTATAAGATGAAATGGGAGTAAATGGTGGAATACTATTTTCTGAATTTTGATGCTCTAATACTAATACGTGAACCATAACAATGATCTTTAGCCAATCTTTTGGTCACTCCAATTATTTCCGAAAGTGTGAATTAGGTGTAGTGGTTCCTCAGTTAAAAACCTAGACGATATTTGCTCACGTATTACAAATTTCACCCCGTCCTACATTGATTGATGCTGCTCTGGCATCGCTAGCTCACATCACCAGATAAAACCTTTTAATGCGCAGTCCTTGAAATTCAAAAAATTCAACACGGTGTGATCCAGGTTGCAAGACACTTATTGCGCTAACTTGCAAACCGATATTAGCCTATTTCTAAAAAAATGTTTAACCCTCCTACGCAGAGTTAAAGTCATGCCTTCGGGGACATAACAAAACACATCTTACATCTCGCTTCCCTTTTAAACCCTTCGAAAATTAACGATCCCTGCTTATAACAGTATTTACAGAAAAGGAAGAAACCGTTCAATCCTAAGCCGTAGTTACTTACATACATACAAATGGACAGGCAGAAATGAAAAAAAATTTTAAGTTGCCTTCAGCTACTCGTGTTCAGACGACCCATAAACTGCAATGGAATAGAACACAACAGTTAGTGCAAAATATCTTTGGGAATGCAGAATAGCATTCCATACACCAAATCGCCCATTTTGAACCTTTATAAACATGGTAAACTCTTCTGGCTTAGATAAGGGAAACGAAGAATGTGAGTCTTGAAGTGAACGAGAACAAGGCTAAGTAAAGCCCTCTCTCAACGAATAAAGATCAGACATTGGGCAAAGAAGTTGAGATGGCCCAGGAAGGCTTTCCGCGATGTCAACAACGAAAATCGCAAGGAAGTGGCCATAGAATTGAATCCAAAATGCTCCCCTAGCCGTGCCATGTTATGCGAATCGACAAAAGCGCTCCGGCTGTGAAAGTTGGAATGAAACTACCTTGATGCTTCCAATTGGCGTTAATTATCGCTAAAATTGTATGACTGGTGTTCTTTGATGCTCAAAGGCCAAAATTTCTGAGGTGGTTAAGCGCCAATAAATCATGTAAACTAATTCGAAAACAATAAATATTTATCAGGTATGGAGGATAAAACATATTAGTAGTTGACTGTATGGCTACATTAATGTCTATGTTACGAAATCAAAGTGAGCTTTCACACGATTCACGTTGTTTCCACTTTTTTACTACATATCTCTTTCTCTCTTCTCGGGTGTAGCGTTTGTTCAGGAAAATTGGCTAATGTAAGAGCGAATAGAAAACTCAATAGAAAAACGAACATAAATGAATTTATACAGTCGGGTTTCCTACTTATCATAGTCATGTGTTTATTATTAGTCATTATTAAAAAAAAAAACACTATCTCTGTTAACTTTTCATTCGAACGCTTTTTCATGGCTGCATTATGCTCGAAGGTGGCACCGTTTGGAAAACTGTTGATGCTAGTCACGGAACTTAAGCCAGAGATCTTCCGATATAGTAGGCCAGCCCACTACCATTACACCAAGGAATACATACATATCATGAAGGCAATATGCGGGTAAACTATTTCCATACGCCTCTGAAAGTATGGTGCCTACCCGATATTTTTAAAACACGTATTGTAATTTTTTATGAAAACATATTTGCAGACTTTATTAATAAAATACTTAATACAGATATGAATTTGCGAATACAAAGAATTTTTATAGAACTCGTTTCGTTTCACAAGGAAATAATTTCTGTGCATACATACATACATATACGTATCCTCGTTAAAAGTGCGAATTTGCAGCCTTTGTAGTGTAGGCGCCGTCACAAAACGAGAGAAAACATTTTTTTTTAGTATCCATGATTATGCGCGAGCTCAAAGCATGAAAATTATTACTATTTTATTTTTTTAATAATTGAATTAATTTTTAAATGTTTTTAATTGGACAGAAAAGGAAAAATTTAAAACAGCCGCCATAGGGAAACTGCTAGACTTCTTCATCAGGGAAATTTTGGCACGCTCAGCTAACCATTAAGCTAACAAAATGCTCGTTTTTCTTATTTACTTATTAAATATTTTTCGTTTTATGATTACGCTGTATTTGGCTTTAATGAAAATGTATGATAAGATACCAATAGTCTTAACCGCTTCGCTTAAAACGACGTTATGTAAATATTTACATTCATTCATTTTGATATGCTAATTAACAATTTCTACAATGCAAGTAAGATCTTTGGATAGTACTTTTACAGTATACTTAAACAATATAACAATTAAAATTCTAACGACTATTTACATTTGCTTTTAAATATATGCACATACATATGTATATACAAGAGAATCCCTAGATGCTGTCAAAAAAATGGAACATGCAATGACATAAGAGGGATACGCAAATGTGTATGGTTTACAGGTTTTGAAATGTGAAATAGTAATAAATTACTGCAGCATTAGAGCATCAGTGTCAGAACCGGAATAAATACTGATGTCCATTTTCTCAAGGGAAACGGAACTTAGGCATAATTTAAGTTGGGGGTGTACGCAGACGAGCACGAAGATATGGCAAACACATGTAAGCTACGAGATAGAACAGCAAAGGTTCGCGGAATCAAGTATTCCGTGTATTGCCAATTCGATTTTAAACTGCTTTGTTTCGTTTCAACATAATTTAATTCTAATTCTAAGTGAGTGCGATTAAAAGCCGCAGCAATGTGTGAAACAGCTTGGTTCGTTATTTGGGGATAAAGCATCATCCGAAGCTATGGTTTAAAAATTGTTCAGGAAATTCAAGCGTGGGTTACCAACTTTGTACGTGAAACGATTTTGTCAGATCGACATGCCACCTATGGTGATTTGCATGTCAAGAAGCTTTGCGGTCATTGGATCTGACACAATTTGAAAGTACAAAAGCAGGCAAGTAGTGAGAGGAAGTACTAAAGAAATTCAAAGCGGGTGGTTCGAATGATTTTTAAAATTGGTCTCAGATTCAAAAGGTTACAGAAGAGCATTTTGAGGAGAGCATTTTGAGAAGCAATAAAGCAGTTTAAAAAATGTAATTTGTATTCTGCTTCACATTTTCCACAAATTTTTGTTTCCAAGTTTTTTATTTTAGTGTAGCTTTGATAGAAGGGTAGCTGGTGTTTCAAAAAAGACATTTAAGAGTATGGCAGAATAACTGCTATATTTGTGTCAAAAATATTTATAAACCCGTGACATCAAGATATATTCATTTCTTCTCAAGAAAACTACTGGCTTGAAAATTATTTATTCATATAGGCACTATAAGTATTAAACTAAGCAATCTGTAGTTGGAAAACCGCCAAACTGCTATACCACTTACGCGATTTTAAAGTATCACCGACGACATGGTTTTTAACATAACGTCGTTGAATTTTTTTTAGATATGTCCTTTGATCTACTACGATATGTCTGCACACAGCTCGCTCGAAGTTTCCCTAGTAAAAAATTAGTCTCGAGTTTCATTTTACACGTACATGCAACGATAACGAGTGGTTTCGACTGAGCTGAAAACATGATTTCACAATTTTGTGGGTGATGCTGCTATGTAATTGACGGAAGCCATGATGCTAATAATCCGAGCCCGATGATATTCCTACAAATGCTCAAGCTATGTCATTAATTTATACTAGCCGATCTTAAAACTGAGTTTGAAAGTAAGACATTTCTTCAATCTCTACATATAATAAAATTGTAACAGGTCGATGTCTGTACATGGCAGATAGAATCCAAATCAACCATTTTTTTAATTTTTCTGTGTCTGTCTGTCTGTCCGTATGTTTGTGGCCGTATCACTCTGAAAGTACTGAATGGAAATGAATGAAACTTTTTTCGTTGAACTTAAAATTTAGGATATTACTTTTTTCGATATCTCAACCGGTTTTGGAGTTATCGCCCAATATGTGGACCAGGGGGGACCAAAAATGTCTTAGTACAATATGGATGTCAACCGAAAGGTGTCAATGAGTGCTGTAATATGCGATGTGATCAATTGAAATATCCCAAATGGTTTCGGAGATATCTTGAAGTTATCGACGAATATTTGCAAAAAAATGTGTTAGTACAATATGGGTATCAAACGAATGGTGCCAATGGGTACTGTTATATGCGATGCTCTTAATTTAAATATCTCAAATGGTTTCAATTATATATCTTCAAAAATTTCGGACGGAAAAAGAGAAGGGTGGGTAGATGCCATGTACAGACAACGACCTGTTGCAATTTTATTATATGTAGAGATACGTATGTATTTCAAATTTCGAAAACTGGCCCAAATGTATTTTTTAATTGTTGTTGTGAACTATACAATCAAGTTATAGAAAGAAAGTCGAACTTCGAAAAAGTGCGTATAGGCTATAATGATTAAAATCGGACTCAGTCTGTTATAAGTTCTGATACGCAGCGAAGCAAGCGGGCCTTACTAGTTGTAAATAAAGCAATGGATACACTTATTACACCAATGTCCATTACACGTCGTTAGCTCCTTCAATACTTTGGGATTGCAGAAGTGTCTGGTGTCCAGGATTTGATTTACGCGCATTTGATTGGGAATCAAGCCTTTATCTTCCGCTAACTTATGTCTAAGGGCCGGTTGCACCAGCTCGACTGAACTTGGTAATGTCACGTGTTTCACCTATTCAATTTCGACTTAAGCGATCAATTGAACCGGCAATTTTGAAAAATTCACACTTTGGAGAATTCAAACTTGACAGGACCGGAAAAATATTAATTATTTTCTAACTAAATCCAGTATTTGTCTGTGTAATACTGTTTTCGTTCCTCTTCTATTAGAATACACAACAAACCCTGCATTAAGTTAATTTTCTTACTTATATGAATGTTTAACTTTATAAAGTCAAAACAATCACTAACATTGAAATTGTATCGGCTTAGTGAAATTATTCGTGCCTCGCATAAAAATTATCACAATTTACGAGACATTTTCAAAGTATTAGCTCTTACTGCCAATATAGAAGTATTAAATATAAACTTGTTTTTTAAAAAAAAATCAATGATAGGCTCAAATTACACACTAATGTACTAAAAGTGAAATTTCATTTAGAGAATTTTTAATTTAGAACTTTCAATCCCAACCCGCCTAGCACATAAAAGGTATAAGGAAACAGAGGTTCCTCAATAACTATAAGGATGAAAGATAAAATTCCTAAAAGCTCAATTATTGACTAGACTTTTATATACGAAGTTGAGTAATATTGCTGATAAAGTTAATTTCGGGTATCTCCGATGAGATTAAGGCTTCTCTATCAATTTGTGGTGTGCTGTTTCTTATTTATCTTACAAATTGGTGGAACTTACAGTTTTCTCCGACGTCTTCCATGGCATGGGAGGGGTTTCCAAGGGGCGACCTCGTTTTAAAAAAAAACCTTTTCAAACCACTCGACCCATTTTTTTAGGTGTGCTGGGCAAGTGATACTACCGGCACACCACGGCGGCCGCGAATTATCTACCAATGGGGGAAATGTTTTCCATGCTTGCTCCACCTTTTGCCAAAATGGATTTTTGTTCTTTGTATTGCATAAACTGATTCTGAAGCTTGTTCAAAGAGCACAAGCAGTAAAATCCACGATTTCTTTTATCCAGAATATGGTACCAACCGGAGGCCACCATTCGATCCTTTTGAATGCGGCTCAGTAAGATCACTACTTCCGAGCGCCTGCCTCCAAGTTGAGAGCCACGCAAACGTTTGGTAAGGCAGCTCGGGCATAATCAGTTTAGGGCCGGCCAGGGAACTTTATCAGCAGCGTCTGTTCACTGTGAGGTGCGGCTGCTATCGGGCGTGTCTGTATATCGCTGGCAATGTGTCAAGAAAACAAGTTCGAATGAAGCCTCAGATAATGAAAGAAATCTGTTTTGATAACTCGCTATAGAAGAGGGCCTACCACACCAAACAACACGCTAATAAAAAATAACATAACCTCGGAAATGAGAAACCAGTTGAGGTCCTTTTGAAACATCGTCATGCAAGACATTCGATGGACGTGAGAATGACCGTTGTTGTTGTTGTTGTAACACTACTTTGCCCTGCCTAGGTAGTCAGTATCAACCTTACCCAATATTGTCATCGAACTGTTCTAACGGAAGTCCTAGAAACCTAGCGGCTTCAACAGGGGAGGACCAGAGGGATATGGGTGTTAGAAGAGTAGGCTCGGATGAGCAGACAAAAAGATGGTTAGTAGTATGGGGGGACAAGCCGCATGCCGGACAAACATTAGGCAAGTCGGGGTTAAGTCTGGATAGCTAAGAGTTTAACCTATTACAATATCCAGACCGGAGTTGGGCCAGCATCACCCTAGTCTCCCTAGGCAGCTCGCGCTCCCCTTCGGCAACGGGTGGTGTTGTTGCCTGAAGAACGGCGTTCACCGGGAGAGAGCCAACATAGGAATTTACCGAATTCCTGTGGATGAGGGTGAGGGCCTGCCGGTGCACCTTAGGATCAAACGGCGTGGAAATCAGGTGCCGGATCTCATCGTAGTGTTTGCGTAGATGGATCCTGGGGGGCAGATCCTCGTTGATCAGGCGTCCGTTCGGATGCTGCGGTTTGCAACAGTTGAACAGGAATTGCCTGGTCAACATCTCGCTATGCTCTTTAACGGCGAGCATTTTCGCTTCATTATGTAAGTGATGCTCAGGAGACATAAGAAGACACCCAGTGGCGGTACGAAGGGCGGTGTTTTGGCAGACCTGTAGCCTCGTCCAGTGTGTGTCAGCTAGCCCCGGCGACCATATAGGCGTCGCGTAGCTCAGTACCGGCTGGCCAATTGTTATATGTAGCTAGTAACGTTTCTTTGTCTTTACCCCAAGTGCTGCCAGCTAGGGACTTGAGGATTTTGTTACGGCTTTGGACTTTATTGGCAATTGCGGTTACATGAGCGCCGTATTTGAACATGTTATCAAACGTCACCCCTAAGATTTTGGGGTGTGAGACAGTTGGTAGCTTAACACTATCAACGTAGACGTCTAATTCCATGTTCACTTGCGTTGTCCACGTCGTAAATAGGGTGGCCGAGGACTTATTCGGTGACAATGCCAGGTTTCTCCCGGCGAAGAATTCGGACACGGCTGGGAGGTATGAGTTAATTCGAGAGCAGAGTTCTTCTACGGAGGGGCCTGTTGCCAGAATCGTACAATCGTCGGCGTAAGAGACGATCGAGACACCCTCTGGTGGGGGGGGAAGTTTCGATACATAATAGTTAAACAGGAACGGGGATAGGACACCACCCTGTGGCACCCCTTGTTTAACTATTCTGGGTTTTGATCTTGCGCCTCTGAACTCAACCGACGATTGACGACCACTCAAATAGTTGGCAGTCCAACGTTAAAGACAGGCAGGAAGGGACGAATCTTCAAGGTCTTTCATTAGTTGCGCATGGTATTGAGAATGACCGTTTCATTGGTATTGAGAATGACCGTTACACCTTGCGACAATCACAATACTCTTGACACCTGTGGATGAACGCTTCGCCATAAAATGTATAAAAGCAAGATTCTTTAACATATCATGGCTTGGTTTAACGCCATGATAAAGAGGGTGTGTTTGGCATGCTTCCAGCGTTTAAAATGTTCGCACGATTCGAGGACCTAACATCGACTAGAACAGCAAATACTCCTAAACTATTAAGTCGA
The DNA here is from genome assembly GCA_951509765.1 of Sphenella marginata. Lineage (NCBI taxonomy): Eukaryota > Metazoa > Arthropoda > Insecta > Diptera > Tephritidae > Sphenella > Sphenella marginata. Next base: position 51,633,035 of record OX608083.1, read on the forward strand.
TGATGCGCCATAGTCAAAGTCGTTGCATGCATTTAGGCGTACTCTCGGTGTGCAATTCACATAATTTGTTAGTGCTGTATACATACTTTTATGTGAATTGTTAATTTAAAGCAATAAATTTACCACTTCTTACATTTTATTAGGGACAAGTGACAATAAAGAAGTTGAAAAAGTCATAATTTATGCAATGTATCACAAAAGCATCACAGCAATGCATCTCGTCAACCTCTTATTTTTACAATTACGCCCAAAGTTAAGCTGTGCATGAAATGTGTCTAACTAGTAGCTTAAAATATCTGTGCCGTTTTAACATAACAACTTAAGTCGACTGAAAAAGTTAGACCAATCAAAACTTTTTCTGGCGATTTTGAATAAGAAAATCGTGCAAGTTTCCAAGACTTTTATCGGTCTTATATTATTTTGTATATAAACGATTGAATCTAACTGGCGCGGCTAAGTTGTGAAGCATTTTGGTTATTTGAGAACGAGAGAAAAAGTTTTGACTGGTCTAATTTCTTAAGTCGACTTAAGTTGTTATAATAAAACGACACAGATATTATGAAAGCACATTAAATTGCTATCTCGCGCCTGAGTCTTCAAATTTCTAATTAATTTTGGTCGTAGGCCAGAATATGTTGGTAGTGAGCAATATTAAGACGTCTGTCGGATTTCTTGCGTTATTTATTTATTAGATATGGGTGTTTCCACGGACGCGAACAGTACGTTCGTACGCTTTTGTGGGCCAAAAAACAAAGTAAACATAGGTTTTTGCTTTTTTTTGTTTGCTACTTCAATAGCATTTTGGAAGGTCAATTTTAGGTGCAAGAGGCAGGTTTGTTCGATTTTTAGTTTAGACTGTGGGGGCAATAAACATGTGGTCGCGAACGTACGCAAAATGGAAGTGACTTTTTTGGGCAACTGGAAAAATTCAAAATTCAGCGAAATGGAATGGATTTTTTCAAAACGGTTGATAACATATTGAAGTGGCATAAAGTGACTTTCTTTACGTTTATTTCGCGTTAAAATATCGTCCGTACATTTTTATATATACGCTTAAATACCGGTCGCGAACGTACGATTTTTCCATAGACTCTTTTCCTATTTTCGGCATAATGTTTTACAAATTATATGAATTGGAAACACTTAATTCACAAGTTTAAATCGTATATGTTGTATTTATAAAGAAAGAAGATAGCATAAATTATTAGACTGTACTGAAATTCCGCGGCTCACACCGATAGGCTCGAAAGTGGCTTGCATAATATAAAGTATACTCACTATAATGTATGGTTGTAAAATTTATGAATAACTTCATTCAAATTATTCAAAACCCTATGATCTATTATTAGAAATGGAAATAAAGTATATTAACAACCTCTTTTTTTCTTGCTTCAGTTTTTGGTAGGCAAAAATATATCAAAATGCAAAACGGTCGCGAACGTACGCAACTTTGAGAATAAAAAAAAAGGTTTGGTAAACCCTTCAAGAGAAGTAGTTTTGTTTTTCAATTAAGTGCACTCAACTGGCTTTAGAAATGTAGTTCTAGACATATCCTTACACTCCTTGAGAAGTGGTAACAAAAAATGTATTTTTTTGGTCGCGAACGTACGATCCAGGCAGAGGTAAAAGTTTCAATAAAAATTTACCGTTAAAACATCGTCGTTCAATCTTCTTTCATTTTTATAGTCTTAATTGATATTCATGGGGGTATTTTGTTGCAAAAAAGGATCGCTAGTATAAGTCGTGCATGTGAAAAAATTTAAAAGAGACAGGCCTTTAAAACTGGCTGGAAATGAACAATTTTTTTTTTCAGGTTTCAAGCCAAATTTTTCATAAAAAAAATTTAAATTAACTTTCATACCGTTATTTTTATAAAAATTTGGGTAATTTTGTATAACAGGGTTAAAAAAGAATTTATTTTTATTAACATTTAAAATTTTTGTTCTGGTTGACCATTCTACGGAAATGCTCATATACATATCTCGTAAAATATTTTATAAATAATTTATAAATAAATTAATAAAATTTTCAAAGGTGGAGGACAATTAGGTCATGTAGCACCTAAATAAATTAATGGGTTAAATGTCGTGTATGAGCCTGCTTTCTGATGTTTTCCCGTTTGCTGCAGTCCAGTACATTTGTTGAGAAATATATTTATTAATATGTGACCCTCGAAACCGATAGCTGGAAAGACTATATATGGATCCATTTCCTCAAACACACCACCTGCAACTGCTCATGTTTCTTCATTTTCTACTGCATAATTCTTTTGATTAAAATTAATTGCATTTTAATTTTCACTTTATACAAATTTAAAGGATACACGTTCGCTGTGTGCATAAATTATTCAGTCCTATTTTATATTTTCGGGATAACTTTTTGTTGACACTAGTCAGTAAATATTTACTTTTTACCCGCGGAGGAATATAGTTAATGAGGTGGTTTTTATACCCGCTATTGTTAATCTTACAGTTAAATTAAAATTCTGTTTACCCCAGCCATTTTGGTTAATGGCTTACAATTTACTGCCTAAATTAACCTTTAGTGCCCTAAGACACAACGTTAAGCCAAGTTCAACTGAAGTATAACACAGTGCTGAACATCTGGAGGTTGTTGATGTGTCTTTATTTCAAAAATATATGTTAAATTGATCATTTTTTCAGATGTCCTTCAACATTATTTTTGTTCTTTTTCAACTTATTTAATAAATAACTTAATTGAAATGAGACCTAAGAAGTTGAAAAAAAAAATCATTTAAGCATAAAAATAATATTTTATTTTTAGTGATGAAAGTATACAAAATGTTAGCATTTATATTTGTACATAACATATCATGTACAGCTAAAGTACACTAATAAAGCTGAAGATAAGTATGTATAAGAAAGTGATATACCAAGATAAAACAAATACAAAATACATTTTTTTTTAGGAAATAGCACTAATAAATAAAAAAAAAAATAGTACATGGTAAAATATTCCAAAAAATGTTAACAAGAAAATGAAACAACTACTATATTTAAATTTTTCAACTTTTCTTTATCATCAAAACGCATTCAATACTTCGGACTACATATACATATAGAACAATTTTGCACTTTAATGATGTTAAAGTTACATTTGCTACCAAAAATTTCAACTTTCATCACTTTATATCACAGAATAAAAATAGAAATATATTCATATATTTTTTGTCGACAAAACTGCTACTAAAATCAATTTTCAGCCTTGCTTTACTAACATTAAACTTTTTAGAAAATATTGCGAGGACCTTAGTTTTGCATTACCAACGGAATTTCCATTTTGATGGATCATATACATATGTATGTATATATTTAATATTTAGTGTTCGACCTAGCTTCAATATTCTGTTAGTAGTTTATATTCGACTACGAATTTATAATAACATGAGCTCTTCTTGGATGTTTTTCAAGACAAAAAAGTCAACTGCACTTTTAAATGTGTCCTAGGGGCGGCAAATAATTTAAAAACGGTTGCCAAAAGTATCTAACTCCTCCTTCTATTAGGTAGCGAGCAATTGTTTACACATATGGACGACAAAATCTGGCAAACTTCTTTTTTTGGCTTATAAGATACAGCTTTCTAACTTTGAGCGTTAAAACCTTAAGACGATTGTTAGTATTCCGTTTTATTTAAGAAAACAACAAACTGAACTTTAGGAAATAAAACATAAGAAAGAGAAGGATTTTTTTTTATTTTTTACACGCTCAGCTTAAAATATAAATGTACAAAAATAATGGTCTTCGGTGGTCGGATTAGGTAAAAATTCCAGTTCTGATTGGACACAAAGATGTTGTATATCTTCAAACATAAATTTATAGTTTTAGTGATTTGCTAGAATATTGAGGTTCTATCTATGCTATTCAATCGGAGTGTATTTGTATACATTGCTGCCAACCAGGTACTTGCGTTTAAGTCAACACGGAAGAAATCTTAATTGTTGTGTACTACCGCACATACAATTGACAATATACTACCGCACATACAATTGACCAAATTACATAACGATTATATATATTTCTTTTGTGAATGTGCATTTTACTCGGCTTAATAACTAACACTTTTAATATAAAATTAAAGTATATCTCCACAAATAAGGATATGTTACCTGTAACTTATGACGTGGTGAGTTTTCGATACCCGGGGGCTTAGGATGACTAATACTTCGGCCACTGTGTTCATTTGGAGCAGTATTAGAATTTTTTACTGGTACTGGAGGCATCATAATTGTTATATTGTCCTCATAATCGGACTCAACTTCCTCTGTTTTGGTTGGCTCTACTTTGAAGTTATTTTCAGCAACATCTTTTTCTTTTGCTTCATCCTCCGGTTTTGTAGTTTCATTTGTTGTAATAACCTCAGTCGGCTTTTCTTCTAACTTCTTTACATCAATAGCATCCGAATTCGGGGTTTCTGGAGAACTCTCTACATGATTGGCCTTGTCTTCAACGACGGCTTTAAATAAAAATAATATATACAATGTTCATTACACCAATACGTCTATATAGAAGAAACAAAGTTTAGTATGTGTTAATTTTATTTGAATATTTATGTATAAAACGAAACCAAAATCGAGTTTTCTGCCTATGATTTGCTTCTAAGACAGTGGTGGCCAGAATTAAAATATCAATGCACGCGTGCATAGGCTACCTTTTGCTGCCGACGTCGATGCCATCACACGCATAGTATCAATGAAGTCGTGTGGCGAAGTTCGGGAGAGTGGCCGATCAATCTTGCTTACTTTTATCAAGTAAGCATAGTGCTGAGCTCTCTCTGGCACACATACAAGCATAATTGCGCATGTGGTCGTTTGGCCACCACTGTTCTAAGACTATAGTTGCAATTCTGATTCGGATTTAGCTTCCCAACTGAGCTTCTATCAGCCCATTCAAAAATAAAAGAAAAACTAAGAATATTAGCATGCAACTGTAAACCTAAGGATAATATATAAAAAGTCACCTCGAATATATATATTGAAACTGCGTTTTCGAGCAAGAGATTAAGGGCGAAATCAAGATTTCAAACGTCATATGAAAAGTTATAGTAAAAGGCGTGTTAACGCGGATTCTAACCAAAATTATTTAGACATAAATATTGGAATAACTTTTTGTAATAACCTAATTATTATTTATTTTTCTTAAATCATTATATATTTACCTTTTTTTGGTCTCAAGTTAGTGTATCCATTCTCATTTTTAAAAGAATTTACAGAATTGCGCAAAAAACGATTGGGTATCAATGAACCTGGTGAGCAACCTTTCTCTTTACAATCGGGACACTCATTATCTTCCGATTCAAGCAGAGCGCATCGGACACCTAGAGTTAATATCAATGCAAAAATAAGTTGTAGTGTTATAGTGTGAGAATTTCAAGAAGAATATGCAAACTTACAATCATCACAAAATGAGCTTCCGCAACAGGGTATCATAACAGCATCAACAAATAGATCCTTACAAATACTACACACTAAATCCTCAGGAATCTCCTTTTTGGTTTCAATAACAACTGCTTGTTCTGGAAAGTCTGCAGGTGATTCTCTGAAAATAGTAAAGTATGTATTAAAAATACTAGTATGTATAAAAATATGTAAGCGATATCGAAATATTCATAAGGGATGTATATATACATAAGGAAACGAATCACTTAAAACAGTGAAAATTTATTTCTGACCAATGCTTCGCGCTGCCTAATTGGCACGATTACTCCGAGTAGTTTTAATAGGAGTCCGAGGGAAGAAGAAGTTTCAACAGATCTGGACCAGACTGATATTGGTGTTAGAAGAGTACTACACTAGCGTTTATTTTTTTTTTTGGTCATTGACATAGAATCTTCGAAAAGTGTATTTGCCGCTACTCAAACAAATAATAAGCAGAAAACGATGATTGAGTAAAATATTATTACTTTGATATTGATTTCGATCCAACTTACTTGTCATCTTTATCAAGAAATGATCTCGGTATACCAGTGTTCCTTTTGACTTCACTATGATCCTTGCCTAAAATATAAGGACAGTTTTTTATCCAATGTCCTGTTTTCTTACATTTGTTACAGCGATAAGTTGAAGGAACTTCGCCCACTTGAGAGTGACCTCTTATTCTGTGATAGCTGAAAATAACAATTATTCATGAGTGTTTTGATGAACACTAATTATTATAATATATTGCTCCAATATTTCTTTAATTACCTTTTTGGATCATACTCAGCCGTACTTTGAATCATCATTTCTAAGATTTTATCCTCTTCGCTACCCTTCATCTTTGATAGGTCTAAGGAGTTGCCATCTCCTCGGGAAGTCGATCTAACCTGCTGGGTTTTCTCTATACTTTGTGGGTTCCAAATCTTTTTTGGTTGAGATATTGGTATCCGAGCAATAATAAGTGACGTATTCTTTGGAATCAATGTCGAGTCATCTTGATATTCTATGATACAGGGAAATGTGATTTCATCAATAAAAATTAATATTCAAAAATTTGTTGTTACTAATACAAAGCTTTCTGTAAACTAAAAATTGTATAAGAAAACTTGTATCTGAATACTCTCTGAATTAGCAGTTGAAAGTGTAAAAATGAAACATTTCTGAAAACACTAAAAGGATCGATGATCACACTCAGAAATAAGGAACTACAAGTCAAGAATTGACAAGTCTTTTCTGAAAGTGATTTTGCTAGATTGCACAATGCAAAGGATTTTCTGAAAATACCTTTGGCTGTCCACCTAGTAACATATTTTTTTTCAATGTTTTATTATGAAATATTACGTTTCTGTTTGCGACCAGCTTATTTCTGACGCCTTGCAAAACAAAAAGCTTCATAATTTTTGGGAATAGTTCGATCGTGCTTCTTTTAGATTTGACTCAATAATGTGCTATTTATTAGTGCCTCAATATTTTCTCTTAGTTTTCAAAATTTTTTGTTTTGAAGACTTACAACATCCTTCATTTGTGTTCCTTGTGGCTTTTGACAGGTCTATTGCAACCATCACAGTCCTGTCGTTTGGACCAGTAAGAAATTTTTCAAGTTTCTAGCTGGCAGGACTTGGGGCAAAAAAAAGAAGCCTTTATAGCAACGAAGCAGTCAATTGGCCAGTCGGTTCTAATCTTCGCCAGCCCACTGGAAGTAGTTGCAGTACGGTCAAAACGACGCACTCAGAGCTGCTACTAATGCCTCCTAATGTCACCTGAACACCATCCATACAGAGAATCAAATATGCCCGGAGTTAAAGAGCATTGTGAGCCAGGCAGTTCCTGTTCAATTGCGGCAAACCGTACCAGCCGAACAGGCACCTCCAGACTAAAACACCGGCCTGTGGGTAAAAAAAAGGAATGCGTGTGTTCGCTCCTTATGCAAGACGACTACTGTCCACTTCCATACTTGGCGATTGGGGGAAGTGTCCTAACATAAATATAGCTTAAGAAAGTCAATGGCCTTTGTAATCCCTGTAGTGTTATTTTCTGGATGCTCGCCACATGGTATAGAGCTGTCTCTAACATCGGCATTAGCATTGGTATCGTATTTTTTGTTTTGATTCATGGCAATTTCTAGAATTGGAGTACCGATAAGCCAGGACACTAGTACCTTCTCATTGCTTTTCGATAGGGGCATTGTTAATATCCCACTGTCGACGTAGTTACAATAAAAGTGCAACATCCGAAATATGCTACTAATAAAACTCTATATATTTATATGTATATAAAAAGCAGCTTGAGATGAATGGTTTATGTAATTAACATTTGTAAGTTAAGATAATGTGACCAAATAATAAAATACAAATCCTTGGCCGAGGTTAATTGTGTGTACATGTAAATATTTAGCACAACTAAGGAAGTCTTTTTTCGCAAATATGATTCAATTACCTTCTTTTGTTTGAGCATTGGTTATTTGCAGATCGAAGTCTGTTACTTTTCCCAATCGCTTTTGCTGTATAATCGCCCTTTTTAGATCTCCGACAGAAATATTGAGGCCGTCAAACGTGACGGTGTCAAAATCTAAAGCGCTTTTAAATTTGTAATGCACAGACATTCTTGCCTAATTCAAATCCTAATCCACTGTCATGAAAAGCAGTCACTATGTGTTAAACAACTTATCAAACAGTAAAATTCAATAATATAGATATTACTTTGCACAATTTTTGTAAAAGTCCAGCAAAATGCATGAAATTTATTTCAGGAAATGTTTGGAAAGAGCTTTCATAGATAGTTTTTCTCCAAATCTAAAAAACGAGGTATAGTAATTTTTGAGAAACAAAGCACAGGGTGACCAATATGATTTAAATTATTGGTTCACATTCGCGCAAATTAACGAGCTAGGATTCCTCGCCTAGACTCTATAATAGCAGAGAACGTGTTGAACATTTTGCGAAATTGGTAATACTTTCCATCCAACGTCAAGTGTTAATACACGTCCAAAAATCTTGAGAGAGGTATCAAAAGACGCGTCTTGACCTCCGTAACAATAATCCGAAGGGGGAAAAGCAATATTTTGTTTCTGTGAAAAGTTATTAGTGAAAAACCGAAAATTGACCCGTGTTAGATCCCAAATTCGGGGCCCGATCCACGATTTTTATGTGCAGAACACCTTTCCGCGTAGGCGGCCTTCGGCCGCGCTTCAAAAAACAACCCTGGGCTACGCCATTCCAACTCCAGGTGGTTGCCCTGAACGGTGGCAACATGCCACCGTTCCGACTCTATGGGTCATTTTTTTCTCACAGGGTAATGTGATTACAACAACCACATGAAAATGACAGAAAAATTGTGAACTTTAACTGCAAATATCTCGCAAAATTCTAAAAATATCGGATTTCCCCCTCCAGATTATTGTTACGGAGGTGAAGACGCGTCTAGTGATACCTCTACCTAGATTTTTGGACGTGTATTAACACTTGACGTTGGGTGGAAAGTATTACCGCGAAATTTGTTGAAATATATGAACGGGTGGTGAATTCAAGATAATTGATTTCTGAAAAAAAGTTGGAACGAAGCAAATGCGCCTTCTCTACTCTATATACGTTCTCTGATAGTACTTGGTATTGGTACTTGGTACTTGATGAAAGTATCGAGCATTTGTCCGTCAACTCAAATGAGCTAGACCCATTTCTATTTGTCATTAAAATAATGTTTATATCTGCTTTATATCGGTGCTTCGCATAGAATATAGTAAAAAAATGGATATTTTACTAGCGAATGTTAATCATTTAGATTTTAAAATAGAACGGGACCTCATTGAACAAGTTGGCGCTATAGCCTTACCATTTTTCGGAATGGATAGTAAGTAAATCGTTTGTACATAAGAAATGATTGCAACCAATACAATTTCTTTTTTAGAATCTATGGCTGCTGTATGCCAGTTTGTGAATTCTCAAAATGGTTTGGAATGCGAGAAAGGTTCGTCTTGTCCATTCCGACATATTAGAGGGGATAGAACAATTGTATGCAAACACTGGCTACGGGGACTATGTAAGAAGGGAGATCAATGTGAGTTCTTACACGAATATGACATGAAAAAAATGCCAGAATGCTACTTCTATTCAAGATTTAATGCTTGTCACAATAAAGAATGCCCCTTTCTACACATTGATCCAGAGAGTAAAGTGAAGGATTGTCCATGGTATGATCGTGGATTTTGCAGGCACGGGCCGCATTGTAGACATCGCCACGTGCGTCGTGTTCTTTGTAGTAATTACTTAGCTGGTTTTTGTCCCACTGGATGGAGCTGTAAATTCATGCATCCTCGGTTTGAGCTACCACCTATTTCTGACATGACAAAAGAATTGATAATGAAAAAAGTGCCGACCTGTCATTTTTGTGGAGAATTAGGGCATAAAGCGTCGGCATGTAAAAAGAACCCAGATGCCCATGAAGGGAATGAAAATCGTTTTAAATATGGCAATTTCATGAAACCTATATACAACCATAACTATAAAGAGAATCCTGAGGGTAAAAATATTGTAGATAACGTGTCGTCGAGCAATAATTTCACAAAGGTCCCGAAACCATTGGAGGAAATAACCTGCTATAAATGTGGAAATAAAGGACACTATGCTAACAAATGTCCTAAGGGTCATTTAGCATTTCTATCAAATCAGAGAAGTCACAAATAACTTTATATTTTGGATTACCAAATAATTAAAAATATATTAGTATGAAGTAAATTAATTTTAAAATATATAGATTCTAAAAAAGTTAGGATTTATTTATAATATAAGATCTGGCATATAAGTTTCGGAGTACTCCAACACTTATTTACTTATGCTTCTCACCCATCCCAATATCACGTTTCCCTTTTATACCCATCATCTTTTTGAAGCAAATTTTTTATTTCTACTCTCCTTTTTTCTACCCTTTTCTCTGCGGGTACTGATGTAACGAATGAACTTTTTTGATCTTAGTACCGCTTACTTTTTCCGAGGTTTTTTGATGATTAGCCACTGCCTTTCACCCCGATTCGCAAAAGAAGATGCCGAGCTGAGAGGACTAAACAATTAGAAGCACTAAGCCCACCACTACGATGTGCATGCAGAGCTTATATCTATCTTTAAAACGATGCCTTATTCATGAATATTGTTTATTTGAAACACCCTGCCTTATTCTGTGTGTGAAATTTAAATGTCTGACTTGGTTTTAGTTTTAAAAAATGTTTGCAACAAAACGCTCAACTTTTATTAGAAATTTCTTCTTGCGTAAGTTGGCAACAAAAAAAGCATCAACCGTGATAAAGGTAGGACTTAAATTTAAACAGCACAACCGTCTAAAAGCGCGCAGCTAAAATAAAAAAATCATAAGCCAATCAAAATTTTATGAGGGCAACCGAAATTGAATTCTGTGCTTTTTTAAGGTTTCTTTAAGTAATGCACAAAACCGGTGTTAAACAACAAGTTTAGTCATTTACTGAACTATTCACTGAACTGATACATCCTGGACACTGACCATTATCAAAAGCTGAACAAGTTTTATGAAAGTTTAATGGACCAAAGCCTGTTAACTCAAGCCATGTTGGCTAAGCGGGCGAAGTACTGTTATCTACTGCAACAGATGCCTTCAGACATTTAGATTTTTTTTTACTTTTCTTCTATCGTTCCTAGAGGTCTCGGGATTGTTCGGTTGCTATAACACTGCAGCTTTACTCCAAAAAACTCTAGACATGAAGTTTTGAAAATTCGACCGCAGACGTATTCTATCTACACCTTTTCCAAGTGTACTTCAGAATGCGTAAAATGATTTTCAGAAACCGTAAAATGTACTTCAGAATAATCAATTGTACTTCAGAAATGGTAAAATGAATTTCAGAATAGTCAATTGTATTTCAGAAACTGTAAAATGAATTTCAGAATAGTTAATTGTACTTCAGAATTGTCAATTGTACTTCAGAAGCCGTAAAATGTACTTCAGAATTGGTAAAATGTACTTCAGAGATCGAAAATTGTACTATGGTTGATCAACCAATATGAGGCCTCTCACCCCTCAATACCTATCTTACCTTCCTTAAGATCCTAGAATGTTTCACTGCTCATTAAGCCAGTCGGGAAGTACCGGGGCGAACCGGGTTCATATCCAGCTAAGAACGGTCCCTGAAGTACAATTGCCTATTTTAAAGAACATTTTGCAGCTTCTGAAGTACAATTTACCATTTCTGAAGTACAATTTACAGCTTCTGAAATACATTTCACAATTTCTGAAGTACAATTGACTATTCTGAAATTCATTTTACAATTTCTGAAGTACAATTGACTATTCTGAAATACATTTTACAATTTCTGAAGTCCAATTGACTATCCTGAAATTCATTTTACCATTTCTGAAGTACAATTGACTATTCTGAAGTACATTTTACTGTTTCTGAAGTACTCTTGGAAAAGGTGTAGTGTATGTATGTACATACATATATGAACATTCGTACAGTTGCTGCGAAACCAGGTTAAAACACAAAGAAAACTAGTTTGTTGAATTCCATCTGTGGATCCGTCCTTATTTATTTTTTGTATATTTTGTAATTTCAAATTAGAAGTTTAGTAAGTTAGGTTTAAAATGTCCTATATAATGATCATTACAGCAGACTAATTATCTGTAGGTTCCCGAACGGCTCAAAAATCTTCGTTTAAGTTTTGAAAAAGACGAAATAAACGGTGATGTGGTGCCGATTTTCAAAAGGTCATTAATCCACTCGGAGCTAACTGCGATTAAGGAACCTTCTACTGAATATTCATATCAGCAGATTTATTGTGCGGCAAAGAAATTATCTACACAGATATCAAACATATGTGGTATGATATATCAATTTCTAAAGTATAGTGATTATGTCATTACATTTCTTAGTTTGATGAGAATATAGAGTGGAAGATCACTCTATTTCAAAATATATTTAAAAAAAAAAGAAGCACTATCTCAGAATTTGTTTAAAGAACATGATATGTACTTATAAAACTACAAAAATTTACTTAAAAAATTTAATTTGGAGTAATAAAAGTATGCTAAAAAAAACTATTTTTAGACTCGACAGTAAAGAATTTCTGGTATTTTCCATAAAATTTCATAGATTTTGTTTCAATGCGAGGTAAAGTACATTTCGTTTGGTACCTGTATTGTCATTTATCATTAACAATTCAGATGGTGTCAACCCAATCATAGGATTAGCTTAACTTATCAGGAAATTGCGACTTGGCTCTACGCCATTATCTTTCATGCTATATCCTGTTGGTATTTTAATATCCGCCATTCGCCGGATACCGTAATGAGCATAATTATACTGCCTTCAGTCAAATCAAACAGTCATTCTCATAACCTATTTTTTAAGCTTCGTGCTTATGTATAATAGAATAATACTATTTTTATGACATTGTAATTAGTAGAGAACTAGCGAACTTTGGATTAGATCATGTTTAGCCACCAAAGTTTGGCTCGAAAAAAACCCAAGTTTTGCCAAACATGTTTGTTCGGTCGTTCTCTAGTAATTAGCAACAATTAATTAAATTCAAATACAATTAATAATTTATTTACTTAAAGGTAGCGGTGCATCACTCAACGTAGCAGTTTTATGTGAAAATGATGCTTTATTACCTTTAACACAATGGGGATGTTGGATGTCTGGTCAAATTTTTGTGCCCCTTTCAAACAAACTTTCTTACGAAAAGCTTAATTATATAATTAGAGACTCCAAAGCAAAGCTCATCATCTCTGCGAGTCACCACGAAATAATGGCAAACAATTTTGCAGATATATTTGATATTCCAGTAATTGTATTAGATCACAATTTCATACCTGGGCCAGATTCCACATTAAACTTTTTGGAAAAAAATTTACTAGCAACCGGTGGTAACGTTGTTGTTGAAGGTACTTTGAGCAACGATTTCTATACGAGCTCAGTTGCAATGATAGTGTATAAAGTTGATAGGTCTTTAAAACCAAAAGGATGCGTAATAACTTATAAAAACCTCCAATGCCGTATTAGTATCATAACTAAAGCTTGGGATTACACGCAAAATGACTATATATTAAATTTGTTACCCTTAGAATATTCAACACACAGTGTGCATTCTATGATGTGCCCATTAAATGTCGGGGGAAAAGTTAGTTTTTTTGGTGATCGCGACTACGATCGCATATGGAATAGAATGTTCGATTTGAATGAGAATGTACCAACAAAGGATAAACCAAATATCCTCACAGCATTACCATCGACTTATATTAAACTTATCCGTGAATATGAAAAAAAAATTGCCAAAGATTCTCGAATGTCAGAATATATTAAATCTTATTGTACACAAAACTTTCGTCTAATGATATCTGGGCCGCAACCTGTACCCATGAATATATTCAATTATTGGAATAAGATTACAGGTCACAAGCTTCTTCGATATTACGAGATGCCTGAAACTGGTTCTATTATCAGCAATCCATACATGGAAGATAAACAGCGAAAACGAAATCATAATTCAGTTGGTTTTCAATTACCACAAACGAATATTCGTGTTGTGAATACCGAAGGCGAAATATTAGTGGAAAATATATATGAAAATAATCTCAACGGCATGGAAGTTCAGACATATTCACCAAATTTATCTACAAATTGTAAAGGTGAAGCTTTGATAGGGGAGCTGCAAGTATCAGGTTCAGCTGTTTTCCAAGGATATCTCAATGAAGAAAGACAGAAATATTTTGAAAACAATTTTTTTAAAACTAGAGTCATCGTTACATTAGAAAATTCTATTTTTGAATTACTGGGAGATATTGACGATGAAGTTATTAAAAATGCAGGTCGGTGCTTATCATGTAGTGATATTGAAATATTTTTACGTTCACATCCAAATATAAAGGATTCTGTGGTTATCAGTGTTCCACACACGCTATGGAGCGAAAAAATTTGCGCCCTATGTGTTGTTGAGCCAGATGTGGTCTTGGATTTGAAAAACATAAAGGAATTTTGCTCTAATTGGTTACCATCATACATGTGTCCCGATTTAATTCAAATAGTTCCTCATATAAACCGAGATTCTGTCGGGAAAATTGACAAAAACGAATTAAAAAATCAATATTTCTTGTAATGGCAATTTAAAGAGCTTACAAATAAATCTGAATTTTGAACACATATGTATGTACATGTGTACGTTAATTTGTACAGTGTTTTAACTAAAACATAAGAATTTGTTTAATTTTACTACAGAAACAAAGGACGTGAAACACAAACAAGGTCCAACGCAACGAATAGTGGGAAACATTAAACCATCAATTCACGGGTAGGTAATTCACCACTGGGGAAATGTGTGTTTAAATCATGACTTAACTATATAGGGTGAACCAAGGCGAATGTAATTCGCCTGGCTTCCACCTTCTATTAATTCGCCTTGGGTTGAACTAATAGGGCAACAACACGAAATTACCGTTTGACGTTGTTTCGTACTTATGTCAAAAGACGTGTGAGACAAACGCGCAAAAACGTTCAGACTTTTTAATAAACTTTTCACATACATTACACTTACAAATCACACATTTTCCTAAAATATTATCACGGGGAACACATTAAATATCAATTAAAAGTGAATTTTTATTAAAAACCAACAAACTACGCAAGCGAACTTAGTAGCTTTTCCAAGAAGTGCAACAAAGAATGTAAACAAAAAACAAAGAAGTGATAGTTTGACATAACTACGATGAACAAGAAGAAGACCATATGTCATGTACTTTAACCATATAAATTATTTAGTCATGGTTTAAATCGCGAGTTTTAAAGCGATTCGCACTGTTATTTTTAAACAAAATAAACATTTAGGGCCACTTTCATAAAAGCCGGTAGCCGCTAACCGGAGTTTAATTGACGTATTTTGTACGGTTAGCTGTCAAATTAATCACCGATTAGGCTTAACCGGCTTTTATGAAAGTGGCCCTTAGACGTTTTCGTAACTCCAACTACAGTTTTTTGGGTAAATACTTAATTAAAACATGTTAAATTTAAGTGATTTAAACGTATTTACAGTGGTGAATTACCTACCATCGATTTGACAGTTTTTATCGCATTCGCTGTGGGACCTTCTTTGTACATTTACGTTCTTTGACAGAAATCTAAAATAATTGGTCTTTTTTGAGTTAACATTTTCGCTTTGATGTTAAAAGTGGCGGGATATGGATTCCGCCGAAAAGATATGTGTACGTAGAAAGGCGAATATATTGGTAGCAAAGCGAATTCAGGCATCTTGAGCTTAATTCGCCGTTCACTGGGATGTCAAAGTGAAAGAGAATATGAAGTGAAACCCATAAGGAATGTAAACAAACCTTTGAAGATTTTCTTTTGATGACATTTGTATGAACCCCATAAGTACTACAGAACGGGAAGAACAAGCAATCAGCTGATTGTATGCCATCACCAGGTATATAATTCGCCTTGGTACGCAGTTTTTAAAGAATTTATATTATAGTATTTCACTGAAAAGCTTAACCTCGCAATCTTCGGAGACGGTATTCAAAGATCAACTTCTACAACACGTCCAAAAATATTTGGAAATGCATCAAGCCATGCGTTTGGCCTCGTTAACAATAATCCGAAGGGGAAAATAAATATTTTGTTTTAGTAAAAAGGTATGAAAGTCGCTTAAAAGTAAATATCTCAGCTAGAAGCTTTGGGTAATTCTTTACGACCGTACGTAACAGATAATACACCTCCAAAAATATCGAGAGAGGTATCAAAAGACGCGTTTTGACCTCTGTAACAAGAACCCGAAAACGGAAAACAAATATTTTATTTCAGTGAAAAATTACCCAAGTCAAATCCTGATATAGGTGCCCGATCCATGTTTTTTATGTGCCGAACACCTTTCCGCATTGGCGGCCTTCGGGCGCGCTTAAAAAAAACACTGGGATACGCCATACCAACTCCGGGTGGTTGCCCTGAACCGTGGCAACATGCCAGGTAATATCAACTCAGCAGCTGATTAGATTTTTTTATTTTCGTTTCTCTAAACTGTCAAACATGCTTTACAAACGCTTCCATATTTTGCATTTGCTAAGGCCTGTTTTGACGTTTTAGATAAAGCGATTTTTAGTTGACAGCGCCGATATTACCTATGAGTGTGCCATGATACAAGCCAAACAATCTGTCAATCAAGTTGTACATCTCGCCTGCTTTTTTTTGCACCGCATTTAATCGCAGCAACCTATCGACTTTGATAAACGTTTGCCGCTTTGAAACGGGAGAAAATGGAATGGAAACACCCTTTTTACATAGAACATGGCAACTCTTTGTTTTTGGATAACTCACTTTTCATACATGTCATTTGTGATTCGTGTGTAGATTTGTACGTTCTGAAAGCAGTTTGGTGCAATTATATTAAAAATTTTCCGCTTTTGTGAATATTAAATAGGAAAATGGTATGTTTGAATATTATTATTTTTGCCCTATATATAAAAATAATATTTTTGCCTGTTTAAAGAACCCGCCTTTGAAAAACACTCGTTACAAGTATCCACCTTAAAGAAATGAAATTTAATATCTTGTATGAAAATTTTGCTTATGTGCTTGCCGACGGTTGTCTCCTTTGGCTCTGCTAAATACCGGAGGGATGTGCGAATGCGTAGTCTCCAAATGTATCAGCTAGCGCCATATTTTTCATGTACTATATAAATATTGTTAGATAAATTTAAATCAGTTTTCGAAAATATGAGTAATCGCTCCCTATCATAATTTGCCATTGTCTTTTATATTGCCACGAAAAGTGTGGAAATTCTGTTATCGTTTAGCAAAATCAAAGCGGCGGCGGGTGCTCATAAGTGTGAGTGAATGATTCATTCACCAATGCGTTAGGTTTGATTTTAAGCAAAAAATTTGTAAATGCTTGCATATATATACATATTGGACGATTTTGAAGCTTCAGGATTGTATTATGCCGGGCCAATACAAAAGCTGAAAAAACTGTAATTTAAGAAATTTATCGCCATGCGGTTGTTTTCTCCAGATAGTATGTATAATGGCAAAGAAAATCTCTCCGACCTTGGGGAGAGGTCATAAAAAGTAATATTTTTGTATGGAAATAGAAACCAATCTATTTTCTAGCTCTATTTGACTATAAATAAGTATATATAAATCCAATAACATTACAGCTTTTAATAATCGCATACATTTTTATCACATATACATATGTATGTAATCAGATGCATATTTTTAAACTTGTCTATTTTTATATGTAGAACTGTATTTTTACACTTGGAATATTCAAGAAATGATTTGTCTATTGTAATAAGCAAAAGAACTGATTTTGGTACAGTTTTGTTTATATCCTATAATGCAAAATATGGATATTTCAATAAGTAAGGAAAACTCAGCATTGGAAACATTTTAGAAACGTAAGATTAAGAATACATTAGATAAAATCGACTAACACTTCAAACGCTTAAGATCAAAATAATCATATATTTTCTGTATGAATATTTAAGTGTTGGGGAAAACTGCATACATACATATGTATAAATGTATATACATGAATAGATATATATGTATATATGCAAATAGTTAATTTGTTACTAGCTGGTTTCCGTTTTTCTAATTCCATTAACATGCCACTGCGGTCATATTATTAAAACTAAAAGCTACATAGTTATTTCAAAGTTATTTTCTTTGTTTTAAAGGCTTCCGGCGTCACCGTGTCAGATGTTTGCAAAACTACATACGAAGAAATTAAAAAGGATAAGAAACATCGCTATGTAATTTTTTATATAAGAGATGAAAAACAAATTGATGTTGAAACCGTGGGAGACCGAAACGCAGAATATGACCAATTTCTTGAAGATATTCAAAAATGTGGCCCGGGAGAATGCCGGTATTGTGCAAATTTTTGGTTAATATTACATATATTCAATTAACTTATTGTTATTTTTGCCTTTTTTAGTTATGGTTTATTCGATTTTGAATACATGCACCAATGTCAAGGAACATCGGAGAGCTCAAAGAAGCAAAAATTGTTCCTTATGTCATGGTGTCCAGATACTGCTAAGGTAAAGATTTGTTGTCACATTTGAACAAACTTACACTGTAAATTTTTTTCGTTTTAGGTTAAGAAGAAGATGTTGTACTCGAGTTCATTTGATGCCCTGAAAAAGTCATTGGTGGGTGTGCAAAAGTATATACAAGCTACCGATCTATCTGAAGCTTCCAGGGAAGCAGTTGAAGAGAAATTGCGAGCCACAGATCGTCAATAAATATAATACAGTGTTCTACTTTTTTTGTATTTGCAGTAGAAATAAACATATATAAGGAAAATCAAATTTAGTTTAATAAACGAATTTATTTTTATGGGATTTCACACATTGATGAGTGAAAAAAAAGTAAAATTGTTCAATGTATGTACATATATGTCCAATTTTACAAACGAATATGCACAATCTTAACACCTAGATAAGTATATACACATAATTGGTAATTTGGAGTTTGCAGTCATTTGTCAAATTGTGTATTTGTTATACTGTTTGTCGGAACACGGCACGAATGACAGCATACACCAACACAACCTTACTGAAGTCTTGCCTTATTTGGTAAAGGCGGCTATTTTGGAAACATAAACCATGGTCTACATTATGCAAAAAATATTGCTTGTATAGCGCTATATTTTTTTTTTATATAAGGAATGGTATAAATTCAAATCTTTCATTATCATCTGCAAACGTGATTTTCTTGGGAAAAAACTGGTATTCCAAAGATACCGACCGAAAATTGTCCACCAGATTAATATTTGAATGGTCGCCTCAAATAACGTAAGCGACATACAACGTTATTTGAGGCGGCCATTCATTTGTCAGAGTATACGAGTACAGCGAAACAACACTATCTAAAAATTTTATCGTCTGATCAGTCTGTGTTCTACTTCCAACAATTTACTTTGATAAGCCAAGATATTGCAACATAGTTATTCATTTATTACATTAAAAAGTTGCAGCATATATTTTTTAAGGCATAAAGTTATTTAAAAAGAAATGGACTTAGACATGGAAAATGAAGAACTTGATTTGGACGGACTGCAACATTTTCCTTCCGGTATGTAAATACATAAACTGTTTGCGCAAAAATATTCAGCAAACCATGGAAAAGGTTTTATTATAATGCAAATGTACAGAATTTTTGTTTCGTTTCTATTGATAACACAGATCTCATGAAATGTGGAAACAAATATATTCTTCACCTTCAAATAATATCTCAAATGTAAAATTTCAAATAAAGTAACTCTTTTTTATAGTTGAACCTTCTACTCCTAATTCGAATTTATCATCTCCTGCAACTGGTAACGATGAGAGTCTGTTTCACTCACCATTATTTACACAAACAACAGTCGAAAATGGAGATCCCTTTCTGGGGATTATTGCGGGTATGGAAAGTAAATTTAATAGTTCTAAAAGAGGTCCAGGACGTCCACGAAAAGATATACCCCAAAACAAGTGCATACAAAAGCGAAAACTTGTAGGAGATTTTTATCAAAGTTGCGATCGTAGTGTGTTTCCCATTGGAGCTCTTTCCTCATCTGAAAGCTCTAATACAGGCTATCCAGACGAAAAAGTTTTACACAACGCTGACGAAATTCCAAATACTGATAATTACCCCGGGAAATTATGTGCTTTATGTAATTTAGATGAAAGAAGTGCCTTGGGCCAGGGAGATTTTTTAAGATGGGAAATTGATTCAGATAATTGCGAAAAGGCCGTACAATATTATACCGAAAACAAAGCCTGTAAAAGTTATGAAAGCTTAAAAAGTAACTGTTCAGATCAATTTGCTTATCGGCGCCAAAAGAGTGGCATTAAAGGAAAACCATCCCAGAATGACTGTTACAATGAGCTGGACAGAATAGGCCACACCGAATTAATCTCGCTTCGTAACATTTTGGATGGTACTTGCATACATTTACACCGTATGTGCCTTATGTGGTCACAAGGAGTTAGTGGCAAAACCAGTGAATTAAAATCGAGCATTGAATTAATAATAGCCAAAAGTTTAATGCAAAAGTGTTCATTTTGCGGGCAATATGGTGCAAGCGTTATGTGTAAAATGAGCTGCATGAAGACCTTCCATTTGCCATGCGTTGCTGCTTCTGGTGGTTTTCAAATTATGGATAACTTCACAGTTTTTTGTCTAGATCACATTGAACAAGTTACAATTATATGTAAGTACTGATTTAAAAAATGTTATTGACATTATATAAGGCGAATGAGCCATATTCAGCGATACTAATTTTAATCGGTATTCACTAACTTTTTTTTTAACGATATTCGTTAATTCGCGATCAGCTGTGTCGTTATGGGGTTGTTTTCTGTGTCGTTAAATAAACAGCACATAATTTGAGGTTTTAGTAAAAATAAAAATAAAAATAATATGTATATTCATATTATTACTATTAAAAAATAGCTTTTGAGTACTTAGAGTATGTTATAATATAAGTTAGTGAATAGCATATTCGATAGTGCAAGCGACAGGTTTATTAACTACATACCTTATGTAGAAAGGGTGTGCGAATGTTTTATTCCATGACATTACCGCACTTTTATGGATTAAAAATTTCTTTTTGTCTATGATTAAAACTAAAAGTTCGAAAATTCTTTTAACTCAACTCCGGCCGAAACGCAAAAATCAATATTATATTACTAAACTAAACTTTGTTTCAATTGCAAATTTTGTAATGTCATGGAATCAGTGTATGTAGTTTTCTTAGCCAAGGGAAACTTTAAGCTCATACCACATTGGTGTATCTTGAAATATGAGTTATTGCATCTTGAAATAGGCAGCAGATTGTATGGAAAATATGCAATATACCTTGTTTTCATGTTTCCAAGGTCCAGACCTTAATATTCCTTGTTTTCAGGTCCAGACGTTAATATTGCGTGTCATAATTGTTCAACCATGGAAGATATTTCAAAAATGATTATGTGCGCCACATGTGGCGAACATTTTCACACAACCTGCGTAGGTCTGATAAACACTCCAGGTTAGTAAAATTTATTGCCCACTTAATTTTTTAATAAACGTATATATGTAAGTATATAAATAAATAAAGTCATGCGTTGGTATATGCTTGTGCATGTCAGTCAGCAAACAAGTACACCCTCCGCTGTCATATTATATCCCCTTACCCGCATTAGGTATGTATGTAGATCAACTTTCAATCTTTGTTGTTGTTTATAACAAGTGTTAGTGATCGGGTGTGAACCCTGTACGTCGGTACTCCTTTACCGCAAATGCGCGACTATCACGTGAGCAGTTTTGTATGACCAGTGCAAT
Organism: Sphenella marginata; assembly: GCA_951509765.1. Lineage (NCBI taxonomy): Eukaryota > Metazoa > Arthropoda > Insecta > Diptera > Tephritidae > Sphenella > Sphenella marginata. The sequence continues at coordinate 51,654,790 of OX608083.1, forward strand.
CTTCTAGTTAAAGATGGGTAACAAAAGGAAGAGAAAGGGATCAGGTTAGAAAGGTCAGACGACTAAAAGGTCCACGGAACCAAATAAATCACCTCCTTAACATTCGAGCCAATACCAGATTGTCGGATGCATATCCGGCACATGACTACCCGAATCTATGATAAAGTGTATATTTTTTTGTTAAAAAGGGCTTGATGAAGTCATACTAGTTTCTCGCGTGGTAGAAGCTGCTACGGTATTCGTTACCACATACTCCAAAAGTGCATTTTTAGTATATCGCACACCTAAATTAAGAGGAGCTCACTAAAAAATGTCGAACTTTTCAGTTATTCCAATTAATTATCCATCGATCTGTAAAATCGTTTAAGTAATAACTTCGATACTCACCTAGAAAAGGCTTTATAAAATATCAACACTCCTTTAGCAATTATGAGAAAAGTAGTCAGTTATTCGAGTTTTCTGATCAGCTGATGTTTTGTTGATCCCTGTTTAGATCCAGACGGGGATATGTATGTATTTATTTTACGTATATACATATATTATATCGAAACACATCATTTTCATAAAACAACTGTAGAATTTGGAAGAACCCACTATTTGGGCTGTTTGATTGAAAACGAAATGGAAATAGAGAAATAAGTTTTTATATAGGTCATCAAAAGTTTGCTGAATTATAGCGTTTTTGAGCCGGCAGTCTAGGTAGAGGTTCTTCCATTAAGGCTTAAATAAGGTAAATATGTTATCATTAACTCTTAGAAACTCGCGCTGGTTGGAATTGTTCAAATTGCCGTAAATGCCAAATATGCAGGGAAGGTGACGGGGCCGAGGGGCGTTTTATTAAATGTGAACAGTGTCAACGTCTATATCATACAACTTGTCTGCGCCCAATAATTTCATCTTTGCCAAAATATGGATGGAAGTGTAATGTAAGAAATCAATGCATATGCTGTAGAGTAAGATACAGGCTTAATACCGTTGTTAGTTGTCTTGTTAACGATATACACACTATGACGTTGTTAGTGCTTTCGTTAAGCTCGTAACTAAAAATTTGCAATTTTATACTAAATTAAGAATTAGAGAAACGATGCACTAGATTTTAAAGTTTTTAAAATTTTTTGGAGTTATGAGCTTGTGAAGAGCACTGGTAATGTTACAATTCTGTAAAATGTAATGTGCTTTTATGTACATAAGACTGAATTTTTTACTTTTCCCTCAAGCGATGCCGTGTCTGTACTGATTGTGGTTCACGAACTCCAGGCGGTGGAACGTCCTCTCGATGGCATTGTCACTACACAATTTGTGATTCTTGTTATCAACAACGTAACAAGGGTTTCTCTTGTCCGATTTGTCATAAAGCTTATCGAGCTTCTGCTCATAAGGAAATGGTAAAATGTAATTTATGCCACAGGTAAATATGTAAATGATATACATATTATGGGGTTGCAGCATTCAGTTTTTGACATATTAGTATTTTCACTTAGGTTCTTTATAAAAATATTCCCACCCTTCTCAATTTAAGAGCATAGTTTTTTATTTTATTTTAAAAATTGACAAGGGATGATGGAAAATCGTTCCAGTATAAATCTTTTTTATTATTATTGATATTACAACTATTACTAAACTGCTAGTTACTTGAAGCAATGAGCAATTTCTATATAGGGGGTACGAATTCAACAAAAAAAAAATTAAGGTAGCATATTCGTGGAGTATAATATCGCTCAGGAATAAGTTTTATTTGCGACTAAAAAATAAAACTCAACCATAAATTTTATTTCATAAGTTTTATATCAAAAAATAAAACTCAAAAAATAACGTATATCTTTGATCAAAAAAATAAATCTTGAAGATAACTATTATTGTTGATTTTTATTAAAAAAATCAGAAAGTAATGATTAATTTGCGGTTTTTATAATAAAACTCATAACAGTTACGGTCCCTGGCCAGAAATTATATATTCCTTTCGTGCTTTGCTGGACAAAGCGCCGAGATGTCTTTATGATAAAACCTAGCAATTTATTTTATATTTTTTCCCTAAGTTCGTGTAGTTAAATATTCGAATTCTAGTTTATGTCCATCCCTCTTTTTGTTGTGGTATAAAATATCGCAGGTCTTATTGTACCAAAATACTTATCCTAATTCCTAAAAATCCTAAAATAATAATTAATAAATTGTGCTTCTGCCGATCGATATTTTAAAACTAAAAATGCGTTTTGTTAGAGCTTGAAACCCCGCGTTAGAGTTGAATTATCTTGTTGAGGGTAAATTTCACTCAATTGGAATTTTTTGGGATACTAGTTGAAATTTTACTTCATGCCAATTTTGTATAGAGTCAAATATCAGTCGTATTTAAAACTCTTAAGCATTTACCAATAGAGGCCGAAAATAAAAGGAAACAACTCCATTCCTACCTCCATAGATACCTTTAAATGTTAGTCGAAGTTAATTTTTATGTGATTAGCTGTATGTATATCCTAACATATCTATGTATAGGGAACTCAATAAAAATGTAGAGCAAACTTATTTTATAATATACATCCGATAGATTTGTACATAGTACATGCGACGATGATGCCGATTTGATCAATTATCACAAGAAAAAGGAAAGCAATCCGGATTATGATTACGTTTGTCCACAATGCAAAAATATGCCAATTAGTGAAAAAATGACCGCAAACCCAAACAATCATATTCGACCTGTAGAAGGAATATTTTTTTCGCAAGGAATGGATGATAATTTCATAAGAGAAATGGATATGGAAAACTTACAAAAGGATTGTGGTAATGATTTTGTTGGAACAGAATCTCAATCATCAAAAATTTTTAGAAAGAAAATTTTACTACGCGGTCGGGGAGGGAAATTAATGGGACAGAGTAAAAGCAATATTTTACCACACGTTGGAAAAAAACGTGCTACAGCAGTTCGAGGCAAGGGTCGACAGCTTTTATTAAATAACATTAGTTTGTCTTCAAGTGGTGATCGAAATAGATCTGATGATGGTTTATCAATGGAGAGGAAAATATTATTATGCTCTGCTAAAGATAAATTTTTGCTATCCCAAGATGTATGTGTAATGTGTGGATCGGCTGGTTTTGAACAGGAAAGTTCACTTATAGCATGTGCACAATGCGGTCAATGTTATCATCCATACTGTGTAAATATGAAAATGTCAAATGTAATATTGGAAAGGGGATGGCGATGTCTAGATTGTACCGTATGCGAAAGTTGTGGTCAAAGAAATGATGAGGCTCGTTTGATCCTTTGTGATGAATGCGACTTGTCCTATCACATATACTGCGTTAGCCCTCCATTGGAAACAGTACCACATGGAATCTGGAAATGTAAATGGTGTGCTGCATGCCAGAAGTGTGGTCGATATTCTGCTTTAGCTAACCAAATACCAAACCGTAACACAACACTCACTAACATCTCAGAATGTGAAAAATGTTCAAGTCAAGAAATATGCTCGTATTGTAATCAAAAATATAATGAAGGTGAACTCATAATTCAATGTAAGAATTGTGAGCGTTGGCTTCATTGCCGCTGTGATTCAATAAACAACGAGGAAGAAGCTCAGATATGTGATAATATTGATTATCATTGCATTTTGTGTAGACCAAAAGATAAATCATTAGCACAATTTTTATCGTCAAAAGCTTGTATAGCTAACAAACCAACTCCGATTTCAAATGACAATGGTAATTCGCAAAGTAATGATATAGATGGTGCCACGTTTTGGGTAGACGGCGTGAGTATGAGTGAAAGGGGAGCTAATATGATAAAAGCATTATCATCAGATATTAAGAAAAAACGTAAAATGCGTACACCGAATGATTCTCAAACTAAAGAATCGGGAATATTAGCAGCTATAGAATCGGTTGTTGCTGGTTCAAATGCAAATGCTCCAGTAGATGAAAACGGCGAAACAGATTTATTAAAAAATAAAAATTTCGATCAATATAAAGATGGTATGATTTGGTTGGGTGCAGACAATAGTCCACCAGAAGGATTTTCCATATCCACCAATGATGAGGGCGTAACAATATTAAGAAAAAAACGACAAAGAAACATGCAAAAAATAGGTATTGGTGGGTTTAGTGTGAGAAATCGTGCAGTTAAAAAAGATGAATCTGTGCATATATCAAATGGCAACAACCTCACGGAATCAGAAAAGCGAAAGAAAGTGGCTAGGAAAAAGCTCAAAAACCGTTTAGTTGAAGCATATCCAGCATATTTACAAGAAGCCTTTTTTGGAAAATCATTACTTGAAATGAAATCTGAGAGCCAATTACCTGCTGAAGATTCCGATATATCAGATGAATTAACTGACCTCAATGATGCCTTATTTCACGATGAAGGAAATAATTCTTTAACTCAAATTACAACGCTAGATGAACAAAATATCTCGAATGGTTCTCTTAACGAAACTTTAAATATGAACATTGTTAAATGTGACGCAGATGTAGACAAAGTAACAAGTATGGTTAATGATGCGGAAAAAAGGACTATGATGACCAATACTATAAAGCAAATTTCAAATGGAGAACCTTTAACATCATCCGCTTTTATTGAATCAAAGGGGACTATTATAAATGCAGATAATAAAATTAATCATGGTATAGTTGCAATTAATAATAAAATTCTTAGTATTTATGTAGATACACACAATTGTGTTCACTATAATAGTAGTGAAATTAAATTGGTTGTAGTTCGCCAAAAAAGAAGCTTTGTTTTTAAACATTTTAATTTTAAACATATCAAAATCCATAACAAACCACATACAAAAATACTTTAAACTTTAGATAAAGTTCAGAAATACCTATTAATTAAAATTTGAGTTTTTACTCAATACCCTTGACGAAAAAATTCTGAAAATTCAGGGAAGCTTTTGAGCGAATTCTAGAAATTCGTGCAAAAACTTTAAGATTTTGATGAACAATTTTTAAAGTTTAATTAATTTTCCTGAACTTACAAATTTATTTTAAAGTAGTTTCTGTTACGGAATTTGCTATATTTTAGATGAAAATTATTAATAACACATCTGCGTATGTATATTTTAACTAGTAAACCTAGTCATTTATAATGTAATTTAATTCGCCTTTAGGTACTTTCGTTACGGAGACTTCAAATGAATTGTGTATCCCGACTTCTATTCCAAAAAATCAAGTGAGTATGTTATTGCATTTACATTATTTTATCGTGGCATATGTATTTCTAACATTATAAGCCGTTGACGGATTTCGTTTAATAACTGTATACTTTGTATTTGAATTTGTGAAGATCATTGCTGCATCTGATGACTTTAAAGTGAAACGATTATATCATGAGCCACAACAAGGGACAGATTTCAGGTAATGAAATAAATTAATCGACTAGCTACATTACTTGTTCTAGACTACTTGGCGTAAAAGCCAGAACTGCTTTTCAAAACGAATTCGAAAATCGGGAAATTTTTCCTCAACAACAAATCGATGACTAACGGGTCAGTTCTGATTGTAACTGGTAATTTTGTACCTAGAAGACTGTCTAACCGAAAATCGTAACCGTTGGCAATGGAAAGCATGTAACCGCGGTCTAACGTACATATCAACAATGTCAAAAGCGAACGAAACTTCGTTTATAATGTGCTTATATTGTATATGAAGTTACAAAACACTCAATTTTTCGTGGTTACGTGACGTTACCACCGGTCTAGCTGGATACGAAGTTGAACTACAAGTTAAGCCAGCAGAGTACCAAAAGGGCGTAAAAGTTTCCAAATTATTTGTTTGCTTGTAAAACGAATGTTGTTACCACACTAGAACTGACCCGTAAGTGAAAGATTTCGAAATAATTTTAGGAATATCAGAATTTGAAGAACATCGAGATGTTTTTAAATAGTGTTTATTGACTGTTTCATGAAATTTGAAACACTGAGAAACACCCATAAATTTAACTCACAGCTCAACCATACACTTGTGCGCATAGTTCTGCGTACAGAGAAAAGAAAGCTCGAAAATTCAACTTTAAATGCTCATTTCAGTCCATTATTTATACCTTTAGTTTAGCAAATAGTCTGGTATCGTTTCTTTGACTAAGATAGTTATAGTTTAAATATATTATTTTAATAAAGTAACAAGAAACTATAGTTAAAGAAAAAAGATCCTATCACACACCGTGGGATACCCTTGTTGCTTTAGTACCTCCATAAGATACTTTGAATCGGCCAGTTTTGCTAAATAATCTGCTGCTAATTTGACCCATTTTTAAAAAATTTGAGTTAGCTTTCAAGCTGGTTGAGCTGTCTTTTACAAATTGAAACAAATTTAGTCAAAACATTCTATTCTATTGGGTTTTTTTTTTTGTGAATTTATATAATTCGAAAGTATAATTATAATTAATTATAATTGCCTTTTTTTATATTATACCACTATAAATTGATATCATTTATTTCTGTTTTTTTGTAATTTTTGTTTGGATACAGTGCGCCGATGTTACTTCCAAAAGAATTAGAAGAGGTTAATACAGTGGCAAATAATTTGAACGAAAATAAGGGAAATATATCATTTATATCCCAGCAATTAAATCCTAAGCAAAATCTAGAGCAAACTACTCAAATACAAGTAGTCCCGATGACTGTTCAGATACACAATTCTACACGTTTAATCGATAATCAGGTTTCTGAAAATATTGCCAATCCACATAATCAATTCTCGCAGCAGCTACAAAAGGTGCCACAACAATTTAAACCTACCAATCCACAAATTGATTCCGCTGGAACCCAAAAGACAGCTGAAAAGATGCGTCGAGATGAAGGTGTGTAGTAAAATTTAGTGACTTGTATATGTATTTAAATGGAAAGCTGCACACAAGTCGTCAGCTACATAAATTCGTTAAACCAAGCTAGCTGCATGACACCTAGCGTCAGTGTTGGTGGCTAGTCGTGCGTACGCTTAGTTAACAAGAATAAATTTATTTACACTTTTCATTACCCAAACTTTTGTGATATGTCCCTTCTTTGTTAAAATAGTATTTATTGCATATTTTTAAATGAAAAAATAGTAGATTAGACTAAATTTGTCCTATTGGTGCAAAGCTGTTCTAGCTTGTAAACTTTATTATTTTACTGAATATGGGAAAAAACGAGGGTGGAGCAAATCGGAATTTTGATAGCCATTTTATTAGTTAGGCTGTGTGCAATCGGAAACAGTTTTCTCAGAGGAAAAATTAAGTGAATAAATTTTTTATGTAAAGTGTAAATTTTGCTATGTATCTGAAAAAAGCATACACGAAACAAATAGTCTGTCACGTATTTCTTGCGCTAAACGATATTTTGATGTGTGTGTTGGTATATAAATTCATTTTAAATAATAGCTTTGTTCGCGTACAAAACTTGCAAAAAGTGTAAGTAAAGAGAGAATGACATAAAACTCTTTCGAAACGCAAAAAGTAAAAAGTTTTAACGAAACAGGAGTCAGTAAAAACTTGCAGAAAAACAGCTGTTGCTATTTTGATTGGTTAATAGTTCAAATTTTAAAATTTCTGTTGTTCCTTGTCACGATCAGCTGTATTTCACTTACAATTTTTACCGAGTAAAATTCTTACAGTAAAAACTTGTAGCACGAACACTTTCTCATTTTATAAAATTTTTAAAAATATTAATGTACGAGAACAAAGCTAATATGATTATCAATACTACATGCATATTTTTGTATTCGTAGTTGTCAAAATTTGACTTATGGTAAATTTTAACGTTCATATTCCCCCCGATTAATGTCAACATTTTTCTTCGGCCTGTCAAAAATTACAATTTTAAAAAAGTTTTTGTTGACCTCGAGACCTGTTTTAAATTGAAACGCAATATTAAACGTGAACAATGAAATAAAATTTTGTTGCGTTTCAATTTATATTGGACTCGAGTCGGCAAAAACATGTAGTGTTCATTTTATGTTCAGCATTTGGTATCACAAGGGGAATTAAATACAAAGAGACAGAATACTTAATACTTTCAATTGTGACCAATAGGTGAAATTGTTTTTCATATTTTAAAGAGTGCCATGTAATCAACTCATAACCTATACATTTGTTATTTTTGCTTTTTGATGTGTTTTGACTAAGTGCGCTATTCATACCTATTCCGATATCCGACAGATGCTATTCGGGTTCGAATTAATTCATGAAGAAACATTTGCGGATTTATGTGTATAAACTTTTAAAAACCCTATTTATTGATTTCCCTTAAATTTACTAGACCAATATGTACAATATAAGAAAATATCTTCACAGTGTCAATTTTTTAGCTTTAGGTATTTTGTGGCGAGAATCGATTAGTACTGCCTCCGAAAAGCATCCGTCGGATGCCGTAATATACATGATTCGTTGTATTATTCATTGTAATTTTTTTTGCATTTTCTTAATTTTCATGAAATTACCAACTTTTTTATGTTAAGGACCTATGTATATATAAGCGATGACCGTTGACCTGGTACAACATTTAGATAGCCGAATGATCGAGCGAAGAATAAATTAGAACAAGACAACTGGCAGCTTACTTAACCTTGTGGTTCCAATATACATACAAAAGTTATACAGTTTTTTATCAATATTTATTTTATTTAATGAGTTTTCACATTTTAATTTTCCATATTTCGCAAGCAGAAGTTCGCCCAATTAGTTTATTTAAAGAAAGAAAATTTTCTTGGGATTTTTTGTGTCTCTTAGTATAAAGTTTTTGGTTTTCTTTTGAGTCCTATGACAAAAAATCTGTTGGATCTGCTTAATATGTTCTATTCCGTCCCTAATATTTTGTACTGTTAACTACTTTTAACTAACTAACTATATTATAGATTTAGGAGAAATGGCTACAATATCGGCTGTTCTTTACGCAAACACTCAACATCCAGAGTTAAAACAAACGTATCCAAACTGGAATGATCGATGTAAGCAAATTCTTAAAAGATGGCGATCACTTTCTAATGAGAAGAAAGCCCCGTTTTTACAACAAGCAAAAGACAATCGGTCTGCTCTTAGAATGCGGCGATCACAACAGGTACGTAAAGAAATATGCATACATAAAAGTTATATTCCGGCCGGCCTACCACATCGAAGGTCCAAGGTTCGAGCTCTGATACAGGTAACATCAAAAGCGGTTTGAAAAAGTTTTTCAAAACGGGGTCACCACCTCTTTTAGAAGGTTGATGATATAACTATATATAGTTGCACACAATGGCTTAGTAGTAAAAATAGATTTTTTATGTGTTCAAAATGGTTTATTTTTGACAATTAGTTTTTATAAAATACAGTAAACCAAAAGCACGCCGCCAAATAATACATGGCTTTGCATGTAGAGCTAATCTCTACCTTTAAGACTTAATAATATTATTCAGTAATATTATATAATTACAATTTATATTTATACAGATATTGCAGGTTTTGTTTTTCTAAATATTTTTCTAAAGTTGTATGTGTATGTATATGTAAAAGTGAGCATGGTCGAGAGGCGCTTTGCCTTTTTTAACTGTGTGTAATCGTACTTTCCACAACACCATAAACCTCATACCAAGTTTTTTATTTTATAGCCAGTTAAAGTTAACCGGAAGTTAATGGACGTATTTTGTACGATTAGCTGACAAATTAACCTCCGATTATCGCCAACCAGCTTTTAAGAAAGTGGCCCTCAATTTAACTTATAATCATACCTAAACGCAAAAAGATGCAAAATGGAATTTTATTAAATATAATTTCTACATCGTATTCTTAATTTCTCATGCAGGATCAGGAACGAATATGTTTTAATCAGAAATCGTTGAAGGAACAAGAACAAGAACGCATATGGAAACAACATCAGGCAAAAGCTAAAGAAGCTCAAAATACTTTAACTTTTAATCAAAGAGGTTCGCATGTTCTTATCCAATAAAAATAAAAACCCAAGCACTTATTATACATTCATATGTATATGTGTAATATTTTAGGAAATCCTTTCGATTTAAGTGGACCAACAGAAGCCTGCTCCAATGAAAAACGAACAATATTATACAACGAAGATGTGCTACAAAAGGCAACACAACAACCACTTGTTCCAAACGAAAATATCGGTAAAATAACTATTCAAATAATAAGGGGATTCATTTAAGCACATAAAGTGTAAATTTTTATACGTTCACACATTGTTAAGTGAATGCAACTCGACACCTTGTTTGATAAATTTATCGATCAGCTGTTTATCCTACGGTTGCACTTCTTTTCAATTATATAAAACGCAAATTATACATAAAAAATGTAATGAAATTTTTTTTGGTAAATAACATACCTCTTCCATTCCTTTTTTTAAAATTTTCTTCATGTGATAAGCATATACATACATAAATCACAAAAGTTGAAGAGCGTCGTGCGCACATGGCTGCGTGTAAATGTATCAAATTTGTGTAAACTATTTTTTATACAAAAAAGGACAGTTCATTTACATATCTACTTGGTAAAATTATACGTTTACCCACTTTATAAGGTTAAATGAATCCCCCTCGATTAACTCTTATATAAACCGTGTTCGCGCTTTAAATAATTTTTACAAATTCGTACAAGTTATCTTGTTTTGTGATATTTTCCGTTCGCGATGTAAAATTATCCAGTAAGGAGAGAAGAATTGAGAGCGAAAAATGACATTTCATTTTGCGAGAACTTGATAATTCTTACTGGATAAATTTCAGCCAGCACAAATTAGCAATTACGAAAATCAGCTGATTTTGTCAACAAATTAATTGTAGTTTTTGCAACGGGGAAATTGTTAATTAAATTAATAAAAAAATATCAAAAGCGGAGTAGTTATTAGCAAATATACATATGAAGGGTTTAGAACCAAATGGATCTAAGTGACTCCGAAATTTATTTGAGATATTCAAGTTTAAAGTTTACTGCCTTTTGAAAATGCTATATAAAATCTGGGCAGGGTGTTTATTGTATGGGAAATAAATGGCAGTACAATGTCCGAAATGACTCGGATCTCTTTGCCAACAAATAAACACCATATTTCACTGTACAAATATGGGTATAACTCAATTTCAAAAAAAGATGTCACTTAGATCCTTTTGGTTCTGAGCCCTTCATATATATACATATATATATATATATATTCGGGATACCTCGACCGTGAGATTTCCTTTGTTTTCCATTTTTTAATAAAAAGGCGCGAAAATCAAATTAAAATTATATTTTTTCACGGCTGGATTTCGTATGACATGCAATCGTGGATCAGCTGACAGCTAAACTTGCAAATTTCGCGTTCGCGTAAAAATTACCAATCATCTCTCATTGAGAGAGAATCTGACGGAAGAGAGAAAAACTTCGTTACTGGATAATTCTTACTGAACTTTTAGACGAACACACCTATAACTAAACCGGCGCATTATACATATTTCAAAGTTTAAAAATATATCATAATTAATTCCTTTTTTCTATAGATAACCCATCTGAAAATAAACATCTCAGAACGTTACTTCTAAAGGAACAACAACTAAGAACATCAACAACAGATCCCTGGATATCAAATTCAGTTCACATAAATTCTCCCAATAGCTTATATCAGCATTCTTTAACAAATGATTTGCTGTCCAATTCAAATCAGTTAAATTCTTTCAACAATATCGAAAGCAAAAACGGGTTGGTAGAAGAATCTAAAAATTCGAGAAATCTTGAAGTAATTCAAATAGAACAGGCAAGTGGAAATGAAAATAAGCAAGTCTTTAAGATTCGCAAAGATGTAAGAGCGACAGACAGTGGAGATTCTGAACTTGAGAAATTAGACTCTGATGAAAATGGTGCTTTTGGAGATATTTTAGGTGGTCTGGGCGACGGAAATGATGATGATCTCCTAAAATCATTAACGGCAGAAATCGGAGATGACTTCAACATACTGGAATATGCCGATCCTGCTTTGGACGAATTAGCTTCAAATCCAAATCTCTTAAACAAATTAGATTTTGAATAAATACCCTAATAACCTTTGGTAAATAAGAATAGCACTTTTTAAAAGAGTTGTGAATTTAAAATCGGATTGTTTAAAACTTTATTTATTTGTAATTGTTGCGGAAAATACTAGAAACTGTGTTTTTGAAAAGTAAAAATCCCATTTTCGTTTAAATTTCATAGAAAAATTTCCACAGGGAGTTCGAAATCAAAGGTATATATGTATATGACAAGGCGAATTCACTTTCGAACATATGAGCAGTCGAAAGCAAAAACACATGAGGTATGTGTGTGTATACAGCAACGAATTCGGCGTGAGTTCACCTGTAGTGGAATTCACTAACTTATAGCGATTCGATTCGGTTCGATTTTTCGAGATTTTCAATAGCGATTCGGTCGCTTGCACTGTCGAATATGCGATTCACTAACTTATCTATAACGATGTGGGCAAAGGATTTCTCATCTCGCTATAAAACATACTCTATGTTCTCAAATGCCATTTTTTAATAATAATAATATGGATATAGTATTATTATTTCAATTTTTAATAAAAAATTCAATTTATGTGCATTTTATTTAACGACATAAAAAACAACTGCATATTGTGTGTCGTCTACTTTGCGAAACAGCTGATTTCGAATACTCGAAAATCGAGAAAAAATAGTTAGTGAATACCAATATCGTGATAAATATCGGTTAGGACAAAATGTCGTAATTGAAGTTAGTGAATTCCACTACTGGTATAAATTCGCTTTCGTTGATAAGCCTAATAAATAATATGGAAATAGAAAGCTACTCATTCCAATAAGTTGATAATCTATCCAGTAATTATAATTTCAACCATAGATGAACATTACAATACTAATTAAATTATGTAAATATGACTACGATGACGTAATCGTGCTTTCACATGATCCATAGTTGGTAATCGTTAATTGAAGCTCAAGTTATTGGTCGTATCCTTAGGAGAAAAAACATCAACAAACAACAACAAAGCAATTGATCGATACAAGTTTTGTTGGCGTACATTAAAATTTTTAGTGAGAAAGTGTTCGCTTACATAAAACACTTGCAGCGAGAGGGTATTTGACATTTCATTGGCAGAGAGAGCTACTAGTTTTTACTGTGGGAATTCCACTCCGTAAAAGTTGTAAGTGGAAAACAGCTGATCGTCAGTTCGACCCCAATTAGGTGGCGCTATCCATGGTATTTATGTGCAGAACACCCTTTTGCAGTTTTCGGAACACCTTGTATCTGTGTCTACGACAACCACATGTAGATGACAGAACATTTGCAACTTTAATTGCAAATATCTCAGTAATCGGATTATTGCTACCGAGGTCAAAACGCGTCTTTTGATACCTCTGAAAACATTTTTTAGACGTGTTTAGGCAGTCGACGTTGAATGTAAAGTTTTACTGTTTTCCTTTACGCGGTAGATGTTAGGACCAGTTGGCTTAATCACCATACTTTGGCTCACCATCAACACGGCCACTGATGTGATAAGCATGTAGCTGCGGTATTCGTTGTGTTCGGCGCTTAAGGTGCACTTTTTCTATTCGAAAAGGTGGCATTGCTGTTCTTGTTCTGTCATATTTTCGATTCGGCATTTCCGTTGTAGATTTGTATCATTTTGTATAAATATATTTAGCAAGCGGAGCTTTAAAACAAAATTTATATCAGGAAAAATGGAGGGAACAAAAAAACAAAAGCTATCCGCACTGGATCAATTAAAGGCAATGACTGTTGTGGTAGCTGATACGGGTGATTTCGAAGGTAATTGCGAAAACATTTATCTTGACTAGGTATTTCAAAACCACCCTCTTAAAGTAAGCTCTTATCAGTACAAACTCCAAAGTAAAAGCAAAGTCAGCTGAATGTCAAGTGAATGGCAGACATGTTAGTCATGTTAACTTGATGTTAACAGCAGCAGTGGTAGAAGGTCAATTGCAAATTACTATTTGTTGTTTAAATACATGTTTAAAAGTTGACTACGATGTTTCCATGCATATGCACTAGGGTCAAGACAAATCTGGGCAATGCAGTTTTCCTGGGGAAACAATTAAGGTACCATTGTACAAAATAAATACCACGGATCAGGAACCGGTTTCAGACCAATTTAGTGCATTTTGTTCGTTTATTGGCTATAACTTTTCACAGAAGTACAATTTTTGACATCCCGCTAGGCAAAATCTGTTAAATCTTAGCCATTGAACCGTCTACTAGAACGGTCCTAAAATGCCGCCTCCTCAGTTAGCAGTCTATACATAAATACAATAGACCAAGCGCCCCAATAGGTGTAGGGCCAGGGCCATTTTTTTGGTTTATTGCCAATAACTTCACTTAAACAAGTATATGTATATATCGGAATATTTTAAAATAAGAAATTGTATTTTTTAACCTTTATATTACTTAATTTTGCAACTGTAACTAAAAATAATATATACAACTAGCTGACCCGATAGACGTTGTCTTGCTACTTCTGCGAGATAGGGGCATAGAATATCCCTGAGGTAGGCACATCGGTCGTAAGAGGCGACTGATTACAGCAAGGTAATTTAGGTCTATCCAGACTGAGCCCTGACATGCCAAATATCTGCGCGACATGAGGTGTGCCCCCCATGACAACACAATCTGTTTGTTTGCGTAGTAGAGCCGACTCTTCTAACTCCAATTTCTCTCTGAAGAATTTCACGACTCCGATAGGTAAGGAAAATAACGACTGGGCTGGGCGCATAACGCTACAAAAACAACACCAAGGGAATGACGTCCAACTCGATGGCTGATCTACGGATATGATGCCTCTGATTGAGTTTCTTCTTTTTTGACCTAAGAAACTCAATCAGACCATTAGCATGTATTTTTGTCGTTGCAACAACAACAACACTCACAATTGCTCGCTGATCGCCACAGTATGGTGATCGATCATCGCTTAGTCGATTATCTGTTCTTGCTCGACACACAACAGACGTGAACGAGAAAAATCTTAGAGCTTTTTTCATATCTAAAGTCAAAATTTAATTTGAATTTCATAGGCCCCCAAACATATTAAAATCATTAAAATCTTTGCAATAATCAAAATTTTTTCACCTAAGAAACTCAATCAGACCATTTAATCTTTTTAAAAATGTTTAATTTTTATTTAAGCTATGAAGCTGTATAAACCTACAGATGCCACAACGAATCCATCATTACTATTGACTGCGGCGAAAATGGAGCAGTACGGCCATCTTTTAAAAGCAGCTATAAATTACGGTTCGAAAATTGGAAGGTAGCTATAAAAGAATCTCACAAAAAGTAATTCTTAAAATGTTTAATAAATTATTTTCTTACTCGCAGCTCTATAAACGAAAAAGTCGATGAGTCGATTGATTACTTAGGCGTTCTGTTCGGCTGTGAAATTTTGAAAATAATACCAGGAAGAGTTTCCACTGAAATTGATGCTCGTTTATCCTTCGATACAAAAAAGAGTGTCGCTAAAGCTCTGAAGTTAATCAAATTATACGAACAGATGGGCGTACATAAAGATCGTGTTCTAATCAAAATAGCTTCTACTTGGGAAGGCATTCAAGCTGCAAAAACTTTAGAAGAAACACATAAAATTCATTGCAATTTAACTCTTCTGTTCTCTTTTGCTCAAGCTGTTGCCTGCGCTGATGCTGGTGTTACTCTGATTTCTCCTTTTGTAGGCCGTATTCTGGATTGGTATGTTGCCAATACCAAAAATAAAAGCTTTGAGCCAGAACAAGATCCTGGTGTTATCTCGGTTACACAAATTTATAATTATTATAAGAAATATGATTATAAAACAGTTGTGATGGGGGCTTCCTTCAGAAATGTTGGAGAGATAAAGGCGTTGGCTGGTTGTGATTATTTAACCATTAGTCCTGCTTTGTTGAAAGAGCTAGAAAATGACGACGAACCAATTACGGAAAAGTTATCAGCTAAGGGAGCAAAATCTACGGATATTGAAAAAATTAATATCAATGAGGCGGCATTCCGTTGGCTACTAAATGAAGATGCAATGGCAACAGAGAAACTTTCTGAAGGTATAAGAAAGTTTGCACAGGATTCCAAAAAGCTAGAAGATGTGATAAGGAAACATATTTCTGATTAATGAAATTCGAAAATTTGTAAATAAAGTAATTTAACGAATGTCTCGGTCGCAAGTGAGTTAATAAAATGGTAATGGTAGATCATCTCTAGAAATTTTAATTAAATATAAGTCTTCATTAAATTTATGAAGAACACTCTAGTTTCAAAAACAAACATCACGATACACTTTTCCTCATTTTTACATTATTTTATTTTAGATTTTTTGGAAAATATATTTTATAAATTAAACACATTAATTAGTTAATTGCGGGTATTGCAATTTATAAGTTATTAATTGTAACCGTTTTCACTTTATATTTTTGCTGAGATTTTCATAAGCAAAGATATACATATTTGTAAGATTTATACATTTCTGGTTACTTCTGGATCTGGCCTCTCAGTGGATCTACCTCCGGATGCTCAGAAACAAGCACAATTCAGTTGTTCACAAATTAAACCATACTGATTTATCTGTCTCAAATCGTTGTTATTGCTTTTACATGTAAAATTTTGTATCTAGCTCAGGATTATTACCCTGCAATTAAGCTAGCAGGTATATTAATAGCATATGATATACATAGGTACCAGTTAGATAATTCCATTTTACAACAATTTAGCAACCGAAATCTACAAAAATATAATCTTATGATTAAGTGAAGTGATTTTTATTACAGAAAATTTAAGAATATTGGAAAATACTAACAAAAACAGCATTTAATTAGAAAAAATACATTTTTATTAAAAATAAAATAAAAAATTTAAAAATCAGTTGTGTTTGAACCTGTACCTGTGGCCATTGTGTACTGATACACAATGCCTGTGGCCACACGCAAAGCAGTTCTGATGCTTACCACCGGCGCTACTGCGCCTTTTGAGGCTACCATAGTATATCTCTACTCTGCCTAATACTGCACTTAAGATTTATGAAATATGTCTTCTGATTTTGCTTTGTGCTTGAAATTTGGGAAACAGTGATGCCTATTATTATAAACTATTTCCTAAAGTAAATTCTAACGAACAACAGAGTGCCTATGTGCAGTAAAATCGTTTTTTGCTTTCGAATAGAACTACTGAGTTAGGGCCCTGTAATATGCCTGGACCTGATAATATTGTTAAAAAAAAACCGGTACTTGAGCCGAGTGTGATGTTATATACTCGTAGTTAATCGTATCGGAAATGTGTACATGGCAACTCGGTCTATGAGAAATACAAACAAAACACTTTTTGTGATTTTCATTCAAGGATTTTGGTAAAATGTCTGATGCCTCTAAAAATAAGCAAAAGTCCAGAAAAACTAATGGTTGGGAAGAAGCAGGATGCGAGTTTTACCAAGAAAGCTATTGTGCGGATTGGGATGGCTTTTCAAAAAATCCTATTGCAATAACTACTTTGTTACCATCAAAACAAAACAGGCTAGGTTAGAATCTATAAAATAACCAATTGGTAATTCCATACAACCGCACGTAACTGCTGAAACACGGAAGAGATGCTTTAAAATACTCGTTATGACCTCAGCAATTTTAATCCAAAATCGAATTTTCCATTTTTTGTTTTTGTGAAAAGATATTTGCAATTTTCATGTGGCTGTTGTAATCATAGTACTAGGGCGTGTCGATAAGTGCAAAAGTGTGATCTGGGCGATCGCGTAACCGGTGTTGGACCGGCTAAGGGTTATTTTTTTATAGCGGGATCAAAGGCCGCCGTTAATAAAGGTGTTCTGCACATAAATAATTTAGATTTGGGGGTGTGATTTGGGATTTGACTCATGCATTTTTGGTTTTTTTTTCAGCATTTCGATCATGATCCTAAAGAACATAATCGTTCTATATAACTAAAGTAAACAAATACCGTAAATATTGGTCAAGACCATGGATCACGCCCTTAATTTTCGATGGGACCAGGGGGATTTTTGGAATTTGGCAAATAACTAGTTAAACAAAATATTTATTTTCCGTTTCGGATTATAATAACGAGGTCTAAACGTGTATTTTGGAACCTTTTCCGAAATTTTTGGACATGTTCTAAATCACTTGCGGTCGTATAGAATTATCAACGTTTTAAAAATGCACTATGTTTTAATTTATTTATATTTTTAATCCAGGCACATCTAAACGAAATTATCACTCGAAAACGGACCGTAAACACAAAATATGTTGGCAGCAGTGTCCATCCACCGCTCCTCGAAATCATCAGCAAAATGAAGGTCAATTTTCCCTGCTACCAGATTTGTCACAAGTTATTAATGATGAGGAGCATATATGGGAAGAGATGTTCCAAATTAAGCAATTACCCTTATCAATGCAACAAAAAAAGGAATTCAAATCAGATTTACAGGTAATGACATTGTATTATTGTAGTTACTGCTTATGTGATCCGTTGTGAATGCTTTTGGGTGTGATTTCCGTTCATGGACCATTTGCGAATTCATTCTAAATATTTGTGAAGGGTTTAAGAGTAGGTATTGCAAACTTTTAATACGCTCAAAGCCTGTATACTTTTTTAAGTTCACCTGCTTCTACGCACTGGAATGAATTGGGTTTAACCGTTCCTGTTCCTTCATTCATGCACAAGCTCAACGTTTCTAGGGAGTCTTGCTGGCCCAACTTCGCTACCTATTCAGACAACCCTGACATGCCAAAATTTTGTCTGCCATGCTTTGTGTTTCCCCATGACATTAATCATCTAATTATATGCTCAACTGAGCCGGCTTTTCGATAATTGTAAAACGAGCGCCACCGAGTACTAAAACACGTCCCAATATGTTGGGTATCAAAAGACGCGTTTTAGTCCCGACAATGCGAAACCACCTCCGGGGATAATATATTTGAATAATTTGAAAAATATTGAATAAACCAAAAAATACAATGTCAGATCTAAAATGGTAAGTGTGATCCATGGTATTTCTATGCGGGGCAGTTTTCTTAGGGTCACTTCAACTACACCGCGATCGCCAGTATTTGTGCGTAGAACATAATTCTTGGGAGGATTTCAGGTTTTTTGGACGCGCTAAGTCAAGAACACTCAAAAGGGTAGAAATGGAGTTCTATCTTTAGACACTCACACACGTGGCAAATGAAACCAAACCCCATAAAGCTTATTTCGATTTAAAAAAATGAAGCGATACCACATCGGGTTTTTCAAATTTCGTTGCCTGTACAAATTTATTATTAAAAGTTTGTAATTGAATAGAAAAGGAACATGTTGGATACAGCCGCCATAGCTTTTTTTATAGATCCATTTTGGAAGCTGACTTCACTTATCATAGAAAATTTGGCATGCTATCCCGGTCCTTTTTATGTATAGAGGTAGCAGCTTTAATCGCCGCGCTGGTGTATGTAGAATGTGTTTATATTTATATAAAAAATATTCAATTACTATTTTTTTCTCAATCACAAATATATGTATATACATACCTGTATATTTCAATTCCCCAACAGAGTGCGACTAAGTTGCGTCTTCAAGGTTTTAATCAACTTAAATGGAAACATCGCAAAGCTTGGCAAAAAATAGCTTTGGAATGGTCAAAGTTTAGTGCTACTATAAAATTGTGGCAATCATCTTTAAAACAAATCGAAGGACATTTCGGCAGTGGCGTAGCCGCATATTTCATATTTTTACGTTGGCTATTTTATCTTAATTGCTTCACATTCCTATTAATAGTTATATTTGTAATCATCCCAAATATTGCAACATATGAAAAGTCTATTGAGAAATGTAAGTTTGCACAAAATTCAAATCATTCAATCAATTGTATTATGAATATTATGGATCACAGCGCATATGATAAAAGAAACAAAGATACATTCAATATTCTTGATATAGTGCAAGGCACTGGTATATTAGAAAGATCTTTAATGTTTTATGGAGGCTATTCAAATAAAAGGGTAGAGATGGCTTTTGAAGACGTTCCGCACAACTCAACGCAGATCGACAATGGAAAACAATTCCATTATGATTTATCTTCTGCATATATATTTGCAGTGTTAGGATATTTTACAACAACATTAATATTTATCGTAAAAGCATCTGCACGCGAATTTAAAGATCGGCTTATAAATGGTAGATGGCAATTTTACCAATATTGCAATCTAGCTTTCGGAGGCTGGGACTTTTGCATACACAACGAAAAATCCAGCCTAATCAAGCATAAAGCAGTTTTTAACGAGTTTAAAAGTTCAATTCATTCAAAACGAATCGAATTGGAAAGAAATAATCGTTCACATGATTATATGTTAAAGCTGATTATGATAAGAATTATTGTTAATATTTCAGTTGTTATTATATTAATATTATCAGCATATGTTATACTTTTTCTTTTTAATGTGAGCTTAAAACAAGGTCATAGTAAATTAAGTGTTAATATTAGTTATGCAGACACAAATTCATACGATACGGATGTGGAAATGGAAGTAACGCCATCCTCACTGCCATTGCTTGAATTGTTTTTCGATTTTGCTCCATACCTTTGCATTGTTTGTTTAAATATAATTTTGCCAGCTGTTTTTAAATATTTATGCACTTTTGAAAAATATTCGCCATTATTTGTGATAAAAATTAGTCTTATACGAATGATATTTTTACGATTGGCCTCTCTATTTATTTTATTAAGTCGTTTCTACTATATTGTTATACCAAATTCTAACATTAGTGTGACCGTTGCAACAAATCCCTACAAATGCTGGGAAACATTCGTAGGGCAACAATTTTACAAACTTGTTTTAACTGATTTTATGAGTCATTTATTTGTAACATTTTGTTTGAATTTGCCGCGTGCTTTGTTTGCTATATATTTTAAAAATAATTTTTTGAAATTTGTTTGTGAACAAGAATTTGATTTATCCAAACATGTTCTGGATATAGTTTATTTGCAGACAATTTGTTGGATTGGTAGTTTTTATATGCCATTCTTACCAGCGTTAATTACTATAATTATGTTTCTTATGTTTTATGTTAAAAAATTTCAATGCATTGTTAATTCGAAACCCACAAAAATATTATATGGCACATCGCGTTCAAATTCGTTGTTTATGTTCGTATTATTGATTTCATTTATTGTTTCCGTAATAGTATTAACTTATGCTTTTGCCGAAGTGACGCCTTCTATGTCGTGTGGACCATTTCGAGATTTAAAAACAGTATGGGATGCGCCCTTAGCTACATTCATGAGAATGCCAGTATTTTTTAAAGATTTCGTTTTTTTCTTTGGAACCCCACTATTCGTTATACCGTGTTTCTTTATTTTAACCCTTTTACTTTATTACTTTTATGCAGTATCCGATGCTAATAAAAATATGGTTGAAGTTTTAAAGAACCAATTAGTATTAGAGGGGCATGATAAAAAATTTTTATTAACTCGCCTTTTATTAACTCATCAAGAAACACAGGAGTAAATTTATGTATATTATGTTCATCAATAAAAACAATAGCACATTGATACATGCATCCATGTATGCTGCAAACGTATGTACATACATACATACATATGCATCTGCACAAGGATATAAAAGCTTTTAGCTCATATCCATAAAAGAAACGTGCATTTTAATGTTTTATTGTCAATTTAATTTAGGATAACTTAAAGGTAGAGAATATTTGTAAAGATCTCCAGAAAATCACCAACAAAACAAAATACTCATAAATCTTAAAAAAAAATTTGAAATAAATAATCAATGATTAAAAATGTGTATATTTTTTAAGTGCATTTATATGCACAGTGGTGTCATGCAGTGGAATTTTGATTTCTTTACATGGCGCTTAAACACCTGAACGACTGTGGACACAACATGGGATCACAAATTGTTCTTCAACGTTGTCAGTGACCACCCTTCTGTTATAAGAAGATTGGGTGCGATATTCCAATAGTACTATTCGAATAAATATTATTCGAATCACGAATACCGGTCGAATAAAAGTCCCATACCTACAATAAACTAATTATGTGTGATTTACATATGGAAAATATCTTAACCTCTTACTGATAAGTAATGTTTATTAATTATACTTACCAAGATGATTCATTTTAAAATGTTCAAGTGTTATATCAAGACTTTTGTGACTGTTGTGTTACGAGTATATTGGGCGCTTATTTTTGATAATAGTGCCCAACAGATAACGCGAAAAATGGCAGAAAGTTTACCGACATGAATGAGTCCATGTTCAGCCCGATTCTAAACAACCATTCCGAAACTGTGAGTAAAGTAGGTATCACGAATGAAAAGCAAAGAGAGAATACAAAATTTTTCGCCAAATATTTCATTAGGCAATCTTAAGGGAAAACTGAACAAAATGTAAGTAATTTTAGCATTTATTAACAAAAAAGAGAAGTTTAATTCTACTTGTTTATAACACAAGTTTTGTCAATAGCAACTTAAAATAATTTTGTTAACTCTTACAATGATTCCGACAACGCAAATTTATTTATTTATTTTTATTTATTTATTTATTTATTTATTACAGTCTTTTGACTTAGATTATATCTTTAGTATCACAGTGACATTATCTAAAAGGTAGAGTCTTACAATAATTAAATAGTAATTTTTTAAAATTGGTAATATTATTGCAGTCTTTTATCTCATTTGGTAGCTCATTATATGCCTTTATTCCCTCATAATATATGCTATTTTTATCAAATTCGGATCTTACAACAGGCAAATGAAAATTGTTCATATTTCTTGTTTGATAACGATGCACCTCGTTGTTATATCTCACACGATCTTTTATGTAGTTCGGCAGATTACCTAACTTCATGTTGTGTATAAATTTTAGAGTATGGTATTTAATGATTTGTTTAACACTAAGCCAGTTCAGACTCTCCAGCATTTCAGAGATTGGAGTATCAAAGCGTTTTTTGAGTATAAATCGCATCACTTTGTTTTGCTTTATTTGTAGTTTTTGTATATGTGTTGCTGCCAATGTGAAAAGGATGGTGGGACAATATATGAAATGGGGTTCTATAATAGATCTATAAACCATTGTTTTGTAATGTCTGCTAACATATTTACATGATCGTATCATAAAGCCTATCTTTTTAGATATTTTTTTCTCCGTGTATATAAAATGCTCATGAAACTTCAGTCTATCATCTATTATTATTCCCAAATATTTTATTTCATTCACTTTTTGTATAGGGGTATCAGCTATTTTTAGCATAACATTTTGCTCTTCCGTAGATTGTCTTCGCATAATCATCCATTTCGTTTTCTCTGTATTAATTTTAAGTTTATTTTGGCATAACCACTTATATATGTTGTTTAGGTCAGCTTGTATTTTTGATATAGCCTCAGGTGAAGATGGGCAGCTTATAGTTAATAAAGCATCATCCGCAAAGAGTCGTATTTTACAGTGATCGATACAGGTGTTTATATCATTAATATAGATGATGAACATAATTGCTGCCAGTACTGACCCTTGCGGTAGGCCTAGTTCAATGTTTACTTCTTCCGATACTGCATTTCGTATTACTGTCCTCTGTTTTCTTCCATCAAGATAACTTTTGAACCAGTTAATTGCAGCGCTACGTACACCGATGTTGTGCAGTTTCGTCAGCATGATGTCCCTATCGATGGTTTCAAAGGCTCTTTTAAGATCAAGAAAAACTGACACTGAAATGGGTTTGTATCATAGGGTAACCTCATTATAGACCCCCAGGGAGCGAGTTGTAATACCACAGACACAGGAACGCGAGAAAAGAGACAGAAAAAAAAATTTCATTTTAAAAAGTTGCCTGTCTCTCTTTTGAAAAAATAATAAAGTGGACACAAATAGCTGTAAAAAACCTTTCATAAAAATATTTGTGAAATTTATACTTTTGTAAATGCACGTCTCCTCGGTTTATTAATTATGAAATAAGAGTTACAGAAAAACGTTCGTTCCATATTTTTTTTATAATCGAACTGTTTACAGTTTTTAACCATTTTCTTGAATATTCCAAAAAAAAAATAAAAAAAAAAAAACCAGAGTTATGCTTGCATTACATCAAACGTGTCATATACAATCTACATGTTTATCTATGTTTTATTATTTAAAGAACCTTAGACAAAGTTGCAAAATTAAATTTAAATTATGTATCTACTTTATAGCCATGGATGCCATGCTGGGTCCATGCGACATAAGTTATCTGGATTAATAGCAGACTGTATCAAAATTGATACTTTTTTAGATTCTGTATTATCAAAGTATGAAATAGAATTTAGTCGTGACATTATCACCGTTACAGCTTTATTAACCAAATTGATTGTGTTATCCATTGCGTTCAGATCGATGTTAGAGTCCGTTGCCGATTCCACAAGTTTATTATCTCGTATGCGTTTCTTTTGTATGGCAATTATTTCGTCTCTGAGTATGGCCTTCAGAATTGAAGAAAGTTTATAATTTGGTTGTACAAAACATCGTGCAGTAGCCACCATTGCGGCCGACAAGGGACCAGTTATTCCAATATTTGTTACAAATTCTGCAATATTTGGTGTTAATCGAAACGGCACTGGCCTATTTGAATCAAGCTCCTCCTTTTCGTCGTTAATGTCAAATTTATAATATGAAACATTCATTAAGCCAGAGTCTTGATGAATATACATCATATCTGCATTCAGTCTAGTCAAATGAAGAGCATGTTCGCACAGGAAAGCAAGAGCCAGCTGCAAAGTTAGCTATAACAAAAACAAAATTAATTGACAATATTGAGGAAACATAAGGTTTTATTGTATACATATACATATTGTAAAATTATTTATCTCCCTATAAAAACAAAAAATCGAAAATTAGAAAGTTTCAAATGCCCCTAAAATTTCATCATGGAAAAATTGGAAAATATTTACTTTCCTTCAAACAAATTATCTAACGCTAACGAATTAACCAAAGGTGATTTAAATAACAAATTGGAAGAGAAGCTCGGCGCAAAAATCTCCTAGAAGGTTGATGATATAACTGTTGTATATCGCGCCATATATATATATATATATATTTAAATAACTAGTGTAATTCTCGAGTCGAGAAAGATTTTAGTGCTAAAACCCCATAAGTCATCAATAATTTCGAAACAGGTAAATCGGTTTGTTGCGGTTTCTGCTGGCACTGTCTGACTTTAACCCAAGGCGAATTAATACAAGGTGGCATTATCCAATCAGCTGATAGTTACTTCTTTCTCAAATTTTGACACTACAAATTTCTCCGCAGTACGATTTTAACATTAGTCGAATTACAATGGTAAATATGAAAATTCGAAGTCCACATGAGAGTGTGTACTATACGCGCATATTTGAGCTTGAGTTTGTAAAATAAGCAATTTATTATTTGAAAATTCTCTTCATTATGTTTATTTATTTATTTCGTAAAATATTTTATAAATCAATTTATAAAATATTCAAAGGTGCAGGACAACTAGGTCATAGCGCACCTTAGTAAATTAATATGTATATGATTATCAAAGATTTGTTAAATCAACTTTGGGGAAAAGTGGAGTAATAACAACTTATAAGAAAGGCTTGTTCAAGCTCACGTTCACGAATAAGTGTATAGAGGGCTTAATATACATATGTCTTAAGCAGAGCTGTAAAAAGATTCAACCAATTCAGTGTGCATTCCCTCGACATTCTTTTCAAAGCAGAGAGGTTAAAAAATTGGCATTTGCATATTAAATAATTATAGGTCTGCTCCATGATTCAATAATAC
Source organism: Sphenella marginata (assembly GCA_951509765.1). NCBI lineage: Eukaryota > Metazoa > Arthropoda > Insecta > Diptera > Tephritidae > Sphenella > Sphenella marginata. Next base: position 51,680,489 of record OX608083.1, read on the forward strand.
AGGTCGTGTTATTAGACCAGCTGATTTTTTTTTCTCGAATTTTGCCAGTACACTAATTTCTTAGTGTGATTTAGACATTAAAATCACAAATTACAAAAACAAAATACATGCAAACTTGTATGTGGTAATGCTTCCACCTTACTAATGCCGTCATGGCCTGTCCAATAACAGAAAATTGGTACTGGATGTAACAAATATCTACTATTTTTTTCTGTCAGTGTTCATTAACTCAAAAAAATTGTACGATAAAAACAATTCAAAGCGTAAAAGCTTGAAAGCCTTACTAATCTCTACAAGTAAAAATTTGTAAAGAATCCTCTCTCCCCAAACTAGCATAAAATTAATATATATTTTTTTTTTATTTCAAAAATAAAACAAAATTTTACTTTTTTAAAAATGGATGGAAAAGGGAAATAGAACACCTCAATGCATAAGTACTAGACTATGTAATAAAATTGAGTTTATTTGTAAAGTGTCTCCAAGAGTTGTATTAAGAGAAATACTAGGTTCATAAGACTATAAGAGACCTTTTGAATTACTTAAATATTAATTTCGGTGTAACCAACAAAGATACAAATTTACAGAACGTGTTTTAGTTACGAAATATTGAAAATTTCAATGCAAAATGTGACTTAGATTATAATTGCTTTTGCTTTATTTTCTTAATGGTACTTACATTTGTAATATTTTGTGAGACCGTTTAAAACAAACAGAATTGTCGATATATATCAAAATATGGATTTGCAAAATTTTGTTGGTTACACAAAAATTGCGGTGATTGATATGTTTATGTGAGTAATTTTGATTTGCTTACCATTTTTCTGAACTGCCAAAAGTCGGTGGATGAAAGGAATCTATTTAAAGCCCATTTTTTAAACAATGTACTCTGAATCATAGTACTTTGGACCTCACAAAATATATCGCACAACACTGTATGTGTGGTTTGAGTACCTCGCGACTGAACTTCCGAAAGTCGATCATAATATTTAACTATTGGCAAGTCGTGGTCTATTTTTAGTTTCAAGCAGCATTTTTTGTAGATCTCTTTTAAGGAAATGCTTGTGGGGTTGTCCTCTGCTAAGCGCATTTGTGGTGATATCGGTACTACTCTTGGGATTGTCATATTCAAAAAACGTCTAGCAGTTTCTTTTTGCTTCTCCAAATAATAGTTGAGCATTCGCATTAATTGTAATACCCGTTCCTCTCTTCGAGCATCACCCAAACCAGTGTCTATAACTACCAAATACGGATAAATTTTACCATTTGTACCACGTATGTATAATCGTCTTGCTGCCGTATTATTTTTTTGGACTATTTCAACTCGTGGCATAAATCTTGCTATGCGTATGTGATAATGAGAAGATGATGGCAACAGTAGCTCTCCGGGAAGCTCTACTTCAGCCGTTTTTTGGCTGAAATTTGACAAAAATCTACATTTGTCTTCGATAAGAAATGAGGTCGGAAGCTTTTTCACTTTGGCTTCTAAGGCTTTGATCCATGTTTTCAATTTAGAGATAAGATTATGCAATTTCATAGCTCCTGGCTTAGAAAAATCGAAATCATTTGTAAATTGTTCTTTCATTTTCTGAAATACTGGATCTTGGAAAGTTACTTGAGCTCTACGAGCTATAGACTCAGATGCTGCGGAATTTGTGGCAGATGTTGCAACAGATCCCGGTATATTTTCAATACCTATGCCAAATGTAGAACCCAATTTCTTAACAAAGTGCAGTGTGTGAGGAGTTATTGTTGCTTCATTAACGCCACTCCTATTTTCGAATGCAATGGCATAACACTTGATTAGACCTTGTCGCAATTGCCTTAATACTTCCTCCGTCCAACTTTCTCTAAACCATACCATTTGATCGACAATTCCTTCTAAAGAACTAAGAATTGTTGGGTGGATTTCACGTTGGACATGCATTACCTTTGAACAACGCCACATTGAAGGTGTAGCTTTGATTGGATTAACAGTTGATCCCGACGAATTCGTTTGTGTATTTATTGCTTGGCTTGAGTTTTGGTTCTCCAGTGTCTGAAACAAATTATAAATGTTACTAATAATAATAAAGTTTATCTTTTTCGATTGCCATAGTATAAATAAATAATTTAATTATTTTATATTCATTTTTTTATGGATGCTGAATGGTCAAAGATAGTGTTGGCCTCTGTTCAAACTGGTTTCTAAGCAATCGATTTAGTCATCACCTCAAAAAGATGGCCAAATATCCCTTTGGTGAACAATCTGTAACTACAGTACACTATGACGATCACTTTTCTTTTTTTGTTTAGCAATTTTAATTGACAATGAAAAAGTACCATACAAATCTATGAAAGACTTTGAAAAATTACCGGTGTTTGAAGTTTTCCAATACATCCTGCTTGTTCAGCAGTTTTATGCTTTTCTCGTTGTTCGATTTTCAATGTCAAATACAAAGTACGGATTGGAAAGTATACAGCTTGGGGATATAACCGGCCAACCTAAATATATATAGAAATTAGGACTTGTTATCAAAATGTTTAAATATTTGTGATAATTTAATCTTACATGACTTAGAAGATTTAAAATAACATTGCTCTCATATTGCACCAAACAGCATAGTAATTGCGGTATCCATGGCAGCCAATATGAAGGTGGTACACCCACGACATATTTTTCTAGCGTGTTCATAAGTGTACAATTTGCATTGTCATACGAAAGGAACCACAAAACTTTTGCTAGATATTTTCTAGTTTTGCTTTCATTTTGATGTCGGCAAGCATGTAAGTAGCAAGTTATTGCACTAACAGCCAAAACCATTTGTCTGTCTTTAAGAAACATTTGCTCCATGTAATCGCCCCACATGGCCCAAGCTTTTGTCAGACCATCATGCAATTGTACTGCTGCACTAAAGGCTTTACCTGCCTCTTCAGATCGACCGATTTGTGCTAAAAGTAAACCTTTTAACGCATAGAATTCTGCATTCATTTCTCCGGTGAAATATTTTAAATTAGTTGACTCAATAACTTCAAGCGCTTCATTTAGTTCAGTTTTTCCCGAAGAAGCTGCCATTTGCAAATAACATTTGACTTGCTGTCGTATTTTCTAAATAAAAAAGGGGTTAGTATAAGTTAGTCGTGGAGTTTGATCTTGTACATAAATTCATAAAATTAAGCCGAGCGCAGTACTTGAATTTAAACCACAACGCTTAACTTTATTTTAGTTAATATCTATGGTTTTCTTTGTCTTCTTTCCTTCTCTTTTATGCTGTTCCTTTACTTAAATATTTTTTTCGCATTATATTTTCTTTTTATAGTTCTCTCTTCTAGCGTCATTTTTCCTTTTCATTCCTATCCCCTTCTTCCTTTCATTTTCCCTTTCAATTTCATTTTTTATTGTATTCTATTTTATTTTATTTCATTTTACTTTATTTTTGATTTTTCTTATCTTATTAGTTAATTTTTTTGCATTTCATTCAATACGTATAACCACAAACAAAACAAATTAATTACCGTTTGACATGAGTTATTATTATATTGTTTTTGTAAGCACTGTGCAAACCTAGGATAGATGGGGTCACTTTCATTGAAACGATAATTTTTTTCAAACGTTCTACAATGATTATGGTAAACGTTTTCCCAACGAAAAGCCTGCTAAAGTAAGTTTATCGTAAGCTTATAGTAAATGTTTTTTTTTATTGGGCTCCTATTAAATAATTCTAATAAGAAACAAAAATTCGTTCGATAAAACATCCTAATATAAATTATTTGTACTCTTACCTGGAAGCAATCCACAATCGGTACTGATGGTATAGTGTATATTCGAGATAAAGTCTCTTGACAAACTCCTGTTAAATTATGCTTTCTTGCGATTTTCCCAAAATATATTATAGCTTGAGCCGAAGCATGAACTCCAAGCATGGTATTTCCCTGATCTGATTGTTGCTCAAGATGTTGAGTAATTATTTGATAGTGATGTTGTCTCCACGTAAATATGTCACTCCAATGCGACAAATCGTCAGCTACCACAGGTAAACGATTTCGCCATGTTTTAACGATCGCTTTCATATCGTGTATAGAAGTATTTCGGGATTGCAGTAGACCTTGATGTATTGTACTTGCCTCATGCAATTCCATTATTTGTTGTGCGGCTTGTAGATATTGTAGATGTATATGAGAAACAATAGATGGTAACTTTCGCCATTCTTTCATGCATGATGCCGATGCATTTTCAATATGTCTCTCAACATTCAACAGTTGACGATCTTCTTGATGTAATATAGCCAAAAAGCCTTTATACAAATGTATTTTATATCCAAATTGCTTGGCAAAAGATTGCTCTGTTTTAGAAATGGCAGTTTTCATTAAATTCCAATCTGGTACACGCCATGCACTTTCAAGTATTAGGAACATATTCTTTTCTTTATTTGTTTGAGCATAATCTAATAGAATGTCCCATTGATTTAATTCTTTCGCGCAGCGTATCCAATGATTTTCCCATAAAAGTAATTCACTATTAACATCAGCATTTATAAGACCATTTGCTTGATCATGCTTGAATTTCGTCATAGCCAAATCGTAAGCCCCCTGAGCTTCTTCAAAAAATCCCATTTGTTCGTATGCTATGGCAATATTTGTTTCTGGATAATGAGCATATTTTAACCATAAGCCTGCCCACAGATCCTCTTCATGCATAGTTGCATACATTTGGGATAGTGAATCATATACGACATTCTTTTGTTTCATTGTGTTGAACGGTTCATTATTTTCTGGTTCTAAATTGTCTGACGAAATTTTTCTAGTTCCGTGGTGAAGCTCTTCTAATACTAAAGTCATTCGATGCCATAGATTATGTGCTCTACCCAGATAAGTCATTAAATATGGTGGAATATATATTGGAGGGTCACAATGCATTAAACTTTCTACAAAAGTATTAAGCGCACTTGGAAAGCACTCCTTTTGTACTACATTACTGCCAGATGAGAGAAATGGAACGAGTTCTCTTGAAATTAAATGTTGCTGATCTTCATCAAATATAGACCACAATCTAGGAAATATTTTTAACCATACACTTTCAGCTAATTGTATGTCCATATGACAAAGTTGTGCTATAGCGACAATTAATTGTTCTGTATTGATTTTGCGATTTGCCTCCAAAAATTCAATTTGTTTATTTATAAGAAGATGTAATTTACGTTTTGGAGATTCTTTGTCGTTCTCATTATTACGATTAACACTCCAATTAGCATCAATATCACTATCAAAAATATCTTCTTTATCTTCAACTTGCATAGACTCAAAGGATGATTCACTGTGAGAAGAAGTGTATATCACAAAACTACTTTTATCTTGACCTTCAGCTAGATTTATAACTGATTTAATACTTGGAACTTTATGAGCCTCATTAGAATTTTGAATTTGGGTCAATGTATTGGTTGTCAATATTAAAAGCTCAATGCATTGTTTTATCCAATAGTGTGTACCAATCGAATCCCAAGCTTGTGAACATATAATATAAAGTAGTCGGTCATGAAGTCTTCTTCTCATTGATGCATCTAAAATTTCAAAAAATTTCGATCTTATTTGAGGATCCTGGCATCGTAAGCCGGTCAGAAAAGCGCCTTCAAGTTTAGCTGTAAGTTCTGTTTGTTTATAATAATCATCTCGATATATGTAATTGACGATCTCCAAAAATTGTATATTTAATTCTGTTTCGTCGGAAAATTTTTTTTCCAAATATTGCATAAGTTTTACCAACAATATTGATTTTTCTCGTATACTTGGTATTTGCATAATAGGATTCTGTTCCTTTGATCTTATCCATTCATCCACCATTTTAATTATTGATTTTAGAACTTTGGCATCCAAACTTTTCTCTATAAGATTGACAAGAATGTTACCAATAAACAATTTCCGAACTTCAACACCCATAATAATTATACGGTGTTTTATTAAATCCAAAGAAAGTACTAATAATTCCAAAGATATATGACTGTTATCCGCACTGGATGATACATTTGGTTGTCCATTACTCTGAGTATTCAAGTGATCTTTTGTTAAACGATTTAAAACTCTTATAAACTGCAACATTAGCCTATCTATATAACTCGGATTATTTGATGAACAAGCTTTTAATATCATAAGAGTTCCAAATAATGATGGGGGATTGGGTTGGGGACTTTTTTCATATAAAGTCAAATTATCTGATATCATTTTACTTATGGCAATATATAACACATCAAGATCTTCATGTTTATGATTAACATCTGGTGGAAAAATGGACGTTAGTCTTGTGAGAAATGCATGCATTAGACGAACGATTCGTGTATTTTGGTGTATGATACAGCTGGCAAGGCCTCTTTGAATTGGCCTTATAGTTGACAGTAATTGATCAGGAGGCAAAATTGTTGTTAAGAATGTAACGAAATCCAATCCAGTGCATATATTACTTAGATTAGGTGTTGGAGTTTCAATTGTCATAAATACTTTATCCAGCCAATTTAATTTGAGCTCAAAGGGCTGAGGCCATTTGTTTTGCATTGCAGACTTTAAAAGCATTATGCATCTGGAATTTAAATTTTTTTTAAAATAGAATAGAACATGATTTTTGAACAAAGTTTTACTTGCGTGATAATCCCTCTCCAGGCGAAATAACAGCAGGTTGGTTGTCATTTACTTGACATGCAAGACGTATAAGAAAATTTAGTACTGTGTCACAATGGGTTTTCTCTATAGAACGAAAGGTTTCATCTATCTTTTGACTTTGACTAACACTAGATGGACCTGAAAGTGTTACTAATAGCAGTTAATAAGTTTTTAAAATAATTAGCTTTAACATATACTTTGACTTATTTGATTCCGAGTGACATCTGAAGCTATAGATTTTTTCCGTTGTGCGTTCACTTCATCGGATATCCGTTTGTTTACATTATCACATGATACGCCAACACCATCTATATTTGTATCTTCTTTATTTTCTTTTTCTTCATCCTTAACACGTTGTCCCTCCCATTTGATTATTACATCAGCAATATCAACAGCGAGTTTCCTATGTTCCATTGAAGCAGTGGGAGGAAACCCAAGACGCTGCATATAATTAATTAGATGCTGTACTAGATGATGGCGTACGGGATAATACACCTACGATTAAGAAAATAAAGTACAACATGAACTTGTGTATATTTTCGATACTATTACAGTGGGAAAGTAAGCGAAGGTGAAAGGTATTGTTGCTATCTATTACTTCATCTTTATTATACATTGGAATATTTCTCTTCAGGCCTTTAATGTTTGAAAGAAATTATACAAAATTTGAATAGACTTGGACCTGTTTTAAAAGTAGAGTTTTACTAAACTTGGTTTCAAGATATTTTTTGTGATGCAATGTTCGAATATTCGTGCATGCAATTTCAATAATAAAATGATCATAAACTACTGTCGGGCTCAATTATCAAAATAAAGGCAACCGCCAACAAAAACTATCTGGACAATGTGTATATTGCCAAATTATTATTATTTACTGAATAAAACTAATGATTATTGTACTCAATATCGTCATACATTATTAAGTCTGAAACATTTTTGTTAATGTTAATGTTTTTTTATATTACCTTATAATGTCGTACAATAAGCTGGAGAATATGAAATAATTGTTGCATTAAATGTCCTTCTTCTACAATAATTTTTTTGGTCCAATGTGTCAACATAGTATTACCATCCTCCATCCGCAACGGCATTGCCGGTGTTAACACGTCCAGGGCTTGTCGAACGACGGGTCGGGCTTCTAGAGCATGCCCTTTGAGTAACGAAAGAAATACTTGAAGTACAATTTTTTTATGTATTGCTAATCGAGCGATTATGTGAGCCAAAAGTAAATGTCCATGATATCGCGCGGTTGGATCCACAGAGCTTTTGCTAAGCAAACAAGGCCAGGCAAAGGTCATGAGACGTCGAAGTTTATTACCCTGTCGTTTGTTATTAGCATCACCATCATGAATATGTTGTGAAGCTCTTTCAACAAGCAAGCAAGCAAATTGCAAGAGGGCAATCCTAACTGAGTCTTCATTGGCATATGGCTTGTCTGGATCAAACACTTTGTTTATAAATACGGATACCACATTATTCTCATCATCAGTATACGAAGCTGGAGGGGTGCCAATCAATTTATTTCCTTCTCCTTTATCAAAGCTTACCACGAAGCAAGGTATCAGTACGGCTAATATAATTTTGGCTTTAAGATCCTCTGATAGCGTTGTGCCATTGAATTTTTCCACAAAATGAAAAAATGCTTTCCTTTTCCAGTGTACTGTGTAACTTTGGGCAACAGTATTTTGTAAGAATTCACGTAAAAAATGAAAATCCGGTATGAAATGTAAACAGAGTGCACGTAATAGTTGAAATAGTAAATCAATATCATTGGTATTGTGTGAAAAATATAATAATAATATCTTTCCAACCAAATGCCATAAATCACATGTAACATTATCTTTGCAAGTGCTATATAAGCTTGTTTCCCATAACTTTTTTAGGGCCAACACAATGTCCGTTTCAGTAGGTATCCATTGATCGTCCATCTCCATTATTGTGTACACTAACAATACTGCCTGATGTTGAGCTTCGTATTTTTGTGATTGATCAAATTGAGGATTTGAGTTTAGTGTACCATTTATTAGTTTAACCAAAATATTGCACTTATGTGCTTTAATAACAGTTCGAAATGGTTGGCCACATTTATGATTTAATAAAAACAAAAAAAAACGATTCCATTGAGCATTTACGATGATACCATCAGACAAAAACAGATCCACAGTCTCATTAGGGAAACGTAATAAAAATTTTACTAGTGGTTCGCGATACGGACTCGACGATTCGATCATTAAACTTTTTTCAGTTTTTAAAACAAGTTGACATAAACTGTCTATGTACTTTGGTGATGCTGCTGTTATTTGATGAAACATTTCAATTAATGTTACAACTTTCTGTTCATATTCATCTCGTTTGGCGATTGTAAAAAAGTTTCCACCTTGATTTGTGCTAGATTTGTGTGTTGAAATCGACATTTCTAAAATTTTTTGACAATGTTGTAATATTTGTTCACTTAATTTTTCATTAAACATTTGAGGGAATAATTGTGTAAAATATGAAAGCCGTTTCGTTGCTGTTAGCGAAAGGTTTCGATGATCGCCCAAAGTTAGAAGCAGTGGTCTCATACCAGCATGTACCTAAGGAGTATAAGTATAACCATGCAATGTACCATATTTAAAAACGCTTTATTTACCTTTTCTTTATCGATGTGAATTCCGGAAATAAATACTTTGGTACAATTAAATGCGGCCTCTTGTAACTCCTCCTTGTTGCTTTCCATTACTTTGAATAGTATATTCACAATTTTTTCTTTGCATTGACTATCGGTTATATAATGGCATGCTGCCAGCGCTTTAAGAGCACTCTTTCGGAGTGGTATAAGATTGGGAACATTTTTATAGCAATCCAATTTATTAAGTGTAGCATCTTCAGCTTCACTCAAAGTTAATAGTTCATGAAAAAATAATCGGTGGTAATTATTGGTAAGATCTAAAAATAATTATAAAAAATTATAGGAATATTTGCATGGATTAATAGTTGGTTTCTTTACATTAACATTAAAGTGGCCGGCTTAGCTGTATATTCTTTCTCTCAAAAAATAATTTTAAAAATTGCATAACAATACTTTAATGCATGATGCTAGTCTGGGCTGTTCCCATTCCACACTAAAGTTAATATACATACACATATGGTTGTCGGTTAGGTACATAGCTACAACGAAAAATATGCATGTTCGACAGTATTCGGGATTGCGTACGGGACTCAAATATTTCAATTAAATTATTTGGCTTTTAGTTTTTTAAAACAAATATTAAACTTATTTAATTAAATCAATGTTGAGTTGTATTATATTTTGAAAGAATGTATACCGGAAAGAGGTTGTAAGCGTAAAATAATTCCCTGAAGGTGTTGGAAAGTGCACAAAACGCTTTAAGAGGCGCTCAAGGTGGCACATGAAGTGAAAGCTTCAGAAAGTTATTTGCATCGTGCTTATCGAAAATCAGAAAACGTATTCTGCTGATGCTTGAAGTTTAAGCTTTTTAAATAATGAATACTATTTAAAGTATTATTGTTAAGTTATAGTTACTTTTTTGAGTCCTATTTAACTACATTTATAAAACATAAAATTTGAAAGTCTCCGCGACCTTATTGAATATTCTCCGAATATTCCTTACAACTCTCTTTCTTTAGACCACCCTACTGCAAATGCATATTTATGTATCTACATAATTGTAAAAGATATCTTTTTAATATCCCATACTTATTGTAAATAATCGAGGTTCGAGTGTAGTACAGAATGTGTTGCCTTCCATCAAACCAATTTGAGCATTAGCTGGCTGATGCCTTAACAAATGTTTTTTCGGTGGAATTATATCAGCCAAAACTTCTTTGTGTGGATCCATAATTTCATACACACTTTTATTTTGCAATTTCGCAATGAAATTAAGTGACTCCATAGCTTCTTCTCGAACTAATGCATTAGAGCTGGTTACTTGCCGAACGAGTTCGTGTACTATCTCATACGTTGCTTTATTTTGAAATGTAACTATTTCCTCATTGTTGCTATCGTTTTCCAGAGGTACCATACATAATTTTAGCATATTCCTAAGATTCGTTTTCGCCACATCTATAGCGCCACTAGAAACTTCACATTCCAAATCCATTAATACGAATAAAAATGCTTTTAAAAAGGTAAAAAGATGCTGATATAGGGACTTCAATGATACATTTTGATACAAAAACTGGATCGCTTTACATCCGCCAACTTTCGCGTACCAAGGCCGCTCGTAACAAAGTGCAGTCATTTTCTCAACAAGATATTGGATCAGAGGTAAGCGACATGCTCTATCTTTGGTACCCATAATTGTGCTTGCAGTCTCCAAAATTAACTCCATACAAAGATGACCAGGTTTACATAATTCCTTTTCTTCGTGTCCCATACATACTGCAAGAGCATCGATAAGGACCAAAGGATCGACACCTTGTGAACTATGATAATGTTTATATGGAAATGGCCCGGCTTCTTGTGCTATAGCCACCATTGTATAGTGTCGAACAACAGCGACCATAACTGGAAACACAGATTCACGAAGATCTTTGGTAGCAGATGCTACCAACATGCCTGTCAATGCAACTTGATGAGTTTTTCTGGAATTTTCTTCTTCTATTTTACTTTGAATTATTGGTGAATTGAGTATGTTGCCCTCAGTAAAACTTATATGCGTGAATAGTTTTTGCAATATATATTTATCGTCGTCTAAGTTTATAGAAGCAGCTAAGAAACAGCGTATTACTTCCCAACTTTGCCTCCTATAAAATGCGTCTGTTGTATTAGAGCTTAATGCCGTAAATGCAGTTTCAATTGCTTTATCCACTGGGAAATCAATTGGTTTGTCGTGATCTTGAAAGTAGGTAATTACACCTGTGGACACAGCGTCGGTTTCTCTAAAATTTAACGTCTGTGGTTCAGTCATCATTTTTCTATTTCCACCTCCAAGTTTGCCCAATACACGAAAAGCAACAAGAGCCGCATTATCCTGATTTCTAAGAGTTCGCCAAAGCGCTTGCATTAACGATGCGCGGACGGGTTGAATATGATCGTATAAAAAATCGGGTTGAAGATTGTCTACACAAAGCTCCAATGTTCGCAAACCCTGAATGAGCAAACACAAAGTAAATAATAGATAACACTCATAAATGTGTATATTAGGGTGGAGTGAAAATTTTTTTTTTATCAGACGTTCAAAAAACTTTAAAAAAATAACGAATTTTTTTTAAATTTCAGATTTAACCACTTTAAATCAGAAAAAGTCTATCGACGAAAAAAAGTTAGCTACTATGTTGATTATTTTTTGATTTTTTTGGATTATTTTTGATTTTTTTTGTAAATCATAAAAAAATCATGATTGTTTTTTTATACCTTTCATGAACATGAAATGGTATTATAACTTTGGCCCGATGTTTGTAAGTATGAGAAGAAGAAGAGATAGACCCACCATTAAGTATACCGAAATGATCAAGGCGACGAGCTGAGTTGATTTAGCCATGTCCGTCTGTCTGTTTGAACGCAAACTAGCCCCTAAATTTTAGAGATATCTCGATGAAATTTGGTATAGGGCCGCCATTTTGCATGGGATTAATAATTTGTCCGAATCAGCAAGATCGGACCAATACAAGGCATAGCTCCCATACAATCGATTGTTCCGATAAGCGGGTTTTGGCCTATAACTCTTGCAATTAAAATGCTAGGAGCGCTAAATTTTGCAGGTTTATATTTGTAACGTGTGTAGTGAAAATCACCCAGATCAGACCAACAAAACATATAGCTCCCATAAAATCGATAGTTTCGATAAATGGGTTTTGGGCTATAAATCTTACAGTTAAGAAGCTAGGAACGTAAAATTTTGCAAGGTTAGTACTTATTATAAATGTGATGAGGCTAATGAAAATCATACAGATCGGAGTAACATAACATATAGCTTCCATGTAATCGATTGATTAATGTGGTTTGGCCTATGTATATTTAAATTAACAGTTCTGAAGAGTTTAGACCAATTGTAACTAAAAATCGGACACTTAAAAAAATATGCATATTCATGAAAGCTATAAAGCCTTCGGCACAGCCGAAGACAGCCCTTTCCTTGCTTGTTTTTTAGAATAATCATTAAAACCCGTAAACAATGGGTAATCAATCATTACTATGCTTTTCCAAAAAAAAAATCAATCAAACCGGTAATCATTAGGATTATTAATCATTACTTAACAGGTCTGGTAAAAACAAAGTTTTTGATTGAGGACTTTCAATATAGCAGGGCTTATAAAGTCAAGGGCACATCAAAATGTTGTACTAGTACGCTTCATAATTAAATTTACTACAACACGGAAGGGTTAACTTTTTTCGTCCATAGCTGATTTTAAAGTGACTAAATCTGAAATTTGAAAAAAAATCGTTATTTTTTCAAAGTTTTTTGAACGTTTTTTGGCATAGTGGCCAAACTACTGAAGATACTTATAGAGTTAAGTGCAAAAAATGTTTATGGGAATTAGTATAATGTATAACTCAAAACCTTAAATCGAAAAAATAAAAAATACTAACTTTTCACGTACCTATATGAAAAACATTGGGAATTTTCATATTTTCGCGGATATCTCGGAAACTAGATCAGCCACAGAAAAATTTATGTGATATTCGGAATCAGGAGACGATTTTACATTAGGTAATAGTACTTTCATTCTTTGAGAGATTTTTGTTGTCGAGTAGTGTTATATATTATATGAATATTTCACCATATACATTTTAGCGTTGTTATAAATTTTGAAGGCACTGCGTAGGCAGAAGGGAGGGTATTTTTTTGTTATTATAAGGCACCTATCCTCCCTATTAGAACTATGAAAGGTGAAACAATTTTTTTTCCATATGTTCACGCTCCAGCCTAGTGTATATATACCCATCGCTATCTTATATATAATTATTTTCTATTTCTGGAGGCGACTAAACTCCTCCTAAATGGTAAGACTTATTTTGATGTTCGATAAACTTCAGATTCACAAACCGGACTACTAGGTGACTGGGATCTAGATATATAAAGTCTGTTCAGACCTTGCATACGGGGTAGTTTTACGATTAAGATATCTTAACTCGTTTCTGAAGTAAACAGTAAAAGATGAACCTAGGATCCCTTTACTTTTACATATAGGATGGTTTCACATGTGGCCTAGGGTAGGTCAGAAAAGTTTTTGTAGAGTATGAACATCAAACAAAAGTAGAACCTAGGAGTTTATTATAAGATGGGCTTGAGTGGCATTTTAAATATCAATAGGAATAGAAATAGGAGTGAGAATAGGAATAGGGACAGGAATAGTAATTGCAATTTTTACATGTGTCAATATAATTACATCTACATATATTATATTATATATACATATAAGCAATTGATTTATGATTACCTGACTAATTAGTGTAGATGATCCGTTAAGAGCAGATACTAAAGGATCCATGAGCATTGGTAAATACGGTAACAAAGAAGATAATCGAACCGGTACAGTCAAACAAAGCTCAACAAAAAGATCTTTCATATGCTGCTTATGGAAACCACTTTGTAAACGATTTAGTCCTTCTAATAAATTAGGTAGTAGGGGAAGAAACTCTTGATACAATAAATCATGGCTTCCTCCTCCGATTGACCTAAACAGGGCACGCAATAATAGGAAGTAATTATATGGTTCTTCAGCCGTAAGTGCCAACTCCATCGATCTATTTACAATATTATGTAAATGTGGACGGAGCATTTGCTCATTTTCTACTGGAAATAAACTAACACTTCCAAACACTAATTTAAATAGACGTAAATATAAATTAGAACGTTCGATATTTGAACCCATTTCGTCCATTTTTCCCAGTAAATATTCCACAAGCACTGTTGCGAAAAGCGGCGATGTTGTTGGATTGGCAAGGAATGAATTTGCAACCACTTGAAGTGATGTATTTTTAGATATCCTTTCGACCATAAAGTCAATTGTAGTAGCAAAAACTTCTTGGAAATTTTGAGGGTGCATCATCAGAAACTGTAATGTACAGTAGTAGATAGTAAACATGTAGTTTCTATTTTGTGATTAAGTATACTTACAATTCCACTGAAATGTTCCAAAACTTCTTTCTCTTCTTTAGTTCTTGGTCCTTGATTTGATGCTCTTTGCTGATTGGTACTAGCTGTGCTTATTGTGTATATGTCTAATGCTTCCATAGCCCAATATACTAAATCAATATATATTCTCAGCTCACTTGAGTCAAATAATTTTTCCTGATTAGTTTTCGAAACATCAGCAAGGACGGGCTTAAAACAAAATATTAATACTACAACATATGCAAATAATTGTAGTTCTCACTTTAGAGCTTATGAACCCCCATGTTATCGTTTTAGCTCCTCCAACTAATGTCTTTACTAGTCCTCGGTATTCAACTATATTAGCAGGGCACAACCATTGGTTTCCGATTAGGCTCATTTTTGCTATTTGATCTGCCGACCCGTTTTCCTTTAAAGTAAATTCATAAGTGCAATTTTTATTGTTGAAAGAAAACAATGCTCACCCCAACATTTTCTTTAAAATCAAAACCATTGGCACTTGAAGTATTTGATGAGTTTGGGGACAAATTTGCTGCCGCTGTAGAAGATTGGCTTTTCCTAGTTGAACATTATGATTTATCATATTTACAAATATATAAGTATGTATGTACATACATATGTATACAAATGGGCGAATTCAATTTTTAACTTGGATAGTTCACATGTAATACATAATAATATATAAT
Organism: Sphenella marginata; assembly: GCA_951509765.1. NCBI lineage: Eukaryota > Metazoa > Arthropoda > Insecta > Diptera > Tephritidae > Sphenella > Sphenella marginata. The sequence continues at coordinate 51,695,862 of OX608083.1, forward strand.
TGGATTGTTATAAAAGTTGTGTAATTTCAATAAAAACAATGGAATGATGAAGAAATAAGAGATGAGTTGATCTTGGAATGTAATAAATGCCCTCTTATTCTTTGAATGACAATTTTTCATTACAGCCTTTATTCCATTTCTCGGAATAAAGAATGCAAATTTGCGGCCCTTATTCCCTTTTGCATAATTTTATTGCACATTAAAAAAAATAACTATTTTCACATATGACTCCCTAGGCCCACTTGCACGACGGTAAGTTATCTTTTTAACTGAGACTTAATTGGAAAATTTCCCAAAAACGTATGAGTTTAAACCAGACCTGTTAAGTAATGATTATAAATCATAATGATTACCCGCTTGACTCATTATTTTTTGGAAAAGCATATCAATGATTGATTACCAATTGTTTTCTGGTTTTAATGATTATTTTTATTTTTATTTTGATCAATCATGTTTTTTTATGATTTAAAAAAATAGTCAAGATTTTGATTATTTTTGATTAGTTTTTTTATTGCTTCAGACATGGAAATATGTATGTATGTATGTATGTATCATCGATCTAAAAATTGTACAAATTAAGAATAACCACACATATGTATGTAATATAGCAAGTGAACGCTGGACCAAAATACGCAAAAAAACGCGTTGTCGATTGTAGGAAACAAAAGAAGCGGCGGTAACGTTGCTTGCTCCAATGGTTTAAGTGCAGATAAATAACATTATATGCATGTGGTTGAATGTTCCAGGATAAGGTCGTTTTTCAAAAAGCATAGCCATCTTTTCATAAGGTTGTCTTCTATAAGGAATATAACCACACGACCGATAAAAATCATTACAGCGAAATGGTCCATCTAAGAAATATGACTCAGAATTGAACTCCTTACAATTTCAGGCTCCATATTGAAAGCCTTTTCTTATAAGAATTGATAATTGCAAACAGTAAAATGTCTCAAGTGTTTTATTATATAGCATGGATTAGTCTGGAATCCGAATAAGTAATATAAATGGGAACTATATACAATTTACATAGCGTTGTGTAATGACATAGCGTTTTTTTTTTTGAGTACTATGATACTTTTTATAACCATACACCAAAATAATCAACTTTTTTTTTTTATTACTATTGATTTTTTTATTTCTTTTGATTATTTTTTATTTTTTTCCAATTCTAATCAATTAGTAATTTGAAATTTCTGAAAACAATTAAAATAATCATTAATGATTGAAAAAGTAATTTAATCAATTGATTACTCAATTCTAATGGGAATTTAACAGGTCTGGTTTAAACCCACATTTGAAGTTAAATCCATTCTGCTCTAATGCTACTCTTTGTCGTGCAAAAGGAGAGATATCTCAAAGCGATGAATAAGAGAGTACTCCCCTTAAGATCTAACTTATCTTGGGGCAATAGTGGATACCTTCCCAAGTTATTAATAAAAGATTGCCTTTGTGCGTCGGCAGACGCTGTGCGTTTATTTATGGTTGCGCCGTAACATCTTTTTTGACCCAAATTTCTCTTGCCAACAAAAAAACTTTCAACCAATGAAAAAAGCTGTCAACAAAAGAAAACGCTGCAATCGTAGAAATACATTTAACTCAGTCGGGATACCATGTTTGTTCAGGAAAGGGGTCAGTTTCATTTTTGTTTTTTTAATGCCATATAATATGCGCACTTTTAAAACAAAAAAGTTTAGTTGAAATGTCTGATTTTTTCCCTAATTAATCCCTTCTTGCTAATATGTGGGATTTTTATGAGCTCTTCTTCATTTCCCGCTCACGAGTTCCAAAATAGTGTTCTTCACTAGCTTGGTTCTACTATCAAAATCATTTCGTTTCGATAATTCCCAATTAGTCACAATGATTGAATGACATTTCTGGATTATTTTAAATTTGGACAAATCTTTCTGCAATAAAACTGGGAATGATAAAATTTGAATGCTTACCACTTTTGCATGACCGACGGTAATTGAATTTTCGCTATTGTTTTGAATTTGTATGCAAATACTTTTAGTAGAGAAACCAAAATACTTCTCGCTTTACTAGCATCCAATTCACTGTGTTGTCTGATACAGTCTACTAAATTCAACAAAAGTTTACAAGACATGGTCTGTATACCAGTAGCTAGAGACTCATCGTGAACATTTTTGGAAAATAAGTTCACTGCTTTTTCAAGTACATCCAGTGATAAACTTTGGCGTACATGATGAGCCAAGTCCGCTAATGTTGAATAAGCCAACGGTCTAATAGATTCTAAAGTAACTCCCTTTCCAATTAATAAATCTTCATTGAACAGTTTCTCAATGATCGGTACGAATTCTGCAAATAAATTGAAACAAAATCTATATATTTTCTTCAAAGAAAAATAAAACTATTGTAACACACATACTTTGTCTCAAATCTGTTGCGAAAATATGGCGAGCAGCTATTAAAAGTTCTTTTCTTAAATGAGCAGCTTCTTTCGGACAAAGTTCCATTAGACTAAGCATCCCATTTGTAACTGATGTTGAATGCGTCAGTATCAAATCCTTAAACAATTTTATTAACATATCTTTAAATTTTTTATTTTTTAAATTTTTTTTTTTACTTAGCCAGTCCCAACAATTTTGGTTATGTAACCTGTGTCATGACATAACCAAGTAAAAAGTTTGGATTTTGACACTCCTTTGCAGTGCCAAAATGGGCATAGTAAAATGGTTCTGCAGAGGCGTGTTGGATCACATTATTAAAATGTCTCTTGACTTCGGCCCTAAGCTGAAGATTCAAAACCAAATCTTATGTACATATATTATTACTGATTGTTGTTTTTGGGCTCGCTTCTAATTTTCTGTTCACATTCGGATTCAATATTATGAAGAAAGGTATAGCCTCAAAGGTAGAGATTAGCTCTATATGCGAAATTATGCATTAATTGGCGTAGGGCATATTTTTTTCTTAAAGTTAATCGTCAAAAATATTATTATTAATATTTATTAACAAATTAAATAAATTAACTGGCTAATATAAAGGAAAGAGCATTGCTGCCATGGCTATCAGCTCTATTTACATTACTTTCGTGGTGCATTATACAAATAGGGATATACTATATACATAATTTGTCAGATTGGTAGAAGTTAGTTAAGGTTACTAGGAATAGTGACGCCATTGTTGAGTTCGGTGCCTAAAAGTATGCAACTACCGACTCTCAACGCGTTTCCTTTTCATTCAATTTTCTAAATTAAGAGGTAGATAATGTTATAGCACGGTATGAATAATGTTATAGCACGGTATGAATGATCACTCCAGAATATTTTCTGGATAAATGGTTTAGAGAGATTCGTGACAATTTCGGTAAGGGCACATCGATTAGGCAGTGTAAAGCTGCAAAGCACCCCTGCGGGTTGGGGCTTAGAATATGCCCGCGGTAGGCATACCGGTCGTAAGAGGCGACCAATATGCACAAAGGTAATGATGTGCAACTCGATGGTTGATCTACGGATATGATGCCTCCCACCTCTCATTACCCATCTTCTCTTTCCTTTCGGAATGAGGGATGACATGACCTAGAAGGTTGCACTGGTCATACCAAATCGCTCCCACGACAGTCGGGCAGTACCGCAAGGGAGTACCGGAGCGTACCGGATTCATATCCGGCCAAGGACTGTTATTTCGACAACACTCCCCAAAACCTTCTTGGAGTGATTTTGTTGTTAAAACAACAACAACATAGCAAAATGCCAATATCCCAAATTTTTTGGGTACGTCAAAATTATGGTTACGGCTGAATATGTTATCTAAAAATATTTACCTGAAATATTCTAACAATGTACGCTAAAAACGACAAGGTCTTCACTTGGGCCCCCATAAAATCGACGAATATTTCTTTATTGAGATCCGAAGAATTTCTGAAAGAATATCAATATATATTAAATTAAATATTAGGACTTAAAAAAATATAACCTTTGTTGCGTTGAAGGTTGTAAATTTATTGTAGTCATAATCAAAGGAATAAATTCGGACACTTCCTGATGAACTGCAGTTTTATATATCTGATACATCAATACAACAATTATCGGCAACTCCTGTAACACTCTTAATGACAGTACTCCTTTAGGAAGAAGATTAAACTAAAACAATATATGATTTTTTTAAATTGATATTTATATAACAGTTATATAAACCAATCTTACAACTTGTGGAGATGAATCTTGTACATTTTCAACATGGATTATTCTTGGGGCGTAAGTTATAGATAGTAGATGATCAATATTTAATTCCTTAAGATCTTTTACTCGCATAGGCTGCTGCTTCTGTTCGAATATTTTATTCATATGGTTTGGTAGCTCTGTGTATATATCCTTTACATACAAAAGGAAATGTTGTACCTATATATGTATATGAGTTTATATTAATTATATTATAAAGAAAAATTTGTTTACGGAGGCTATCCGTGCTGTATGTACTCCGCGGAACAGTAATCTTTGCTTAAGACATAATGCAAATGTTATGCCTATGCACATTTTTTAGTTTATATTGCTCTTTCTTATTCATTAATGATACTAGATCAGCCTTTCAGTATTGTAGTCCTGTTTTATACGCTGATGATCTAAGAATTTTCACGACTGTAAAACGTATTGCAGATATTAAAGTTATCGAATATGGGGCCTAATAATTTCGATGCTTGGTGCAGGCGTACTAAGTTGGCTCTGAACATCAAACTCTGGTGCTTTGTAACTTGCCATGGAATAAGCTTTCCGCTTCAATCCTCATACCCTATTTTTAATCAGTTCGTTACTTCTAATACTAAAATAGAAGAACTCGGTGTGGTGAATAATTTCCTATCAGTTCTACTGAATACTTTAATTTTATTATTCCTAAACCATACATACTTTATGAGCCATCTGAACTTGTAATGTTTGATAACTAGCATCAAAGACGTTTCAGGATTTGCAGAACTTCACCCCCTTCGTCATCTATTACAATAACACAGCTAACGAGTGAGATGAAATTCTACATTGTGGAGTTTTAGCTTCATAGGTGAAAGACTTTTGATACTCACCTCGGGATTGAAAGATGGTCGAAAATGTTTATGTAATTCAATTATAATTCTTAAACTAACTAAAACGTTTTCTTCGTTGTCATTTCTTAATATTTTAAGCATTACTGAAATTATGGGCTTCACATGCTGGCGTAAATTTTCACTAATAGGTAATCGATGAATCATTTCCAAAATAAGTTTTCGTATCTGTAAATATAAGGTATAGATTTAATTATTATTTTTGAGTATTTCTTTCCTTTAGGAGAAAACTGCTAAAACACGCCGAAAATTATCGGGAAAGGTACCAAAAGACGCGTTTTGGCTTCGGTATAAATAATTCGAAGGTAATTCTTTACGACCGTGCGTAACTGCTAATACACGTCCAAAAATATCAGGAGAGGTATCAAAAGACACGTTTAGGTCCCAGTAATGCCAATCCGCATTCGCAAATCATTTATATTCAGTAGTTTGCGAGATATTTGCAATCAAATTCCCGTTTTTACAGATTAGGCCGTCCGAAAAAATTGAAAAAGTGTGTTCGACGCAGAAATATTGGGGATCGGGTAGCCGGTGTTGGACTGGCTAAGGGTTATTTTTTGAAAGCGAAAGGAGTTCTGCACACAAAAACCATGAATCACGTCCCCCGTTTGGAATCTGACTTGGGTAATTTCCCGGTTTTTTGGCATTATCTGAATTATTTGAAATTTGTTTTGCGATTTCGAAATCTTGTTACAGAGGTCTTTTGATGTATCTCCCGATATTTTTGGGAGTGAATTACCTTTTGGGCCTGCCTAATGTGTGATTACAACAACCACATGAAAATGAGAGAAAATTGTGAACTTTAAGTGCAATTATCTCTTCACAAAAACAAAAAATCAAAAATCTGTGCGCCTTTTGAGACCTCCCCTGAGATCTATGTTGTGTTTTAGCAGTTGTCTCCTAAAGGAAACAAATACCAAAATAAATGTTCTCCGGACTCGTCTCCGGAAACCTCTTCCGAAAGTTTTAACATGTTTTCGCACTCGGTGGCGCTCAACAATTACCGATTTTTCTTTTAAATGTACATATATATTATTCTACTTACATGTTGAGAACTGTTTTCTTGAATGAATTGAGGGTCCCCTTCTTGCAATATCCGTATAAACACTTTGAGTGCAAGTTCTAAAAACGCTGGGTATGAGGGGCTTTGTATTATTAGTTCGAAATGTTCACTTAGCTCCTGTGCTGCTTTAAACTTTATTTCCTCTTTTGCTGAATGATCACTTAATATATTGACATAACTTCGGAAGGTATTAAACTCATTTTGTGCCATTTTGGCTGTAAAATAAAATGAGTTCTAGGTTGTTTGGAAACTATAAAATGCACAATGCACAATGCGACTTGTCAGTGAAAGCCGAAAACTATCGGTTTGATATTCCTCGATTATTTCCTATTGGCATCGAACATGATCCAGTTCCCAGTTCGACAAACATACAGCCACACAACAATTTCCCATGTATTTTGTTTTTGTAATTTGCTAGTTTACAGAGTCAAAATCGCACTAAAAATGTGTGAATTGTCAAAATTCGAAAATAAAAATCAGTACGAGCTGTATTATTGGATCACGGCTTCGAACAAAGTCTATTAAAAACGTTCCATCCTACGTCAACTGTTGCAACCAGTAGATAATTGGGCTGAACACATTGAAAACGGCAACTACCACCACAGCTACAATCAAACAAATCTCGACAACAGCTGTAGTTAGGGACACGATATCGAATGCAAAGCATCGATTCTGTACTCATTTGAAGTATCGCTTCAAATATATCGGGTACCCGATAATATCGAAACAAAAAGACTCGATAGTCAAAATATCGATGCTAAATGTACATGACAAACAAGCACTTCAATAACCGAATGGTTCGCTGCAAGCAAATTCATACGTTTTGTAAATGATTACCATAGGTTCGTATAAACTTCAATAAAATAAATAATAACATAAACTAGTTTAATATGAGCAAATTTGATTTTTTTAATTTGATAGATTTTACTTCAAGAAACGAAGATCAAAAGCCCCACTCTTCCTCTGTGCAATCTGCCATGAATAGTAATTTATCCAACCTCTTCCCCTTCAACCTGTTACGTGTTTTTGTCATTGTTAAACCTGCCTTTGAAAATAGGCGCTCTTATGGGACAGAAGTTGCTGGTACTTCTAGATATCGTAAAGCAATTTTCGAGAAATGAGGACATTTATGCTTATTTTCCTTCCAAAAACGCAAAAGATAGCCACTTAAAGGAAGTAGTTTGCAACGAATATATTCATTGATGTTTTCGCTTTGTCGTATTGCACTTTCACTTCCTCGACCAGATGCTAAAGTTTCTATGTGATTCCAAAATTCATTTTTGTCGGAACACAAATTCTTGGATTGCATGTGCGGCTTCTTCCCGACTGATCATATCACGTAGCCAAGACATACATAGGGAATAAGCGCAGGGATCAGAAAATGCAATATTTGACGTTGGATGGATAGTATTAGGTGACAGGTAATAGTGTCACTGGTAATAGTGTCAATTGACACTATTTCCGTTCTAAATTGGAAATAGTGTCAATTGACACTATTGCGCTTTCGAAATGGAATTAGTGTCAACAAGAAAATGGAAAATAAGTCATTGACACTATTTCCAAACTGAAATGGAAATAGTGTCAAAAGTGCTAAAAACGGGTCTACCACATTATCCCCAAAATCAAAATCCGCAAAGGAAAAATCCCTAAAATCAGAATCCCCAACACGAAATCCCCATTTTATGTGTGAAATAAATTCAAATTATGTATTGGATAGGTAATTATGCTACCTTTCATTTGAGGTACCACTGTTGTGGGCGCAAAACCGCGTATGTGCAAAATTTTAAATTTAATTTAAGAAACAACCCTGGGCTACATTATTCCAAGTCCTTCTGCGTAGTACACCATTCTGCGTAGGCGGCCTTCGGCCGCGCTTATTATAAATAACCCTGGGCTACGCCATTACAACTCCGGGTGGTTGCCCTGAACGGTGGCAACATGCCACCGTTCCCACTCTATGGGCGGGATCCAAGGTATTTTTGTGCAGAACACCTTTCTGAATTGGCAATAAAGATAACATAAAGGGAATAAAAATATAGTGTACATGCATATACATATGTGAATAGCTAATAACATAAGATGAAAATTTGAAATAAAAAATCGCGCGATATAATAATCATTAGTTTCAGGTGATAATAAAAATTAAAAAAATACCATGGATTCCGCCCATAGAGTGGGAACGGTGGCATGTTGCCACCGTTCAGGGCAAACACCCGGAGTTGGAATGGCGTAGCCCAGGGTTATTTATAATAAGCGCGGCCGAAGGCCGCCTACGCAGAATGGTGTACTACACAGAAGGACTTGGAATAATAAAAATCCATCTCTTACAACACTGCGCTGCGCAGACAACCGCTGCCTAAAATAGCAATAGTGTCAATTGACACTATTTCCATTTCGAAAAGCGCAATAGTGTCAATTGACACTATTTCCAAGTTACTCTGGAAATAGTGTCAATTGACACTATTACCAGTGACACTATTACCTGTCACCTAGTATTACCCTTTTTTCAGTATAAAGGCAAAACAATATCACAATAAGTTTGTACTTCAAGTTTGTTGTAACCTTTTTGGACGTATTAAGTGCATATTGCAACAGATCAATGGCAACTCTTACTTTTCTGGCGTCTGCCTTTTCCGGCTAAATTAACTGTTATTATTTGGTTCTGATTTTCCTTCGATTCGCGTCACAAGTTAGAGAGAGACAACCAGCAGAGCGGTATTTTTGCTCTATTAGTTCCATATTTTTTAAAAAATTCGATACGATACCGGGGTCTAGATACTCGATGCCGAAAAGTATCGTTAAAAAAGCATCGAGTACAAAATATCGGTATCGAAGGGCAAAAGTATCGATATGGTATCGTATCGTATCGAAATTCGTGTCCCTAGCTGTAGTCAAGCATTAGCTACTTGATTACAATCAGAGCAGGAGCGACAGGTGCGAACTATTTTAAAAAGTAGCAAAAAATTAAAAAAGTACAAATTTCGTGAAATAGGCATATTACGTAACACTTGGGACTTATTTTGCAAGTTATTTACTCTACCTTTTGTTTTTATTGTCAAATAAATAAAAAAAAAACAAGTTGTAGCTTGCAAAAATAGAAATAGATTTATAGGCGCATATACTTTAATAAACTTTTTGGTTGAATTTCAACCACTAACCGATCTCTAGCAATAATTATAGGCTTTGTGGTATACGCCCCCAAACATACAATTAATAACACGAAAATTCGAAAAACTGTTGCTTTGGATATTATTTTCTCAACAATGATCAATTTGTTTTGAACATCTGCAATAGCCCTGTTACCATCTTTTTATATGTAAAGTTAGCACATATTAGTAGATTTACGAGTTGGAGTATAATCTCCAGTAATATTAATCCACGTTGATTTTGAAACGAGTGAAGCGATATTTCAAATTCGATATTAGCATTGTTAATGAAATTTTAAAGTTATTTCATAAATTCATTTCATTTATTTGGGAATATATTTAAGTAATCGTAATTCTTGACCTATCCATAGAGCAAAAGTTAACAATAACAGGGAACCGGATTGATGAGCTGTAGCGAGTGGTATGGGAACATGATGCAATAGAGTTGTTATACCTAAAGTGGCTTGTATCCAAGCCATTGCCACTGTTGCATTTATAGCATAGTGAGCTCGTTTGGGTAAAACGCATTTTCTTGAATAAAGCCATAGCCCTGAAACCGCCGTAAGAGTTAATATTCCCAAAACCCTGTGGTCAAATTGTACTGTAGTCGGATTTTCTGTAAAATTCCTTTGCATTGGTTTAAATGATAGTATGTCATCCGGAATCCACTTATCAGCCATTTTCGGAAATGAATTATACACTAATCCAGCATCAAGACCAGCCACAAATGCTCCTGATATTGCTGTTACAAAAACAAATCCTTTAGATAAATGTGCTAAATATTTTAACCGCAATAAATTTTTTGATGAAGTATGAATCTTTGTCACCGGCATTAGCTTGCTTAGCCCCAAAGACAAAAATAAGCTATAAAGAATAAACGCCACTCCCAAATGAGAAGCCAGTCGATATTGAGAAACTCTGGGCACGTCGTTTATGTCTTGAAATTTGTCTTCCAAGCCAGACTTCACCATGTACCAACCCATAAGACCTTGTAATCCAATAAGAGTTCCAAGTAATGCAACACGTTTCTTAGTCGGATTTGAAAAATAGCCTCGTGTCCAAAAATAAATTGCAGGAATCAAGAAAACAGCTCCTATTCCTCGTCCCCACATTCTATGTATATATTCCATCATATATATAAATTTGAACTCGTCCAAAGTCATTGAACTGTTTTTTCTAAAAAAATATTAAGCTTTATTTTAAAGTAAAGATACGGTAACTGACCCGCTGTTGTTGTTTTGGCGACAAAAACAGCCAAATGTCAAATCTTACTTACAATTTAAATTCTGGAAATTGTTGATATTTAGAAAATTCTTCCTTCCATTCCTTTAGGGTTGATGGCTTCTTTTCCCCAAGTAGTTTCCAGTTTACCATCGAGAGTCCCGATTCGGTCAGTCTTGTTACTCCACCTACACATTATTATATAGTAAACGGTATGTACGAATGCACTCCCCGAATGTGATGACTATATGTATATTTCATGCCTTACCAAGAGCGACTGCAACATATACCATTCCACCACAGCACAGCAGCCACGAACCTACAACCTTATCACTTTTTTCATGAGTACTATTGGAACGAATCTGCCAGTTTCTGGCCCACTTTGGACCCAAAGGTATATTCTAAAAAGGGATAAACAGGTACATAGTAGTTTACTTTTTTATTGCAAGAAAAGGGTTAGTACTGCGGCAAACTTACTTTCTGAAACCTATTCCCGAACGAATTATAACATCGCCTTGGTGAAGTCTCAAGTGTAGCGTAGAAAATGCCTTTTCCAGGGTGCATAAGTTTTGCCAAACGCAACATAACTAATATTAAATTGTTTTAAGTCGCCCCGCCACAGTTTAACAAAAATATTGTATTTCACAATGGATCATGCAATGTATTAACAATTTTGTTTGATATTTGAATCAAAGATGAGAGATGAGAATTGAATTACCGATACACTTGCTATTCTTTATTATCGATATATCCATATATGCATCCCTAGAATACGCTGATGATAAATGCATCAGTTTTGTTATAATGCTTCTACGAATCTGAAGGTCTACACCCTGATGATTGTGTAGGGCCACTTTCATAAAAGCCGGTTAAGCCTAATCGGCGATTAATTTGACAGCTAACCATACAAAATACGTCAATTAAACTCTGGTTAGCGGCTACCGGCTTTTATGAAAGCGGCCCTTAGAGTTTTCTTTTAGATGACGTATCATATGATGGACAGCTGTTTTGTGGAGACTCCTCGTTCGCCCTAAGAGCGCGCCCATATGCCAGCTACGTATAAAGGTGTTCTGTATTTCTAATGTTAAAACACGTTCAAAAAAGTCCGCAGGGGTATAAAAATATCAATGTCCGGTTAATGCTAATCAGTAGTTTAATTGATTGATTTTCGTGGTCTATATGTTAAATAAAACTTCCTCAGCATCGCTTTCATTAAAGACAGTTAAACTTAACCGGTGTAGAACTTGACAGCTAATCGTAAAAAAAGCTGTTACCGGCTTTTCTGTAAGCAGCCCTTAGGATTTTACGGCCAGTGGCGCCACCATCGCTCCCAGCGCAATTTGTCAAAGGTGCGACGCGTTATCCAGTGCGATTTATAATTTGTTATTTATTTTTATGCTATTTGTTAAAGGTACGTGTATCGAATAAAATGCTTGCTGTGCCTTTGCGAATTTACGTCATGGCCATTATTTGACGTACACATCCGTTTGACACATAATAATAAGAACGGGACGTTTCACCTGACACAAAAAAGTTCTGAAGTCAATGAAAAGCAATATAACATTCCTGTGTGCGATCCGGAAATGACCATCCCAGAATACAACCAACTTACCCAAACGGAATATTTGAAAGAGTCAGCCAAGGAAGTGTTCACTGCAAAGAGCAATGTTGATACGAACTGTATCCCTGACCAAGTTTCGCAACCGATAAACTGCACGAATGGAGAGAGCATTCTTAATATAGAAGTTGAAATTTTGCCGTCGTTTAAGAAGGTAGGTAAATTACTGTTCAAAACTTAAGATTTGTCTCCCTTAAGATATGCGTTTTGTTTTTTTTTTTTTTTTTTTATAGATTAATAAGGAATATGTACGTTTGAACGATCCCAATGAAGAAACAATGTTCCATGGAAGTCCTTCTCAAACAGTAAGCCTATTAATTTACATCTATATGTTCAAATATTTTAACTAGGAAAGTATGTGTAATTATAATTTCTGAAGAAAACGATGAACCGCACTAGCCGATGCTTTTATCAACTACGCACCACTAAACCGTCTGTATTATTAGGCTTTATTGATATTATCCGCCGTCATCCCTGTCATTGGGATCCTCAAAATATATATTACGGAAAAAAGGATAGAAGAGAAGAGAGTTTGAGACAGATATGCAAAGAGCTGAAAGAATTATTTAAAATATGTATATCACCACAACTAGCCCGCTCAAGCATTCTATCGTTGATACGGTGGTTTAATCGTGAATATCTCCGGTCTGTACATTCAAATCAGCCCAGAACAAAGTCAAAGAGAGGAAGATGGAGTAGTAATGGATACAAATGCGTGCACCCTAAATACTTTAACAAGTTAATTGAATTTTTGCCATGTAGCCATTTGAAGGTAGCATGTTGCCAATTATGCCAGCGGCAGTTTAAAACGGAAAATCAACTAAAAGTGCATAAACACCATGTTCATGGAGAAGATTCACCTTTTAACTGTCAGTATTGTAAACGTTCTTTCTTGCATGCTTCGACTTGGAAACACCACGAAAATAGGCATACAAAGACGCACGTATGGAGATGCTCAGTATGCAGTTATGTTAGCTCCACTAAAACAGATTATAAGTTACATTTGGTATCACATTCCGACACCCGTGCATTTATTTGTGACTTATGTGGAGCTTCGTACAAAAGTAGCACCAGTTTAAATGTCCATTTTCGTACGCATAATGCACCGAAACTGCAGTGCAGTATATGTAATAAGAAGTTCTATGAAAATTATCGCCTTAAACGTCATTTAATGATTCACGAAGCGGAAGAATCTGTACTGCAGAGTTCGCACAATAGTTCAGTTTCGCAGGCCTGACTTATGTAGAAAAAAGGTTTTCTCCAGTTCATAATGGACATTGGTATTAAAAAAACAAAAAGTCTAATGAAATAAAAACGTGATGAAATATTTAAAATATGTATGACTATTTGTAAATTTCAGATTTAATAAATGATTTCGAATACTAGTTAGCATCAACAAAAAAAGGTATATAAGTAAATACTTAGTACAAAACATACATATATGAGATTTGGGAAATGGCGCCTCAATATGCATTTATGTGTACAGTCGAAACTCTATAACGAAGTATTCTTTATTGCGAAGCAATTATCACTGTGTTTTGGGTCTACTTTGTATGTATTATAATCTTCATATAACGAATTTCCCTTTAGCGAATATATCCTTATACGAAGTATTTTTGCGACTGTAACTTCAAGATTGAAGCGTTTTCAATCTCCATAAAATGAATTTATTGAAATAATTTTTTAGTTATTATGTATTTACATATATACATCAGTGGTTTCCGTACCTATTTGGAAATGCAAACCAAAGTACCAAATACTGTGTTTACTTATCTAAATGTATTAGAAAATTATATTGAAGAAGAAAAGTGGAAAAATGTACTTCAAAACAAATTAACTGACTACAAGAAATAAAAAATTTTAAAAGGAACAAATTCCTTTTTTTTCATATAACGAAGTAAATATCCGGTCCCTTGGAATTTGTTATAGAGTTTCGACTGTATTTGCTAGTACATTCTTATACATTATTACTTAGGTAATTCTTGCACATCCAAATGCTTTACGTCGATTCCTAACTCAGAAAGTCGATTCTCTAACTGAGTAGTATCTAAACCATTATCCCTATTGTACTTGTAGGCAACGATAAGCTGTACTTCTTCTAAGCCATTGACTTGCTCAAATAGATTACCTTCCAATTTTCTATCAATATCACTTTCTTCCCGAAGGACACAAAAGTACAATAAAAATACAGTTAAACTTGCTGAAATGACGTAAGGTTGAAACCACAAAGTTTCCTCCGCTCCACCACTCCTTGTATCTCGAGCACGCCAGGATGCTGCCTGGCTGCCGAAGAATTTAATAGGCTCATTTGGATTCTCGTTTACTGATGACTTTGGCATATCTGCGACACTTCGTTGTATCTTAAAAATTGGTTTTCGCTGGGATAATCGCAATCTGAAAAGTAATGTTGTATTATCTCGAATTACTGATTTATATGCTTACATGGACTTTGCGGCAGTACTATAAAAACGAAGCATGCTTTATTTATAAGAATTGTATTTTCTCTAAGTTACTCAATCCAATAAAATTGCCTATTTATTGCATTTCGCAATGGTAATGAAGACTGGAAACTATCGATTTGCTATTGGTTTAAACAGCGATGAGCATATTGTTACTATGGTTGATGTTCGATTATAAAGTATCAAAGGATGGACCTCTGACAGCTGAGTGTAAACATCCGATTTTGTGACAAATTATTTTGCAAAAATGTGAACTTTCACAATCACCATCCCTACCAGAACACTGACTGTCATTTGACACAACATCTGATCTTCAGTACTGTCACTCTAATTGTCAGCGCTTCATACAAACTTTACATCACGGACACAAGGGGGCTTGCGCAAAGCTGATGTAAACAACTGTGTACGTGTGACCTTTTATTTCATTCTAACACAGTGAAATCGCCTTTAAATTGAGCATAGAGCTGTACTGTTCACTCCACCTTTTTTATTGCATCACCGCTGTCTATAAGACTGTCATTTACTGTCATAAATGATACAATACTGTTTACACCAGTGCTGACCATATTAATGTCACTACTGACAAATGTAAATATATACCAATGCTGTTTTACATAGAAAAAATTTATTGCTTTACATCTGAGCTTTATTACATGAACATTTGTTTTCTTCTAAGAATTAACTAAAATAAGGACGTTCATTGAACATTACACAAATTCAGAAGTAAAATACATAATGTGCGCCATATTTGTTGTATGTTGGGGTGGTGGCTTTTGGAAATGGTTGCGGCATATCCTCCTCGAAGTTCAGGGAACCTTGCTCCAACACTCCTGCAAAATAATTTGTTGTTAGAAGGGATATTACTAGCCTTTAACATTTTACTTACCTCGTAACACTTATATGTACTAAATGTTCGCTATACATATTTGTTGTACGTTGGGGTGGTGGCTTTTGGAAATAGTTGCCGGAATATCCGCCTCAAAGTTCAGGGAACCTTGCTCCAACACTCCTGGAAAATAATTTGTTGTTAGAAATGATATTACTAGCAATTAACATTTAATTTACCTCGTAACACTGCATTTTTAAAAGTTTTCGCTTAGAATGCGTGCCGGTTGAAAATTTTCTAGGAATTTTGAAAATGCACCACTACTGATAATCATTTGATAGTCAAATGACAGTCACTAATGACCATATGATTCAATTGGACGAACTATTCTAGCATACATACAATTACATTTGCCATAACATATCCGTCTCACACTGATAACAGCGACGCCTAATTGTCACTATTTTGGTCAATACATGGTCAGCACTGAAATTTTGAGTGTGAGTGTGTTAGTTAAAAAAATCAGCGTTTCTGGTAGGGATATAAATTGCACCACCGTTTTTATATGAATTTCAATATTTCTTTGTTTTAACAGTGAATACAACTCACTGTGTGATTTGTACGTGTGTACAGATTCGGAGTAAGTTGTGCTACTAGTAGAAATATACTATGCAACATATTATGAATGCGTTCACAATGCAAATTTTAAGAATTTCTACCCAAAAACGTTCACAACGACCAACTTTATTATGATAACTGAATCAGACTTTTGTGTAAACGAATATGCCTTTCTGAACCCAAGTTATCATAGGATAAAGTTAATCATAACCAGATATTGAGTAATCGGGCCTTAAACAACGGTCATCATTCTCGTTGCCACTGTTATTATTGTGTTTAGTGCCTTACATGTCATTAGTGCATAAACGCATATTTTGCACACAAAAATCGAGGGAAATGTGCAAGAAAGGTCTGTCTGCTATATGTTAGTACTTTTATCAAATTTAAAGTGGTGTTATCATTACATAGTTGCGGGATAAATATCGATTCACCAATCTAGGTAATAATAGGATCAAATAAATCTTGTATCCAAATTGCAATTGGTGTGTAATTAAACTTTGCTAGGTAATTAAACTAGTTTTACATTTGTTTATATACATAAAGTGTGCATGAAAGATGTTTATTAAAAGTGCAATTCCTTAGTACAAAGTCCAAACCATAGTCTGTGATGAGCAATGGTCACAATTGCATATTATACAAATGTGCTATAATGAGCAAATGTACATATATTGGGAATAGTCAATAGTCTTTTTTAGCATCTGCACCATTTCCAGCTGCATTTTAGAAAGCGTCTATTGGATTTTAGAAAAATCAATAGGAATTCCCAAAAATATTGTAGAAAACTTAACGTTCTGAACTTAAATTTTCTGAAATTCAAATGAGACCAAATTACGCCCATTGGAAGACGTGCTAGATAAAAATTTAACATGAAAATGTAACAACAACGAATATCCGGATCACAATTTGTTGTTGCAAAGCATCTATTACTGTTTCTAACATTGCTATTTTCAAATGGCTTTAAAAAACGTTTTCGACAGAAATAAAGTATATTTTCAGTTTCGGAACACGTTTACTTATACCCGCATTGAGATTTTAAAGAATATGATAGCAGTTTTGCATTGAGTAGGTGAATATTTTATTTATAAATAGAAGTTCAGTACAAGGTGGAAATATCCATCAGCTATAACTTCCTTTTTCTCGAATTTGGCAGCAGTACATTTTGACATTAGACCTAGAAATGCACTCTGTGTCACACTTACTAATTAGCGATAACCAAAAAAACACGAGGGTAATACTATCCAACGAGCGTAAAGTGGAAAAACTGCATGGATGGATAGTATTACCGTGTAACTGAAGAAGTATCTAATAAAAATTGTCTTATTTCGATTGCAGTTACCGGTACGCGAATTCTATTCAAATGGCTTCCTCGATATGTTGTGGGACAAATACTGCACGTCTTTTACGTTTGTTGTCTATAACGTCAAATGTAAGTCTTCCGAAACATTATTCCGAAGCAAAATGTATAAGCATCAACATAGTCGGATCAAATGGGGCAGCAGCAGTGTCTACTCGTGGTAAAAATCGAGTTAATTCTATATCTAGATTAATACATATGTAGTTTGTCATTCACTTATTTTACAAATACTGCAATGCGAAAAATGTCAACAGAATAGTGTATGGTAATAATGCAAGTAAAGGAGCTCCGAGGTCACACAACAACCACTTTTTTTTCTTTCAAATATTTATTTTTTGCAGTTTAAAGAGCTCTTTTATGGACATTATTACCACATCACAGTCGTATATTTTATTACTGTCGCATAGTGTAATTTTTGTTTGTTTAACTTATCAGCAAAAACATTTTTTGCGAACAATATAAGCGTTGATCAATGTGATAAATTTTAACCTCTTCGGGCATAGTCTCCACATATATGGACATGCATACATATATTCATATTCTTTCAAATATTATTTCAAACGAGATACCCCGCCACAAAAGCTGCTAACCACACATTTTAAATTTTGAGATGAGCTGTTACTCAATTCAGTTTTTGGTTCTACCAGAACATGTTGTTGAAAGGTGTTAGCAAGTTTTCCCTTGAGGGTATCGAAATTCTATCTATTTGTACAATTTTGTTTATTTTTTGACTCAATTGTTTTATCATTCTTTGTTTTTAGGTTAATAAATCGAGCTCTAACGACAATTTTAGTATAAATAACAAAAATAAGAGTTTGCACAAGTTAAGAAAATAAAATAACGTATAATGAAAACAGAAATACGAATCGGCACACAAGTCGAGAGAAAATTAATAGATCATGAGAGAAATCAACATTTCCACAACAGCCGGTTCTACGTACCGGAATGACCCGGGTTTTACCCGGCCAAGAGCTGTTATTTCAGTGTAACCCTGTCTAATTTGTCTACTACACTGCTAACAACAACAACAACAACGGGAGAAATGTAATAGATCATTAGAGAAATCTATCGATTTAACCGGAATTTGCCTGTGAAGTCGAAAGAAATTCCAAAACTCAATTACATTTATTCCCCGGGGGCTCCGCTGGAATAGCTGATAGACCCCATATCTCCCTTTGAATGAAATTTAATTAGGCCAAACATTTACTTATTTATTTCTTATCACTGCTTCGCACCTACGAGGCATTGGCTTGAGCAACTTTGTGCAGAAATCATTCGGGAAACTCTCACCGAAATTTTCAATTTTGTGCAAGCGCACTTTCCTTGTTAAGAATACTAATTTTGCTATACAACGATATATTACAAACTTTAAATAGATTAGCAGAACAATTTCCAGAAAGAGTTTATGCGAACATAAGCCCTAATCCAGTTGATACGTTTGGAGATGCTTTAAAAGGTTAAACATTGTAGATTTCTATAAAACCCAAAATTAAGGAATTTGTTTTTTTATGTCAAAATTGCGACTAAGGTTCGAAGCATTAAAACTAAAAGCAAAAAACAAATTTGTATTATTTTTGTGGTCGTAAGAAATAACAGCTTAACGTCTTAAGGCCTGAGCATACCTTTAGTGTGGGTTTACGTTTTTTTTTTGTTGTTATTTGTAATTGCATGTTAACAAAAAAATTGTGTAGACATTTTTTTTTGGAAATTTAAAAATACCTACAACATGTTCTGCTCAAAGCAACCTAGTGCCATATACTAATAGCTATAGAAAGTATTTGTAGCATTTACATTCGCAGAAAGTGCTCATGGTCCAACAAAATATTTTACCTTTCCTTAAAAAAGATAGTTTTGGAGAGTGGACATTCATTTTACCCAACCATGTTTTAAGAAATGGCTGTTACTACCTGGGGCCACAAATTTTATACACGACTAACGGTTGTCCACATATGTGGACATTAAAATAAAATTCTGAATTTCTTATTACTCAGAAACCAGCTATTTAAACCACAGATAAGAAAATTATTCTTAAAACATTATTATTTTGGCATTTTTTTCGTTCGGGATCGAAGAGGTTAAAGGAAGGGTGATGAAACAGCTCTAAGTTTATCATTTTTACAAAACTTTACTATTTTATTCTACTATTTTAGTTAATAGCAGCTGCAAAGACAATGTACCGGCTTTTTTAAGAAGTCATTTACACAAAGTTCAGCAGATTAATTGCAGACAATTCTCAGCCCTAAAGACACCATTGCAATCTGAGGCTTCAAAAGTATTACATCAAGTAAGAAACGTAATGGTGGATATTTTCAAAATTTTAAATTTTTAGTTTTGCCCTTAGAACCCATACATATTATAATTAAACAAAACGCGATTGCTTCAAACTATCATAATATAGCTAATTAAATTATTCCGAAAACTAAGTAATCAAATTCTGATAAATCAGGACACTTAATTGCGATTGCTATTTACTTGTTTTTTTTTTTTTTAATTGGCATCACCACATTCCCTAAATTTTATATGGAGATACACAGTTACATAAGTTTAAATTTACCAACTTGAAAATTTATTAAAAAATTTTAAAAAACGTTTTGTACTTACTTTGGATTTTTTTCTTAATCTTAAATATTTTGATTTAGTTTTTTTAAATACTGGTCTTACAAGCTCCATTTCGTAGTTTATTTCATTTCTTTAATAATTGCATTGACGTAACTTTTATTACAAATAAAAACGCTCGTGACTGAGGTAAATTCAACTGAACGTAATTTTTTTGATTCACATAAGGTGCCCAGATAACGGGATGTAGTATCCCAACCGATATATGTATATTGTGTGTCTTTATTTAGGTATTCCAAACATCCTTGAGTTTATCAACAACTCTTGTTGGTTGTAGCATATACCCGTAATAAATTAAGTAGAACCCACTGACTGAAATACAGTGCCATCTTAGAACTTCCAAAAAAGTGAGATAGTTACGAAATATCAGTTATCTTCAATGTTATGGAACTATGACAAGATTGTTAGTAATTAAATAGCCTGGGATTACTATAAATATACATAAATTAATAAATAGCATTGGATAGTTTTTGAACTAAAGGAGTAAGATTCGTGTTCATAAAATCCGCTAAACGGGGTTTAATTGAATTATTTTGTATTTAGAATTTAATTTTTTAACATATTTTACATAGTTAGCAATTTACAAACATACCGACATATGTAAATATAAATCATTTATTTTATAAATGAAGCCATTCAAAGTGAGTTGCTTACATTCTTATACACATGTATAAAGACTTTATCTGATGTGAGTTTAAAAGCAACTACAGTGCAGTCGGTTTATATAGCAAAGAACGCGACTAAACGTCCCTCATAACCGCGTATGCATCTAAACAGAATACAAAACTTCAAAGTCATAAAGAACGCTTAATGATTTATCCCACAAACTTTCTCGTAGTGCTGATATGAGTCCTAAATATGTTTTGTCGGCAGTTCCGTCGGTATAACTGATAGACCAATGACCTTTCGGAGAACTCCCACATTCTGCTTGTCAAATAGGTGAAATATTTGCCAATAAGGTGGTTGAACCAAGATTCTAAAGAACTAATTTTACTGAACTAAAAACCCCAACTCTTCTGCTAAAAATTTTTTAAGTTATCGATTTCTGTGTTCGTAAGCTGTTGAAAAAAATTGCGGTTTGTTTATTCAAATATTTCTGTTTGTCATTTTACTGTTTTATGTTTTTTAATTTTTAAATTAATGTTTAGTCTACAATGGAGTCTATGAAGAATCGCCGTTTCATTTCATCTAAGGAAGTTACTAAAAGCTTAACTCTCTTCACGAACCAGCCTTTTAAGAATGATATGGATCCAAAGACATTACAGTCAGTGAATACAAATTTTAAATTCTTAATAATGAGAAGCGCATAATATGTTATTAATTATCTAGATTTAAAAAGCCTTCCGGAAACCCACTTGTTGTCATAATGGCATGGCTTATGGCAAAACAAAGACACTTGAAAAAATATGCTGAAATATATACGGATATGGGATTTGACGTGCTGGTAGTTCAAGTAACGGCATGGCAGCTTTTATGGCCCGTTAAGGGTACACAGGTTTGATTTATGTTGTCTTGGTACATATGTATGTATTAGTGAAGTAAAATTATCGACCCTAACTACTAAACGGCATTAGACGACTACAGCAGCCCTGCCGGTAAGGGGCTTAGAACATGCCGGAGGTAGGCACACCTGCTCACTAAATACATAAACAACCCGACTGTTCATATACGGATTACCCTTCTTCTTGCTTACGGAAGGAGGGGGTGAGACGACCTAAGAGGTTCCAATATTAATCCGGTAATGTTAACTGCTATATTGTACTATTACTTATACATATTCCGTTGTCAATCACTAAATGAAATTTCACTTGTATAGCTCAATTCCTTTTGGCAGTTGGGGCGGTATTTGAATATTGTCGGCCCCGCGGTAAAAGCTGAATTTTTCAGTATAAATATACACTAGTTTTTCCAAAATTTATATTGCATTAAAATGTATGCAGTTAACAGCCGAGGGGTCGACGATGCATGTATATACATACATACATAATTGCGAATGTACATTAGAAAGCTCCAAGCGGCAGCAAGTCAACAACAGTATGTATACATATTCAAAATAGAACACGTAAATTTTTTTTTACTTTTCAGGAATGCGTTTAAGTTAATAAGTACCTAGCTAATTAGTTCGAATGTCTGCATTAATTCGTTTCTAGTTTTATTGATATTTTGTGATTGAGCTAGCAGTTAGATGAAGAGTTAGTTTTGATGCTGAAACCAGTCAAGTCTTTAGAAAGAAACTTTATACTTTCCGTAGAATTGCAACAAGAATATTAAAGCATACATAACTTTATCATTGCTGTAAAAGCCCCCTACCATTTTCGGTGGAGCATCCTAATGTACATAAATTGACCCATACACATATTATATATAACATTTCAATCATATTTAAATATCAGGTATGTATGTATGTATGTACAGGTGGAGCATCCTAATGTACATACATTGATCCATACACATATTATATATAACATTTCAATCCTATTTAAATATCAGGTTGTGGCGGCTGAAACGTTAAAATTCTTGGAAAACAATAAAACCTACTCACCGATTATCATTCATGGTTTCTCAGTGGGCGCCTATCAACTCGGCGAAGTAATGATTCAAATGTCTCGTGACATGGAACGGTACAAAAATATCTTGGCTGTTAATATCCATGAGCATATCGTCGGTAATACTGCGAAACGTTCCACATTTATATCCAAAAGTAAAAGTGATATGGAACGTTTCGCAGTATATCGTATATCAAATCTCAATAAAAAGTTGTAAACCTATAAAGGAACATTCAGAACAATAATTTGAATTTTGATAAGGGCATAGTGGGTGAGAGCATGGCGAAGGGCGCATGCCCATAAATTTAACAAAAACCCTCTCTCGATAAGGATCGCCAGAATGAATAATGTAAAATAAATTATAGTTAAAAGTTAAAGGAAGCCGTTATTAAAACAAATTATTATTATTAATTTTAGGTGAAATATGTGGATTACACATGCTATGGATTTTCAACCTTTTGAACCAATATTTTAATCATCGGAAAAAATTATATCCTCTTCCTCTTTTTACTTTCACTAGTTACAAACCAATATTGGATCGAATCGTTTGCCAAGTTTGGGACAGTGCTGGTGACATTACAGAGCTTCAAATCGGTGTACCGAAAGCAATATTCCCAAATAACCCACGCATGGAAAGTGCTCTACGCAATTATGTACTGTAAGTTAGAAACGTTAATTTAAATACTTTAATATAATACATTAAAATGTTTCTTTGAAAAAGCTACCATATGAAAACATTCTACAATCAAGCGACAATTCATTATATAAGATCCAGTCAAATGTTTCATTCGACTTTGGTTAAATCGCCAGCATTGTTCTTTGTGTCTGAAAATGATCCAATCGGCTCACCCGCATCAAATAATTCTGTACGCGAAGATTGGGAACGTGCAAATGTAAAGGTTGCGTTTAAATGTTGGAAACATTCACAACATGCCGGACATTTGATTAGGCATCGCGACGAGTATTTAGAGTATTTAATGAAGCACCTTGAAGATTGTGGTGTAATTGAAAGCAAAGGTTTAAAAATGCTTGCCAAACAGTAAAAACAGAACTAACAATATCCAAAAATACCTACGAATTTGTAACTTTTATAGTATCTTAGTAACTTACGTACATACATAGTATACATATATGTATACACATACATACATAGCGCATATGTAGTATATGAAGAGTTGCAAAACATTATACATAATCAAATTAAGTAAAATTGTTTTAATAAACTTATAATAAAAAATCTCATGATTCAGCCACTAGCTATTGAGTCATGGAAAAAAGTAATGTATGTAAACATATTTTCATTTAAGACAATCAAAATCCATTGACTAAAAAGCTATACAGCTCGAGTATAAAATTGATCTTTGTAAGACAAACTTCGCTAGCACCATCTTAAGAATTGTATAACGCTGCAGAAAATTGTATCTAAGCAATGCTTTCAACTGTCCACTGTAACATGTCGATGTCATTGGCGGAGGCAATTGCCAACACCGCATTACTTGGCAACTCGTCCCGGGTCCCATTTCCCAGTTTGCCTTTGGCTTGTTCTCAACCTGTGCGATTTTGGAATGTTAGGGGGTAGTTTTTGGATAGTGATGAGGTATTATCGATATCTGATATTCAAACTGTTTTTTAACTATCACTTTTACTAAAATAATCCAAAGGTAACGACGTCCAACCCGATTGTTCATCTAAGTTTATGATGCCCCTTAAAACCCGTCTTCATATCCAACACCTTCGGGTAGTGTTTTTGTCGCTACAAACAAGAATCATGGCATTTAGTAAAAATGTTTTTATTTGAATTTAAGAAGGTAACCTATGCTAATATACCTAGAGCTAAATCTGTCATAAACAATCGACTATAGCGCATACGAAGATTTCCTAAAATACGGAAGATTGCGATCGAAAACTTACGAATGCATACAAATTGTAAAATGTGTACATCTTAGGATTTTAAAGCGCTACAGATTCAATACTTTATGCATAATATGACTAAAAATATAATGTGCATGTATAACATTTACGACCCTGCGTTTTTAGGCGGAGGCCTATAAACTCCCACGACAACAGCATGATCACGCTCATACGGCTCTAGCGTTATTTGCTCCTGTGGTTTTAATTTATCTGCTTGCATTTTTTTCACTTCTGCTGCAAACACGGCTTCTGGCTGCGCTGTAGAGTCAATACACGATGCTTTTATTGATATAACAAAATGTCCACCATTTTTCAAAAAATGTTGTGCGTTTAGAGCAACTATACGACCTTGATCTGGTTGGGCCACGTCGGCAAATATCGTATCCACCATTCCAACAAGCATGCGATATTTGTGAGGATGGCGAGCGTCTTCAATTATTGGTATGATATTAGTTCGTTTTTTAGCAACGTTTATAAGATCGCGCCCTGAACGATGTGAAAATTCCACTGCATAGACAAGACCCTCGGGGCCAACAACATCGGAAACATGCGAAACAGTTGTACCAGAAGCTCCACCTAAATAAAGAACTTTAGATCCCGGTGGCATGTGAATCTTGTCAACACCGCCCAAAATGGCTGCAGCAAGTTTAGAACGGAAGGGATTCCAAACGCGATACTCTATTTTTTCGCCATTTGTCTGTAACAAAAAAATGGGTGTATATAAACTAAAAGCATTATACAAATATGCATACTAATCTTAATCTTAGTTGTCAGTTAAGCATTATTCTAAAGCTTTGTTCCATTAAAATATGCCTTAAGGTCTCAAACCAGACAATTCTAATTTTATAAACAAAGCTTCATGGCCACATTTTACCATGTTCTGTACCCCTGCACTGTCTCATCACAAATAAATCATTATACGTATTAATATGCACTATTTCAGAAACAACATAACATACCTCTACAGATATCCGTTTTTCCCCATAAACATCGGACCCCGGGACGAAATTGCGCGTTACTAAAGCATCTTCTTTTCCTCTAGCTATAAAAACTCCCTCATGACGATGCGGTTCAATTACGACAGCTTTTCCTATAAACCTCTCGATAATATTAGGCAATTAACAAATTTATGTTGCAAAACTAACCTCCTTTAAAACCACCACCACCACCTCCACCTCTACCGCCGCGCATTCCACCACCTCTTCCTCCACCACCACGGCCACCACCACCTCTTCCACCACCGCCTCGTCCAAAACCGCCACTACTGCCTCGTCCAAAACCACCACCACTGCCTCTACCACCGCCTCCACCTCGTCCTCCAAAACTACTTCGACCGCGATCACCACCTCCTCTTCCGC
This sequence comes from Sphenella marginata, assembly GCA_951509765.1. Taxonomy (NCBI): domain Eukaryota; kingdom Metazoa; phylum Arthropoda; class Insecta; order Diptera; family Tephritidae; genus Sphenella; species Sphenella marginata. The sequence continues at coordinate 51,721,651 of OX608083.1, forward strand.
CGCCGTCCCCACCACCACGGCCACGTCCTCCTCCTCCGCGTGGTGAAAAACCTGTTCAAATAAACCAGTTAAAAAGTCTGATTTTAGAAAATAACTATATATGTTGAAATACCTGGTTTTCCCATTATTTAGAAGTTGTAATTAAAAATCTTTCAGAATTTTAACGAAAATTGTAATATCTGGCTAGCGTATAAAAGCAAAGCACGTGTTTTCATTTGACAGTAAAAGATGTATCTAGTGTTGTTTTAATACGAGGTAGTACTGATGGGAGCTATCGAATAAAAATTATGGTGTCATTCGATAGTTGAAACAAATATCATTTAATCGATAGTTTTCGAAGTTGGACAAGTTTGTAAATGTAAGAAAAATTTTTTAACTACCGAAACATTCAGTTACATTTTGTTATTCATTACTAAATTCTCATTCGGGTAATTCTATACGACCGTACGTCGGTTTGGCCTCTGCAACAAAAATCCGAAATCGGAAAACAAATATTTTGTGAAAAGTTATTGCTGTAAGTCGAAAATCGACCCAGGTCAGATCCCAATTTGTATATCTGTATTCGGAACGTATTTCAGAACACGGTCAATATTTCCTGACGTGATTCATATTTTAAAATGTACTGAAATCCGCTGCACGATCCATCAATATTGCATGCTGCACAGTCAATAAAGCGATCCATGGATTTCGTCAGTCAATATTTGACCCTGTACCACCTGTAATACAGTTCGTAGCAGCTCAACAAACATGCAGACACACAAATTTTCCATGCATTTTGTAAGTTTATAATCAAAATCGTCAAAAAGAAATAAAAATCAGCTGGCCTATCAACACGACCTGTATTATTGGATCACGCTTAACACGAGGTATGAGAATATACTCGAGTACCCACTCAAGTCCTAAATTTTTTACGGTCAGTGCCAGTGTTGCTGCGGTCTTCGAAAAAAGCAAGGCGAATTATTTCCCTTTGAAAAAAAGTGTACTAGTTTCTCAAAAACTGCATCAAAGGATATATTAAATAAATAAATATTTATATCTTGTTTTAATTTTGACTTAATTTATAAATACTACACTTTTTTATCGAAATCCATATTTATTTAAGTAAAATTTATTGATACAATAATTTCAAAATGGAAACATCTGAGAATTTTTCAAATCGAGTGTTGCCAGAATCGGGGATTTCGCCCTATTTCGGGGATTTTCCGAATGCCAAAGGGATGAAGGGATTTTTCGGCAAAATTCTGACTTTCGAATAGTATCTTTACCTTATTTTAACGCTGACTCCACTGGGCATACCAAATCGTTACGATATTTGTCCAGTATCGCAAGGAGTAGCAAAACGTACAGAGTTCACATCTAGCCGAGGACTATCAACTAAGCAACACTCCCCAAAACCCTTGGGGTTTTCAGCAGGAGCTATGTTGAAACTTTTCAATCCTTGGTCTTCAAAGTGTAGGTACACGTTTCAGTTTCAATGGTTACTCACCGTACACAATTACCCGCGCTTGGATGAAGATGAGTTATACATCTACTAGCACAGTGAGCAGAAGGCAATGATTAATAGATCCCCATTCAAGAAATGGGCAGGAGTCAAAGTTTAAAGATCTTGCGGATCAAAGGAGGTAATGCGCGCGAAAGTTGGATCGCTTCAACCTGTGCAAGTAATGATCTCAATTACTCAAACGGAAGCACACTTATCCCAATTGCTCATGTTTCATGTATGTATTTCTAGTCGACTTCGTATATGCCCCTTAGAGAAGAGCTGCTGGTGTCATGAATAGCCAGTCGCCCTTTACCGATAAATGGTGGGCAACGTCCTCCTTATAATCTCTTATATTCTTACATATATCGCTGTAACTACCCTCACTCGCTTTTTTATATAAATATATAATGTATGTGCATACTATTTTTTCTGTTTCGTATTGGTATATTTTTGTATTTTCAATTATGTTTCCAACTATAAATCTGAAAACGCTAACTTTTATTCAAGCAGACTATTGTTAAATACAATGAAATTTGGATAGCCATTATCGTGTTGTGGGTACCGTATTCAAGAGTGATACGTCCAAATCGATGTCGAAATCGTGTAGGGCATACAAGCTATAGTCAGTTTTGGGTCCAATGGGTTTCGATCCACTGGAAGTCGTTTCTTCAGTTTTTCGTTTTACAGGTGGCGGAGCGGCAGGGACTACATGTATTGGCGGTTCTTCTTTCCTTTCAACTGACTTAAAGCCCATGCGGGGTTGAGTTATACGTCGAGTAAATGGATCTGAAATTTTCAATCCTTTATTAGCGCGAGCTTCTTCCAAAATCGCTTTCTCAGCGTCCTCTACATTTCGTTTTCGATTACGGTCGTTTATATAAGAAATTAAACTAATGCTGCTAGATCGCTTTTTATCTAGTTCTGATGCGCGACTTTCAAGCTCGTCAATTTGTTGACCTAAATCTTGGGCGACATCATAATCGCCACGCAACATTGCAGCATCTCTTTCTTTCATTAAACAAGTTTTCCTCATAGCATAATTGGTTGGTCTATTCCGAAACCGATTTTTCTCTTCTATTATTTTATCAACATCTTCATCCTTGAACTCATAATTAAGTGCTTCTTTAATATCTTGTTGTTTACGTTCAATCATATCGACTGTTGGCATCGGAACACTTTGCTGTGAACATATTTCACGCCATTTGACATATTCACTATCTGTAAACTCTTGATTTGAAATGAATTCCAATCGAAAAACACGTTCTTGAGTACCGTGTTTTAGTTTTAGACCTCGATTTGTTCGAGTTTTTCCTAAGCTATAAATTTTAGCTGTTTCCACTACTCCCACTATTTCAGCTACCCTGTAAACAGGCTTTTGTCCGTTGTTGCCAATGCTAATACGAACAAAACAATTCATAACAGTACGTTCAAACATTGGCAGATTAATAAATCGTTCCATTTTGAATCGCGAGAGTCGTAACTTGTTTAGTTCCTCTCGTGTACTAATATATACTGGTGATTTTATAGTGTCATCTTCATCTTCCGATTCGCTTGAAGATTTGCTGCTACTGGCTGATCGTGAACGCCTTTCTGTTGGCTTCTCTTCATCAGAGTCACTACTACCTGAATCATCTGAATATATTTCGGATGCTTTAAGTTTTACAGCGGATTTCCCCCCCGACACCCCCTCAAGTTCTTCTTTCTCATCCTCTCGATCACGCTCGGCTTGACGTTTAGCCTCTTCTTCCTCTGAAATACGAAAGAAAACATTTGTACTTTCGTTGAAAAAAAAAGACAACCGAGAATATTACCTCGTTTTGCTTTGCCTTCACGTTTCGCTTTTAACATTGCCATTGCGGTACTGCGTTTATCGTCCGTACGGTTCATTTCAACGTTCTTCTTACGCTCCTTGGATCTTTCTTTATGATCTAAGTTATCTACATTATTTTGATCGTCTATTGACATTTTTTGATCAACAGTTGGCTCTTCGATTGCGACGATTGCTTCTTGATTATCTTGATCAACAATGTGTGTTATCTCATCAGAGTCCGGTTCCTTTTCAACTATGATGGATTTCTTCGGTTCAACTGTTTCCACTTTTTGTTTTGGTTTTGATTTATTGGCAACTTTTTTTTTCTTTTCTTTTTTAACATTGGTTTTGGTTGATTTCTCTCCCCTTCTTGCCAGTTTCAGCTTTCGCTCGATTTCCCACCGGGTCTTTAGCAAGTCTCTTTGCTCGATTCTTTTAAAAATTTCAGTTTCTCGCTCCTTTTCCGACAAACCATTAAGACGTTTTCGATCCTCTTCATCTCCCATCAGATTATCATCATAACCGTCATCGAATTCTGAATCTGAACTGGAATTTGAGCTATCTCCAGATGTGTTTGAATCTGTAGATTTATTTCCACCATCCTCGTCGCTATCCGAAACTTCCCCTTCTTCTCTAACCGGAGGCTCATTTTGTAAAGCATGCTCATTCTGACTTATTTTTTCTTCTTCTAAATCAGAAGAATCTGATCCTTTGTCAACCTTTTTTATTCGCTTTTTTTTGCCAGCTGTAGAAGTACTAGCAGCCTGTGCCCAATCAGAGTCTGAATCAGAATCTGATAAAGCTGCCGATTTAGTCAAAGCATTGCTATTTTTTGGCTTTTTCTTTGCCAGTGACAATAATTCCTAAGTAAAATTTTTATATGTTTTAAAGAGAATAAAATGTAAGAAAATGCACAAAATATGTATACATAATACACACATAAGTCCTTCAGATCCATATACATACCGACTCAAGATTGGTTTCATTATCACTAGAATCATCTTCAGATTCTATCAAAGTTTGCTTTCTACGCTTTCCCATCTTCGAAAATTTAATACTTTATGTTGACAAAATTTATTTTTTTATAGACGCAAATGACAAAAAAATGTATGAGCTTTTCCAAAAGTCAATTAATTTGCGATGATAGTTGTCTGCGAATTTTCGATGAATTCGCTTCAGTCGATGAAACTATTATCGATATAAGTGCAATCTTTTGGGATTATAAGCCTAGGTACACATTACAGCATATATGTAAGAGTTTGTACACACTGACGTGTTTTCGGGCTCATTCTAATTTTTGAAGTAAAACATGCTGAAAACCACTGTTTCCGCCCTAGTCATCGAAAATGTGCCGAAAACCACCGATTTTAACATATCAGCTGAATCGCGATATGCGCATAATTTTTGCAGGGGACAACTTCTCGCTCACTTCGCCCCAGTGACGAGGGTTTAAAGCTAGTGGGTACTAAGAATAGCCAATATAATGAGTGTGGACCATTGTACAGGGTAGAATTGTACAATATTGTGGACTATTAAACATTTTATTATAGTGCCGGCTTTTTGTTTTGTCCCAAATTAATTTATATTAAAAGTTATGGCTTTAATTGCGGAAATAAATCCACCTGATGAAGGATTAATTTACACAGCGAGTAACACAAAACTTAAAATTGGTGAGAAAGTTATTGGAAAAGGAATGTTATATATTAGTCAAAAGTAAGTCTCGCAAATTTTTTACATACACCATAATGTAAATTTATATATTTCAGTTCCTTAGGATGGCAAGCGGATGACATGAGCGAAGGAATATCTATATCTTGGAAACAAATTAGTGTTCACGGCATATCGTCAAGTCCGAGTAAATGTATATATTTTATGCTGGACCACAGTCTTGAATGGCGTGGTGTATACGATAAAGCAACAAGAGTATCCGCTAACAACCGTAATGGTCACGATGTTGGCATAAATCACCAAGACTTAGAAGCTATTCCAATGGAGCAACAACACGATAATGCTAGTGATGAAGATGCGGATGAGGGTAACGCTACTGATGAGGATGAAAATGGGGACAACTTGACAGAATGTTGGCTAATCCCGGATGATGTAAATACAGTAGAAACAATGTTTCAGGCAATGACTGAGTGTCAAGCCCTTCATCCTGATTCAGCGGATAGTATCTCGGAGGAAAGCGACTTCATGGATGACGATGGCCAGAACTTTGATAATGGTGTTGTCCCCGCTGGTAATGGATCGCCGGACGATGCTGAGGACGCCCAGGGAGGCATGCGTAACTTAAACTTGAACGACGATGAGCGTTTTGCAGATGCAGATGAATAGAACCAATCGATAACCCCTTAACATTTTAACTTTAAGTACGTACGTCTGAATAAACAGTTTTATTATAAAGAAATTATGATAACGTCTAAAAGTATTATAAATATATTTTGAAATTAGTAGGTTATACCCGATTCGCTACCGCTCAGAACTTATAATAGACTGAGTTCAATTTTAATCAATATATGCCTCACACCAGCTATAATATGAATCCAAATTACATCGGTCATTGCAACTCTTATTATCCACTTTCATCTTTGATACATATTGCATTAACACATTTTTGGTCAATCCTATTTCACATATTGGTGGATAATTCCGAAACCGTTAAGAGTAATAATACAATGGTGTAGTGATCCGCGACGAGACAGGCAGACACAAACTCTAAAAACTGTTGTTTTGGATTCTATTGGCTTAATGATGATCCCTCCTAACAATTTTTCTTAAATATCCTTTTACCATTTTATTAAATGAAGATCTGTTATTGAATACAGTTTGTTCAAAAGTTCGTTTATTTATTTAATATTTTTTAGCTGCTAAAACCCGTTCTCTTTAGACTTAGATTTGTTAATGTTCCTCTGCATTTCCACATCTATGTCCTTATCAAGGACGGACGAAGAGAGCTTAAAGGAAATAATTTATATAAATTAAAAGTACCAACACATTGATCTATGACTACCTCCTCTGAAAGCGTATGCAATTGTAAAGCCTGTTTGTATGTATCCGCCATAGTAGGTATCTTATCATAATTCCAATAATGAAAACTATCAAAATTGCCTGTAACATATAAATTGCGCCTTTCTCCACTATTTAAAATTTCACCGGTTTCTTGCAGTACAATTGCCTTATGTGTTGTGGGCACTGAGAGTACTTCGCCCTTTAGAGGAAAGCCACGAATGGCGTTTGATAAAATACCGCAAGATTCTTTTCTTGTATAGGAATCAAAGTAATTATTTACATCGGCTTTTCCGTCCCCATTTACTTTAACTGGTATAAAATGTAAATCCAAAGGTTTCACCGATTCCCGTACTTTGAACGTGATAGATATTTTGGGCATGTTGACGCTTAATGAGCGGTTTTTCTAACACAGGGTTGGGAAATGACATTTCATGAATTGTACTAATATGAATACGGATCCGTATACGGTCATGTGCAAATAGACACTTCCTTTTTCTATTTACAAACATTTCTTTCATTCACAATGAACGTTAGCATTGTTTAATTCTACACGGGGTCACAAAATTGTCCCGAAAATTCGAATATTGGTATCTTGTTACGGAGGTCAAGACGAGTCTTTTGATACCTCTCTCGAGATTTTTGGACGTGTATTAACACTTGACGTTCGGTGGAAAGTATTCATCGTGACGTCACAGGGCATCACAGATTAGTCCTTAGAGTATTCCAACATTGGCTTTGGTCCAATCATGTGTGTTAGTATCCCAGTGTCCGAAAAGGGGTCTGATGAGAAGGTAGGCACTACGAAACATGTCATCCCAGCTGGATACCACTCATACGGTCAATTTTATTGAGATATTTTCATATATACATATATCCTGCTCAATACACAAAAGACAACCATATAAATTCTAACCCGAGGCTAACACACCAATATTGAACTAGAGCTAACTGAAACGTAAGTTAACTCGCCCCTCTAAAATGATCCTAAATCATAGTATATTTCGAGTTAAACAATGTCCTAAATGACCAGATGCCCTAAGCAACGACCCTAAGCTTTAGCGACTTCCAAAATTCCGCTATGATTTTGAATGCAACCATGTTTCACCATTCACGGTAGCAGTAATTGAAATTTACCACGAAGAATAGCAAAAAGAGTACCGATAAGAAATTGCTCAACAAAAATGGCGTTTTCCACTTTGCGAGATTTTGCACTTGCTTTGAAGAACAATAATTATAGTTAAGTGTTTTCGTATTTCATTTGGTGCATATTTTAAAGAAATCTTTAGTATTTAATTTACGTGAAAATAACTGCTTTAAAATGAATTAATGAAATTGTAAGCAACCCAGAAATATACGCTATTGAAGGAAATGTATTTACCACATTTATGTACATATATGAACTTACATACGACAGCGCCTATGTGCATACAAGTATCGCAATGAAAAATTCTCGTATCTAATTTTAACAAGGATATTTAAAATAATTCCGTATTTATTACAAAAAAATGTATGAAGTGATTTTGAAAAAATAATTTGAGATTACATGGGATATAGATTTTAGTGCAAATATACCTTGAGTTCGGTGTTGGATTTTGCACAATATATCACATAATCCATAAGAGGCAAAGTAGAATAGTTTAAATTTTTGAGATAATAGTTTAATATACAATTTATATCTGTATATTTATCCTAATAGGCATTGTGTAATTTGTCAATAAATTTGCCATCGCATTAAGATTAATCATGGATTGTAATTTAAATTAAAAATTTTGTGTTACACATTTCTGTAGGAAGGTGTGCGATATGATGTTTCGTACTACATTCACAGGTAAATCAGTGGTACATGTGGATTAGCGGGCATCTCACACACCCATCAAGTTTACTAAATGGTAGTGGCTGTCACCCATTACATGTTTCAGTTACAAGATGCAGGCAGACAGTTTAATAATTGTGTATATTTTATTGTAGAATCGGTAATTCTTTACGACCGTATGTAACTGATAATACACCTCCAAAAATATCGAGAGAGGTATCAAAAGACGCGTTTTGACCTCTGTAACAAGAATCCAAATCCGGAAAACCAATATTTTCAGTAGTTTGCGAGATATTTGCAATCAAAGTTCAGAATTTTCTGTCATTTTCATGTGGTTGTTGTAATCACACTACCCTGTGAGAAAAAAGTGGCACGCAGAGGGACATCACCGTGGCGGTAGCCACGGTTTTGGCAACCACCTGGAGTTGGAATGGCGTAGCCCAGGGTTATTTTTTGAAGCGCGGCCGAAGGCCGCCAATGCGGAAAGGTGTTCTGCACATAAAAAACATGGATCGGACCCCTATATCAGGATTTGACCTGGGTCATTTTTTGGTTTTTGGTTAATAACTTTTCACTGAACTAAAATATTTCTTTTCCGGATTCGGATTCTTGTTACAGAGGTCAAAACGCGTCTTTTGGTACCTAACTCGATATTTTTGGAGGTGTATTAGCAGTTACGTGCGGTCGTAAAGAATTACCGTAGAATCTATCAGATAGAAATGTAAAATCTACAGTGGTGCAATAATCATTAATCATTAATTACAATACATATCGAACATAAATATGTGTGCAAAATCAAGAAAACATATCCGAGGGAAAAAATTACAAAGATTATTTTTATAACGATATATACAACAATAATAATGATTAAGAGCATTAAAAACTTTTGGCATATACATACATGTGTAAATCAAGTGAATAAAGGAATTGCAAAAATTAACTTGCAATGTACGTTCGAAAAGATTTAGGTAAGACAAACATGAATTACCAAATTCCATATACATATAGGTATGTTAGTTACTGGTCAATTACAAGGCTTGGTTTCCATAATCAAAATATAAATATTTGAGCGCTTCTGATTGTCGAGTAATACTTTGATTTTGTTGTTGTTTTAACAACTAAAACACTCTGAAGGTTTTGGGGAGCGAAGTCGAATTGACAGCCTTTGGCCGGATATCAATCCGGTACTTCCTTGCGGTACCGCCCGACTGTCGTGGTCGCGATTTTGTATGACCATTGGAACCTTCTAGGTCATGGCATCCCTCCTTTCGTGGAAAAAGAAAAGATGGGTAATGAAAAGTGAGAGGAGATCCATCAAGTTTCAAGTCATTAGCCTCGGTCGAGTAAAACGTTCATGGTTGCTTTGACCTTGAGTTGTAATACCTTAACAGTACTTGTAACAACATTTCTTCAGCCGAATCGACACGATCCTTGAAACAAATGGGATAACCCAAACATTTTGTTTGACATGCATATTTATATAAACGAATCGCCGCCTCATTGGCAGATAGAAATCATTTTTTTTTTAGTTTATTGATGTAACTCTTTATTTTTACTAAATGTAGAAAATGCAATTTTTAATCCCGTGACCCAGAAACTCAAAAGTTGAAAAGTTGGCATATTAACGCTACTTAAAGTGCAAAATTGCTAAAAATCCTTGCCTTTGCATAACGTTTTTAAAGTTGAAACTTGCTAAATGGAACTAATTGAAAAAGCGCATGCAAACCCGCGGTTTGTGTGTTAGAATTTGCAGAGAGTAGGTATGCCTGTCGTAAGCAGCGACTAAAATCAATAAGCGCATGACGGGCATCTTGATGGTTGATCTTAACTGCCTACCAACTTATCACCAATAAGGTCGCACTAGTCATTCCTTTCGGCAACATGTTGCCCATGTAACACTTCGTGGAGTGTTTTAATACATTAAACACATAACTATGAATTAATGCACATATATGGATCTAAAAACAGATAAAAAGGAATATATTTATTTATTTTTTCTTTTAGATTAATGTCTTATTCACTTAGCAAGCAAATTGCATCGTAAGATCTTTCAACGAAATGGATAAAGAATTTAATAGACAAATAAGTGTGTGTCATTGGAAAGTTCCGGATTTCTGGCAGTAAAACGCATACTCGTAAAATATATGTAATTCAATATAAAACAATTGCATCAATCAAAAAACGAATTATTATAGCTCATTTTCTTCATTAATTTTATAAAACTATTGGCTAGATTTGCAAATATAGTTGACATTTTATCCGAGCAGACATACAATTTTAAATACAGAATATGAATAAATTAGACTATCCACGACGCAATGGAGCTCACAAGGTTCGAATAACAAGTAAGTGGATTATAATTTATATAAACTAAGTATGGGTATAAAAATGAATGTAGTTATACATACTACATATGTAAATTTGTGTAAGGGTGATTTTCACAGTTAAGTTTTCAGTTTTTCGAGGAAACTAAAAATTGTACATAGTTTATGCTTTTTTAATTTTCAATAAGCAAGCATCATTTGCTTCTCAGCATTTTTCAAGCTGCTGCTGTGGATGCTCGTAGTTTTCAGGCAAAGCTTTTGCTTTGGATGCTAATTTTACAAGAATCAGCACGTTTTCGTGGCTTTGCTCAATCATTTTTAACGACTGCATATTGTTCAGCGTTTAAAAGACATGGCGAATTCTAGAGTATAGGGATCACTCATGCTAATTATAATATAACAAGGGTGGTACTCTGTATCGCGATGCGAAAGCTATTGCTATTCAAAAGAGATTTAATAAAAAATGCTGAATGTATTTTTTATTCAGAACTTATAAGACGTTTTTCCAAAAACTCTACTTCACATCATACATGAGATGTGCGATCTAGTCTTAGTATTTATACATATTTAGTACATTTGATCTAACTATAACTACATATATCATTTCATTTCAGTATTGTGCGCACGTAATTTGGCTCGAAAGGACTTATTTCGTGAGTATCTATTTGTGGTGATTTGTACAACTGATTCTACATATTAAAATGGAATTTTAGTATGTGATTTTCAATAGCTCTTAAATTGATCGATTAATAACAAGGCGAATTTATACCATGTGATATCACAGCGAGTGCGTTGCTGTATATACACACATACTTTATGTGTTTTGTTTTTGCTTTCACGCCTTCTCCTATCAGATTGCATAGAATTTTTATATTTTGGCAGAAGTAGCTACTGCTCATATGTTCTTCTTTTAATATTATGAAAAACATAATCAGAACGGAATGAAATCAAATGAAATTGAAAACAGAGTATTTGTAAAGATGATGCTTGATCGAATTTCTTAATATTTTATTAAAAATTGGTGTAAAAATATCATTTGAAAAAATCAATGGGAAGGTAAATTTGGAATAGCTTAGAATATACCGTCACTACCGGCGAAGAAAGGCGCATTCAACAAATTGTCAACGAAAAAAGGCGCATTAAAAATATCGCGGGAAATAAGGAAGCATTAAAAAATATTTTGAAAAAAGGTGCATTAAAAAATATTTTGACGAACAAAGGTGCATTAAAAAATAGTTTGACGAAGAAAGGCGCATTAAAAAATATTTCGAGGAAGAAAGGCGCATAACAAAGTATTTCGACGAAAAAAGACGCACTGTATACATTTACAGTAAACTTCACAAGGGATTTGGTGCTGGATTGAAAAAAATTGGGCCAGCCCAAGTACCCATTATACGTATGTATTTTTATTTAGTATTTCGTTTTTTGAATAACTTATATTGCAGCTAGTTATCGAAGCGCGTCTTTCTTTCCTAAAAAATATTTTAAAGCGCCTTTCTTTCTTAAAAATTATTTTTAAGCGCATTTCTTTCCTAAAAAATATTTTAATGCGCCTTTCTTACTTAAACATTATTTTAATGCGCCTTTCTTTCTTAAAAATTATTTTAATGCGCCTTTCTTTCTTAAAAATTATTTTAATACGTCTTTCTTTCTCAAAATATTTATAATGCGTCTTTCTTCAAACAAAAAAGTGTGCGCCTTTCTTCGTCGACAAACAGCTTTGCGGCCTTTTTCGCCGATAGGAACGATACATATTTAAAATAGAAAGCTCGTAATTTCCTGTCGAAGTGATTGTGAGAAAGGAAATGTGTCCTTTAAACTAGAGAAATAAGTCAAATACAAATTGCTTAGTTTTCTTCAATTTTGCATAGTTTAACAACTCATAGTTGGTTTATTTATTGACTACAATATTAGCATAATAAGATCCTGTTTGATACACTACTTTTATGGTACAACAATGGTGTTAATCATAATATATATATCAAAAATAAGTAACAAAAATAAATCAAAAATATATATTTTTTCTCTTCGAAAGATAATCAAAATAAAATGTATCTTTGAGATGTTATTACTAGGGGTTTGACAAATACGAACCGTAAGGGACGGATATGTATATTTCACAGTGTGTTTTTAAACCTTTTATGAGCATAAAATGGTATATCAACTTTGGTATGATTGATGTTGTCTCATTTGTATGTACATAGATTAGGTTAGATTAAGTTTTGATTTATCGCACTGCGACTTTATGGTCTATGGTGCCCTCTTCTCTTTATAGTACCGCATCTAAGCCGAGTTCCTTCAAAATTCAAAAGTCAAGGATTGAATTGAATGTACATAAGTGACGTGTAATTTTTTCTTGATGTTTCAGGACTCCCTGATCCCTTTGCAAAGGTGCAAGTTGATGGCACATCACAGGTTTATACCACGGATATAAGCAAATCTTCTTTAGATCCCAAATGGAATGCTCATTATGACCTTTTTGTGGGTATTAATGATGCTGTTACGATTACGGTATGGAATCAGCGAAAAATACACAAGGCTAGTGGATTTCTGGGCTGTGTTCGTATACCAGCTGAGTCAATACAGAGGCTGAAAGGAATGGGATGTATGTTTTTATAATTTTCTTAATAAGACATGTTTATAATATGTCCGTATATTTCAGTCACACGATTAAATTTGGGTAAACTTTCTCCGGAAGACGATGACATGGTTCGGGGGCAAATTATAATTGCTTTGCTATCGAAGGATGGACCTTGTGGTGGCAATCCTTTGGCAGTAGTAGGACCCGGTGGTGATGTACGGGGTCCATCAGAAGATGATTCTTCCGAAGATAGTTTGCCAGAAGGGTGGGAGGAGCGTCGGGCTGGTAACGGTCGTGTATATTATGTTAATCATGCCACAAAATCAACACAATGGGATCGCCCTACTACGCGGCAACGTCAACGTTCGACTGAACAAAATAATCAAAGTTCAAGCAACTTGCTCCAACCCTCTGGTCCAACAAGATCGACAACTTGTACAAATCTTCTTAACGGTGAAAATAATTGCGGTAACGGTAGAAACGGTAGCGAAGGAACCGACGAGAGACGCCATTCCACGGAAATACTCACCTCATCGGTTGTGGGGAATAGCAGTATTAATAATTGTAATGATGCAAACGCGTCATTACAATCAGGCAAAGAAAATTGTAGCCCAAAAGCTGAGGAGAAAGATGGAAATGATATGTCAGTGTCAACATCCAACGGCACAAAAAAGGCATCTCAACTGCCCCGGGGTAGTAGTAATGTAAACCAACCAAGCTGTAGTTCTACTAAGCTATCCGATGGAACATTGACATATGCTCCGATATCAACTACGGCGACAACTTCACCTTCAACACTAACTCCAACGACAACGACTACATCTTTTATGCCAAATATAGGAGTCGGCTCTCATGGAATGTCACACGGGAAGACGAATAAATCAATAGCAACGTCACATGGATCACAAGGAGGGCCAGTATTCAATTGTCATAATGCTGCGGAGCCGGGAGATGGACAACAAAATGTTGGGACACCGTCAACACCACAGCGCCAATATAACCAAAATCAAGTAATGATACATATTTAAATAATGAATCGAAAACATCTTTCATACTTATTAATTTAAATTTAGGTCAATGGTAATGGTGGTAATGTAAATGGAACAAATACTACTCAGTCACACACCAATGGCTGGAATTCTGAAACGAATGAACAATTTTCTTCGGCAACTAGTCCGCTATGCGGCAATATCAACACAGGTGGTGGTAACCTTATGCAGAGTCCCAATGCAAATTCAAACATACAATTATCAACTCAACCAAACATGGCGTCAAATAGCAATCAACGAGAAAGAGATCGTGATCGTGACAGAGAACGTGAGCGCGAACGTATTGGGCAGTCTGGTTCCACAAATAGTGCCGCCTCATCAACGGCTGCTTCAGGTCAGCGTTCGCAGCGTCGCTCTTCCCGTAACCCAGACGATTCATCGCGCCGTCGCCCTTCTCGAAGTTCACGTGCTGCCAGCAATAGCGGAGGTGGTGGACATCGTTATGCTATATGTAATGTAAGTGGCGCTAACCTGGCCGGGCGTCCATTCATGGATCTCCCTTCTGGTTATGAGATGAGAACAACTCAACAAGGTCAAGTGTACTTTTTTCACACTCCCACGGGTGTATCGACATGGCATGATCCACGCATACCGCGCGATTTCGACACACAACATTTAACACTTGATGCAATAGGTCCATTACCGAGTGGTTGGGAACAACGAAAAACTGTTTCTGGAAGAGTGTATTTTGTAGATCATAATAATCGAACGACCCAATTTACTGATCCACGATTTAACTGCAATATATTGCAAATGATAAGACGTGGAACGTTGTCAAATACTGGCAGTGGTACAAGTGTCGCCGCTCCGCCGGCGGTTTCTACGGGTAATGGTAGCATAGTTCAACAGTTGTCGCCTGCACCATCTCATCCGTTATCTGCTGGGAATAGCGCAGGGGCAACTAGTAATGGAAACAGTGCTAGTGGAGGCTCTAGCACACCGCATCGTGTAGCAAATAGTTCGTCTATAGCGACACCCGCTGATCTACCGCAGGGGCTTCTAGAAGGTGCTGAGCTGCTACCTAAATATCGTCGCGATTTAGTAGGTAAAATGCGAGCTTTACGTACTGAACTACAGACACTACAACCACAGTCCGGCCACTGTCGTCTTGAAGTGTCCCGTAACGAAATTTTTGAAGAGAGTTACAGACTGATAATGAAAATGCGCCCAAAAGATATGCGTAAACGTTTAATGGTAAAGTTTAAAGGAGAAGAAGGCCTCGACTATGGCGGCGTCGCTCGGGAATGGCTCCATTTACTTTCACGTGAAATGCTTAATCCGCAATATGGATTATTTCAATATTCACGTGATGATCATTACACATTACAAATTAACCCAGACTCCGGTAAGCTTAGTATTTTCTTATATTCAGCTGTCCACAAAATAATGGTAGTACCGGGCTAAAAGTTTATAACCCACGTAACTTTGTTGGAATACAAACCCAACATGCGTAATTCGGTACAAGAAATTAAAGATGAGACCAATTTTGATTACGTTATTATTTATATTAGTGTAATTTTAATAGATGTTCGATATCCTGGGTATTGGTGATTTCAAAGAAACAAATTTATTTTAATATAGAAACT
This sequence comes from Sphenella marginata, assembly GCA_951509765.1. Classification (NCBI taxonomy): domain Eukaryota; kingdom Metazoa; phylum Arthropoda; class Insecta; order Diptera; family Tephritidae; genus Sphenella; species Sphenella marginata. The sequence goes on from OX608083.1 coordinate 51,737,306, forward strand.
AGCAGACATTATGTATAGCATCCCATTACGGTTATCGATTTTGTATCAAGTCGTTTACTTGCCTTTCAATGACCTATGCGTTACACTGTCACTGTCATTACTTTGTGCACACTGTGGATATGCGTGTATATAAGTGTATATATACAAAAACATGTATGAATAAAGTAATTGTATTTTTTTAGGTGTTAATCCGGATCACTTGTCGTATTTTCATTTTGTTGGACGCATTCTAGGAATAGCGGTTTTCCATGGACATTGCTTGGATGGTGGATTCACAACGCCATTTTATAAGCAATTGCTTAACAAACCCATAACTTTAAGCGACATTGAAGGTGTGGATCCCGAGTTGCATCGTAGTTTAACATGGATGCTGTATGTGTTAATACAAATATGTTCTCATACATATACTGAAGAGTAATAATAATGTCTCCCTTTTAGTGAAAATAACATAACCGGTATTATAGATTCCACATTCAGTGTGGAAAATAATAGTTTCGGAGCATTGGTTGTCCATGAATTAAAACCATCAGGAGCGTCAATACCTGTTACTGAAGATAACAAACGAGAATATGTGAAGCTTTATGTGAATTATAGATTCATGCGAGGAATCGAACAGCAATTTTTGGCATTACAAAAAGGTATCTACCATATACTCAAACATTGACATATTTCTGTTGGACTCCCATTAGACAATTTTGATGGCAATGATATTAGATCACATTCTAACCAGGCATTCCGAAGTATACGACAACTACTGCAATAACATTGTATTTGAGAGAAGATTTTATTCATAGAGAAAATTTCGGAACCATCGTAAAGAATTAAAAGTCTGACAAGGTCTTTCAGTGCATATGTACATATGTGCACACGTACATTATTTTTGATGAGTTTTTTAGGGAATTTTTAACTTAAAATTATTTGGTGCGATGAGGGATAATTTATTAAATACTGAATAATTTTTACGTAGGATTTTGTGAACTTATCCCAAGCCAGCTGTTACGGCCATTCGATGAGCGTGAATTAGAATTGGTGATTGGTGGAATATCTAGCATTGACGTCAACGATTGGCGCACCAATACAAGACTGAAACATTGTACACCAGAAACACCGCAAGTAATCTGGTTTTGGCAGGTAAGGTCAGATTCTTTTCGAAACAATTTCTGTATGACTAATGCTGTTTAATTTTTTTAAATTTATTTGTTGAGGTGGTGGAATCATATTCCTCTGAGATGCGTGCACGATTATTGCAGTTTGTAACTGGTTCATCGCGGGTACCATTACAAGGTTTTCGAGCTCTCCAAGGCTCGACTGGGGCAGTTGGGCCACGCTTATTTACCATACATCTTACAACAGATGTGCCAACACAAAACTTACCCAAAGCACATACATGCTTCAATCGCATTGATTTACCGCCTTATGAAACGTATCAATTGCTGTGCGATAAATTGACGCAGGCTGTGGAGGAAACATGTGGATTTGCTGTAGAATAATTTCATATAAATATGTAGTGATTACTTGGTGGGGAATGAAGAAAAATAATATACACACATATATACTTACACGCATACATATTTAGCGACTAGTGTGTCTATGCACAAATTTATTCGTAAATAATTATCCTAATTATAGAAGTGAAAAAACATATGTACATATGTACATACATCACTGCTATTCCGATTTTTTGATTTGGTGATTTCTTAGATTTAATTTATACGGAAACTTTTCACATTGGCATTTTTTTTTATTCTTTACTATGTTACTTGCAAGTTTTCGCACCGAGCACACCTATAGTCGCGTGCATATAATTCTCAGAAGCTATTTTGGGTTTTTTAAACATACATTTTTGCAATAATTTTATCAGTTTTAATGTATACCTTACTCACTTCAGTATGCTCGATGCTAGGTAAAACGTTGTTTGCTTATGTAGCTACAAAAACACTCCCCGTAGGTTTTGGGTAGTGTTGTCAAAAATGGCAGAACCCGGTTCGCTGCGGTACATGGCCGTATGCATGCCTACTTCGGACATTATCAAAACCCCTAACCCACAGGGTTGCTGAGAAAACATTGAATGCAACCTCTGTGAAAAGTTTAAAAAAAAAACGCGACTAATCAATTTTTTATTAATCGTTATTGAGATTTCGAAAATAACTATTCATAAAAATATTGCCGTGCGTGGGATGGTGAGTTATCCATTGAGAATTATTATTATTGTTAGGTAAACGTTTGCTACAAATTACTTAAAAAAGAAAAGAAGTTTATAAAGATCTTATATTTGAAAATTTGCATGGAATTTCATTAAAAAAGCATTAGTAAAATATTGTCATTCTTCGTTATTTTATCCTTATCTAAGATAATGGACTAACTACTAGCGGACTTCAGGTTAAGGCAAGGTTAAGGTTAATATCAATTATGAAAAATAAAGTTTTATGCAAACTGGTCCTTGCATTTTAGAGTTTTAAATATTGTGAGGAGTAAGAATTTAGTTACGCGAGTCAAAGTGGGCGCCATGCTTAATCGGCACTTTTCTTACATTTTTTGCACTCAATATGTTCTAACGGAAGTGTAAGGAATGAGGGGACACACCACATGTCAGGAAAACATTTGCATGTATAGGCTCGGACTGTATAAGAAAGAGTTTAACCTATTACAAGATCCAGATTAAAGTTGTACTGGAGGTTCTAGCTTTTCTGAGTCGACAGGTGGGGCATGTGTGACAAAGGAGTTAACGGTCACTTTGTGTATGTTGTTGGGGACTTGCCGATGTGCCTTTGGATCAAATAGCATTGCTATGGGAGCCTGGTCCCGTTATAATGCGTACGGAGTTGCCTTCTCATGTTTTTGGGAGGCTTATTCCTAAGGGAATTTGCTTGTTGCGGTATGGAAAAATTTTAAATCGTTGCAAGCAAAATGTCTTTGTCTTATTACCAGCCAGTGACTTCAGGATTCCGGACTCAACAAGAGGGGAAAGGTCCCTCCGGAATGAAAATCTCAGATGGAGAATAGCTCGGCTCTTTCGGGTGTCCTACCTCGAAGTTTGGTTCCAACTAGGTTGTAATTTTCATTAGCTTCAGTAAGAAAATAATTACCAGAATAGGACTAAAGTAGTCTATTTATGTATATATGTACATATGTAAATGTTTAAGATTTTATGTGAAAATGTTTTTATTATTATTATTATTGCCTCTTTCACCCCAAACGAAATAGTAGTATTTTTAAATACATATGTATGTATGTATGCATGTGTCGGAATTTGTCTTCATGTACTCGAAGTGTATGAAAAATTTAATATTGCTCTTAATTTCATGAAGTATACTTCCTAAATTATTATTTAAAACTAAAAGAGTTTACTATCATTTAAATAAATACGTAAACATACAATAATTTGGAGATTTAAACGTATTTATAGGAGGAAGGAACATACATATCTATTAATTTTATAATTGTTGGTCGGAACTACACAAAAATCATTGTATGTAAAGTTAACAATTTTTAAGTTGTATGATTGTAAAATTTAATATCGTCCAATTTATATAAGATCTAAATTTGAAAAACGAAAATTTGCTTAAAAAGCAAAAAAGGATTTTTGTTTATTTTGTAGGATGTATGTCAAATATGCAATAAAACTCAATCTGTAATTATTGAATGAATAAAATAATATGAAGAGGAATTACTGCTAAATAGCAGGTTCAAGATCAGCTAAGGTCAGACGGACAAACGTTTTATGAGACACAGAATCGAAATGCGACTTCCAAGGTTAATGTCCACTCTCTGCTACCTCCTAGATAGCATAGATCTCGCATTGAAATACAAACGCATAATTTGGATAGTTCCACATTGATTGTTGTTGCGCGTATGGTATTTCTCTTATTATTGTTTTCAAAAATAATTTTCTACACTATGTTGAAATAATGTATTTCAGTGACTGAGTTAATTTTATTTACATTCATAAGGATAAGGAACCTGCTATTCCAAATTAAAACCCTAGATGTCTATCATATCTTCTTCCGGATTAGGGCACCCGCAATAGTTTTTCTCAATGAACTGTATGGTACCATATTCCCCAGATAACATCCAATCTTTGTTTTTTTTTGTTAAGTACTCTTTTTTTGCAGGACTTAAGCCACAAATTATTTCAGTTTTTACTATGCGCAAGCTGCATATGTTGGCTGGTTGAAAACCTTAAAAAAAAAAATGGATTAATCAACATGGAGCATGTATCATACATACATATAAATAAAAACATACCTCGAAGACAAGTTATGAAAGGTTCGGAAGCATCCCAGTTAAAATCACCAATTAATTTTCTATAATTACAATCACCTTTGATGATTAACATGTGGGCGTCTGTTAGTAATTTATATAAATCGGGACGAATGTCGCGCATCCTGTTAAAACATTGTGTTATTCCATATCATTAAAATACTATACATAAAAAAATGAGTGTGTGTGTTTATTAGGTGTCCAAAGTACGCAAAAGAGTATGAGTTTAACCCTTGATTTGAGGTACATGCTAAACAGGTCCGAATAGTATTACTGCTTGTTTTGCACTATAATACACTTTTTGTCAGTGTAAAAGTTGATCCGAATTCACTTTATGCAGTTTTTTTTGCAGTATTTCCACATCCTTGTTTATGGCTATTATGGTATTTCAGTTTGAAAAACACTACAGTGACAGCTTGTGGGATCTGCAGACTTCCGCATCAGCACAATCTACATTTCATCCTACCCCTTCTCCCCCTAGAAACTATTCATTACAAGTGAATCGTATAGTCCGCCATTTCCGCACCTTTTCTAAAACCAACCAGCCTCACTACGGTTACAAGCAGACCTGTTAAGTAATGATTAATAATCCTAATGATTACCGGTTTGATTGATTACTTTTTGGAAAAGCATAGTAATGATTGATTACCCATTGTTTACGGGTTTTAATGATTGTTTTAATGATTATTCTAAGAAACAATCATGATTTTTTATGATTTAGAAAAAAAATCAAAAGTAATCAAAAAAAAATATTTTTGATTACTTTTGATTGTTTTTGATTATTTGATTACTTTTGATTATTTCTGATTGTTTTGATTATTTTTTGTATTGTTTTATAGATGGAAATATGCATAAGCGATGCATAAAGTTCGTTTTTGTACAAATTTTACAGTTTTTTTTGCAGTTTTAGAAAACATTGAAATTGTATTGTATTATATTCAAAGAAAGTAGATATATGTATATGTAAGAAAATAAAAGATAAATAAAAATACCCTGTGAAAACTGTGTCGCTGAACCATTATATCAAACCGATACGTATCGTCGGTGAACACTTAACTTCGAAAATGTCGCAAGCATTAATTTTAGACTGCATAAAAATACTCTCAAAAATACTCAGCAAAAAGACCAAAAAAATCCAAATATAATCAAAAAAAATAAAAAAATAATCAAAAAAAATCAAAAGTAATCAAAAACAATCAAACAATTTTATTTTGATTAGTTTTGATTTTTTTGATTATTTTTGATTTTTTTTTTTTCATATTTTTCTAATTCTAACCAATTAGTAATTGGAAATTTCTGAAAACAATTAAAAAAATCATTAATGATTGAAAAAGCTATTCAATCAATTGATTACTCAATTCTAATGGGAATTTAACAGGTCTGGTTACAAGGTATTATTTATATCCACTTTTAGACGACGCTATACCAAGCAAGCGTCATCTTGTAAGATATGCATTTTAAGCTAAATGGGCGAGATTGTATGTACTTAAACACAGTGCAAGTTTGGTTACGGGCTTTGTGGATTAAGGTAACTTCTCATTGCATTTCTTTTGCCTTTCAGCAATATTGGCTCCGTTTATAAAATACGTTTAAAGCCTAAAAACAACCCAGCAAGAAGGCTAGCAGGGGGGTTACTCTGTATCGCGATGCGAAAGCAAATGCTATTAGCAAGCTGTCAAATCACATACATTTTTTTTCAAATGCGAAAGAATTTTCTTTCGCATCGCAATACAGAGTAACACCCCTGGGGGGGGGCCAGGCCTACCCCAGCTCTCAATGAAAGTTTCTATCAGTTTCTTAAAGGCGAATGGATAATCGTACCCCAAAACCATGTGAACATTCGACATGCTCGACCTCAATCTCCATAATATTCGACTACTGAGCAATGTCCGAAGATCGAAAATATCGTCCACTTCTAATACCTAGTCTTTTACGAATGTTGTGTGAGTTATTTGTGCAACTTCTTATTATACACTGTTGTTACGATGAAAGCCAAGTAACTTTCAAATATGTAGCTCGATGAACTTTGCCGCTACCTGTAAAATTCATAAGGTGTTGTCCAAAAGTAATCGGCATTCATAACTTCAAATATTCCATCATTCAAAAATTGATACCATAATTTTGCATATTCTTGAGTACAGCGACCGCTTAGTTTCTTCAATTGTTGAAGTGCCCAAAAAAAATCGACGTGCGTAACATCCGTGACAAACCAAGGAATTGCCTTCAAATGAAAACGAACTTTATCCACCATTTTCGTTTCTAACAAATAATGGGCTAATATGAAGTCGACAACTAATTCGTATCCAGTGTTGTCAGAAATGAAATCGATCAATATCGGCTTTGTATGATCGGCCGTCTTAAGGCAGTTAATAATTGAGTTTGAACTGTCGATTATTATGTTCTTCTCATATTCTCGTAAATGTTGGAAGGCACCTTTTCTTCGTACTTTATATTTTTCAGCATCAGCTGATATATCACATTGATTTCCCCATAAATTAAGCTTAGAATTTGTAACAAAAAGATTATATACGTGAAGAGGATAGGTACATAGTTATTAATAAGAGCAGTGAGCATAAATATTGGGGATGCCAATTTTTTTTGGTTTAACAATTCCGGGATTTTCCAGATACAATTTCTAAGTCCCGTGATCATCTCTAGATTTGAGTATTCACCATTTTCAACAGTTTAGTTAGTTCAATTTTTAAAATGATAAAACATAATTTTTGTGAAAAAATTGTTTTTACCAGGCCGAGAGAGAGGTTATGCTTTGAACCGTGTTAAGTCAGTTTTTGTTGGAGAATATGTTACATTCAAGGACTGAAACTGAAACCGTGACAGATTAAATCCGATTCATTTTTTGATATTGAAACCGTTATTTTGATCGAAAAGATCGAAACCTAAACTGTTTTAAAAGGAATTACAACTTCGATAGTTTTCATAAGTTACACATTTAGTTTTAAATAATATATTTTCCATCACGAAAATCTCGGAATTTCTTTAGGAGGGATTCAGGGATTAATATCAGATTTGAAACATACCCTTAAAAGCAGCCGTAGTATATCATCATTTGGCTCAGCCCCTGAACGGATACCAAATATTACAATTTCAATAGTATTAAAAAAACTGATTAACGATTTTTGTTTCTTATCAGCAAAATAGTCGAAGGCTTTTAATGTCTGTGTGTTCTCCAAAAATGAGATTAAGCTGCGATATATATAACATTCGGAATAAAGGAAACAAGTACTAAAAAATGTGTTCTGTCCTTCTTCGAGACTAGATATGAAGCTGTTCCAAATGTCTGTATCTGGTTCTGAATTTATGTAAATATGGATTTACAATTTATAAAAGAAAATAATTAAATTTGAAAAAGAAAAACTAGAAAAGCGTACCTGCACCAGTGAATTTTTGTAAAGGACTGTCATGCTCCAATCTATGTTTTAATTTCCTTATTTTATAAATAACTCTCTGAAAGTCCACTCGAGATTTCTAACACGATTTGGAAATCATTGACAACAAATCATTGACACAATTTTTAAAATAACATTTTCCAACCTCGCCATATTGGGACACCAGGGCATCGATATTATCCGTTAAACTAACAATTATCTGTGTCAAACTTTCCGGCATTCTATAACGTAATACATAATAAGCAAAGCTTCTAAAATTGTAAAAATTGCATATTAATAATCAATATAAACTCGTTTTATAAAACTTAACTGTTTGAAACGGGCTGTCATAAGCGAATGTCGTGGGGTTCTGGAGTTCACTATGCTATTTTTGCTATCGAATTCGAAGTCTTCAAGATTAAAATGGTTTTCCATTTGTTTAAAGGTCATAATAGCGACTTTTACGGTTAATTTAAATTTTTTTTTAAGAATTTCGGTTGTGCTGCTGGCAAACAATTTTTTCGTGTGCCATTTTTTTGTTCGTTTTTTGAAAACAAACAGTAAGCATGGATTGTTAAATAATATATGTATGACCAGAGAAGGTTGAGAAACGGTAATATCCCACGACGTATGTCTTTGTATTTACAATTGTATAGACCAAGTCAGTACTCGTAATAACATAGAATAAGGAGAAAGTGAAGACTTCGGAGAGATATTTTAGTTTAAGGAATAAATATTACAAAACTAAAACTGAAAATTAACTAAAGGGAAGAAATTTCAAATCGCTGTCTTTTAATAAAAAATTCACAGAAAAGTGTTAAAAATTAAGCTACAAAACAGTTTATTTGCTTGCAAATTGGATGGTTCCATATTCTCCGGTCGTCATCCAATCTTTACTTTGTCTTCCCAATGTATCAGCTTGTCCTTCCGCGAGGCCACAAATTAAGTCAGCTTTGACAGTACGCAAGCTGCAAATATTTGTTGGTCTAAAACCTGTAATTAAGAATCTTATATTATGTACATACATACTTCTTTTGATTGATATTTCCAAACCTCTTAGACATGTCGTGAAAGTCTCAGTAGAGTCCCAAGAAAAGTCACTGATAAGTTTGCGATAGTTCAGATCACCTTTAAAAATTACCAAGTGGGCAGCAGAAATCCTTGCATATAAATCTGGAGCGATTTCTGGCATCCTATATTCAAATTTACTCCATTAGTCAATATTATATACATACACCCCAAATAAAAATCAGTCAGTCTAAAGAATGAATGATTGCTTTCTTGTCATAAATTGCTAAATAAAAAGGTCCCATTCTTAAATGATATTTTATTAATCTTAAAAGGAATGTTCAGCAGAGTTTTGTAAAAATTAAGTTAATTTTGTGCTCTTCAGAACCTTTAAGCTAAAGTGGATTACATATTTACGTATAGGAAGAAAATTACAAAAGCGACACAACCATGACTCAAGAATAAGGTCGTAGCTGTGCTCGGTGACAAAAAATTTTATAAAATTTTTACTGTGAAAGTGTTCGGTGGCGCAAAACACTCGCAGCGAGAGAGCGCATTTTGACATTTCATTGACAGAGAGAGCTGCAAGTGTTTACTGAGGATTTTTGGCTCCGTAAAAGTTGCAAGTGAAAACAGCTGATCGTGACAAGAGAAAGCAACAACAAAAATTTTAAAATTTGAATTTTCAACCAATCAAAATGGCAACAGCTGTTTTTGCTGCAAGTTTCTACTGACTCCTGTAGTGGAATTCACTAACTTTTAGCGATTCGATTCGGTTCCATTTTTCGAGATTTTCAATAGCGATTCGGTTCGCTTGCACTGTCGAATATGTGATTCACTAACTTATCTATAACGATGCGGGCAAAGGATTTCTCATCTCTCTATAAAACATACTCTATGTTCTCAGATGCCATTTTTTAATAATAATTATATGGATATAGTATTATTATTTCAATTTTTAATAAAAAAAATCAAATTATGTGCATTTTATTTAGCGACATAGAAAACAACTGCAAATTGTGTGTCGTCTACTTTGCGAAACAGCTGATGGCGAATACTCGAAAATCGAGAAAAAAAAGTTAGTGAATACCAATATCGTGATCGATATCGGTTAGGACGAAATGTCGATTGCGAATGTCGTAATCGAAGTTAGTGAATTCCACTACTGTTCGGTCACAAACTTGTCACCGAACACAGCTCGTGTCAAGCTTAATTCGTTGCTTTACATAAGATGACAGGACCCGCTGCTCATCTGTAGTGGAATTCACTAGCTTATAGCTATTCGATTCGGTTCTATTTGTCGAGATTTTCAATAGCGATTCGGTCGCTTGCACTATCGAATAAGCGATTCACTAACTTATCTATAACGATGCGGGCAAAAGATTTTTCATCCCGCGATAAAACATACTCTACGTACTCAAATAACATTTTTTATTAATAATAATATGGATATAGTATTATTATTTCAATTTATAATAAAAAATTCAAATTATTTGCATTTTATTTAACGACATAGAAAACAACTGCAAATTGTGTGTCATTTACTTTGCGAAACAGCCGATGGCGAATACTCGAAAATCGAGAAAAAATAGTTTGTGAATACCAATATCGTGATAAATATCGGTTAGGACGAAATGTCGATTGCGAATGTTGTAATCAAAGTTAGTGAATTCCTCTACTGTTCATTAGGCCGGAGACACAACTCAAAACTTTTATTTTTTGTCGGAACAAATGCCGTTTTCCAATGGGCAAATGCAACAACGAAAATTCGGATTCGCTTTGGTTTGAATGGAATGGAATTATAACGATGTATCTTTTTTCTACAGGAAAGTATAGTAAGTCCAAGATTTTCCTTTAATAACTTATACTATTATTATAAAAGACAATATCTCTGTCATTTCTAAATGTAAGATTTAACCTATAACGTAATTGCACTTTAGTAAATTATAAATCGTGTTGAGTTCTGTAGTGAATAGTGTTTTTGAGAACGATCCCAGCTCTTCTGCAAAGGGAAGGCAATAGTGGAACTAAATTATAAGATTTTTTATAACGATTCTGTCGCTGTCACTATTGAATACGCTATTCACTAAGTTATCTATAAAGATTCGGGGAAAATATTCCTCATCCGCTACCTACTATTTATAATAAAAACTTTAAACTATGACACAGATAACAACAGCAAATTATGTGTTATTTACCTTACGACCTGACTGATCGCGAATAAATGAATATCGTTAAAAAAGTTAGAGAATGCCAATATCGTTACGACAATATGTCGATTGTGAATTTCGCTGTGGAAGTTAGTGAATTCCACCACAGGCCCTATTAGAATTTCTAAACAAATTATGTGTCACTTATTGGTTTTTGGTTTGGAGCTCCTGATATACATATATAACTCGAAAGTGTTCGAGTTTTGAGTGATGTGTACTGGTATAATTACTCACCTAAAGAATTCGTATGGACTTGTCCAGAAATAGTCAACATTAGCTACTTGGAATTTATTTTCGACCAAAAACCTTTGCCATTTTTTACCATATTCTTGTAATTCGCATGATTCGTGATCTTTCATAAATTGAAGACTCCAACGAAAATCGTTCACTGTTACATCGGATATAAACCAAGGTATAGCTTTAAAATTGAATCGTACTGTACTGGCCAATTTGCTCTCGATAAGATAATCGGCGATTATAAGATCCGTGAAAAGTTCATAGCCAGCATTATCACAAATAAACTCAACAACAACAGGACTTTTTGTGTCCGCTAATCTGAGACAGTCAAGGATTTGTGCACTTTGATCCACAATAATATTAGCATCCAAAGATTTGACCAGTTCAAAAGGATTGCCTCCAAGTTTTACTTCTTTTCCAGACGAAATGGATAGATCGCAACGATTTCCCCACAAATTGAGCTTTAATTTCATTACATTAATTTAATTTTGTTATTCCTTTTTCAAAATTTGAAACATTTCGATACCTTTATTAGTTGCTTCAGATTGTCGTCTGATATATGAGTTTCCATGACTTCAAGATCGTGTAGTATTTGAAGCATTGATTCTACGGTAGTTATGAAGGCATTTCGCTTATTTTTAAAAAAATAATCATATGACCTAAGAATTGTGTTGTCTTCAAAAAAGCTGTATAGACGTCGGTACACATAGCATTCGGCATATAACCAGCACGCTTTAAAAAACGTATTTGAATCGTTTTTTAATGCTTTTAAAAAACTATTCCAAACCATCTTGTCTTGATCTATAATTATGTTGAACATTAAAATCTAAAATCATTTTTATACTACATATATATATGCATACATATGTACATACGTAAAATATCGAGCTATGTTTTCGATTTTATCATAAGCCATAGCGGATTTCACATAAACGGTTAAGGTTTTAAGATGAATTTTGCGTATGCCACTTTGGCGCATATTTAATATAAAATAGAATATTCAGTCTTGATTAAATAAATATATTGACGTCAGTGTTTTTTAAAAAAGGACTCCTAAATTTATCCGAAGATACCCGAAAACTTAGTGTTTTAAGATTGTTTAATTTTTTTTTAAGTAAATTTAATTCTTTTTATTTTGTATATTATTTAAGTCGAAATTGCCGGAGATAGGAATATTTTTTTTGTTCTCTACTATCTTGGTATACGGGGGCGGTTGTGTCTTTCAACTTAATATTTCCAACTTTTCATCTTTTAGGGATTAACTTCTACACCATAACGACTTAAATATCGGGAAAAAGCTTAGAATAAGATTTCAAATATAAATTGGTACCATAAAGTTATTTCAACTTTCAGCACTGGGACCGGTGTGACGAGGACACAAGAAACAAATATTTTCTGAACAGTTTTCTGTTAACTGTGTTATCTGTACCCCATTGTATAGATAACAAAACATTCATACCATTAAATGCAAATTATTCAGATAAATAAGTACACACCGTCTTTTGGCAATTCTCTCCAATTTTGGCTTCAGAAAATTTATTTTAACAAATTTCCTATAAGAAAGTTTGTCACCATCTAATACACACATAAACTATAAATTATGTTTTGAAAATGTATTAAAAATTCGACGAATTTTCATTGGAAATTTTCAAATTTTTTCTCAGATTTACGAGATTTTTTTCTAATAAGCAGATTTTCAATACCAAAAAAAAAACTGCTAAAACTCAGCAAAATTTCTTACATCTTATGATACTACGAAAAATAAACGGGTATATTCAAACAAATTGTGAGAAAAAATGTGAAAACTACAATGAAAATTCGTCGAATTTCAGCGAATTTTTCATTCCTTTTTAAAATATTATTTATAGTTTATGTATTAGTTCGTGACAAACTTTCTTACAAGAAATTAGTTAAAATTAAATTTTCTGAAACAAAATTGGTTATAATTGCCAAAAAAAAGGGGTATATACATATTTTTATGAGTAACTGTATGTTGCTTTCAAGTTAAATAATTTTTTCAGTAAAACGCTTTGAAAGCTGAAATTGTAGCGTAAATGTCTGATACTGAGCATGATCCAACTGGATCATGGTACTGATTTATAGTTTTTTGTCTATAAAATATACGTATGATTTTTGAGCAAAAGTCGGGAGTTTTTGTATGATTACAGATCATAACAGGAGGGTGGTACTATTTAGTTGTAATTTATCAAATTTGAGTTCGGTTTTTCTGTTTATTGACACAGAAATAATACTTCAATAGTTTCCTTTCAACTCCTCACATCTCTCCCAGTGTTCTCGAAAAGAAATATATACATAATAGCGTATTGTTGTTTAATTAGCAACTACGTTTTGTCGATTCCCCGAAAATTGTGCATATACATGTGTAAGATAGTGGGAATAAAAAAAGCGCTATCATTACCGTTTCCAGCAAATGTTTCCAATACGTAGTCGCTTTCAATGTTGGATTTTAACTCTAAGATCTTGCCGATAATAGTTGTGACATCCTTTCGAATAACCTGAAAAAAATAATATTTTTTAATCCAGTAAAATTTCGCCTCCATTTGTTTCGTTTTGTAGCGACAAAAACACTCCCCGAAGGATATCGAACATGGCCGAATATACACCCGGCACTTCTTTGCTGTACATGCCCAACTGTCATGTCACCCTAATTTCTTAATGAAGATGATGGGTAATGAGAGGCATCATATCCCTAGATCAATCATCTATAATGATTTATTTATGGGTCAGAAGGTGCAAAGCGACAAATAATGCGAACCAATTCGGGTATGGGTGATTCACCACGGGCGCATTTGAAAAAAGATGTTTGGATACTCCAAATTGAAGTAACACTTCCATCTAACGTGGAGGAACGCAGTTTATTGAAAGTAAGATCTGAAAAGCGCATTCTTATGCCCTTTTGGGTGTTTACAAGTGCATATTAACATACTCACACACATATACGTACCTCTCCATATTCCACAACGATATCTTCGATTTCATTGGCAATGTCTTCAATGATTTTAAGCAGAATTTCCGGCAAGCGGGTATGCATTGTTTTGTAGGCAAAACTTCTGATTTTGGTAAATATGGTATTATGTAATGAAGATGATCCATTTAATTGATTTACTAATAATACTTAACTGCTTGTATCGAGCGGATAGCAAAGTATGCCTTGGAGTTTTAATATCAACAATGCAGGATGGATCTGCCACCGTTGTATTCACGCTAGCCATATTCACTGCTTAGTCAAATTTATAGACGGCGTAATTAGATGAACCGATCTCGAAACAAAGATGATAATTGTCCTAAACTAAGAGCACTATATCCACGAAATAAGAACTAATTTATTCAGCTTTCCAACTATACCTCCACTCAAAATGTTTATCAGTTGTTTGCACTTGCCTAAAGCGGCAAATACATTACACGAACTTTTCCGCGAACATTCCGATATCTTGTTCGCAGCTTTGGCCATCCACCATACGAACTTTTGGCCGAACATTAGTTCTCTTTCAGACAGCGATGAATACGGACAGCAATTGTGCTGGAGCAATATTGCTCGCTGTGGCAATTAAGCGTAAAAAAAAGAAAGAAAATCGCAAAAAAAAAATTTGGTGCAAAGAATGGAATGTATCCTTTGTGGCATCAGGATCAACTTCTTTTAATTTTTCCATTTAAGTCGCATAATCATTATTCTTTTTAATCCTATTACAATAATCTTTGCTTTTTACTTGCCACAATGATGGCAAAGATTTATACATTTCAATAAATTCACTCAGAAATTTTTTATTGTCCATTTTACTTTTCCGCGCACGTATGTTCCGTTCAGAAACTACTACGATTATGAGCTATTTCGCCATACACACACGAACAGTTCGCGCAAAAGTTCGCCAAAAATTAAAATATTTTGATTTTTGGCGAACTTTTGCGCGAACTGGCAAACACCACCATACACGAGAGAAAAGTTCGCACAAACATGACATAACGGGAATGTTCGCGGAAAAGTTCGTGTAATGTATTTGCCGCTTAACCTTAAGTTGTGTTGTGTAAGCTTTACTGTGCTTTCAAAAGTTGTCAAAACCACCCAACAAGCATTTCTGAAAGTGTTTTTAAAAATAACAGCAAACTTTCTGTCATAACCCTGCAGTGAAACATCATACTAGTCAGAAAAAGTCTATTCCATACTAGTATTATACTAGTAGATGACTTGTATGTTCTGGCCGAAATCTGACAATTGAAATTTCGTAGGACATCCACATTGTAAAAATACCAGTTGCTTATATGAAAATATGACAGTTGGCTGACTAGTTGGACTTAGTGCACATACTAGTTGTAAAGTAGTTTTCAACTAGTTGGTTTGATTGCAGGGAAGCTATATATTTACATATACATATGTGCTTTCAGCATGGCATACTCGCGTATGCCATGGCTTTCAGGATAAACCTGTTGTGTTGTTAATCAGGCATTGCGCTCAACAACTATTTAAGTCAAAAAAGTAACAGTTTCGATAACCGATAACAATAAAGTTACCATGCGTGGTGGTACAAAGTTTGCATAGAATATATGTATATTTACAAATTCAATAGTGATTTTATTAACATATTTGAACAAAAAATATTACATTAAAAATAAATATTGTTCATTGTTTTATGTGTATAAATGACTAGAACTAAATTGATGTAGAGTATTCAGAAATGATGTTCACGAATTCATCAATGCTTGAGTAAGTAGTCTATTTCAACTGAAGTCGAAAAAGTAGTTACAAACATATACAACACTGATAACTTCAAAATTATTTGGATGTGGCCGATTTATTTGCAAATTGTATAGTGCCATATTCGCCAGTCGTCATCCAATCCCTATTTACTTTAAATAAGCTGTTCGCTTGATCTTCTAAGAGCCCACAAATCAAGTCAGCCTTCACCGTACGTAGACTAGCAATATTAGTTGGAAGGAATCCTGAAGAAAATTGGTATATACATACATATATGTATAATGTATTATTTTCTTTTAGATTATAGGCTCACCCCTTAGGCATGTTATAAAAGATTCAGTAAATTTCCATGCGAAATCGCCAATCAGTTTCCGATAGTTAAGATCTCCTTTAAAAATAATGAGACGCGCTTCTGATAGTCTTGAATATAAATCAGGTCTTATATCGTGCATTCTGAAAAAGGTAAGATTTCATATTTGTATTACTAAATTGAAAAAGGTTGATACACATTTAATTTTACCTATAAAATTCATAAGGGCTTGTCCAGAAGTGATCAATTGGTGCTATTTCAAATTTGTTTTCATCTAATAACTGTTGCCATCGTTTGCCATATTCTTGTAAAATGGGTATGTTATGGTTGTGCAAATATTGTAAAGTCCAAGTAAAATCATTGAATGTAGTATCAGAAACGAACCAAGGTATAGCTTTTAAATTGAAGCGAACTTTATCTGTCATATTGCTTTTTATCAAATAGTCGGCAAGTACTAAGTCAGTAAAAAGCTCGTAACCAGCATTATCGCAGATAAGCTCCACAACTGACTGTTTGCTACATTCCGTTTTTAGACACTCAATAATTAAGTTTGAATCATCAATCAGTATTCGATTATCATAGCTACGCATAAGGTCAAATGGGTTGTCGTCCAATTGAACCTCTTTTCCAGATGTAATTGAAAGATCGCAACGATTTCCCCATAAATTTAGCTTTGCATAATTTTAATGTTATGTATATACAAATTTACGTAAATCGGGTATTGGATAAGATATATGGCCTGTTAAATGAATAATTAACTAACAGCGGTAGCACTAAAAACCACTTTCTAAAAAAATCAACAAGCAAAGTGTGATTATAGCTAATGTTTTTTTGACCTTGCCTTTGATTTTTCTAAGTATTATTCTCAAACAAAGAGATCTTTTGATTCTCCTAAAATAATAATAACCAATTATACGAACCATCAAAAAAATTGCTAATCTTAATTATTTATTAACAGGCCTTTGTTTTAAAACTGTAATTACCTTTAACAATAACCGAAATGAGTCACAACTACAATCAATTTTTGTTAGAAAGTTTAGTATCTCTCCGATGCGGTCAATGGAAATTATTAGGGCATTTTGTTTTTGTTTAGCGAAATGATCATATTTAGTGAGCGTTTGGGAATTTTCAAAGAATGATGATAGTCGACGATACATATAACATTCTGCATAAAGCCAACAAGTTTTGAAAAAACTATTTTTTCCAATGTCCAGCTGATTTATAAAATGATTCCAAACATCCTTATCGGGTTCTAAAATATAAACAAAAGTATCATATTTTAGATTTTTGTATATCTAGCACGATGTGTATGTCGGTGAAAGTGAAAAACGAACAAAACGCTTCTCCAATCTATTAGTTATACAATTAAAACATTTTTCTACTTTGTCAAGTAGTATTGAAAATATTGTCATATATAATACGAATCGACTGCTGATTGGAAGATCCCCCTAATTCAACATATTTGTAAAAAACGCCCTGTTTCAAAATTCGATTCAAAACGCCCTGTTTAAAATTTTTTTTCAATAACACCCTATTTCATAATTCGTTTTAAGAACACCCTATCTCAAAATGAGTTTCAAAAAGGGCCTATCGGAACTAAAATTTTATACGTTTTCGAATTTTGAAATAGGGCGTTGTTAAAAGAAAAGTTTAAAAATAGCGCGTTTTTGAATTGAATTTAAAAATAGGGCGTTTTTTTTTAAATGTTTTGAAATAAAATGAAGCTGGATTGGATTATTTCTAATAAATAGTAGTATTGAATTAACATACATATGTAGGTTTTCCATTTTTACAGACGGGTTTAAAGCTTATTTTCTTACCTATTCCATTGAAAACTTCAAGCTCTTTGTCGGTTTGTAGTTGGTACTTTAATTTAGACATCAACCCAATTATGCTTTTAAGTTCTTCACGGGATTTCTAAAAATTAGAATTATTAATAAAAATGTGTGTACATATGTGCATACGTACATATGTCTGTATGGATATTTTTGAGATGCCACGAATATTCGGCAACTATTTCGAGTTTGGCCTAATATAACTCAAAATATTACTGACAAAGGTATTTATGTAACTAGCAAATTATTATTTTATTATTTATCGGCATTGTGCATTCCAGAAGATTACACTTCTTATACCTGCTGCCAAAAACAGTCGCGGTCAGGTCGAGTGATCGAAATAAGGTATATTTTAAAGTGTGGCAAACTTTTGGAGTTTATTTCTCCATGCAGCAGCACACCACAAATTGGTAATTTCAATAAGACATCATTTGTAACATAAAACACCAGCCGAATACCGGAGCTGGACCGAGGTTCGGTCGGGCACTTATATACATACATATCCATATTTTAATTACATAATATACATGCATATGTACGTACATTAGCTTGGACAATAAATAAAACACGTATGCTCATTGGTACAATTAAATTAAGTTAACTAACACACACACTAACCTCACCGAACTCCAACACCAAATCATCCTTGTCTTTGGTTATGTTGTCTATTATAGTGGTAAGAGTTACCGGTAGCCGGGAACGCAAAGTATAGTAAGCGAAGCTTCTGCAAGTTAATATCATTAGATTTTTAAAGACAAGATAAACTTTTAGTTATGAATGCCACATTACTGTTTGTAGATGCCACACATCCATGTGTTCGATGGCGTATTCAAGTCCAGAATTCCATATTTGGCATCGAATTCAGCTACCGTTCCTTTACTAGTCACATTGGACATGTCTCACAATATTCTTTCAGAACTTAATACAAAAGAAAATGTACTATTGAAATTTCACGTTATATAAATTCAAAACGAATTTTAAGTGTAGTTTTATAAAATCGAAACGTAATCTAAAAATGTGTAATTTATTATAAAGGAATATTTCCTTTGTTATTAATAGTATTTTGACAGCCCCTTTCCAAAAGTATGTGCATGAAATTAACAGCTGTTTATCAACTGGTCGTGAGCAGATTGTAAACAGAGAGCAACGCAGTACGAAGAGCGGAATTTAAAGTAATGCCACCATGTTGCGAATTACGAACTTAATCGATTTTTCACGGTTAGGTACGGTCTTTTGTCTTTGAAGAAAAAAAAAAGAATATAATATACATCCGTACTCTGTAGTTCGTTTGGAATTTACTTTAAAAGATATCCGAAAATAGTAAGAAACACTTCCTCAAAAACGAAGGTGGTAATTCTTTACGACCGCACGTAACTGCTAGTACACGTCCAAAAATATCGGGAGAGGTATCAAAAGACGCGTTTTGACCTCTGTAACAAGAATCCGAATCCGGAAAAGAAATATTTTAGTTCAGTGAAAAGTTATTAACAAAAAACCAAAAAATGACCCAGATCAAATCCTGATATAGGGGTCCGATCCATGTTTTTTATGTGCAGAACACCTTTCCGCATTGGCGGCCTTCGGCCGCGCTTCAAAAAATTACCCTGGGCTACGCCATTCCAACTCCAGGTGGTTGGCAAAACCGTGGCTACCGCCACGGTGATGCCCTTCCGCGTGCCACTTTTTTCTCACAGGGTAGTGTGATTACAACAACCACATGAAAATGACAGAAAATTCTGAACTTTGATTGCAAATATCTCGCAAACTACTGAAAATATTGGTTTTCCGGATTTGGATTCTTGTTACAGAGGTCAAAACGCGTCTTTTGATACCTCTCTCGATATTTTTGGAGGTGTATTATCAGTTACGTGCGGTCGTAAAGAATTACCACGAAGGTAATTGTTTGCGACCGGGGTCGAGTGCTAATACGCGTCCAAAAATGTCGGGAGGGGAATCAAAAGACACGTTTCGGTCCCAGCGATGCGAATCCGTCTCCGGAAAAAATTATTTTTAGTAGTTTGCGAGATATTGGATCTCCGGAGGCAGATTTACACTGCTGGGACAGAAACGCGTCTTTTGATACCCCTCCTAAACCTCTAACCTACAGGGGCTCATTCTTGTTATCATTTTTTTAGAAGATCGATAAGATATTGGAAATATCGAAGAGGAAAATCGTTGGCATAGTCACATACCTACAGTATTTCGATTTTGTTAATCACTGAAATTTCTGAATTCATTGCAATTGTTTATGGCCAGGGATTTTTATAAATGTAAAATCTATAGTTATAATGTAAAAAGTACGTTTTAATATATTTAGAAACTGTGATTATAATAACTGAAGAGTGAAATATATGTATGAACTAGTTACCCAACAACTTCAGGCCTAATTCTATTGTGAAAAATCCATATCGTGGTGGTGTTGCTGGTATCTTGACAGAGTGCTCTGAAGGGGCGGAAACTGCAGCCAACGCAATATATACATATGTATTAATATGAAGGATAGAGAAAATATAAATTTCAATCTCTAAATCGTGCTTATATAAAACAGTAAATTTCCTTTATGTACATAGTAATACATGCCTGTAGAAAAGAAATACTATTTTTTGAAAACATTCAAAAACTTAGCTCCGGAACTTTCATCTCTCTATGAGATGTGTGAAACTTTGCATGACGGCTCAAGTAGAGGTTTGACAGTATAAGCAATCTTAAAATTAAAGTCCATATTTACATACATATGTATCCATACACTCACTGCATTTTTAATAAAACTTAATTTTGTTTATTTCCAGATCCAAAAAACCTACATGTGTATATATGTACAAAGGGACGTTAAACCAATTTCGTGAATAAATGTTTTGTTTTTATAATTATTTGAATATATCCTACAAATCTGTTGAATATTAAACATTAAACCAAAATGGCTATGTCAAAAGTAATACGGGCATTGGAAAAGTCCATACCACCATCACCGTACAGCGTTCTTTTGGAGCATCGTAATAAAAATGATAGTATTCTGTTTGAATCACATGCGGTTGCTCTGCTCACAAACCAAGAAACTGATGTAATACGCAAGCAGTACACAAAATTGTGCGACGCATATGGTTGCCTTGGTGTACTGCAATTAAATGCCGGCGAAAGTACGGTGCTGTTTCTAGTACTTGTTACAGGCTGCGTGTCAATGGGCAAAATTTGCGATGTAGAAATTTTTCGAATTACTCAAACGCAGTTTGTGTCTTTACAAAATGCAGCTCCAAATGAAGATAAAATTTATGAATGCCGTAAACTTTTGAACTCGGGTACATTTTATTTTGCACACTCCAATGTTACGATGAACAGTAATTTACAAAAGTTCGATATAACTTTATGTGCGCAACGACGTCAACAAACGCCGGAAACTGACAATCGGTTCTTTTGGAACCGAATGATGCATATACATATGCTTAGATTTGGTGTAGACTGCCAAACTTGGTTATTAAAGGCAATGTGTGGATCCGTTGAGGTACGCACGGTTTATATTGGAGCTAAACAAGCTCGTGCAGCGATTATATCAAGGTTAAGTTGTGAAAGAGCTGGAACTCGATTTAACGTACGGGGTATGTAAGCTCGTTTTAATGTTTTGTGCCAGAATAAAGCATCTTATATGAACATATCGCACCCTAAATCAAAAACAGTCACAACTCAAAATTTTTTTAGGTCGCTTTCTTGGCATAGATTGCCTAATAAAAAGTAGTGCAGCCAGTACATACAATATTTTTCTTTTTGACTATTATCGTTACTCTTTAAAGAGCACAGTGATGTCAAGTTTTTCAAAATCAAATCACTTTTGTGCGATCCAGAAGCAATTAACTGAAAGTTACTCAGATTTTGAGTTGTGACTCTTTTTGATTTAGTGTGCGATATGTATGTTCAATCGTAGACCTAAATACCACACCTTACCATAGAATACATTAATTTATTAACTACCGATCTGTATAACAATTTCAATAATATGTCTACTACTGACTAAAAACATTGTATATAGTTTCTGATACGTGCTTAGTAGATACACATGTTCATATAAATACATATGTCGGAAGCCTATATCAAAATCTAAAACAATATGATTTGTAATATGTAATTTTATTTCTCGCTTTAAGGAACTAATGATGAAGGCCACGTAGCTAATTTTGTAGAAACTGAACAAGTCGTTTATGTAGACAGCGACGTGACTAGTTATATTCAAACTCGAGGTTCGGTACCATTGTTTTGGGAACAACCGGGCGTTCAAGTAGGATCGCATAAGGTGAAATTGTCTCGTGGTTTCGAAGCTGCAGCAGCAGCATTTGATCGACACATGACAATGATGAAACAACGTTATGGTTATCAGGCAATAATAAATCTTTTGGGTACTTCAATGATTGGTAGCAAGGAAGGGGAAGCAATGTTGAGTAATGAATTCCAAAGGCATCACACAATGTCAACACATAAAGATGTACCACATATTATATTTGACTATCATCAAGAATGTCGAGGTGGAAATTTTGGGGCACTTTCGAAGCTCAAAGAACGCTTGGGAGTATGTGGAGTAAATTATGGTTTCTTTCACGCGTCCCAAGGACAAGTTTTACGTGAACAATTTGGTGTCATTCGAACCAATTGCTTAGATTGTTTAGATCGTACAAATTGTGTGCAAACGTTTTTAGGTTTGGATATGATCAATCAACAAATTGACGCTCTTAAGTTGGGCGAGAAAAAGCAAAACTTTTCAAGATTTGAAGAAATATTTCGTCAGATGTGGATAAATAATGGCAATGAAGTTAGTAAAATATATGCAGGTACTGGAGCCATACAAGGCGGATCTAAGTTAATGGATGGCGCCCGCTCGGCTGCACGCACTATTCAAAATAATTTATTAGACAATTCTAAACAAGAGGCAATCGATATTTTATTGGTCGGATCAACGTTATCATCAGAGTTGGCTGATCGTGCTCGAATACTTTTACCTTCAAATATGCTACATGCACCAACAACAGTTTTGAGAGAAATGTGTAAGCGTTATGCCGAATATGTTAGGCCTCGTACATGTCGTGTGGCTGTTGGAACATATAATGTTAATGGAGGAAAACATTTTCGGAGT
Organism: Sphenella marginata; assembly: GCA_951509765.1. NCBI lineage: Eukaryota > Metazoa > Arthropoda > Insecta > Diptera > Tephritidae > Sphenella > Sphenella marginata. The sequence goes on from OX608083.1 coordinate 51,760,379, forward strand.
ATTGTTTTTAAAGACTCATTATCAGATTGGTTACTAGATTGTCATGCTCTGGCGAGAGCTAAAGCTTTAGTTAATGTGAACAATCCTTCCGAGAATGCTAGTGCACCAGTTGATATATATGCTATCGGTTTTCAAGAGATTGTAGATTTAAATGCTTCTAATATTGTAGCTGCTAGCACAGATAATGCCAAATTGTGGGCAGAGGAATTACAAAAGACAATTTCTCGTGACAATGATTATGTCTTGCTAACTTATCAACAATTAGTTGGTGTATGCTTATATATATATGTTCGACCAGAGCATGCTCCTTTTATTCGCGATGTGGCTATTGATTGTGTAAAAACTGGATTAGGAGGTACCACTGGAAACAAAGGGGCGTGTGCGATACGCTTCGTTTTGTATGGAACTTCGATGTGTTTTGTCTGCGCACATTTTGCTGCTGGTCAATCACAGGTAATAAAACACTTAATAGAATTATTTGAAATCACCCGGAATGCCCTGGGTATAAGCATTTTATGGATTGAACGAGGGTTGAAATGACCTAGAAGGTCTCACGCGTCACCCCAAATCGCTACCATGACAGTCGGACAGTAGGTCAACCATCGAGCGGTATGCCTTCCTCGGGCATTTTTAAAATCCCCGAAATGTAGGCAGTGTTGTGGGAGTTGACAGTCCTTTGCAGGGTCACCATCGATTTGGTCCGAGATAGAGTCTGATTTCGATCCGTGGGGAAGTAGGAAAGGTTAGGGAGGTAACTAGGAAAAAGGGTCGATGTAGATTTTAGTTGCCTCTTACGTCGGGCATACAAATTCCCTCAACAGCCGGTTCTACGTACCGGAATGACTCGGGTTTTTCCAGACCAAGGGCTGTTATCTCTCTACCCCCTGCCTTAATCGTCATCGCCGTCGGGCATACGTATCTGGGGATTATAGTGGATAAGATAGGGCGCTAGATTAGTCATATACGTATATATGTATGTTTGTAAAGTAGTAGTTTTCCGTTATAATACTAATCATACGTTAATTTTAGGTGCCTGAACGCAATGCTGATTATGCGGAAATTACAAGAAAGTTAGCTTTCCCAATGGGTCGTACTCTCAAATCTCACGATTGGGTATTTTGGTGTGGCGATTTTAATTTCCGAATCGATATGGATAAGGACGATTTAAAGGAAGCTTTACAAAATGGAGATATTACCTCAGTACTCGCAAATGACCAGCTACGTAAAGAACAGGAAATTGGCAATGTATTCAGCGATTTTCTTGAAGGGGAAATTAATTTCGATCCAACGTACAAATATGACTTATTTAGTGATGAATATGATACATCAGAAAAGTTACGTGCTCCGGCATGGACTGATCGTGTGTTATGGCGGCGGCGAAAGGCTCTTGCAGCCGAAACAGATGTAAATAGTGTTGAATGGAACCCAGGCAAACTCATTCATTACGGTCGCTCAGAATTGAAACAGAGTGATCATCGCCCGGTGATTGCTATCATTGATGCAGAGATTGTTGAAATTGATTCTCAAAGGCGACGACAGGTACAATTAAATAATCCGTATACTTTATAATAATAAATGAATTGATGAATATATTTTTAAACAATCGTTTTCAGGTGTTCGAACAGGTCATAAGGGATTTGGGACCACCAGATTCCACCATTGTGGTGCATGTGAAAGAACAAGCTGTTGATGAAGACGGTCCTACTATATATGATGAAGCAGTCATGTCTACGCTTATTCAAGAACTATCTAAAATGGGCGAAGTAACCTTAGTACGTTATGTTGAAGATACGATGTGGGTAACATTTCGTGATGGTGAATCAGCATTACATGCTAGTAAGAAACAATCCATACACATTTGTGGCTTAGAGTTAGAGTTTGAACTCAAAACAGCAGATTGGCAACCATTAGTTGATAATGAGATCGAACTTTGCACTACCAACACAATACCATTATGTTCCAATCCACAAGAACAGGCACATCTATTTAGCAGTTCACCTGATGTCCCACGGAGACCTAAGCAACCTCCGGCTAGACCAGCACCAGCTCGTCCGCCAATGCCTATGTCACCTAAAAATTCACCGCGTCATCAGCCACATGTCGGTGTTATAAGCGTAGTACCAGAAATGTTGCAATCAAAAGCACCGAAACCACCCATGCCCCCTCAACCAATAATGACACAGCCTCTGCAGCCTATTCCAGCAACTTTCCAATTCAATCAAATGAATGTGAAATCATCCGTAGTCGGAAGCGGAAATGTGGAGACATTTAATGATGGGAGTGAGAGCATTTCCTCTTCAAAGTCGCAATCACCTACTGAAACTTCTACATTACACTCTTCATCGGTAGTTTCTCCAGTTGGTCTGACCGATGGGTCTTTACCCCCTACACCACCACGCCAAAGTAAAAATACAACACCAATTTCGACGCCAACACGTCAGTCAAAGCAAACATCAATTGACTTACAAGAAAGCAGCTCAAACTTTTACGATGGTAGCGCTTTCAATATATATGAAGAAATACAAGATGAAATTCCCGCACCTAAACATCCACCACCACCGTTTCCACCAGCAGTAAATGAAGAAATTTCATCTCATTCTTCTACTAGTGAAAGCCCACGTAAACAAGGAGCAACAACACAGCCGAACCCCGTTGGTCCACCACCACCACTTCCAGCACGCCGAGGCCCTCCTCCGATTCCAAATCGAAGCGGAAATGCGCCACCATTACCTACTCGTCCCAATAATAACAATTAAAGTAAGTAATCACTTTATTACATTCATTTACTTCATTTTATTGCAAAAGTTTAATGTATGTATAACATTGGATGAAAATGACACCCAGCCTGTACTGTAATCCAGTCGACTGATTCGGGTTTTTCCATTATAACCCCGTTTAATCCGCAATCATCAAAACCAAGTTATGGTTCAGCAACGAAGGTATATTTTTAAGATCAATCATGTAACTTATTCTTGCACTTAGCTGGCAGGTAGGGGCTCAACAGAAGGAAATAACAAGTTTAGTAATAGTTGAAAACTTAGCAGTAGCAAAGGGAGAAGTAATATATGAACTTAGCACACGAAAGTGGAATAATACCACTATCTGGTTGGTTGTAACATCCGAGATAATGATCCGTTATCAGTACCTTTTGTCTACAGTAGGCTATAATTGATCCTTACTATCCCTTAATAGTCGATTTTTATTTGTTTACGTACGACTTTTGTCAGCACCCATACAGTCTATAGCTGTTTGTCTTCAGGCTAATAAGAATATATCTAAGATTCTTCAAATGCTACGTGCCTGTGTATGTTCTGCGGAAAGGTGTTCTGCACATAAAAAACGTGGATGGGGCCCCGAATTGTGGATCTGACTCGGGTCAATTTTCCCCCTTCGGATTATTGTTACGGAGGCCCGATCCACGTTTTTTATGTGCAGAAGACCTTTCGGCGTAGGCGGCCTTCGGCCGCGCTTCAAAAAATAACCCTGGGCTACGCCATTCCAACTTCGGGTGTGTGGCTCCCGCCACGGTGATGTCCTTCCGCGTGCCACGTTTCCCACTTTGGTTAACGTGAAATTTGTGTGTAACTATTCAATAAAATACAAAAAGAATTAGAATATTATTGTTTCATTAAAAAAATTAAAGAGCAATAAGGCCTTTAAGACTTTATTTCTCTTTCGAAGTGTAATAAAGCCTTTTTTGAAATAAAGGCCTTATTTCACTTTCAATAGTGTAATAAGGCCTTAAAGGGCTTATTTCACAAGGCGCTATTGCACCCCGCCGGATTCAACGACTGCAAAGTTTCCCGACACGTAAATTTGCGACTAGCCGTAATGCCAAAGAATGCTTCTATCTCACTGCTGGTTATATGTATGTCAATCAAATCATGTCACGCACAGATCGCCATAAAACGTTGGTCTCCCACTCCCATTTGCAAACTATAATTTTCGATGGTGCTTCATACTAGGAACTAAGTTTTCCCAGCAGTTTAAAATTGCCCCTGCGGGTTGGGGCCTAGAATATGCCCGCGGTAGGCATACCGGTCGTAAGAGGCGACCAATATGCACAAAGGTAATGATGTGCAACTCGATGGTTGATCTACGGATATGATGCCTCCCACCTCTCATTACCCATCTTCTCTTTCTTTTCGGAAGGAGGGATGACATGACCTAGAAGGTTGCACTGGTCATACCAAATCGCTCCCACGACAGTCGGGCAGTACCGCAAGGGAGTACCGGAGCGTACCGGATTCATATCCGGCCAAGGACTGTTATTTCGACAACACTCCCCAAAACCTTCGGGGAGTGATTTTGTTGTTAAAACAACAACAACAACATCAGTTTAAAATCGAACTGTGAACTGATTTATTGGTAAAAAAACGTCAAATGGCAGAACACTGGCAATACACGGATTACTTGATTTAAAATAAGAAAACGAATCGCTCGGAAGCAGAAAATTTTTTTTCTTTTCGAATAGAACTACAAAGTATAATCAGATTGTTGTGGCCTAGCTCATGTTTCCAAAAAATTGTGGTACCGCAAAGAAAATTACTACATCGCATTATCAGGGAAAGGAAAACCATAAGAACAGTACTAAAATATTTTTCTCACAGAAGAGGAACAACGAAAATTTTACTTGGAATCCTCATCTAATAACAATACGAAACTGCAGTATTGACTATAAAAATGAATGAACTCGATGGTGCTTTTGTTATACAAACAGCTTTAAAACTTCAAATTATGATGCTTACGAGTACTAGCATTTATTTATATAAATTTGTGTCTAAGTAAAATATTTATCAATTACAATTTCGATAGGAAATCAATGCCAATATGACCTTCGATGTGACATTCCAGCAACATGATTCATGCCGAAATGACATTCCAGCCATTAAACAGTAAACTATGGAAGGAATAAAAGCATAGGAATGGGTGAATTTACTCAATTATATTGTATAAACATATGCATACTCGTAAGAACATAGAACGTACCTAGCCATTAATAAGGAAAAATGCTCATTATAAAATTAGTATGTGTTTTGCTTATTCGTTTTTAAATAATTAACATAATAATAATACATAAAAGAAGAGCTTTTAAGGAAGTATTACAGTTTTCTTGCTATAGGAATCTTCATTTAAATTTCAAGAGCTTTTAACTGTGACTATCTCCGAAAATCAAGAATCGAATTTAACCTCGATTTTGATGTTTTGTGAGCTAATTTTGCAATTTTTGGAAATTCGTAATTTTTAAGTTTCCGAAAACGCTTGATATATCCTCCTTTTTTCACATTAGCTAAATTTGAATGCATAAATATTATTATAGTACGAGTATTTAGTTTAAAAGGGTTTAAATTAAATTAACACAATACAAGGAATTCAGTAACATATTCACATACATATGTTATTGCTAATAAAGGGTAGAATATAATTATGTGCGTTGTAACCAAATGTGTATATCTTGCTTTATTGTTACAAATCCTATGAATTAAATTCACCACATCAAATGATCAGTTTCAAGTTCCTGGTTTCCATTATTTATTTTTAATGCTTATTGGATACACCACATGTTGGAGTATTGGAGGCAACTTTTTAGAAGAGAGAGTATTGGTTGAAATCTATTTAATCTACAAATTGGATCGAAAATTGGATCCTACTTTATCTCTATTATCTAACACGGCGATAACGAGCAAATTGCCAGTTATATCCTAGTCAGAAAGCTCAGTTAAAAAATAATCAAATAAAATTGAATAAATGCATTTGAGCTGTTTTTGTTAGTAAAGTTTAAATATACATACATACATATAAAAATATAATGTAAACATGTAAGTAAATAATTATTGTTATTAGTAAAATCCATTCCACATAAAAAAATGTTATATTGAAGATGATCAACAAATTAAATTAAGAATTGTATATTTTATGCAAAACCAGCGCTTGTCTGATGCAGAAAATTCTACATATACCTACATACTTATATATATATAATATAGCCTGACTTAAATAGCTACTTGAAACAAATAAATGTTAAATCACGAAAACTTATTAATAAATTACATATAATATATTATCAAAAAAAAAATTATTTTAAATATTTTTTTATTGAAAACGAAAGCGAATTATGTTTATCAAACAATGAAAAAAAGCGGACATAGAAGCAAGTGATTTTTCTAAATATTTTTGGTTTTTAGAACCACGCTGGTAAAGGGTCATTGGGAGCATTTTTGTAATTCGGGAGCGCAGTGCATGGTCGCTGTTGGCGCCAGAATTCTTGACGTTTCTTTAGAAAATCAACGGCTTCCTTAGCATATGTTGATATATTCTCCGTGTTCGTATCAGCCCGTACTAAGTCCGGATGTGTAAGTAAATTCTCCAAGTACTCCTTATCGATACATAATTCTCCCAACAGCTTACGTGCATTTCTGCGTTCCATTTCCGCATTAGATAGTTTCGGACGTACAGCTTGTATATTCATTTGACATTTTTTATTGTTCGTTTTATTTTTATTAGGCGTAACCGAACTCTTACCGATAGTATTCTCAATAGCCTCTTGCGACTTTTGAACACCCAATCGAAATGATGAAAGTTCGGGACGAGCACGTACACCTTGATGAAAGAACATAAGACTTTGCTCAAATTGGCCAAGGAAATAAAGCGCTTCAGCTTTTTGATAAATAGCGCGAATATTGTTTTTGTCTTCAGTTAGGGCAGTTTCTGCATCTTCCAGTGCTTTGGATGCCTCTCCCAGTAAAAGGTAACATTTGCTACGTGAAATTAGAGCATTTATATCAGTACCGTTAAGTTCGAGTGCCTGAAAAGAGAGAGAGAACATAAATATTTTAGCATTCAATAAGTACAGTTTTTGAACTTTTATTCTTTAAAATATTCCGTGAGGGTTGTAGACGCGCTTTCAATAGCAACTATTGAGTGTCTTCTAAATGGTCACCTTTATAATTACTTGAAAAAGAATTTTACCCCTGCTCTTTTGTTCATCCTTGGTACACTTGAAATACATATACTAAATTTGACACGAACCTGAGAAAAGAAGTGGACAGCATTTTCTGGATTTGCATTTTTTATTTCTTTTAAGCCCAGTGCTATAATTGAATTAATATCTGCTTCATCTGGAATTTGCATTATTTCATTACGATCCTGTTTTTGTTTGATTTGTAAACTTTGTTTAATGTCATAGGTGCCCGCGCTAACAGCAGCCGCTCGATCTTTGTCCGTATAAAAATCGACAAAGTTTTCTTTGGGTTTTTTCTTTGACATTTGATCTTCGACTTTTTTACGTGCTGCGCGTAATTCCGTCTCAATCCTATTACTACGACCGGATGTTCCCACAAGAGTATTCTTTTCTGCATCATCGGCAAATTTCACCGTTTTCCGTATAGTGGCTGAGGTGCGAGGGCCGGCATAAGCGCTAGATGAACGTCGTTCATGACGGGCAGCTTCTTTACGTCGTGACGATATGCCACGCGATGGCCGAACTTTTTTGCGAGGTGAATCCTCCAACGATTCCTCATCGGCATTCATACCAACTCGTATAAAACTTTGGAGCAACTCTTGTTCCTTGTCCACAGCTAAAATGTTTTTCACAACGTTGGACATAATAATAATTATTGAAAAAAAAAAATGTTTATGTATGGAGATTTTCGTATGGAATTTCACACCTGAACTTTGTCTTATAACGGTAAATAAATAGTTCCAAATACATTCGCATGCATGTGTATTATGCAAGCACATGTACATATGTATGCACATATGTTTAATATTAGGGTGTATGCAATAATGGATATGTCGAAGAAAGAAAAAAAGCTTCATTGAACTTAAGCTTCTTCTCAGAAATATTTAAAATCATTATTCACTTAATCCTTCCAACGGTGTGGGCACTTCAAATATCTAATCCCTTTTCCTTCGCATACCAGCCTAGCCATTGTAATGAGTTGATTTTAATCCGGTGAATTATGTCTATACAATTGACAGACTGTCGTCCTCTCTATTATTTCAAGGAAATAATTATAAAAAAAAAAGTTTTATAAAAATTTGTGTAACAAACGCTAACGAACAAGCCTGATAAACGTTGAAAGAGTATTGAAAACTTTTCGAGAATGCACTTACACAAATTCTTTGTATGTCGTACAGCAATGTTGGAAAATGTCCTCATATTATGTACATATTATGGGTTCGGTGAGCATTTACTTCCATATGCAATTTCGACTTCAGAACAACAAAGTTCTTCACTGAAGCCAATAAATGTGGCATCACTAGCAGCTGATCAGCTATTTTTTTATTTTTCCATCCACCATAATGTTGAAAAAAGTGTTGCTTTAGTGTTGTCAAGGAATATTAATAGCTAATCAATAACTTTCAAATAGTGTAGCCTACGTTGGTATGTACACCTGTGTGCGATATAATAGCAGTGAAATTAAATTCGATTTCATTTGACGAAATAAGAAGAAGCTCTATTTTTAATAATTTTCATTTAAAATATTGCACATTCCATAACAGAAACCACATAAAAAGAAATTTCAAAGTTTACACAAAATTCAGGAAAAATAATTAAACTTTAAAATTTGTTCAAAATTGTCAAATTTTTTGCTCGAATTTCTAGAAAATATCTGAGTATGCAGTTTTGTAGACCAATCAATTTTAGTATAACATTGTGCAAGTTAGAAGTACCTGGAAATTTCCCCTGAATTTTGAGAACTTTTTTCGTGAAGGGAGTTGAGTAGTTTTTACCATGTATGATGTATCGAATCCATGTGCTACAGATAGCAGTCACTTAATCTGTGCATAATATGCTATTTAGATGAGTGAATCATCAATGCAATGACCTGAGGGGCCTAACAATCCTAGACACGGCTGTGACTGAAGACTTAGGAGCTAAAAGGAAAAGGGATGCCGCCTAAAGAATAATGGTGAAAAGTAGTGATTCGGAAGCCATAGCACCAAAGACCAAGGCTCTTAAGAAATCACCTCACACTTGGACAGTCCCGTTACTAGAGCACCTAGTAAAGAGGGCAGTGCCTAAAGCATTTCCTCCTTCCACGAACCGCACAAAAATGATAACAAAATATTGGTTAACTTGTTGATTTTTATTGCTATTTTTTGGGAAAATAAATGCCACTGTAAAACTTGAGTGTCTCCATACAAAGGTATAAATGGTTTCTTTCAATTTTTTTTGTTCATTTCAATCATGAGCTTTCAAGCTTTCGCCTTAAGCTTTTACTCATTTCATGTACATATGCAAATGGTTGTTTACGTTGAAAGCTAGAAAGTCGTGTCTATGACGTAGCTTTTTTTGAGTAAAAAGCACTACTGCTGTTGGTGCCGTATGTCTTTAATAATTTTCATTCAAAATGTAGCGAATTCTATAAAGGAAACCACATAAAAAAAATTGAATTTTCCTAATTTTATTCGTCGAAATCGAATGTTATATGAAAGAAAAAATTCTAGAAACTCAATGATATTTTTGGGCGAGCTCTGACTTGCACATTTCCTGTACTAAAAATTGTTATAGCTCAAAAATTATGACAAAATTTTGGTGTTTTTTGTTAGACAATTTCACGGTGAAAAACTCACTAAGTCATAAGTTGAAAGTTTAGTATATGAAAATCATATTTACTTAGTTCAACCCATGGCAGATGCACTTGGTCTTGTAGTTTAGTGGAAGGTTTCGCTTTTGTTCCAATAATTTGTAATGAGAGATTATATTTTTTTTTCACTTATTGAAATACCGAAAGAAATGCATCCCGCATTCGTTTGCACTAATATGCCTTTTGTCTAAAACACAGTATATTTCGTTTTTTTTTAAATAAATTTGAGTTACTTTGTCGAGATCTTCTTGAAATATTCTCAATTTACATGTATGAGAAAACTGCTTAAAGACATCGTTTTTCTCTTAAAGACTGATTTTGAATTACAATCAGAACATGGATTTTTAAAAAGATTTTTTATTCCACAACCAATATGCTTTTAAATTGTATTATTCTATGAAGAATAAAAAAAAAGAATAAAGACAGCAGTTAAGCATTGCCATTTTGAATACTTCTCTTAACACCGCTGATAATTTTGCAATTGAAATTACATAAATGGGAACGATTTCAAATATTACCAGCAATTACCTGATTATAGCCCAATAAAGCTCTACTATACTCCCGCACTTTCATATGATTGTGGGATTGATCACATAGTAGCTTAATGTTGGTCTCCATTTCCTCAAATGGGTCTACTTTAGACTTTTTACGCGGCATTCTAATTTAGCAACAATCCTTACAAGGTTTAATTTGAAATAATTTATTTACTGTTGGATAAAGTATTGATTTTCTTAACTTTTAAACTAAATTATTTGAATACTCTTCTCATAATTGAAACTCCTTGATTGTTTAAGATTTACGTCTTTGTACTGTCATTTACCTCGCTAAACTGACTGGGGAATGTCTTAAGCTAACTGGCGTACCTGGCATTTAATGAAATTTTCATATCTGAGAAAATAAGGTAAATTAAGTTGAGGACAAAGAAGGAAAACTTCGACAGTTTCAAGGGAATGTAATGTTATGCACTCAATAAGTTGGTGTATTAGCTACCCTGCAGGAAAAACATACACATAATATTTATAAATTAAAGACCTTATACATACCTTTGACTCCATGATTATATTCATTACGAATAGAAACTTGTGATGTAGGTAGGGAAAATCGCGTCCTTGAAATAAAGCACAACCTTTATTTCTCGGCTATTTTAAATAGAAACTTATTTTAATTAATTTTATGAAAGAAAAATATAATAATGTGTCACTTTAGACGACACAGTAATATTACGACAACGGAGTGCAAAGGGTTAAATGCATTACATTTTCAAATGCAACACTAATGTAGATACATATGTAAGTACATATATCATAATCTAATATTAAACTAACTAGTAAGCGAGTCTCCCGGGGAACAAAATCCGCTTTGTGTTCTAGCAACCTGAATATAAAAGCTGTGATACGGACTTCGATTGAGCTCATCAGTGTTCCAAAGTTTGTTACTACAGTTTTACACAATTATTTGGGTTACATTTAAAATTGGAAGGGGTTTAAGCTTTTTTTAAATAGATAAATGATGATGTACAAGAGAAACTTATCCTCCGACTTGAGATTGTGTGAGTATGTATGTATGTGTAAGCCTATCACACAGTGTACTCGTAGTATAAATTGTTCCTACAAGGTGCGAGTGATATTCATACATACCAACATACATTTGTACATACTTACATGCGTTGAATATTTGTGAATATACAAAAAAAAAAAAAAACCCACAGTCAATAAATATGCAGGGACACCGAGTACCCATACATAAATAGTTTTTGGCAGAGACTCAGAAGTGCATCAAGACATTATTGTTGCATGCGATGACAAGCAGTAATAAACTTTAATAAACAACCAATAACTCCGAACAATGTGGAATATACCTAAATACATACATACATAGAAGGGATGTCGTTTGTGGGCTTTTAACCATAACGGGACTTACAATTTTGTACATATGTACATACATATGTATATGTATGTATAACATATTTACTATTTTTTAATAATACCGCAATTAATATTAACGAAAACAATGAATGATTTGTAAGAGTTTATAGTGCAGTCAAGAGAACTATCCTTTCTTTGTTTATGGAAATAATCTACTTACATCCACCCATTTAAATGTATGTATCTTTACCCTTGTTTGTTTGTTTGTTTTAACACTACTTTGCCCTGCCTAGGTAGTCAGTGTCAACCTTACCCAATATTGTCATCGAGCTCTTCTAACGGAAGTCCTAAAAACCTAGCGGCTTCAATAGGGGAGGACCAGAGGGATATGGGTGTTAGAAGAGTAGGCTCAGATGAGCAGACAAAAAGATGGTTAGTGGTATGGGGGGACAAGCCGCATGCCGGACAGACATTAGGCAAGTCGGGGTTCAGTCTGGATAGGTAAGAGTTTAACCTATTACAGTATCCAGACCGGAGTTGGGCCAGCATCACCCTAGTCTCCCTAGGCAGCTCGCGCTCCTCTTCGGCAACGGGTGGTGTTGCTGCCTGAAGAACGGCGTTCACCGGGAGAGAGCCAACATAGGAATTTACCGAATTTGTGTGGATGAGGGTGAGGGCCTGCCGGTGCACCTTAGGATCAAACGGCGTGGAAATCAGGTGCCGGATCTCATCGTAGTGTTTGCGTAGATGGCTCCTTATGCTCCTGGGGGGCGGATCCTCGTTGATCAGGCGTCCGTTCGGATGCTGCGGTTTGCAACAGTTGAACAGGAATTGCCTGGTCAACATCTCGCTATGCTCTTTAACGGCGAGCATTTTCGCTTCATTATGTAAGTGATGCTCAGGAGACATAAGAAGACAACCAGTGGCGGTACGAAGGGCGGTGTTTTGGCAGACTTGTAGCCTCGTCCAGTGTGTGTCAGCTAGCCCCGGCGACCATATAGGCGTCGCGTAGCTCAGTACCGGCTGGCCAATTTATATGTAGCTAGTAACGTTTCTTTGTCTTTACCCCAAGTGCTGCCAGCTAGGGACTTGAGGATTTTGTTACGGCTTTGGACTTTATTGGCAATTGCGGTTACGTGAGCGCCGTATTTGAACATGTTATCAAACGTCACCCCTAAGATTTTGGGGTGTGAGACAGTTGGTAACTTGACATTATCAACGTAGACGTCTAATTCCATGTTCACTTGCGTTGTCCACGTCGTAAATAGGGTGGCCGAGGACTTATTCGGTGACAATGCCAGGTTTCTCCCGGCGAAGAATTCGGACACGGCTGGGAGGTATGAGTTAATACGAGAGCAGAGTTCTTCTACGGAGGGGCCTGTTGCCAGAATCGTACAGTCGTCGGCGTAAGAGACGATCGAGACACCCTCTGGTGGGGGGGGAAGTTTCGATATATAATAGTTGAACAGGAACGGGGATAGGACACCACCCTGCGGCACCCCCTGTTTAACTATTCTGGGTTTTGATCTTGCGCCTCTGAACTCAACCGACGATTGACGACCACTCATGTAGTTTGCAGTCCAACGTTTAAGACAGGGAGGAAGGGACGAATCTTCAAGGTCTTTCATTAGTTGCGCATGGTTGACCGTATCAAAAGCTTTGGCCAAGTCAAGCGCAACTAGCACTGTCCTGTGGTTTGGACGCTTTTGGTTTAGCCCGTCCCCTATCTGAGTGGTTATGGCGTTCAGCGCGGTGGTGGTGCTGTGATTTTTGCGAAATCCATGCTGATGTTCGGCGAGCCGCAGGTTTGCGGTGAAGTACGGCAACAAGGTGGCTTCCAACACTTTCACTACTGGCGAGAGGAGAGATATCGGGCGATATGACTCCCCTACGGCAGCTGGCTTGCCAGGCTTTAGTAGTGGGACCACCTTTGCTTGTTTCCATCTTTCAGGAATAACAAAGGTGGAAAGGGAAAGGTTGAAAATTTGTGTGAGGTATCTTATGCCTTCGTCGCCAAGGTGTTTCAGCATCAGCATGGAAATGCCATCAGGGCCGATATATTTGGTGTTCTTGGATCTCCGAATAGCCTCATGAACTTCTGTTGTGGAGATGGCAACGGGCGCATCGCTGTTTTTGTGTTTGTGCGCTTCCCTGGTGGCTCGGCGAATATCTTTGTTCAACGTAGGATGCATTACAAATTGTCGGCAGAAGGCGCTCGCGCATCTTTTTGGCTTCGACTGAACCTTATCACCGAAGGCGATGGATATTTTGTCGTTAGGTTTAGTCGGGTTGGACAAAGATTTCACCGTCGACCATAATTTGCCAACTCCAGCCGAGAGGTTGCAAGACCTTAGGTGCTCCTCCCACTTAGCGCGTTTATGTTGATCTACTAAGCGTCTGATTTCCGCGTTAAGATCCCGTATTTGGGGATCCGTAGGGTCAAGGTGTCTAATATGGTCACGTTCATTTGCCAGGGCCGCTGCCTCTGCGGGGAAGAATGGACGCACTTCCTTTATTCTACCTGACGGAATGTGTTGGTGGGAGGCTGAAATTAGGGCCATACGAAACGCCTTTTCCCCTTCTCGTACGTCAGACGGGGTAGGAAGAGCAGCGAAGGCGCTCTCTGTGGTGTTGAGAAAACCCTCCCAGTCGGCTTTATTGAAGTTAGTGTATGTGCGTTTCTCAGCGGTGACAAAGTCGGTGGGGCGATCGATTGAGAGCACTATGGGTAGGTGATCTGAAGCAAGCGTCAGCATCGGTCGCCAGTCAACGCAGTTTATTAGTCCAGCGCTGACTATGGTGATGTCTGGCGAGCTAGAGCAGTTTACCGCCACTCTAGTGGGGGCATCCCCATTTACCGTGCAAAACGTCGAATCATCTATTTGGTCAGCCAGCTCCTGTCCCCTACCATCGGCCTGCAGGCTGGAGTGCCACAGGTCGTGGTGTGCGTTGAAGTCACCAAGGATGACGCGGTTCTCGCCCCTGAGTAACGCACGAATGTCAGGGTGGTAGTCCCTGGGACAACAGGTGACAGGAGGTACGTAAATGTTTATGATTTCAAGGTCGACATCGCCTGACCGGACAACCATACCTTGACGTTCTAAGGTGGTGTCCCTCGGGTCGATGTCAGGCTCAAATAGACGATACTGCACAGATTGATGCGTGATGAATGCCAGACCACCCCCAAGCCCTCTCGCACGGTCACAACGGTGTACATTGTACCCGTTGCAGGTCAAAAGAGACGACCTTCCACCTAACTTTGTCTCCTGGATAGCCGCGATCTTGATGTTCAGTCGCTTCATTAAATTTGTCACTTCAACAATTTTGCCAGTTAGGCCGTTGCAATTAAATTGCAGGATACCGAAGTGTGTAGGGGGAGCAGAGTTGATGCTGGGGGTCAAGGACTGGTGCGTATGCCTAGGTGGTAATAGGCTGGGTCGCGCACTACGGCGTAATCTTGAAGTCGAAGGAATCGCGTTACCAGAAGGTAGTGGCGAGTCGGACGACGTTGAAGGTTGCGTAGCTCGACAGCATGGCGCAACGTACGTATCAGTCCATAGGTTCCTGTTCGCGAGTCCAGAGCATATGAGCAGGTGACACAGGCCAGAGCAGTTATTGCACTTGACTGATGCCAACGGCGTATATAATCTTAACCGACAAACAGTGCACGTAGTATAAGGGACCAGGAGCTGATGGTTGAGGCTTATACTCGTGCTAATGCTGGAAGAAGAGGGGCTGACCGGGGGGGTAGGAGAGAGCGGACGCTCAGCATTGCTCAAATCCACTTGGGAAGTGCTACGTAGGGAGTAGTTGTGAGCTGCAGTGTGAGATGTTGACGCCTGTGGGCGTGAGCGGCCGCTCGAAAGGTCTACTTGCTGATGTGCATTGTTAGTGCTAGTCGTGGAGACTGATGTGACAGAGTCAGACATATGTGGCGGAGCGATACTTGATCGACGACGGCCACTGGACGTCATAGGACGTGAACAGCAAGGGGCCACAAAAGTTTTATAAAAACTAGCGGGTCTATGAGTAGAGGGATTTAGTCCGGAGCAACTAGTTAGATGCAACCATCTGCTACAGTTAGAGCATTGTACCGAATGTGAACGTTTCACATAAATTTTCTTCCAGCATACACAGCAGATCCATTCTCTAGGTCCGGGGTTGGATTCAATACCAGCCCGGAGCAGGAGAGTCTTGAGCAGTCCCGCTGCAAGGAGCTGCTCGGAGGATGACATTATTGGGGGGAGGATTACTGACGGTTTAGGCAGGGGGGTAGTGAAATAACAGCCCTTGGTCGGGGAAACCCCGAGTCATTCCGGTACGTAGAACCGGCTGTCGTGGGAATGTTTACCCTTTTACCTCCCATGATGGGAAATTCGATTTTAGAATGGACCATCTCGACCATGTTTTCGATAGTGGATGCGATGAAGAAAATTAAAATATTTGAAAATATTGCACAAGAACAAGAAGTTGAGGATAGTTTTCATAAATCAATCACACATAACGGGTTTGGCATCCCTACTACATATATATATGTATCTGAAATAAGGATAAAGTTTGATGATTTGCTGACTGTCGGTTCTTAAGGAATTAATGTTTGGTTCATTTATTTATGTCGGCCACTACTTCTGAAAGTCAAATTTAGCAATTGCTTACAGAGTTATTGCCGGCCGCCATGGTATAGTGACAGTGTGCTGGCCTACTATAGAAAAATGTTCCTCGATCCAGTACCGTGACTGTAATGTCAAATGGGGTTTGACAAAACGTGGTCGACCCGCGGCGTTGGTCGGCAAACACACGATGACATTTTTGACATGAAAAAGCTTCTCCGAAGATGCCGTTCGTAGTTGCCGGAAAACATATAGGCCTCGTAAATTTTTAGGGACTAATCAGAAGCACCAGAAACCCTAATCAGGAAGTCAAACACACATACGTACAAACATACAAATGTTGTAATTTATTTTACCGAAAAACTTACCTCTTTAAGTCATACAATTGTGATACCAAACCCAATGTGAGACGACAATGGTAGCACTTGTAAAACTACTAGGACACGCTTTTCCGCAACATCAAAAAAAAAAAAGTTTGAAAGTCTTAGTTCTAAGCGCCTGATTGACTCAAATGCACAGTAGAGGCGGCCTCCATAGGACAAATAGATAAAGAAAATCTTACTGTCAACAAATCGATGTAGATAGAGAACTCGGTTCCTTATATAACGTGTTCATGCTCAGGGATTTTGTATTCTTCAAATATCCAAATTAAATTTGACAAGAGATGACAGAAAATCGGTATACATGTAAATCAAATACATATATGTATTTGCAAAGATAGATATAGATAGGTAACATATAAAAAAAAAAACAAAATGAAAAGTTTCTCGTTAAAAACCGGAAGCTCCATTTTGATTTATACCCATGGTTTCTTGGGCAATTTTTTTTAGAATTCATCGTAGCTTACGATTTTGATAACCGTTTGGTGCATTTTTTTTGCTCCATACAAATTGACCCACCCTAATGTGCATACATATTCTTGTACCCTGCAAAAAAGCGATTAGTCTGGGATGACTACTAATGCTAGTTTTGATTTCTAGGTTAAAGTGATCCCTCTTGTTTGAGTATGCCTTATGAAAGGACTAATTTGTCATTTCCATGCTCAAAAGGGTGGTGCGGGGAGATTCCCTTCCCTTTGTTCTCCTGCAAGTATACTGTACAAAAATTGTCTTTTAACACCTAAAAGTAGGCTACAAAATTTTGTATAACATGCATTTGTTTAAAAGCATGGATCCCGGATCACTCTTTTTAGAGCTCAATCGCGCATCTTTTTTGCAGGGCATTGATTTTTTTACTTGCTAGTCGGTATAATGTGCATATGTGTGTACGTACATACATACATATTTGTATTGAAAGTTTTTTATTGCTAAGTGAGGCAGGCGCACGCAAGGCAATAATTGTGGGTCTTTGATAATTCAAATGTTACTCCCCTAAAGTTGTTGTTTCAGTACTGCCGCTTGACATGCATTGCATCAGTTAAATCAAGGGGAGTGTAATTCGAAATCGTAAGTAGTAGGCCTCCTATTTTGCCAGCGAGTTGCAAAATATAACTACATTGCATGCGAAACAGAAAAGCTGCTCATTAAACTCCACTAAACCAACTTCATTTAAAAATCTCTCTTAAATGGATTTGCATTGCTATAATGTGAACGAAGAGTGTGGCAATCGGACCAAATTTTTTGGCAGCTAGTATAGTTAAAGACTTAATAAGTGCTTCCTAAAATCATTTTGTTAGATATGAGCCAGGTACTCTCTGCAAGAACGACACAACTCCACTATCCAAACATCACTTCACAATTTCATAGCTAATACACTCGTATCCGGAGTTTTGTTACTCCATCGACTAAAGAATTCGGCTACCGTTACTTGCTATGTCGTTTGAATTTATTCTCGTGAAGCTAAATTACATTATAGGCAAAGGCACGCCATTTAAAGCCATTTCTACAGTTAATCTATTGGTTTAATAAGCAATTATGCAGAAAATAATTGGAAAACACATTAACCAGAGTATGAGACAGTCTAAATTAGAGTCTAATTACCACAAATTTTGTGCACGAAGTTTCGTTGGCATTGTTTTTTTTATTTGTTTTTGACGTTACCATGTACGTCTGATTCGCGGTTACATGCACTGCATTATCGACGTTTACGATTTTCGGTTAAATATCTTTCAGTTGCAAAATTACCGGTTAAGCTCAGAATGGACTGTTAAAAATAATTTCAAATATTTTCTCGTAACATAAAAGAAAGAAAAATTCAAACAAGTACATAAGGAAGTCTAAGTTCGGGTGAACCGAACATTAAATACCCAGCGTCAGTTTTCAGAACGAGATACAAATACCATGACTTGGCAATGATATAGGCCCTAGAATCTTATTTGAAATTTTCTATATCAAAAAAGGGGGCGTGGCGTGCTTATCATCCGATTTCGCCCATTTTAAACACCAACCTGCCTTGGCCAGAAAGTAACCTGTGTACCAAATTTCATGCGAATATCTCAAGTTTTACTCAACTTATGTTAATTTATGTGATTTTCGATATCGAAAAAGTGGGTGTGGGTATCATCCGATTTCGAAAATTTTCACAGCAGCTCACCTTGGCCAAAAAGTAGCCTGCATAACAAATTCCATGCAAATATCTCAGTTTTTACGCAAGTTATGTCAATTTATGTGATTTTCGAAAGTTTCGATATCGAAGAAGGGGGCGTGGTTATCATCCGATTTCGCCCATCTTCAATAGCAACCTGGCTTGGCCAGAAAGTAACCTGTATGCTAAATTTCATGCAAATATCTCAATTTTTACGCAAGTTATGTCAATTTATGTGATTTTCGAAAGTTTCGATATCGAAGAAGGGGCGTGGTTATCATCCGTTTCGCCCATTTTCAACAGCAACCTACCTTGGCCAGAAAGTAACCTGTATGCTAAATTTCATGCAAATATCTCAATTTTTACTCAAGTTATCGTGTACACGGACGGACAGACGGACATGCCTTAATCAATTCCTCTTTTCAACCTAAGAACTTTCATATATGGAACTCTATATCTAACTCGATTATCTTGCGCCGTTACATAGTACCGTTATGTGGACAAAATTAATATACCCTTGTACTAGTACTATTTAGTACGCTGGGTATAAAAAAATCCAGCTCATCAAAGTAAAGAATTTTAAAATATGTAATTAATAAAGTTATTATAGTTTATAATTTTATTTCAAATATTTGTTTATTTATGTGCTCTTACTATCGTATAAGTATATGCAGTTGTTATTTATTTTATTTTTATGTTGTTTTATTTTATTTTTTTTTTTGGAACGACCGGTTCACATACGTATGTATATTTATACATGTATAATATAGTATATGCAATTCAAATTTTGTCAAAGTAATTTTTATTTAATTATAGGTCTTTAAATGGATGTGAGCGTGTGCATGTATATATGTATGTATGTATGTATGTAACTTACATACTTAAATGTAAAAACAGTTTAAAATGACAATAATTTTTGATAAGATTTATAATTTTTTTCTATAAATTCATATATATTTATGTACATATACATACATATGTAGATGTTTATTTGATTTTTAATCCGTTTACTAACATGATAATGGCCAATAAATTCACGTGCGAAACACATGCACACATCCATACACGCGTCTGTGTGTATGCATCTATTATAATTAAACAACTTTTCAACTATGTATGTATGTATGTACTATTTATGTGCCAGTTTATGTAGCAGTGAAATGCAAAATTTTAGCAAATAAATTTTAGTATGTAAGTTGTGCTTTTTTTTTATTGATTGTTTTTATAAATTCTTTTTTATATGAAATTGATTTTCTTTTACAAACATTTCTTGTAGTACCAGCACTACGAACTATCCAATTTCGTTTTTGAATTTAAATATGTGTGTACGTATGTATTACTGCCTATACATATGTGCATATGTACATATATATGTGCTTATTTATATAGTATGTGAATTAGCTCTAAACAAATACATATGTACGAGTATCTAGTGTGGCTAATATACATATTTGCAGTCTCTTTACACATTATTAAATATTTCAATAAAATGCATGTTTATTTGTTGTAACCTCACTAATTGTCTGCTTTCAACAGTTCAACGTTCCTGTATGTAATTTGAGTATTTATGTAGGTTTTAGTGAGTAAATATCTAAGAATATCTGATTAATGGTATGTGGCTATCCATTATCGCTTCCCTTATATCTGCGTTCATAATGCAGATTTAAGTTAGATTGAACTGAAGTGAATTATCCGAGCGATGTGAAAACAAAATGTACATGTTTTTCTAAATCAGTAACAAATTTTAAACATAATTTATTAAGATTTTAATTTGGGAAGATGGCGTATAGAGGTAAAAATTACCAAGCCAATGCAACAGAAAACATTTCCGAATATTATATTGAAAACATCTAATACACTACATACATACGTATGTAAAATCATTAGGGTGGGCCGAAAAGATGTCGGGCACGAAAACCAAATTGCACTTACCTATGGGATATACTCACCAAATATTATGTACATACATATATAATAATAATGTGAAGGTAATGCTCATCGCACTTTTTCATTTTTGCGCCAGGCATATGCACATCGACGGCTGGATAAAAGATCACCCTATTTGAAAATATATTTCAAAAACACGCATGCACATTGTATATCAAGGTCATGATGTTCCATGAAAACAGAAAAATTGTATACGTTTATTTGAAAATGACTTGACTGCAGTTTCGTCACGATCTGCATCTTTAAAGTTGTTAGAACTGCGATCACTTACGGTTTGCATGTGTTTGAGTGGGGTTTGAAAATATGGCCTATTTTTATACAAAACATTCTGCGTGGTGCACAGCTAATTGACAACCTGCAACATACTTATTACTGACTATTTGACACTGACGGAAAGGATGAAGTTGTCTGGACATGGTGGCGAAAGAAGATGATGTGTTTATAGCGTTAGAATCGTTGAAAATGATTGAAAGTGAAACCTGAACCTGCACACTTTTTAACAATTTCAATATATTGAATGTAGTTAACCTACTTGTAAACGTACATTGCAGGGCCCTTACTCTGTAGTTCTATTCTAAAGAAATTTCGTTCGCTTTCGAGCGATTCGTACTCTGTAAAGAATTTTCGATTAGAATACATTCGTTGTTCGAGCTCCATTTTGTTCCCTTCGGATTTGATTTTTCCCCTTTCGTTTGTAGAAAATTTGGCACTCTCTGTCTCGAAAACAAATGTCAAAGTAGTCGAATGTTAGAAAATTCTATTCTACAATAATTTAGCAAACGAAAATCAACAAAAATGTAACTTCCTATGAATAAAATCAAATATTTCTCTTTTTCTTATCAAAAAATCGTTTACAGGGCAGAAAGATTTAACAACCAAATACGAAACCTCAACAGTTTGAGATTATGGTGCAGTATTAATAATTTAAGTGCAGCGGCGGCCTTAATAATTGGGGGAATCGCTATTGATTTTTGAGGAATACTTAGCTCGGGGATAATTGCATTTAGTACATGCTAAATTGCGTCCTTATTCAACCTAAAGTTTTGTACAAAGCTGTAAAGGAATAATTCGAAATAAATTAGGCATAGTCGGTCTACAAATGAATCAATATATTTACCATTTGTCATTGATATTGAGTATATTGGAATTATCCCTAATAATGCGCAACCATAGAACTACCGAATGCATTTCACATATATTCTAATTACCTTTTATTTTGTAAAATTAAAACTTCTTAAATCGCAATGTTTTCAATTTGGTTTGTTTTGCTTTTGATTTCTTTTCGTATTTTTCTTTGAGTTTGACATTTCTGAAACAGTGTTGCTCACCCTTATCGAATATTTTCTAAAGTGAATTCTAACGAACTACCGAGTGCCGATGTGTTTTAGAATCGATTTTTGCTTTCGAGTAGAACAGCCTTTCGAATAGAACTACAGAGTGAGGGCCCAGGAGTTATCAGCTTCTAATGCGGTGGGGACGTTGTTTTATTTTGCTTCATAGCTAATTCTAAACAAGTTGAAGTACTTAATTATTTAGTTCTAGTAAGTCAAATACCGACCAGCCGGTGTCGAGATGTTCAGATGTGGGTTATCAGATTTCCAGATTTATGCAAAGAAACGTGTTATATGTTTTTAAAGACTAAATTTTAATATTTAATTTTATTGTATTATTATAAGTGTCAGCCTTAAAAATATGTGAAAACTTTCTCACAACGATTTTAATTATGACATATTTTTGTTTGTATGCGTATCTATGTATATGTATTTATGTATTTATTTCATTTATGTATGTAAATCCATTGCATTTTATATTTAAGTGCTTTGGATATTTGCGTATTATTTATTTTAACGATAAATGTTACTAATAATATTTATGTATATATTTCTAATTAATAGTGGCATTAAAATTTACTAATAAGTTTATTCACATATCTCTAATGGAATTTCGCAAAATGGTTGAGTTGTAATGAATCATTTAACTTTTCGTATATTGTACATGTGCAATGATTAATTCATACTTGAGTGTAATTTTGTATACTTGTGAAGCTTCCTTTTCTCTTTCTTTGAATGTGATTAATATACAAATGATTGCACCAACATATATTTTTTTTTTTTTACCATTGTCTTAATGAGAGAATACTTGAAATTTTCATCCTTAAAAGATTTTATTATGCTATCTTGCGCCTAATATGACAGTTTGGCTGTAAGACTTCACCAGGTGAAAGCATGCTCAACAAAATTATTCAATCTACTAAGCTTACAGCGGCTAGCACTTAATAGGTGGATATCAACCTAGCTTAGGGTATCAGCATTTAAGTGGTTATAATTTGAGCGGTTATAAATTGAAATCTGTTTCAACAGTACAACAATTCCAAAAGTAGGCAGTATCAGCAGACCTGTTTCCAATTGACACGGCACGGTTTAGAGTCGCAATTGAAACCATTGGAAAGGGAATATTGCGTGTCAAATACTGGATTCATTAGAGAGTGCGTGAGTACTCTGAGGTCTTCATATGAGAGGTAACATATGCATGTCTGTGCCTATATGTATATATGTACTGTACACTTAAAAAGTATGTATGTATGTAGCTTCCTTCAATGTAATCGGTGGTGTGCAGTTTTGGGTGTTGCACCTATGATTCGTACACGTCCCAGTGTGCCGATATTACCAGCGGATGCATTGACACCAGCGGTACTGTTTCCAGTGCCACTGCCGGCGCTACCGCGCCCACCACCACCACCAACACTCGAATGCATTTGTATGTGAGCACGCAGCTGCATCTGATATTGTTGTTGTTGTTGTTGTTGTTGCAAATGCAATTGCTGTTGTTGTTGCTGCAAATTCATTTGTTGTTGCTGCTGTTGGTGATGGTGATGCTGTGGTTGAGGTGACGGCATGTGATGCAGCTGCTGAAGTGGCGCATGCTTGATGTCGTTGCAGTCACAGAATTGTGGTGGCGGAGCTAAAACAATGTTTTCGGCGGCCATTTGCAATCCACCTCCCGCATGCCCACCGCCACCCGACATACCAGCATTTATCGATGAATTACTGCTACCAACACTGCCTCTGCCTCTGCTTTTGACACCCCCACCGCCAACGGTTAAACACAGTTCATTATCGCTATCCGCTTCGATCGGTGGTGGCAACTGCATCAGCGAAACGGCGGCGCTGCGGGTGGCACGTTGCATGGCGATTGCTGCTGCCTGTTTTCGAGTTAACGAGTTGTGACGTTGAAATCCTTTGGCTGGTGGAGATGGACTCAAATCGCCATCATCATCAGAACGCTGCTCATGCTCCGATTCATATACGGCAGACTTTTTATGCAATTGTTGTTGTTGTTTGGTGACAATATTGGCAGTGTTCGTTGCAGCAACGCTCGCATTGTTCGCCTTTACTTTCAATATTTGTTGCAAGTGTTGCTGATGAGCCACTTGTTGTTGATGTAATTGATGTTGTTGCTGCTGTAGTTGGTGTTGTTGTTGTTGCTTTTGTTGCTGTTGCTTTTGTTGCTGTAAAAAGATTTGTTGTTGTGTGGCAAGTAATTTTTGATTCGGATGCAAATGCTGCTGTGGTATATTAATTGAAAGATTGGCCGCCGCTGGGGACTGAGCAGGATGATTGGTATTTGTCTGCTGTTGAGACACCTGATGCTGTGGAGCTGTGTGGCTCAAGCGTCCACCTACACTTGAGTACACTTTTCCTCCACTTAGCTGTTGATTTTGGACAATGAGGGTTTTAACTTTGGTACCGGACATTTGCTGTTGTTGCTGTTGTATTACTGGGGCATGCTGTTGTTGTACCATTTGCTTCACTGTCACAGTAGTGGCTGTTGCTTTCGCTTCAAAGGCAGCGGCTGCGTTCGCAACGGTGGACGTTGGAATTTTCGCAGCCGCAGCCGCAGCCACCGAAGTATCCTGCGAATATTCACTCGCTGTTGTTGGTGTCGATGAAACTGTTGGTTGATCATCTGATTTAGTATTAATGACACTTGACGATGTATTAGTCGATATACTCATTTCTTTATGCGTTGGCATATTAGAGGCGGCGGTATTATCATATTCAGACTCCTCCACTACCTTCGAAACTTCAACATTACTGTCCGATTTAAATTCTTTACTTGAAATAACATTGGGTTCATCAATAATTGTAATGTTGGGCTTTTTCTTAATTGTGTCAGTAGATGATTTGGATGAGGTTCCGGTAATTGTGGCGCCTGCAACCTCTTGATCACTACTTACACCTGAGGAACTATTATCCCCCTCCACCTCGTTTACTTCGTTAACTGCACTAGCATTGTTTGCATCGTTATTGTTGTTGTTCTGATCTTCGGTAGCAGAATCGGAAAGTTTGCTTGGTCCAGCAGCTCCTCGTTCGGTGACGCTCTTTGCACGGTTTTCATTTTTGAGGAAACCATTGGGTGAAGATTTTGAGTGTTTCAAATTGCTGCGAACACGTTGAATCTCGTCGACAGACAGTGAATGTGATATTGTTGTCGATCCAGAGCTACTTCCGCTGAGAAAAGAACACAGTACAATTTGTTAGCAAACACCCTAGAGATAAAAATAATGCTTCTTACCTGGCTTGACTATTTCCACTGGTTTCTGGCACTTCGATGTGTGCAATCTTCTCATTTAGTTTCGTGTTTCGAGCTACCAAAATAGAGTTCTCATCTTCACCATCTGACTCGCTAAAGCTATAATCTGGCTCTGGTATAGGTGGCGCTGGTCCGGTTGCAATATTATTATTATTAATCGAATTGATGGGTTCAGCATTGCCATTTTGTTGTCCACATTCGTATGACTGTGACTGTGGCTGTGGCTGTTGTTGTTGTTGTTGCTGTTGCTGTTGCATACCCTGACTAAGGGTTGGCTGAGCATATTGACTGTTTGGCATTTGTTTTTGTAGCTGTGAAGACGATTGAGACGTTGTTGGTTGCGCCGAAGGCGTACTCGTTGTATTCGAGCTCAGTGGAGTTTGTTGCAATTGCGATTGACCATTTGGATTTTGGCGGTTCTGGAAAGAGGGTAGCAAAATAAAATAAGTTGAAGAAGCTTATAAAATTTAACATTAACTCACATCTTGCGCTTGACGCAGTTTCCAAGCCATAACATTTCGTAACTCCTGTGGAGACGCATATATTTTAGCATTTGCTGATGGATTGAAACTTGACTGTACACCATCAATGGCGGCAGCCGTGACGGCATCATTTTCTGAGCGTTTTTTTAGTTTCTGCTGAAGTGATAGAGTCGACTCATATTCGGATGTGCAACGAGTCTCCACTTTAACCACTTGTCCCACGGGTGGCGGGGGTGGTGGATGTGTGGGAGGTGGTAACATATTTAAACGTTGCATGGACGCATGCAACGTGGCGACATCGTCTTGTGAGTGATGTCCTTTACTTGCTGCAGCCCATATAGACGACGCCGAACCATTCAAATGTGTGTTTAAATCAGGAGTTGAGTGAAAGCGTTTCAAGTCACGATTACCGGTGCCACCAATAGTTGGTATGGGGCATGGCTTTCCACGCAATGTGCCATTCTTGATTTTAGTCTTGCGTTTCATTTCGGCAACACTACCATAGACCAGTGGTGCCTTCATTGGTGAATTTGTTGTAGCTGGTGGTGTAGCTGCTCCGCTATCTGTGCCGGATTGGAAGCGAGAGGTAGTCATCATAGTGGAGTAACGATTTGAGCCGTCAACTGTTTCACCCTGTTGACGTTGAAATAACTCCTCTAACTCGGCTGCAGTTATGCGGCTTGATGTTGGTCTCGCTTTTATACTAGCAGTGCGTAGTTGAACTGGTGTACCAGGATGAGTAGGTGTTGGTGTGACTATTGATTCTACTGATGACGATTTCGTGTGTGGCACATCCTCCTCATCCTTTTCGCCACCATTTTCTAGACCAGCAACCATCGATTTAGCTCGTGCACGTCCCACGCTTAACGTTGTTTTGGGATCCCTGCGTGGTGGCATTGGTGCTGGCATTCGAACGCTACCACCACCACTGCTAACTCCACTAGCTGCGGCGCTACCTGGCCCCAAAGACATTTTTCGTGGTAAAGTTGCGCATTGACGATGTGAAGCTTGTGGTGTACTTGGACCGCTGGATAGATGATGATTGTTGGGAAAAAATTGTGCTGTACCTTGCAATTGATTTGGGAATTGTGGAGAAATAACGGTCATGGCAACAAGTGCGCCAGCAGAACGTATCATTTCCACAACCTTTTCATGAGAGGCTGCTCGAACATCTTCATTACCAATAGATAGCAGAAAATCCCCTGGACGTAAGCCCGCCATATCAGCGACACCACCTGGATCAACATCGTCCAAGTATTGAAGCGCTGGAAAGCGATCTGTGGGCTTTAATTGCATTAGTGGAGATGAAGCCTTTGCGCCACGAAGTATGAAACCAAAACCACGCTTAGCCCGGTGCAATACCACAGTACGAGGGTCATTAAAACCTCTGCAAAAGTAATTGGAGAAAATTTAAATTACAAAATGAAATAATCTATCGATAGTAGCATATGTATGTAAAGTATAAATGTAGCATAGTTGTTAAAGAATGCAATCATTTCGGTACGACAGTCAATTGAGTTAAGTGTACGAGTACTTGAATCAAGTAATCGCTTAGTCAAAAAGAAATACAATCTTTAACAAATCGGCTATAAAGATATACATAATTCGTTTTTAATTACGTTTTTTTCATTCGCGGCGCTGTCGAACTATTGTATTGGCCAATTGATTGGGAAAATCCATGTCCTCCACTTACTTTACCCATTATCATGCCAGCACTCTTGATACTTGCTGTATCAGCATTTCCACCATTTATTGCAGAGCTGGAACCATTACTATTAACTGACATTGAAGGTGAATGATGAACATGTGAACGAGACAAAGTGCCGACACAACTATTCGTACCACTCGCAGTCGTACTACCACCACTTATACTAAGCTGAGGCGATCCATGCTGATTCGAAGCACTGCTACTAATGGATCCCAACATTGATGAGTGCTGTGGATAAGGCGACTGACAGTTGCTGTTATTACTGCCACCACTTACAATATTTAAAACCGATGTGGATACATTTGTTATATTCTTTTGACGTAGGCTGACCTCTTGTACACAATCCGCTGGAAAGAAACCAGATTGATTTGATCCGCGTACATATCCTTCAAGAAGACCACAATCGGTAGATCCGACAACTTCAATTACGTCACCAGGTTGAAGTGATATATGTCCAGCGGTATTTCCAGAATATGGTTCCATACATACAACCGTGGTACTGGGATGACCAATCGAACAGGCAGCGGAGTCTGAATTTGTGCCAACACCAGATGAGTCACTTATTATATCGCTGGTATCGCCAAGTGATTTGTCTGTGTGTAAATAGAAGAGACAATTAAACAGTTCGGCAGCTTCAAATATACATACATACGAGGTCTGATCAAAATATGTATAACCGTTATTTTAAATTTTTTCAAGAAATTTCTTACCCAAAACTTAATACAGTTTCTTTGTTCCATTTTTTCGAAGAGCACCCCAAAGCACGACTAACTTTTTTATCTGTCAAAAAACAAACTGACAATCCAAAATAGCTGATATTGCCAACATATGTACATGTACATATAACCGACTTAAAAAAAATGCAAAAATCGAACATACGTAACTCACGAAATTTGAAATTAACGGTTTTTTTTTGTATCAGACCTCGTGACTTGTGAACAGGGCATATTTGAGCCTTTTATTCCTGTGTTTATGTACAATGTTATGTAATGTAACTAAGTATGTATGTATGTATATGTATATGAAGGAGTGTTTTTGAGAGAAAAAAAGATGGATGACATAAAACGTGAAAACTACACAGCCATGCACAAATCGCTAGATAAAAACCATGCAAATATATGTAAGGCATGCACTTACTGGCATACCTGCTCTCTGATTTAATTAGTTGGTATATAAAGATGGAAAAATTTGGAAAATTCATTCGATTCATTCTTTGAATGACCGCTAAGCTCCAATAAACTAATCATTTAGACCGCGTTACTGAATACAATTCAATAAACAAATTTGAAATTATTGTAAAGTCCAAACCTTCTTAATGTGATACTACGATTTTTAATGTATATGTTTTCTTCGGGTCTAGACTCGAGAAGCTCAAAAGATTAAGATAGCCTTGTTATGTGCAATTAAAATAGCGCTTACAAATGATGTAAATGAAAATCATAGAAACATAAACGTTGGCCAATTGACGTAAGCGGCCATAATGTAATAAATATGTATGTCAGGTGAGCCTATTGAGTTCATATGAAATCGGATTGTCATGACGTATGAGTAACATTTAGATGGATTTCCATATTTTCTACCCTTCTTTTATATGCAAATGTGCCGATGTGTATATTTTCATAGGAAAATTAGTAACTTAAAGAACGTTATGTCAATTTAAAAAATATATATTTAATGTTAGTAAAATAACAAATTGTAACCTTTTACTTTATGAGTTTGAAAAATTATTTATAAATAATTTATATAAAATATTTTTTTAAATAAAATAATATTTAATACCTGTTACAATGCTGATGTCATCCTCGTGTGATCGATGTCCAGACGATCCTTCTGATAGGCTTGAACTAGCCGAGCTGTATGGTACATGCTCGGATGGGCATGGTGACGGTGGTCCGTGATGGCCGCATGTGCCGTTACGTGACAATGTGCCCATTAGGCTACCAGCACAGCTATTAGAACAGCTAACACTTGGCCAACCAACAGCCGAGCGACGTTTAGGATTATAACGTGGTGGTCCACGAAAGGGTACTAAAGAATGTGGGTGTGGGATTACTACAATTACATCTCTGCTGTTATTTTACTTTTGAGACATTTATCTAATTTCTTTGCACACTGTAGTCTGGTTTGAAATGATATTTGCACAACAAAGATGTCAAGAAATTTTCTTTGTTCGTGATCGAATGTATGTACACACATTAAAAAAAAAAAAATAACAAATTCCACACACAACGTTTTGAGCGCTGACCACAATTACATATGTTATGAAGAAAAATTCCTAAATTTGTTTTTAATCTTTCAACACAAAACCGTTGAGCATTCGACTCTTTTCAAACCCGAATTCTTATTTCGTCGCGACGGCTAGGGATGATTCTTTTTCATAAACGACCTGCGCCAAGTTCACTGGCTTTAATTTCAAGATTGGGGTGGTATAAATGCTGTGAATATATAGTAAGAGATCTGCCTTTTTTTTAGTTTATGAAAACATGAATTGGAAACCATTTTGTCATTTACTGCTATGTCGGAGTTTGACTGTCTTTAAGTTCATTTGTTACTTACTCATTAGTAATTCCGACATAAGGAGAGTTATGGATTGATGACAAAAATATGTATGTATGTTTATATGAAATTTTATAGGTAACACATGTACTATGTATGCATGGTTAATTATTATATAAAAAAGGCCAAAAGCGAAAATAAATCTATAAATCCGAAAAATCATAGAAACCAAAATAGTAGGGCTCTTGTTTATAATCGATTATTCGGCCAAACGATTATTCGCATAGTAGATAGCTACTGAGCTGTTGGAAAGTGGAATATAAAATCGACTAATTAGTCGAAGAATAGTCGACTAATTGACTAACTGTCACTATCGAAATACTTACGTTTTGACAAATACAATTTTAGAAATAAAAAAATTTAACATTTTCTGTGCCTGGACTCTGTAAGTTTATGACGGCGACAGAGATATAAAATAAAATATGTAGAATGATAGTCGATTTTGTCAACTAGTCGATTATTGATAATCGACATGTTTTTAAATCACTTCTGAAAATCGGTTAATAGACTAGTCGATTATCAGGAACCCTATAAATTAACTTAATAAAGCTTTTATTACCGGAAATGTGAATGGAAGTGCTATTTCACACAGCATTATAAACATTTTTTAAACTTTTATGAATATGAGGTCAAAACTATGAAAACTCTAGCTCATTAAACATATGTACATACAGAGAAGCAAACAACGAATGCTATTTCTATCAATAATGAAGAAATAAACAAGCAATTATAAACGGATAATTCATTTAGGCACTTTTAAAGGTGATTGAAGCAAAAAGAAATTAGAAAAAAACATATATACAACAGCAGTACATATGTATATATGTAAGGGATTCATGTACGCATGTATTCTTGAAAAATACGTTATAAATAATAGCTTTACCATTCAACTATTCAAATACATACATATATAGTATATATAGAGTAATATATAATTATTTATGGATTTATCTAACGGCTACTGTCCTTTAAATAGCATGATCAAAATCAAAACCAATGAGTTATATTGAATTAGATATAAAGAATGGATAATGTGAATATCTGAGCGATGACAAACAGATAAACAAAGGAATGAAAGTGAGGGCGAGTCACTGTTTTAAAACGATTGTTGTACATAACTCAAAAGGGAGTGCTTTTAATACTCGAATAAAAATTTTAAAATATTTAAGGAATATTTCAAATCAAATAACAGTGTGGAAGAAATTAAATATCAAGGTATAAGTAATATGTTAATGAATATGTCAGAGGCATACATAAATGTAAAAATATTGTAATAAATCAATTGGATAGTTGTGTGTATGTTATTAGGATGTTGAAATTTCAAGCTATCATTTTTTCTCCAAACTCCGAATTTGCTTTTTTACAATATTTAAGAAACTCT
This sequence comes from Sphenella marginata, assembly GCA_951509765.1. NCBI lineage: Eukaryota > Metazoa > Arthropoda > Insecta > Diptera > Tephritidae > Sphenella > Sphenella marginata. The sequence goes on from OX608083.1 coordinate 51,791,637, forward strand.
TAATGCATTGCAGGCTTAGCTCATGCCAAAATTTGATTTCCCAATGTAATTTTTATATAGTTATTTATTTATTTTATAACCATGTTGAACAATGAAAAAACTATAGCTTGAAAATTATACACCCTAATGCGCATAAAAAAATGATTTTGGTAACGGTTGAAACGATGCGAATCTGTTTATGCGGGAATATGATTGTGTGACTATGAATTATTTGTATATTAATGCAAAATGACTGCGGAAAAATCAAGATGCAGTTTGAATTTATCGTAACTTTTTTTTTTATTTTTTGGGCAATTTAAGTAGTTTATCGCTTTGCATGCGTTTACATACATATAGATATTCTAAAATTGGTTTGTTTGGATTTCTTTGTATGATTTTGTTTATGTGTATGTGTGTGTGCAAATGTGTAATGTTTTGTATTTTGATAGACACGACACACTCATACATAGGGGACTGCCCAGTGCATTACTTAGCAAACTCCTTAACCGGTTCGGAGAGCTCGAACTTTGAAGATAGCTTGGCTTTGGTCAGTTCTCAACCGGTTTAATTTCGAATAGCTTAAGAGTGTTTCTGATTGTAGGTACGTGTTTATCGATATCCGATATTTCGAAAGAGTGAAAGACTGAGAGTACAGCAAGTGTATTTTTGGGTAACTGATCTTTAAGGAAACGCGCCTCTGGGTCAATAAAATCGTATTTCTCTTGCAAACTCGGTGACTTAACAGCGCGATATATGTACCTATGTATGCACGTGTTTATTACACCGTTTCAGAAAGTTATTTTCTTTTTCCCCAAACAGATTCAAAAGTTTCGACAATTACATGAAAAAAAGCGTTTAAGCCTGTTTCGAAAAAGGGAGCAAATTGCCCTAGAATTTTTATGTTAAACTCCAAATGCATTCTTCCTACTCACCAACATCATCTGATTTGTAGTTTTGTATTATTTCGGCAAGCTCCATATTTCCAGCGATTACAGCCACCTTAAGAATATAGTGAATAGGATTATATAATTTATATGAAAGTATAAGAATATATACATACATATATCCACATCTATATTTATAATTAATTTAGAGCGAAATTAAATATCTACAAAAACTATTAATAACACTATACTACAATTGAATCTATGTATGTATGTATATTAAAAAAGGAAGTAATGTTGCAAATTAGCCCCTTACGATTTCATATATCGCACACCTAGTTCTAAACAGCAATCAACTAAATAAAACGAGGTAGATTTCTGAGTCGATTCCCGTTAGAAATAAGCAAAAGTTGAAAAAGCGTTTAGTACATAGAATACTTAAAAGACATAATTAAATTTTATTTAAATGAATAATTTTGAAAATAATTATTTTCATACATATTTAATATATCTATTATTAACTGCAATATTCGAATAGTTTATTTATTATTTATATATTTTGCAAAACGTTTTATTAATTTGAATATTGTAGTTTGAATTTTAACAATAATGGATTTAAATGTGTTAACTAAGAACCATAAAAAAGCATAGTTTGGAAAAATATGTACCTGATAGGGAGTTTGATTGGCATAATTGAGGGCGGCACGTTGTGCACCACGAAATAGAAGCATTCTAGCACAAGCCTCTTGGTTGTTAACAGCGCATACATGCAATGGTGTATTACCGGAAGCGTTACGGCCATCCATGTCCGCACCATAAAACAATAAATGTTCCAAATGGTGTACCAGACCATGTCGACAGGCCTACCATTATTCCATAGATTTATAAGTATATGCATTAAGGATATATGTATATACATACATACACATATACATATGTAAATATTTAAATAACTATGTATTTGTACATATGTATGTATGTGTATGTATATATATTAAATATATAAAAAGCCAAAGAAATAACATTTACATACATATATATATGTAGTTTCGATATAATAATTCTTACTTAGAGGAAAAAAGCATGAGACACAAATATTTTTTTTTAGTTTTGAAGTCCTCAGATGAGATAACATATACATATATATAAAATAACCATTCTAATCAGACCAAATAGAAAATTTTGCCTTAAAAATTAAACGTTAATATCTTAACCAGCACCTTTTAAGTCAACACCAGAGAAAAGAGTTAGCTTATAAGTCGTAAAGCATTTGAAAAATTATGTGGAAGAAGCATTCCAAGGAATATTCGAAAAACTAAGTCGTTGTCTTTTTGAGCAGCATAGACGCTGCCTCTTTTCTTGTTTATAATCTCTGTTTTAATGAGGCTCAATGCTAACACGGGAATAACTTTAAAGCAGTTTTAAAAAAGTTAAATAATTATTTTGGTTTTCTAACAATGCAAAAAAAGATTGAGTAAGAAAGTTTTTTAATCGGCCATAGCATTGTTTTTCCAGCATTCGGACGAATCGCTGAGCAACGTTTATGAACCTGGAAGATTTGGTATGGCAAACAAGCTGTGATATTCCCAGGCCTCATAGACTTCGTATGCTGTAAATTGTTGTTTCATAAAATTCTATAATTTTAATTCCACACTGCCCAGTTATTTATGTTTGTATGTATTTGGTTAAATAATTTTTACCCTTCTTGTTTTGAGTGAATGTAATACAAACGTAGTTAGGCTTCATTAAATGATATGCGATGGAACACTCACCTGATGAACCTCATTCCAACCTTGACTATCCTGAATACCCAAAGATGCATGATCGTGCAGTAAGCTTTCCGTTATCTTTGCTTCGCATTTGCGTGTTATCGATACATATAGAGGTGTTATGCCACGCCCATCTTTGTAATTAGGTGATGCACCCAATTCTAACAACGTTCTGTTGTGAAATTTGAAATAAAATTTAAGTATTTAAATATCATGTTTTTGTAGTTGTAGCAATATCATGGTTCACTTACGTCACTGCCTCCAATGAGTCTTTTTCGACCGCTCTATGTAGAGCTGTTGTGCCATCTTTGGTGCGATAGTCCAGCAAAGCACCACCATTTACCAATGCTATTAATATTTTATTTGGCTTTTTAGCTCCAGTCGCTACCGTTAGAGGTGTTTCACCACTTTCCGGACAATGGAAATTCGGATCCAATCCTTTGGCACACATTTTTGCTATTTTCTCGACATGACCAGCATTTATGCATTCGAGAAATCGTCGTAAATTGGCTCGTGTATGAAGCGCCTTTAACTGCCTTTCGTCAAGATTCAACATTTTATAAACACGTCTCTTGTATTTCAGCTAAAGATGGAAGTTATTAGTAGACACATAAATATGTAGGAGTATATACGAATATGATATGAATATGTAGGACTAGCCACTTAAGGTAGATATTATTACTCACCTCTAAGTAGCCGACAGGGCCATTAAACGGGTAGTCTCCCAATCGACGCTCTTCATCAAGAAATTTACCAGCCTTGCCATTGGAAGGCGGAGAAAAGAGGCCATAATTAAAGCTCTCTTTCAATTCCTTTGTAAATAATATGGATGAAAAGAAAAACAATACGCGTCATTAGATTATATTTATCGTCATAAAAACTCAAGAGGTTTGTGAGTTGGTAAATTGTGCCGGTTTTTCCATTTTTTATTATTCAATTCTACTTGGCATTCAACTTAAAGATAAATAAATGTTTTTACTAAGCAAAATTGATTGTCAGCATGCAAAATATTGAATATTCAACACCAACCTTAAACCAAAATGCCACCTATTGTACATATGTACATATGTATATAGGCATTTACATATGTACGCGTATGATGTATGTATGTATGTATGTTCATATATGTATGTATGTAGCATAGCAGAAAATAATATTGAAAAGTCAATCCAGTGTTGTACATAAGCGGATATTTAAAGTTATATATTGCAGTTATAGTGCGATTATTTCACCAAATAAGCGTTTATTTGTACGTAGTGGTGCGGCGGGATCGGTCATTAAATTGAAGACGGTGTCGTCAAGTGTCAAAATGTGCTCGAACATTGGACGATTTATTTGTAAGTATTTGTGTGCGTTGATTAGCAGTATTTTTTGTTGAAATAAAAGCAGATTGATAAGAGTAGTATAATACGAAAAAGAAGGAAAGAATAAGTATAAATAAGAATAAACTTCAAATAAATTTTTATATAACTACATAAAACTCCATCAATACTTGAACAGTGTGAAAAGTCTGGTGTAGAATCAAGCCCAAATCAAAGAAATGTTTCTTTTGCACACAAAACTGGTCTCAAAAGAAGTCAAATAGTAGAGCTCTTGGTAACATCGATTAATCGATTAAAAGTAGTTGTTTACAAAAATACTAATCGACTAATCAGCAATCGGTGGTATTATTTTATGTATTTTCTTTTATTTTATAACTATTAATCTGACTGGAACTGAGTTCCATCACATTCATAAAATCGCAGACTCCATGCTTTCAGACCATGGAAAATGCTTACATTTTTTATTTTTTATATTTTATTTTACACATTTTCTATTTACAATAACATTGAGAGCTTTGGAAAAGATAACTATTTTACAAAAATAACAAAAACCGGTCTTAAACTCAAAATAACATTATTGAATAATTTAACATTCACAGACCCAATAAACTTTAATAAGCAATATTTTTTATTTTAATCCTTGCATTTATCAAACCGTCAGTATTCGATTAGTGATAACAAGTCGATTAGTCGAAATAAGAGCTCTACCAAAAAAAAAGAAAGAAACATGACTTAAGTTGAAAAAGATTTTCTTAACATATTGACGGATTTTAAAATCGATATCGTTGACTTGTGCTTGATTTCAGTAAGGCTACACAGTAACAAATTTTTGCCTAAATTTGAAACTTTTTTCACTGCATATATCTAGACCGCATTTAAAATTTGGAATAGATAGTACAGTTTTTGTGCAAAATTCAACGTTTCCAAAAAACTTTCCTGCTGTTTCTACTATATCGCCACAATTTTTAAATATTTTGTTTGCAATTTAATCAGAAAGAAAATAGATGTTGAAAAGTTTTGGATTTTACTACGAAATAGTTGAATGGTTTCAAATCTAAGCAAATCTTTATCTAATCAGCAAATTGGTGGTATCAAGAAAAAGTAAAAAAATTAAAAAACTATATTTAAATTTGTTAGTTTATTTTGCAGCGGTGTTAGTATGCTTTTTAATTTCTAATCAAAATTAATGGAATACTTAGAATGCAAAAAGCGGGTTGGGGTGGTTAGGGTGGTTAGGGTTAAATATTAAATATTATATGGGCGGGCTGATAGTGTTTAATTTATTTCTTACTTACCTTTGGCAATGAAGAGAGAACTTGTTGCTTTACATCCCAAACTAAACGATCCGATGGGAATTGCAGGCATTTATAGACGTTCAGTTCGGGTACATGAACCCTCACTAGGAGCCAGCCGTCACGCGGCTCAGGCGGTGGCTCATCATCAAAACCCGGCCCTGAACTGGTGTCCATGTTGGCCGGGTTTTGTTTGACTTTTGGTGTTGGGGGGTGGTAGGTCGTAATTTTGACTGATTTTTTTTACACAACGATTGACAAAAATTATAAATTTCCTTGAGTTGAGTTGCAAGGATTTAAAGTCTTAATCTAGGAAATTTTGTTTTATTTCGACTGTTCTTTGTATTGCCGTTTCTTTACGTAAGTTTTATAAAAATTGCGTTATTGTTGTCATCTTTAATAATTTTATTATCATTAATAAATGCATTTCGTTGTAACAACAGCCTCATTTTACGGTGTTTCGTTGGTTGGGGAGCTGAAAGTAGGCAAAATTAAAAGTTTGTTCTATTAGTTAACTTGGACAATGTACAATCTAGTACGGATGCATATCAGAGCTGGTTGTGTTTGTTGGTAAATAAAAGCTAAGTAGATTTTCATACAACTCACCGATCTTCTTGATGCTACTCCACGGTGATTATAATTGATTTAGATGTATCTGGAAATAAGCAAAATAACAGAAATTAATGGGGCATTTAACTATACACTACATATATACATATGCACATTAATGACCTTAGTTTTAATATACGATAGTGATATTGATTGCGGGTTTCGGCTAAGTTTAATTTATATTCCAATATAAATGAGGCAGTCCTAACCGTCCATGATGAATAAACGGACAATTTTTTTTTTTACTTGATCAACCATTAGAATTCCAAAGGCAGGGAATAGGTGGGCAGAGTTGATGGTAGAGAAATATCGCTAAGTTGTTTTATGCAGGATACCATGTCTGGATCTGCTAAAGCTAAAATTGAAATTATTTCTCTGAAAATACGTCCCCTTAATTTCCACTGACAGCTCTTCTAAACATCGCTCAAGATTAATCAAGTTAAAAGTGGGCATTGGAAATATTGCCCCAGCTGTTAAGCACGTGGTAAATTAAATTTAAAAAACTGACAACAACAAAACTAGCAAAATCAGTAAAAAACAAGTAAGGAAAGGGCTGTCTTCGGCTGTGCCGAAGGCTTCATACCTTTCATGAATACGCATAACTTTTTTAAGTGTCCGATCCTTACTTACAATTGGTACAAACTCTTCAAAACTGTTAATTTGAAAATCCATGGCCCAAACCAGAGTTATCGGAGCAATCGATTATATGGGAGCTATATGTTATGTTAGTCCGATCTGTATGATTTTCACTACACACATCACATATGTAATAAGTACCAAACCTGCAAAATTTTACGTCCCTAGCTTCTTAACTGCAAAATCTATAGCCCAAAACCCATTTATCGAAACTATCGATTATATGGGAGCTATATGTTTGGTTGGTCCGATTTGAGTCATTTTCACTACACATGTTACTTATACAATATGTACGAAAAGTGCAAAATTTTGCGGTCCTAGCTTTTTAATTGCAAGATTTATAGACCAAAACCCGTTTATCGGAACAATCGATTGTATGGGAGCTATGCTTTGTATCGGTCCGATCTGGCTGGTTCCGACAAATGATTAATCCCATGCAAAATGGCGGCCCTATACCAAATTTCATCGAGATAGGTCTAAAATTGAGGGACTAGTTTGCGTTCAAACAGACAGACGGACAGACGGACGGACAGACGGACATGGCTAAATCAACTCAGCTTATCATCCTGATCATTTCGGTATACTTAATGGTGGGTCTATCTCTTCTTCTTCTCATACTTACAAACATCGGACCAAAGTTATAATACCATTTCATGTTCATGAAAGGTATAAAAAAACAAATGGAAATCAAATATTTGAAAACAAATTGAAAAACGTGAGTTCGCTCGTGCTGATTTGTTAAAACTACTTCAGTCGTTTTCGAATTAGTGCCGTGGCTTGTGCCATTGTTTTTGTTGTTGTTGCGGTATGCTTAGGGGGTGTGGTAAATGGTAAACAAGTTGGCAACTGCAATGATGTTTGTGGTATGGAGGCGTTTCCGGAGCTTGGCTTTAATGAGGCATGATCAAAGTTGGTGCTACGTTTTCTGTTTTTTTTGTATTTTGATCAATCAATAAGTACATTAGGAGCGTCCCCTTCCTATCGCAATTCCAGCACTTTTCTGTTAGAATATATTACAAGAAGAGACTTCTACCGAAATATTGAGACCTGTTATTAAGATTTCGTCTTGTGTGCTCGATTTTTTGTTAATAAATTCTTTACACATTTTCATTATTCGCACTTCTATGCTGCAAGGGTTGTTTGTGGAAGCTCTAAGTAAAGCACCAAAGGTAGGTATAGAGCGGCAGGAGGCAGAGGGCCAAACAAAAATAAATCCAACTAATTACAACTGACCACATGCCCGTCTAAGGGAAGTTCATACCTGCTCTTTGGCATTTCGCAAAATAAATCAACCGAATAAGACAACAATCAGTAACTTCGCCTTAGCATAAACCAATCAAACATTCAAATTTTTTGTTATTCAAATTCGTCTTCTTTGTAAATTATTCATTTAATTTGTAATGCTTTGTTGGGATCAAGTTTGTCAAGGTCGGCATTAAATTGTCATCAACTGATAGTTGTTTTTGTTTTTGCGTTCATAAGGTTTATTTGATTGCAGTTCCGCAATTTCACTTAGCTGTTTGGTTGTTGTAATTGCTCTTTTTAATTCGCTTCATTCATTCATATTATGGTGATTTTGTTTGTTTATGTTGTTAGAGTAATTTGTAGTCCGCCTTAGTGAATTAATTAAACAATTTAGTTGTTGTTATTTGCACTGTATAAAATCGTAGTAGGTATGAATATTTACATTTATAATCTTCTAATGCCTTTATAATCTTCTTTGTGAACAGACTTGCGATGCTCTCACAAATGCAATCATGTTCTTTAGCTCCCAAGTAAATTGGAAATGCCCTTCCAGAGTTCTCGGCGAGTGTTCCCTCGCCTCCAATCCAACAAATCGATACTAATCTCTGTTCTTTGAAAACAAATTCATACCATAACAAATTGCCTTAAAGCATTTTTGAATGAATAAAATTAGTTTAAATTGAGTCGTAGCAGTGAACTGCAATTTAAATTAAATTTTCTATTCAATTATGAATACCCATAACGATCACCAACATGAAGCTAAACGGCAATTTATGCGTACATCCACACCCCCAAAAACCGACAATTTTCCAATAAAAAGTGAATAATTCTTTATCATCAGCATGACTACAACAAAAACATTCGCCATCCAAAAATATGCAACAAAGGCTCGATATGTGAAAGGTATGCTTCGCAAATCGCAATCAAAGTTCAGACCGAAAAATGGCCTGCGATAAATTATATCAACTCATTATGGCTGCAACAAAGACAACAACAAAGTGGAAATATGTAGCTGGGCAGTGGTGCCATCCTTCTTGTACGGCTGGTCGAGTACAACAAGAATCGCATGAATGACAACCGTCAAACCGTGTTCCGCGTGGCCCATACCCTTTTGACAGATTTAACCCACCCTAGTGAACATAAATATTCGTGAATAACGTCATCAAAGTTGAGCTGCGCAACGCCCTGCTCTCGCCAATTCACTTTAGAAAATTTACAAGTATCCACTTTACGTAACATACATACATACATATAGACATTAGGGTGATTCAATTCCGCAATTATTATTTTTTCTTTGTTACTCAATCAAAGTGCTAGACAATCTTCATATAAAAAATAATATTAATTTAATGTCATTGCAAATTATTGTTCTACCAATGAAGCAGTGAAAAACCCAAAACCAAGGCCTATAAAAGTGATTTTCAAGATTGTAGAAGACTTCTAACCACTCGAAATTTAAAATTAGAATTCAAAGTATTGAGGGCTATTCTATAAATACATCTAGATTATAATTTTGTAGAGCACAAGAAGAAAAACAAAAAATTTTTGCGAAAATGCATCACCCTACAAATATGAGAAAGCCAAAGGGCGTTGAAGCATTGCAAAAACAAAAAAAACAGCACAGTGTAATGGTAAAATCTCAGAATAAAAAGAAAATACAGCAACAACAACAACAACAAGAGACAAATTTGCAGTGAAATAAGAAAAGCAACGGCAAATGTAACAAAACAACCCACGGGCATTGCTTACAGGTATCAAAGCATAACAAGAAGTACATACATACATACATACATACATATGTACACATGTATGTATTTATTAAAGAGTGCAACAACAAATAAGCATAGCAAGTCTGTAAACAGGAGAACCAAATGCGACAAAACCATGAACTGCAACGGCACAGCGGAACAACAACAATAAGAACAACAACAAATAAAATGACGAGAATGAAATGAAAGAAAAATGCACTGCATCGGCGACGTCAGCATCGCAAGGCGTATGGCGAATGGCGGATGGCGGATGGCGGCTGAAGGTTGGCGGATAAGCAAAAGGTGGCCAGGGTGCGCCTTCTAACAAAGGTCATTAACACCACAAGTGCATCGTGCAAAAGAATCGTGTTCGGCATTGGAAAAGTGCTAGCAACAACATATCCACAACAATAAACATTACGGTGGCTATAATTTTGAAATCCCTACCTTCGATGTCTAAGCTATGAGGGAGCGAGAAGTTTTTTTTTTTTAACTTTAATTTAATTTTGTATTTGAGATTTATGTATATTATATTATTTATTTAGAGTAGGTCGGGGGTGTGCAGAGCACGGGTTAATAGGGACGACCTTTTAGTAAGTTATTATTTATTTGTTCCATATAGAACTGGGAGGATGCAGAGCACCTGTTACACCTTGTATGTATTCATTGGGGGCGAGCACTGTTGGCTCTGAGGCATTGCACGAGATTGGCTTCCTCATTTTTGTTTGGAAAAACCCGCTTTGGGTTAGGCAGCCAAAAACAATATCTTCAGAATACATATTTCATAAGCTGGGTGAGAATTATAAAAAGGGTTGCAAATGATATAAACGCTTAAACACCATCTTTGGTCCACGAAGTGGCGTGAATTAGGATGGATTTGTAGTACTTTTTTTTGAATTGTGGCGAACACAGTTTGATCCACGGCACTTTAAAATAAGACTCACATTTTCACTTAACACCATAATGTAGAGTGTTTCGATTTTGATGGATTTGGCTGTTGGAAGCACATGGCAGCGCCATAACATTTTGAGTGAAAACATTAAGAATTGCTAAATTATTTCCATGAAGCTGAATACAAAAAACGAATGAAGAATGTTTGTGTATGTGCGAGCACTGAAGAGCAAAAGAATGTGGGGTGGTTTAAGTTGAAGACAGTGATTGCCAGACGCGCTTTTCGAGTGGCCTCAGCAGTCAAGCATATATGATTTGCAGCGTGGGATTGCCGAGAATGGATGGTGGGCTAGGAGAAAGAGCGTGTGACAGAAGACTCTTGCGCAGTGTTGGTACAAAGTAAGGAACGTAAAGGACAGTAGATATAATTTTTTTTCGTTTTACATACATTATATAATACTATTATTATTCTTTTTTTTTTAAATTAAACTTGTACAGGAGAGCTCCGGATCTGTCAAAAAAAAAATATACATAAGGCTATCTCATTATTTCTTTAATCAAAACGAGATGAGCATAGAGAAAAGAACATTCGAGTTCGATTTATGTAAGCGCTCTACCCTGAAGGAAAGCGAATATTGAGTAATTTAGTTATGCTGTTTGATCAGCTGTAAGTTTTCACGAGCTCAATGAAATTATGGGTAATCATTGCCAATTAGAAAATTGTTCAAAATCGACACGACTGACAAAAGCGTCGACGCTCTGAACACGAACAGTTTACTGAAAATTACGTAAATTTGTTTCTAAAAAAAAATTTATTCGATGTTTTTATTTATAATGTCACTACAATTAATTTGTATAATTTGTACGTAGATTGGTGCTGAGTAATTAAGATAGTTAGTGTTCATTACTGTAGTCGCTTCATCTACATACATATATACATACATACATATGTACATATATGGTGTTGTATAAAATCTTCAATGTGAAAAGTAATTCAGATCATGGGTTTCTGTACATGGAATACGGCTATCTGATTTACAAGTAAAAATGGTAAGGTTTGTGAGATACTCAAGGTGTAAGTCTTTCAGAATTTTGTCTAAGCTATTTGTAGTAGAAACTCACTTTCTCATTTTATTTTATGTTTTTGCTTGACATTCAACTGTATTTCTGTACAAACAAACGAGTTTATAAAATGGCAGCATTGCCTAATTAAATAATGACGAATGATTGTTTATGTCACTCCTAGTTGATTCAATAAATAATAAAATGAAATATGTATTCCATTCGCACATATGGGACGAGGGTGTACCATACAAGCTTTTGTAAGTGCTAATAAGCGAATACTTGACAGCCATGGATCACCTGCTGTGCTCTAAGAGGGGTTAAGCTGGCGAAATGCATTACATACATACATACATACATACATACATAGGAGTATGTATCATTTGCAATAAAAATTAAACGTGTTTAATACGAGTTAAATTGGCTTTCCTGTTCTAAATTTGTGTATTGTCATGATTTTATCGCACCCCCAACATTTCATTAACAGACTTAGTTAGATGAGGGGACGCATTCAGATATGGATATGACATATATATTTATGTATGCATGTATGTATGTGTGTATATAAATGTGTCAACTGTTTTGGTATTGCATTTTTTATAGAAAATCGTCAAATTGCCGGAAGAAACGTATTAATATGAAAGTGTTGTTGCTTAATTTGTTTGTGACCTGAAACTTTTAGCTGGGAAATTAATTCAATAATTTAATATTTACAGACAAATAACACTTTAGAGCCGGCTAACCATTTTTTTAATGTGAATTAGTTGATTGAGGATTTGAGTATAGGTGCATGATTACAAAACGTGTTCATCTCAATCTTTTAGTCCAACTAATTTGATTGGGAGAAATGGCACTCACTGTCAATGGCGTGCTGGAATTTTTATTTCTAAATTTTTCACTTCGTTTTCGATTTTATTTATTTCTAAATTTTTTATTGCCTAAAATGAGTTCAATATTCAATGCCTGAAACTCCCAGATTGTTTTAATCAAATTTGAAGTACTTTAACGTGGTTTTCTATTTTATCTAAAGACATACACACATATGTACATATGTATATACACATATTCAGGTGAACAATCAATTAACGCCATTCCTCTTTAAAGTGTTGCAACTGATGCATGTTGGAAGAAGAAAGCTCTTATATCAATTACCGTTAGACAGTGCCTGGAGCAAATGCGAGTACATAAATATGTACAGATGTAAGCATGTTTACACACATACATATGTACATTAAAATGCATTAACGGCAATATTTTTAGCCAGGGGCCGTAGCGTTTACTAGATTTATCCGTCAACGCAATAGCTGTCACTTTGTCCTCCCGCTGTATGTTTTAATCGCCCAGTGCTTGAAATTCAACCAGAAACCAAAAAGTTGTTGTTCCGTCCATTCGTTAGCTTTTTTTCTATTCTCTTTTATTGTTTTCCACTTTTTTTCTGATACTTTTCTTTTACTGTTTTCTCTTGTCTTCACCCCTTCTTTCATATAATTTTTTTTTAACCTTCATTTTAGTTAAGCTTTTTAGTAGTCATCGTTTTTTCTTTCCCTTTTTATCATTTCCCTTCCTTTAGCTCTTTGTGCTTTTCTTTCTCTTGGTTTGGCTTCATCTTTTTTATTTCCTCATTTTTATTCTATTTTGTTCTTTTAGCAAAAAATAAAAGCAATCGATTCCTTAAATCTCCAGTTCTTGAGTTTGAGCATTATAAAGTGATTATTTTCGGTCCCTGCTTTTAACTTCAATTTGGCATCATTTAGGGTTCAAGTTAAAGTTAAAGTTAAAAAAAAAAAAGTAATTGTCTCACTATGCCAGCAGTCCATAAGAGAGTAAAAATTAAGAAAGCTGCCTACCAAATTTAATTAAATTGCTAATAGATTTTTTAAATTCGTTTACGAAAAGCATTAAAAAGATTTGATCGAGTGAATTCAGTGTGAAATGATAAACTCCCCTTTCCCCTCTATTAGAAACAGGCAGCAACAACAGATAAAGTAAGCCTCTCAAATAGATCTCTCTTATCTACGCCAGGCTATAGATTTAGTGTTTTTAGTAGGATAGGGCGTTAAGACCAGGCGTAAACTTGCCAAACCCTACCAAATTAAAATTAAATACAAAACCACACAAAACAAACGCTGAAGCTAGTTTACCTGGTGTGTACTCGTACATCGTTAATTATATACTTGGACTTTTCTACTGAGAGGGAGTCAACCAGACACGATTATTAATTTCATTGAGTTTCTGACGGCAACACTCGTAAAGCGCACTTTGAACTTGTCGCTTATGAATTTCCTACTTTTCCAGCATAGCAGAAAAACTTAAGTGAAAACTACTAAAAATCCAAAGCTTTGCGTTTTCGAAAAATAATTATTAAAATTGTTTGATCTGTCCGTTTTTAGAGGCTTCTCTGTATTTGCAAATGTGCTACAATACGAACATATTTCTTTGGGCAATGGTTGTTTATAATTAAAAACGTATCTGTCCATAACTAGAAACACATTGTTTGTGTTAGAAATTTGTGCAAATATTGATTTTGAAATTTCGCATCTGTTTATGAAAAATACGGCAGTTACCTAGCTCATGGAGTGTGACATAGCTTCAATGTTTACGTTCCTAGACTTAAAAAAAGAAATATTTTAAATTTTGATAGCAGAAATCCAACTTGTTAGCTTTGTAGATCAAACGAAGAAATAGAAAGAAAATACACTGTGCAACAAAATCAGCACTTCATCGATAAAAGTGGTTGGGTTGCTTAGATTGAATGCGATCGAGTGAGTTTTACCGATAATTGGCAAAGGCCCATAGTCTGCGTGTAAAATTAGTAAAAGCACTGCGGCTCGTATTTACATTAGTGTGTGTGCACTACATGTGTATGTGCGCATGTATGAGAAACTGGATCAATCAAGTTGCAAACAAAAGAATTAAACAACGAACTCCGTACACAGATCGCTATGCCACGGGTAAGCCTAGTTCTCAACGTTTCTCTTGATAATCAATTAATGAAAGAAGAAACAGAAGGAAATGAAAGACAATGCACGAGACACAATCGAAATATGTATGTATGTTCGTATGTAGATTTGTAGGCAACATAGAGCCAAGTAAGCTTGTACGCTAATTGTGCTGGCGTGTTGAGTCGGCGCGTCGAACTTAAGCGAGTGAGTGGGCAAACGTGTTGCTGGTGGCCGGTGGGCAGATCATGGAGTAGCCGGTTTGCGACGTCATAAGAAATACAAACAAATGCATGGAATACTTAAGCAGAGGAAGAGAAATGCAAGAAATATAAATTTTATTAAAATGAGAAGCGTAGAACCCAGCTATGAGTAAGTGTTATGTTTTAAACAAAAAAAAAAAAAACAACAAATATTTCAAGCCGCATTACACTTAAAAGCACAAATAATGATTTACATTCTATTTTTTTATTTGTTATCAATAAAAAGTCTTAGCAAATCGGCCAAGTATGCTGCAAGCAATTCAGATCAGAGAGTTTACATAATAAACAATCAAGATATAGAAATGGAAAAAGTGTGCATGTGTGTGTGTGTGTGAATAATACATTTTTATGCTTTGACCCACTGAATTCGCTTTAAAAACTTGGTTTCAGATTGCATACTTTGAAATTTGGTATCTAAAATTCAATGGAAATTTTGTATAAGCGGGCATATGTTTGTATGTATGTATGTACGAGTATGTGTGTCGGAATGCATCTGTTTGTAACTAAGTATGTATCTATACACAAATGTTACGAGCGACGACATCTGGCTGCTAGAGTTTCATTAATCTACAACAAATAAGTTGAAATCGAAATGGACGCGAAGCAATAAAAAAATACAAAAAAATTAAATTAATGAAACCAGTTTGAGCTTTTTTTATTCTATGAAAACGTGCAAAACGAAAAAACGCAAAAGTTGTAAATGTACAATTAATTAATATTTTGTATATTAAAAAATGAAAAAATGAAATGGAAACACTTAAATTGAAAATGATAAACTAATTAGACTAATGCAATGTGAAACTGTATGTATTTATGCTCATAAAAAAATTAAAAGTTAGAAGCAGAAGTGTCTCAAATTTAACCACATTCATATTTGCAACCGCTTTTCCATGGAAAAATATGAGAATTCAATCAAAAACCTTAAGACAGCAAAATGTAATTGAATAGATGCCAACAACAAGGCCATACATATGAATGACGAATTTATGTGAGAAGTAATTTCAACCATGGATACGTCAGTTAGTACGAGTACCTATGTACATATGTATGTAGAGATAAATGTTGCGATTGGCTTGTAAGAGCCATCCAATTTCATTATGAACATAAAAATGCGAACATCAAACGCTGTTAAACATTGAGATTCTTATCGTAACAATCGTTCGTACTTTATATACATTTCGAGAAAAAGTTGTTGCCTCAGCGCTTCTAAACTTTGTTATCAAATTTCTTTGTGTCTTTGCCGCCATTGTTAAATAATAATTAAAAAATGTATTTTGGAGATTTTGGACTAATAATTACATATCCCACTTAACATGAATGAAACTTTTTCAAATGTCAATGCCATTTTTTTAAAAACTTTGCAAATGGTAAACCGTTTATTAAACATTTTTTATCTTAACTTGTGGTCTACCCCGGAACCCTTAGAGTTATTTGAGACATTTCATATAAGCTCCGTATTAATTACGTAATCAATTTAGTCGAAAGACCAACCAATCATTTCATTTGTAAATATTTTTTAATTCGCCCAATTCCTTTTATCGTTTCACATGAGATTTCTTCTATTTTTTGAAATATGACCAGTTGTCGTTGGCAATATAAGAGGTAGCAAATGTCATCATAATAAATATTAGTAGCAACAGTAAACAAACCGTAATCAAAAGCGTGTACGTTCATATGTATGTATGTATGTATATTTATTTGTGAAATAAGAAATACGAATATCTGTAAATATTTTCATATCGCAATCTGAGATTTATTCAAAATTTAAAATGTTCCAAAGACGAACGACGATTTTCACTCAACGCGCTATGAAGCCCAGTAGGACCCCTTAAAAAGAGCTAAATAAACATTTAAAAAGTAATACATATTGGCAAAAAGAAAGATTTGAGATAAAAAAGTGAAATTATTAAACAAGCTTTTTTGTTATAGAGAAGAACAGCTTCATTTGATTTGGGCTCAGGTGTAAAAGTTTTGCGCCTATAACGATTTGTAAGAGTTTCATTTCAGAACGATTTCTGTTTGAATCTTTAATGACTTGTACTCTTCATACACCAATTAATCTTTGCCCTTGGGTTTTCTTCATTTCAGAACAAATTATCGCTGTAAGAGTGACCCCAAAAATTTCGCTGTTTGATATTTTGATTTATATTTATTTCTATCGATAGGAATATGTTTTGTTCATTGAAAAGTTGATTGTTATACTTTCATTTTGTTTTTGTAAGTTTTTCAAGAGCTGGAAGCAAAAGATTAAAGGGTTCTTTGCTTAAGTCTTTGGTATTGGCAAGAATACATGTTTTTTGTCAGCGAGAGATACATATCTGTGCGTTAAAATGCGGAAGCTGAAGTGAGTACGTTTGAAAGCTGGTAAATTCAATTTTTTTTTATTTGTTATTTATTTCATGTTCAAACGTGTGTGCTTCGTTATTCATCTTTGTAATCGTAACTGTTGCTAGAACCTGCATTGTTTGATAAGATACACAGGTAGATAGATACATACATACATACAAGCAAACATACACACATATTCACGCACATTTCTTTCACTAGCTCTTGATTTACTCTGATTTCTGATTGACGTCATTAGACAACCGCAAAGCGGAAATTAGTTCATGAGTGGAGTGAAGGTGGAGCGGAGAAAAGTGATTCGTAGCCGCACCACATCCATTAAAACCCCTAAGCAGTTATTAACTAGCGGTTTTGGTTCTAGTGAACTAGTAGCTGATTAAATACAGCACATACACAACCAACAACCACATGTGTGAACATCTAGATACTAGGGATGGCCGCTTTTCGTGGTTTTCAATTTAAGAACTTTCAGTAGTTTTTAAGTCTTTTTTTTTTACATATCTTAGAAATATATCAAATTTGGCATTAAGATTCGTCTTAACTAAGTACAGTCCCTTACCAACAGTTTTAGCCCTAAAATATATTGATTAGTTAGCGGACTTAGTCGGTTTGGCATTATTGATTTCTCAACATACTAAATCGAGTCATCAAAGTTGCGCGAGTTACTTTGGAATTGCCCATATACACATACATATCTATGTAATCGTATGTATATAAATGATATAATGAAATATGAGCAATTACCGAGAAAAGAAGTTACGATGAGAAATGATTTGTACTTCAATGCCGTTATTTATGAAAATAAAGAAGCCAATTAATTGCAGTAAACACCATAAATCGATAAAAATGTATGGCGATAATGTTCGTTTTGAACCGAATTATTTTTGACTTCATGGCTAAAACGGGGAACAGTTTTCTCATCGATCTAGCCTGCGCGAGTCTTTAGTCCATTTGTGCTTTCATGTTCGTCGATTCGTTTACTCTGCTGAGCACAGGTTCACATAAAAAAATTACTTAAAGATGAGTTATTAAATTAAAAACATTAACATACAAATCATTTCTTACACGTATGAGCACGTATTTTTTTCATATTTCAAAAGAAAATGCATTCGATTATTAATTCTAGAAGTTGAGGTGCAAGTCCTGATTCGCTGTTGGAAAGCGTGTGCATTCATTTCATACAAACAACACAGCTTTCATTGTACAGCATGAGCCATTCCCCCATTTGCTTGCCTTTCCAATTCGACCTCCATTATAGCCATGGAAGAGGCCACACATGCAACGAGTCTGCATCGTACGCGATGACTGAAGTAATGACATAGAAAATGTAAGTAATTTAGCGTTATAAAAAGTAGAATTTTTCCACTCACATTCACTTAGGAAATTCGCAAAATGCACTGGGAAAGGAAAGCTAAGCTTTTCAATGGAATTTTGCTTTCTAAGCCCAGCGGAGTAATGAATCCAATTTGCGTGGAAACAAATGAATAAATAAATGTATTTTTGATGACCTTTGGAAATACATACTCTTAAATTGGTCTTGAGAAATTAGGAAGAGCGCGAAATTTCCACACACCTCGCGTAACCAAACTTCAGTTGATTGATATTATCCTTGAAAAGTAATTATTTTATTCTCATTGCAGTCCAACCACCAACCAACTCAGTGAGTCTTGGACCTCGATGGCCACTGCACATTCTTAATATACATATAATCCTGGCTTCCATTGTAAGAGAGCTTATTATGTTTCATGAAAGGCTTTACCTGTAACTCGAGTATTCTCACGTTTCTGTTGTCGGTTGCTTTTATTTGTTGTTCTTTTCGTCTAAATTTGAAAAGTGTTTAGCTTATCAAAGCAATCCCATGGCTCAATTTCCATGTTACGTTTACGTTCGTACTTAAGTTATCCAGACTTGCGTGAAAATGAGCGTAGCGGGGAAGTACCCACTCTTACATAATCCAAAACAATCAAATTATTAAAAATCACTGGCGCATAACCCCACATGGACGGTATTCCAACAAAATTAATAACAAACACAGAAACAAGGAAATGAGGATAAAACGAAGCCGACAAAGATTCTGAAAAGTAAATATGGCCGCTAAATTAAGATGAAATGAAAGACAAATATGTAGTAGTTATATGTACACGGTTGGATGTAGATAACATTAGGCGACGGCATGGAACATAGAATTCGGCTATGCTCTTATTTGTGATTGTCAAAGTTTCCAGCAGTCAAAGTGTCTGATGTCATATCACTGTCGCCATTCCAATGAGCCCATATACATATTTTGTTTGTTCATTTGCTCATTTGTTTATTGTTTTGTTTATTTTTTTAAATTCACACAGTGGAATACTAGGGATGTCAATTTTATTGATTTTTGCAATCCCGGCATTAGGTTAGATTGCTGGCAATTTCAAAATTTTGCAAATTTCGCGATTAGACATTTGTTTAGAGACCTTTAAAAAATTCACTTTATGAGCATGAAAAAGGTTTTATCTCACTATACTCTCCCTTTCTGACATTAAATCCGAAGCTAAGCTCCCTAGCTCGTCAGCTAAATTTCTAAATAATAACCAAATGGGCCCAGCCCTTGCGCTTTGGTATTATTTTACTGAATTTCACATGGAAATTGGTTTTTCTTCGGCAATTGGTTGTTGTTGTTGTTAACATGGTTATCGTGAAAAATTGCTTGATTAGCTAGCATTCATTTGCAATTTGTGAATCCGTTACCTTGCTCACAATGGGTGTGTGTGTGTGTGTATGTATGTGAGTGTCAAGTTCATGGCGTTTGCTGGTATTGACAACACTTTTGCACAAAATTATATTATGCTGCAAGCTTAGTAATTTAAATTTTTTTTTTATTGGTTTTAATGACGTTTGCGTGAAAAATGGCAAATGATGTTGGCTTAGAGTTTTTGAGCCAAAGTGTGGGAAAGGCTCTTATTCTCAAAGCTATTGCACTTTCGTGATAAAATGTTGATAGCGGAGAAATTCAGCAACGAAAAATGAATAGTTTACATAAAAAGTTGTCTTGCCAAGACATCCACTAAATTTGTGCACGGGCTCTTTGGACCGAATCGCTCTTTGGAATGATTTAACCTGTTCTGATAATGTGTAGGGCAGTTGGAAACTCCACTAAACGTTCACATCAATTTTCGGCCACCCTCAAATCTTGTGCTGCGGTGATCTTACTCTGCTAAAATTCAAGATTTCCTAGACGTGATCTCTACGAAAATTCCTACGTGTTAAAGGACTAAAAGAACAACAGCAACATCTAATTGACTGTCGACCTCCATTTAGACAATCACCATAATTAATCGGGGTAGTTAGTGTTTGCAATCTATTTGGTTGGTTGCTAATCTTTTGCGCTGATTATTCGCGCAAATTCTCTGTATGTTGAGACAAATGTACATGCGAGTTGGCTTGTGTGTGTATGTATGTATTTATGTATGTAGGTATGCACGTACGCTCCTAAGTGCATTTGTTGCAATTATTTATCACGTAGTTTGGCGTTCGTGCGTAGGTAGGCATTTTTATGAAGCAAATAGTCGTAAAAGAGCATGTCGCAAGCGAAACAAATACAAACAAATTACTAATTCAACACAAACAAATATTCGTTTGTAAACTGGAATACATACAAACACCTGGCTGGGTTGTTTTAAGTAACATACATATGTAAATCGACTTTTTGTTCAAACTTAGATATTGTGGGCTTGATATTTTCTACTTACACAAGTCGGTTGCGTTGCTAAAGTTCTTATAGCTTTGGTACGACCATTCAAATTTCCTAAAATGTTTCAAATTTATTTAAAATAACAATTATATGAATTCAAAATGTGTTTGGCAGTTTTCGAAAATGGTTCATTGTATAAACAGATGAAAGTTGGTTGTCCACGAAAGCTTTTAAGTGTTATAACAAGTGTTTGAGATTAAAATTAGTCGGGTTATATGACATTGCAGATAATTGCTAATTAAATACCAAACAAATATTCCCTTGGCTGTTGCAATTCAGAACTAAAATCGCTTAAATGAATTTCAAATTCCGGAATGAACTTACATACACACCCAAGCGCTTCCTAAAATTGTTTTTGTTCTTTCTTATTGTGGTTACAATAGAATTGTTTGGCTTTTGCAAACAATACAATTTTTTATTGCGAATTTCCGCCCACAATTTTTATGTGTATTCGAACTAATGCGCCATTGAAAGTGGAAATGGAAAGAGCAAAAAGAATTTCGCTATGAAATCAGTTGGCATGAATCACGATTCGAAGTGGTGGCCTGATAAAGAATCCACTGGGGGACGGCGATTCGCATTGTTTTCCCACTTTTATCGACGACATTTAACGTTCAACTTGGCCTATTTTTTTGTTTATTTTCGTATGTATGTATGTACATGCAAATGAAATGAGTTTTGAGTGTGTGTAAGTGAGCTATGCTTTGTGTACGAATGACCTTCACGCTTAGCTTGACAAATTACTCGATTGCGGCCATATTATGTAAATGCTTCCTTTGCGTTCTTTTATGTGTCAAGTTTATAGGAATAATTTGCTTTGCAAACACGCCACAGAACAATTTCTTAAGTCTTCCGCACCATCTATGAGTATTGACTGTTTTCGTATTCCTTAAGCAAATTAGACTTGAAACTCTCCTAGAGGGACATCAGTAGTTCCGGCTCGATACCCAGCAATGCTTTCAACTGTCCAGTTTTACATGATATTTATTGTGTAATTAGAACTTATTGAACTGTTTTGCTTATTGGATTAAACAGCTTCTTCCGCCATGGCCTCTTTTTACTTCTTTAGAATTTACTGAATCATCGTTCCTGGTATACAAACTAATTACAACAATAAAATAACAACTATGAATGCTCCGAGACATCTTGGCGGATTTGATACGCTCCAAAAACACTAAAATGAGTTTTTGTTGTTGTTTTGTTCGTACCAAATTGTGGATGCTGGCTTTGGAAGTAGTTGTCAGTTTTTGTTGTTGTTGCTTGTGGTATTGTGTTGTGTTGTGTATTGCCTAGGTAACCCAGTTTCTTTGTCAATCCAATGCAGTGCTGCTGTGCAGGTGAATTGAGGTTGAGTAGAAAAGCTAAACAAGAGCAAAAATCATAGCGCTTGAAGAGCTTGGATGAATGTACTATACATACATACATATGTATCTGTATGTACGTGTGTATGTACATATGTATGTACATATATTTGAGCATATGCGCTTATGAGTCTGAGTGAAATAAGAGATCATTGATTTTCAAAAGTAAATTTATTGTCATTGTCTACATTAAATATTTGCAACAACCCCACTACAAAGACAACACACAATTTGAGTACATCGTTCAAAAAATTCACTATGCGACAGGGTGATATGCATTTGAATTAAGAGCCTTTGGTTCTCTGATCCAGCGTAAGAGCATCTGCAACTCATTGGACCGTTTGAGAACATCATACAATTAATTTTGTCCAAATGTGATTTAATTTTTGTTTACATTTAAACATTGGATTTTGAAACTTTTCAGTCACTCCCATTTCTTCATTATTTTCTTCATTATTTTCATTCGAATCAAGAATTTCTTCGCAATCATTTCTAATCAAAAATAAATTTCAGTGGACCTCAAGCAGCGAAAACGATTGCAAAAGTGCGAAACACCAGAAGGCAGCAGCGTTTGTGCTACATCTAAAAATAACTCAAAAACTCTGTACGTACGATTATTTACATATGTACATACATATGTATGTGTGTATGTATGTATACAAATGTGTAAATTTGTTTTGTACGTTGCAGCGCCTGCAATCCTTTTTTGCTCGATAATATTTATTCGAGCTCGAAATGTGGCGATTATTCAAAGAGAAAAATTTTGCAATATTGTCCCGGTTAAGGCTGACCTTACCAGAATAGCTTTCGTCATGTCTTGAAAAAAGGCTCTGAATCGTGGTTGTATTTGTCAAAGAGCGGTTTTAATCTCTTAGAATGTTGGTAAAAGAGATCTGGGCACACTACAATGCGCCATGTGTGCTGCCGGGACGCACCTAACCAAGAAATGTCGACAAGTGAAAAGCAGAATTTGGAATTTCCGCTCGTCAGATTCAGTTTAAAATTTCTTACGGTGTACTTATGTACATACTATGTACTTTCGTGCTTATTTATATGAAAGAAATGAGTGTTAAAAGCTTTGGTATTGCAATGAGAATATATGTATGTATGTATGTATGAAAGTGTGTAAGTCATGTAATAAAGCAAGTGAAATCACAGTTATTTTTAAATGGCCACAACAAGGACTGAAGGACAAGACACATTTAATAAGCACATTAAGAACCCATACATATATGTACATTAGGGTGCTTCGTGCCTGATTCGGCTTCTTTACAAAAAACAAATGAAATTAGTTATCCAAGAGTTTTGGTGTTTTTTGCCGGAAATTAGATCATCTGGTAAACGAAATGAAAACCAAAAAAGGTTTCGACAGAAAAAGAGCAGCAGGTGGACAATCCGACGGTACATCTCTGCACAATGTTGCGATAGCATGTTTTGGAAAAAAAGTTCAACCATGGGGGCGGCCACTATTGTTTCAACCATGGGAGAGGAAATCGGAAAACCTTTGTTTATCCTGTGAATGAAACACCCTAATGTACTTAATGGAACGAAATCACTGTAAATGTTTGCTATGGCACTTAAATGGAGCAAAGTAATTGAAATTGAACCTCAATAGAAATCAGACAACAGATAATTAAATTACAACAACGTATGTATGTGACTATTACGTCCTTAATGTGTTTAAGAGTGGTCTACAAATGCATTAACTTCACTTATTCTCTACGCTTTTAGTTCCGTCACAAGGAAAGCACGACTGCTGGTTACGGAGTATGGAACTTAGGAGGACCTAAATTCAGATTGCTATTACTATTATTATTTCGAAACCGGATTTGTGAATATGAAAAACAAAAAATCTCGAAAACAAAGCTTGTTAGATACCATGAACCTAAGTAATTTTGTTTCTAGAACTGGTTGATGCAGTTCCCTCTTGCTGTAGGTATCTGTTATACTAACGATCTAATCACTTTTGATTTGCCAAGTCGATTTCAACACTTCAAATTTTTCAAGTCTTGAATGCAATTCATTGATTTTTCTAATAAACATTATCTACTGAATGCCACTGAAAACTCTTAAAAAGAAAATCGTTCCGTGAACAGGAATTTGGAGAATGAACAGATGTGTTGGAGCTGTTGACTTTGAACGTAAACGTTTGATATCGCAAGATATTTCAGCATCAACATGCATTCATACCGAAAAACGTATGTAAATATGTATCTGCATATGCATGTATGTACATATGTGTGTATGTATGTACCTGTGCAATGCAAACAATGCAGATTTTTTCGCAACAGATGGAAACGGCATTTCTGAAAGCAGCTGAGACACATGTGAAAGATATGGAGAAATTTTGCTTAGTATAAAAAGTGGAAAACAGAAACACTGCAAGACTTGGTTGCAAACAAATTGGATCAAATTTGAAATTCATGCTTTTAAATGGCTAGTCCGATCTCCGCCCCTCAATCCCATTCAAACCTATGTGAGATCCGCACAAGAAGAATATACAGAGGAGAAGTTAATGGAACAACAATAAATTATTTGAAGATTCGAAATGTTCCTAGAAGCTTTCAAGGTAACAAATCGAAACACAAGGCAGGGAGTACAGAGTCGTGCCAGTATATATTGGACAAAAGACTGCCACTTTCGACAACATTCTCTAAAATCCTCGAGGAGTGTTATTCTCGTTAACACGAACAACAGCAACATTACGGTAGTCCTAGTTTTGCATAAGAACTTGGGTTCATTGGTTTTTGAATTTTCCTGCAGGCCTGTTTTAATAAACAAACAATACAAATGCTTTTATTCTCAGGCATAAGAACCTGCAGATACGACCAGACATAGTCATAAAACATTTGAAAAATAAATACCTGGAATAGCAAATGACTACCAGCCCTTCCCTACACTTGCGCGCATACACATACATACATAGATACTCATGCATTTGTGTACATACATATGTATGTATGTATGTATAATTGAGTATGATTGTTGATATATTTGCTTAGTTTGAGGAACCTGAATATTTGACCAAGCATTTTGGAATGTACCTATGTATGTACATATATGCTTAGGGCACAAATGTATGTACATAAGTAGGCACGTAAGAGCAAGTGATTCCGCTTCTTTTCAAAAAATCAACCAAGCTGAATGTGTCTTCACAGCTAATCGAACTGTTATAGCAGTGAACTTCTACCTGTTTTCATTTATTCGTGCGGCGCGTGACGAAATTGTTGAAGCGGAGCTCCACTTTGAACAATCATTCACAATATTTAAATATTGAAGAAGTAAGTTTGTCTGTTTGGACATTAGGGGGGCACCTTATTTGTATTAAAACACATTATTCCGGTAAATTGAGATGAAATTGGTAAAGGGCCTATAGAGACTACGTTTTTAAGAAAAACCATTTTTAAAAAACCAGTGCGCGGCAAGAGAAGCAAACTTAAAGTCAATTTCGAAGAGCAGACAATTTGTCACAAGGTTTTCAAAGTCGATTTACAATGTTGGGAAAGGCAGTTAAGAATTTTAAATAAAAAAAAAAAAATTTCAAATCAAAATGAATGTAATAGGTTGACGAAAAAAATGCCGTATCACCCTAATGTATAGACATATTTTGAACTCGCTTTGGTGCGTTGTTGCCGCATAACGGCTGGCATTCACATTCTTACTGAGTTAAGAGCAAAAACTACTACTTCACCGTCGATCAAATAAACAAATAAATAAAGTGAAAAGTTTAGGTTTGAGATCTTCAAAGTTGTATTACTGTAAATATTACTTCATTTATTCGGCCATGTCTCGACACGGAACTACCTTGAAAATAATCACACAGCTTTCATTGGATCTTTCTTTTGAAACTCTTCCCTAGTTCCAAGCCATTCGTGCTTTTTGCCTTATTTAAGAAAAATACATAATACATACATACATATGTACATGCGAAAAAAATATTTATGAATGCAACAACTGTTTATTATACATATGTAATTAAAAAAGTAATTTTTACAAAAAGAGTTCAGTTAGTATTGACTTGTTGTTGTTGTTGTCTCTGTATATAACTGTGTTTTCAACAGTCAAATAGGACACGAACTTAGTTGTGGACACGTACATTTTTCGAAAAACAGAAATTAATTCACGTAAATGTGTTGGTTTGGGGGGATTTCCCAGTTTTATATAACAACAATGTTTTAAATTTATTTACAGCAGAACGAATTAATTGCTTTCAGAACGTGAGTCATTTCCCGGCAATGGTTTTGTATACAAAGTGGGCGGGGTTGGTTGTGGCAACCGAGTAGGGAAGGCCTCGAGTAAGAAGTAAGCAAAGCACAAACCGGAACACAAAAGTTTGAGATACATATCTCCGTCTTCAGAATGGTGGCTCAATTTAATTTGAAAGCATACTTATACGATCTTTGCGGACACACTCAAACAAACCTAATACATTTCTCTGGTTTCAATTAGGGTTGCGGTTATTAATTTCTTATCTTAAGACTACAACCTAGTTACAGATTAAACATTTAATTTTAATATTTTAAGTTGGTGTGTGTGCTGCCCGTCGAATAGATTGATTTATTGGTGCTTATTGAACGAAAAGGTGCGTGATAATGTTATCAGCTAACATTGAGCTTTATCGACTCTCGTAATCTATGAAGAATTCAAAGTGATTTTCGATTCTTATTCTGAGAAATTTCTAAATTCTACGGCATTCTTTTATGACGTCTTTTAAAGTTTCAAAATATCGTTGGAAATAAGGTCCATAAAACGCAAAATTGCTGAGAAATAGATCAAAGTAAACCCGAAACCACAAACTCAAGCAAAGGTTATCTTCTAATATTGTAGGTTGCTGGTTACTTAAAGAACTTTGAGAGAAATATTTTTAACGGAAACACGGGCTCAATTGATGTGTTTAATATCTATGGAAGGTCTTTCAACCAATCCCAATTATATAAACAAAATTAAGCAAGCGAACTTTTGTTAAATTCATCTGAACATATATGTATGTACATACATGTGAACATACATAAGGATATATGATATGGTATGGTACATTCTTATGTAATATTTCTTATATAATTTTCAAACATATACATATACATAAGTATATATAAGAGTATATATGCGAACTTAGTTCATATATGCTCGCATATGCACATGTATGTACATATGTATGTATGTATATCCTATGAACTTATGTTACGGTTGAGTATAGTAAAGCATAACTAGGATACTGACCTTTTTATCTATTCACATATGTATTCATATATGTATGTAAGTATATAACAACACAGTTTCGAACACTATGCACAATGTAATTTGTTGAGTTTATATTAATATTTTGTTAGTTTTCTCCTCGCTGCAATGTCGGGTTTTGGATGCATGTTCATATGCCTTTTCGTTTATCTGCTTTTTCACTATGTTTGTTTGAATGTGTTACGCGAATTTATCTGTTTCAGAAATGTTTTCGCAGTTGACTTAGAACGAATAACTCGTACGTTTTGAATGCTGAACTGTGCACACCGGAAAGGTTAGAAAAGTTCGTTGAGTTTTATTCTTTGCCTTTTGTGCTTTATTTCAATACTTTTTCCACACACCAACACAACACTATATGCGCACACGAAAGCACTCACACTCGCACACACATACACAATATCAAATTTACTTCGTGTTCTGTTAATGTATGGAAGCGCCCGTCGTGGGCGGCAAACGAAACGAAGGAATCAGTACATTAATCCCATTTCAAATGGCAAAGGAATAATTAACGTGTTTTCTATCCGGTTCCTCCAAGAGAGGATGGCATTGTGCCTGTGTGAGAGTGTGAAACAAGAAACGAGAGATACAAATTTTAGCAAGATATGTATTTCTCTCGGAGTCTTTTTCAAACGCATACAACACAAACACAATTTTCAATGGAATCAGCCCAACTTCAGCAATGTTTAGCGTGATCTGATGCGGGTGCCAGAAGAAGGACCTTTTCCTCTTTTTCTGCTCTGCTTTGCTTTTTTTTTGTAGTAATGGTTTAAGTTGGTTTTTACTTTTGCTTTGACTTGCTTTTCGTTGCTAAATTTAGCTGCTTAGGCTTTCATAGCACACAACTTCTGCAACATATTTTTCGATTCCCAGTTCTACTGGATTTAACACATGCCTTCGTAAATTTTCATCTATGTACCGCCCAATGTATGTATGTATGTATGTATACGATATTTCACAAATAAGTGCATATACTATGCGTTTGCTTTGTAAAACTTATAAAAATTGCATTTTGCTTATTTGTTGGTATTAAAAATTTCTTTAAACATTCACATTTGTTTTGTTACAAAATTTGGGCGTGTGGAAATAATTTCACTGGAATTTCTCCGTTTGCACTTTACACTTAACTACCTACTGCGATTTACCTTCGGTAATTGGCAGTTGCTGTATGTCTTGCTGGAAGCGCAGAGTCAGCTAATAGTACGGAGTGCTTGCGATTTACCAGTATTTTGTCGGTTGAGATTCCGACAGCTGTCTTACGAATTTTCTCCTTCGTTGTGCTGATTGCCATACGAGTTGGCACTTCGTTGGTAGAAGGAGAAACGCATACAAACACCAACACCAACACCAATACTTTTATCACTGTTATTTTTTTTTTTTCAATAATTCGTTTGTTGTTATTTTTATGAAACTATTTTTTTTTTATCAAGTTGCCGTTTTTTCCCATTCGTTGTTGAAATTTCTTAAGGATTTGGGTTCAATGGGCCACTCGTAAATAATTTTATTCCCAAATGGAAATCTGGAAAAAAATTAGAGAAAAACCCAATTAAAAAATGCTCAGATGAAGATGGTTCTTAAAATTACCCAAATGAAAAGAAAGTAATGGGAAATGATAGAAAGTAATTTTGTGGTAGTGAGTTTAAGGGCCCGAGAAAGCATTGATTATGTCCAGTTGAGTGTATAGTTTCAAATGGCTGGCTTATTCCACAGAATGCCCATGCAGAAATGGTTTTCATATAGCTTAAGTCATGGTAAGAGGCATTATCGAATTGAAACGAAAGAATTTTGGTAACAAATTCAGTGTAAAAGCCTAGTTTGGTGCGCTAAAAGTCATGATTGCTCACAACTACAACAAAGAGCAATAGCAACAACACCAATATGTTTTCAGGTATGTACATGGTGCATACATACATACATACATACATATATGCGATATCGAGAGCAACCGGGCACTAAGAAAATAAATATGTATGCCGTCTATGCCTTTTTGGTTTGAAGAGTTGGCTCAATGGCTTTGGTCATTGCTGGGCTTAGCCAATTGAACCAACAGCAACGCCAGTGTCACAGCTGCAATGGCAGCATCAGCCACAGCGACTTCGAAAACGTCAACGACTTTAACAATCTGGTCTGCTGGCAGATTTACTTTGACGCGAGCCAATGCTTTTTATGGAGTCTGTTGGCGCTGACAAAGCTTGGGCTGATTCTCATTGTCTCTAGTTTTCTCTTCTTCTTTATTGTAAGGTATGTATAGTAGGTCTGTATGTTGCTATGACTTGGCACCAATTTGTTTGCCTTTTTGTAATGCATGTTGTCCAGTGGTCCGAACAGGACTTATTATTAGTGTTGTTGTTGTTCCGATAGTTATTGGTTACTGTCGGAATCTGGCCGTTGGGGAATTTTTCTGTTTGTGCTTTAAAACCGGTTTTGCATTTCTTTGCTGTCGACGTTTATTTGCATTGCTGTTGTTGTTGCTGTTGCTGTGGTCACTGTTTTGTCGTTATTCGCAGTGATTTGCTGATTTGATTTGCCAGATTTGATAATTATTTTTCAACCTGAACGAGAATTTATTTATGTATGTATATTCGTACGGTTTCGTGCACGAACCAAAGACGGTCCACACCCATACACACATATACACTCAATATCCTGATCTCATACACTGACCCTTATACCAAAATTTCAGCATTAGTTCATTGTAAAATTAGTTACTCTAAGAATAATTACTTTGCAGAACTCCTTTCCACTGCTTGCGCTTTTCGATCAGAATATTTTTAAAACATACGACCAAAATCCTTCAGCTGCGAACACTTAACACAAAAACATAATTCCTCTAACATTTTTATTTTACTCCACACACACACACACACACAAGTACGGAAACTGCGTGAACGTTCAGGAAAAACTTGTCGCAACGGCATCTAAAAACGAACTGAAATAGAAACAGCAAATTCGTGTCCCACCAGCTCCCAAAAGCCAGGTATTTGCTGGCAAGTGCAGTCGCTTCAATGGAGGTATGCCATACGAAGTTGTGGCGAGAAGTCGTGAGCGCGAAAGAGCAGCCAACGTATTGGGGCCTGACAAAGCCATGACAATGGTAAGTAGCTCACTGAGCAGCGTAGAGTAGCCCAGAGAGCGAACTCATTGTGTGTATAGGAATTGTGTTGATTTGCTCAAGTGAAACGCTCGCACAAAATAGTGGGAAATTTCGAGTTGTTTGCTGTTAGTTCAACCAGAATATTTCAATAAGTTAAGTGCTATATTTTGACAAAAACCACTAGGAAATATTTCTAATTTTAATTAGTTTTAGCGCTTGCTTGTGTATTTTTTTTATCTACGCATTAGCCACGCAACTAACGGAATATTAACTTACAAACATAATTAAAAATGTACATACAAAGTGAGTATAGCACTTTCATACAATTGCTCTTATCATTGGTACCTACATACATATGTATGTATGTGCATTAGCACTTTATCTTACGCCGTTTGATGCTGATTATTTCTCTTTGCTTTGCTGCCACTTCAATAATAGAATTACAAATTTTTACAAAAAACGTTTAAGCTGTACATACAGAATTTGTTTATTATTTTGTTTTTAAGTAATTTTAAATTTCAGGTTTATATTTATTTTCCATTAAATCACTCTCGGACATGAAAATATTTTATTGAAACTAATTTTTTCGTTCTGTATCCACAGTCTGATAGTCAAAAACTGTTGTAACTCCGCTCTCTACGTTGATGGCTGCTGATTTTTCTTATCGCAGGTGGGTGTTTCTCTCCCCATTTTACTCTGGTACCCATTGTCTGATTATCTTTTACATTCTTATGTTTTGTTTATACATTTTTGTACTTATGAACGTTTCGATTCCGTTGTGTTTCTCTTTTAAATACATACTCATGCATATGTGTATGTATGTATGCGTGCGATTTTTTTGTGATATCTCTTAACAGCCATTGGAATGTATCCCTGCTTATGAGCGTGTGGGTGGTGGTTTATTTCCCAGTTTGTAGCAGATCCCGATTAAAATTTGTATAGTGTGCGACATTTTTTTGATTGCGGGTCTCGTTAAGTAGTGTATGACCCGGTGGGAGTAGCCGCTTAAACACCTTATACCATATGTACATATATACATACATACATACTTTATTTACTTCATATGAAATTTTCTATTTGTATGCATGAGTAGCCGTCTGATGGAATAAAAACAACCGTCGTGAATTAAAGTAAACAATTAGGTTAGTTATGATTTCACTGTGTTCTAATTGTTTTTGATTCAAAGTGTAAAGAAAACCAACTAAAATACTCTGCTCAAAACTGAACTCTTTCAATGTTAGCTCAATATACAGTGTACGACAAAACTAAAGCACAAAACTTCCCATACCACAACAACCAGAGAATAAACTTTCCAACAAATAGTAATGGCAAATCTTTTTATTGTGTTTCGAAGAGGGCACATTGGTTGTTATGTAAAAAAAAAATTATACAATAAACTTCTTTCTAAACTTAAATATTAACTCAAACATAAAAGTAGTATTAAATATGCCGCGACAAAACTAAAGCACATTGGGATATACCTGTAAAGAAAAGTTGGTTCTTCTAATATTTCGTAGCGAAGCCCTTGTTTTTCAATACCGCTGCACATCTTCGTGGCATAGACTCAATCACATTATTTAAAACGTCTACGGAAGTGCTTTCCCAAGCTCGTTCTACCTGAACAAACAGGGAGTCCTTGTTTTTGCAGTTTTCGCATTCTATTTTCTGATCTACAATCTCCCACAGATTCTTTATGGGGCTTAGATCGAGTGATTGTGCAGGCCACTGCAATACCTCTATTTTATTGTCCAAAAACCATTCCTGGACACACCTCGCCGTATGTTTAGGATCGTTTGTCATGTTGGTAGATCCACTTCAATGGCATTTCCTCCTCACCATGGGGCAGCATAATGGTCTGGAGAATGCCTTTGTACACAAATCTGTCCATTGTGCCATTAATTCCATGATTTGGACCCAATCCGTAGCCTGAAAAACACCCCCAGGCCATTACGCTTCCTCCACCATACTTTACAGTACCTTTAAAGTAACGTGGGTTTAGACGTTGCCCTTTAGGTCTGCGTACAAGCTTCCCTCCATCAGAATTTTTGATGTTAAACTTGTATTCGTCAGAAAAAAGGACAGTTCGCCACTTACTGATGGTACAATTGATGTGGACCATGGGCTGAAGCTGCTACGGAGGCCAAAAGGGCAGCGTTTAAATCCACTCTATTCCAAAGGCACCGTAAAGCATGGTGAAGGCAACGTTATAGCCTGGGGGTGTTTTTCAGGCTACGGATTGGGTCCAAATCATAGAATTAATGACACAATGGACAGATTTGTGTACAAAGGCATTCTCTAGACCATTATGCTGCCCCACGCTAAGGAGAAAATGCCACTAAGTTGGATATACCAGCTGGTCAAGGATCCTAAACATACGGCGAGGTGCGTCCAGGAATGGTTTGGGGACAATAAAATACAGGTAATGCGGTGGCCTGCCTAGTCTCCAGATCTTAACCCCATAGAAACTCTATGCGAGATTGTAGATCGGAAAATAAATCGCGAATTTTGCATTAACAAGGACTCCCTGTATGTTCAAGTTACACAGGCATGGGAGAGCTTTTTCACAGAAGTTTTCCACGAACTTATTGAGTCTATGCCACGAGGATGTGCAACAGCATTGAAAAATAACGGATATTCTACTAAATATTTTAAGTTAGAACTTTCTTTTTCCAATTAGATACCTTGTGCTTTAGTTTTGTCGCACTATATTTGAGATTACTTTTACATTTTGAACTAATATTTCTGTTCAACTTGAAGTTTTGTGTTATTTATTTTGTTAACACAACAACATGTATATCCACTTGTAAATAGCATAGAAGAAACTTGAATTTATAAACGCTTGCAAATTTAGTTTCGCTACGAGGCAGTATGAGAAATTTCGTGCTTTAGTTTTGTCGCACACTGTATGTATTTTCAGCTGAAGTCGACTAGTCTTCCCACTCTTCGGTGGATATGTACTATTAGAGCATAAGTGATCAGCTATCTTCTTTGGTTTAATGTTATCCTCGAAACAACTTTATATTTTTTTTAATACCTGCATGAAAATAAATTAAGCATAGTTCATATGGTGTGGAGTATTTTAGACCTTCGTCGTAACTTCAATGATACCAAGATTTGTAATACGTAAAAAACAATTCAAACATTCCTAACCGATTTTAGTCGAATTTGTGTATCAACGCGAAATAAAAATGCAATAAAAAGATTCATTTAAATTCAATTCAGCTAAGATTAAATACGTAAATAAGCTATGTGTGTGTTAGTATGTACATACATATGTATGTAGCTAAGTGGGTATTTATGCAAAAACAAGTCAATTGTCCATTGCTTTAGAAAGGCAGCTGAGCAATTTTTTTTTTGCTGCAGACACGTGGTGTGCGACTGGCTATGAGGGCTGGGCAGGAGTTGCGCCTGCATGCTTGACGTTTTCACAGCTGCCAAAAACCACCTCAACCAGCATTGGCCTACTTCATTCGACCATCCGATCGGGGCCGTTTGCAGCCAACAACGAAGCAAATAAACTCCGAATAAATAAAAGCCAAAACTGATAGCAAAATAGCAAACAACCAAAAAAACGCTATTTTATTCCCTGTTCTGTTTGTTTGTATGTATGTTTGTATGCATCTATGAATTTGTGTTCGTGCTGTTTTGCCACTTTACGCCAAAAGGCTAACGAATATAATATTCGTTTTTTTTTTTAGTTTTAACGCCATTGGTGCTTTTCAAATCTTAATTTCCGCTTTTTTGTTGACATTTTCTTTTAAGTTTTAATGGAATTTAATAAATTTATATAACCGGTGGTCGGAAGTTGCATACTGCAGTAGACCTACCTACCTACATATGTACATACATACAGACATACATAAATGCTCAACACAGTGCTGTGGTATGTAAATAAATAAACAATTTTTTTTTGCGGTGAGACATACGTTTTTTATTTTATTTTTGTAGTTTTTGCTGAAGTTGGTTAAACGGACTACATTTTCAATTCCTCAAAAGGGTAATAAATATTGAGAAATAGTTCCACCGTGTTTGAGCTTAAGCCCGTGCTGCTGCGTCTGCTATGTGAAATCTCCAATCTCTGCCAACCGAAATAAGAAGCTTCAAAATTGAGTTAATGGCAGTTTGGATCTTTGAACGCGTGCGCTGTGCTGTGCCCATTCATTCAAATCCAACAAACAAACTTTCTTCACTTTATTTAATTGTTCTTGAATATCTTTGTTCTTGTTCTTCTAAACGTTTGATTTACCTTCATTTAACTGGTTTGTCGTCTGTCCTCTTGTACGCTAAAGTTTATTTTCCCCGCTGAATTTCATTTATGAATGAAAGTGATTTTTCGTGCTCGTCGTTATTGTAGTTGTTGTAGTTGTTATTGTTGTTTCAATATTGCAACATGTCGCCAGCAAGTTACGCGCCTCCGATGTTGGTGGCTCATCAAAGCGGGTCACTCTGAGCACACACATGACATACAGACACATTAACCCGTAAATGAACAGTAAACTTGTTGTTGCATAGCGAATACTCCTGGGTAAATACATTTCGCATACCAACAAACTTGAATACTCGTTTAATCGGTGTTTGTTTTTTTGGCGTATTTTTTTTGTTTGTTTTGTTTTACTTCACTTTCACATTGAAATGGAATTTAATTAAATATTTCCATTATTGCTGCGGCTGACCAGTTTGCTTTTTTATTTGGTTTTGTAGTGATAGTGCCAAAGTAATGGACTAAAGGGAATACGAAGCTAAAAAACGCTACCGATTTAATGGACCAGTTGGTTCTTCCTACATATATATAAAGCACATTTCTTCAGTTGCCACGCGGCTATCATGATAAGAAAGAAAAAAGTATTTTGTGTTAAAAATGGTTTCGAGAATATAATGTCACATACAGTAAACATACATACATACATATGTATGTATTTACATACAAACTACCCAACAAACATTACGAACAGATACCTAACTGCATTTTTGTATACAGATCAAAAGCCATAAAAGAAAACTTTCGAAGATACTTTTATGTATGTAAGTACATATTTATGAAGTAGTTACTCAAAAACAACAAAAACTCACATCTGTCTGCTTAACGAAAGTAAATCCAACTGCAAATGCCAACAATATTTTTCTTACATCCAAAAAACCACATTCAAACTGTGGCGTGCTGTTGTTGTTGTTGCAAGAAGAGATGTTTATCTCCTACACCGGAGCGGTCAATACAACTGCGAATAGCCCAAGCCGCACGCAACGCCCCACTACCACTTTTGCTTTCTGCGTTTCGCTTGTCTGTTGCTGTTGTTGCTGCTGCGGTTTGGCGTTATGAGATGCAGATGCAACAACACCAATGGTAGCGTCTTGAACAATGCACTTGCAAGTACAGCTTCTAATGTTGTAACTCGTGTGTTGATTTGGAAAGAAATATTTCATTAAAACAGTGCCAACTAGCTGCGTGAGAGCTGGGAAAAGTTAAACAGGGCAAACATTTTTTTACTGAAAAGACATCGCCATTAGTGGTCTAAGTTAAGTTTTCGTTTGATGCTAACATTTTCCTCTTGGGCCAGCGATCGGGCACTTAAATCTTCAATGGAAAACAAACAAAAGTTAGGAAGAAGCTTTTCTCTTTGTGTGGGGAATATATTGCGCTTAAATTATTTATGTAAATTGGAAAAAAAAAATGTATAAAAACTTTCGCAAAAATATTTTTACACATTAATAGCGATAATCCTGACTTATCATCTAAAATAAAAAAAAAATAATTTAATTTCGGAAAGTTTTTTTTCAGGCATTATAGACCAGCTGTGCACCCTAATGTACTACGGTTTTTGTTGAAACACCCTAGTGTGACATCGTATGTATTTACGTAAATTAGGGTGTGCACATTTTGACGCTTGACTGATAGTAACTTTTGCTCTGTTGAAACGTTGGTAGATTTAGCGCAATATAGCCAAGTTACAACTAGCGAGACATGTGCTGAATTGGTTTGTTTTAACTTTTTGGTGTTGTTGTTGTTGCTTCATCAGCAAACTGCCTCCCTTGTTGTTACGTTTAGTTAGCATTGTTTTGCCAACAATGATGACGCATGCGGGTTCTTGCTGTTAGTGGATGGCAACAGCAGCAATTCATAGCTAACAGCAACAATGGAAATTGAATTGCCAAAAAACGATTTTGTTTGTTTGTTGCAGCTCAGACGCAGCAACCGGAGCGGCACGTGTACGGGCTAGCTAAGTTCGTCAGACGCAGCATCCATCCAAAGGCAAAAATCAACGTTGCATTGATGGCGGAACAATGCACTTCTATACATACACACACACGCATATATAAATGCAAATATGTATGTTTGTGGATATAACTGTAAATACAAGCATGCACAGCTGCAACATCACCTGTGCATCTTGTGGAACACCAAACATCACTTTCGGAGCAAAAAGCAGCGGGTGGAGTATGGTCGGTCTATTGTTATTGCTTTTGTAATTATAACAGTTATTCGTTGGACGAAGAAGAGCAAATGGGCTAAGTCTTTTGAAATTGAGGATATTACATAATAACAGACGTAGCACTTAATCAAAAGTTAATTTATCCGCATTATCCGCAACACATCGTTAATGACCCAACGAAATTCCGTTTAACGTCTTGGCATGTCTACAAACCACAATCACTTTCAAATTTATGAGACCGTTTCGACCACGGACACTTTCTTTAGGCTTAGCAAGGACAAGTTTGGCACGTCCCATTAGATTCGTATTATCTAAGCAATCAGAAATTTTCAGTGCTCGGCCATCAGCATTGGAATCATTTTGACGCTCCACCCAGCGACATTTCTAGAACTTATTTATGAGTTGCAATACGCATAAAACACCAAAAATTAGTAAAGAAGTTCATGTGTCCCAGACGGGTATGACGTCGCGAGTGTGTGGATATTTTTAGCATCAATTTACAAGAACAACAAAAGCCATACCAATCCAACATTTCCACACCTCGTTTTCTTCGCATTTGGCTGCTTGCAAAGTGGTTGTTGGATGAATGCAAAACAGAATACTACAGTAACGACCCTATGGACTGAGAGACCTAGACAAACAAACAATTCTTGCAAAATTGATATATACGCAAAATCCTCTTGGCTGTTGGGGATACTTCACTGCCTCCGCAAAAATGGTTGAAAGAGTATGTAGATAGGGGGGAAGTAAGTCAGGCAAGTCAAGCCTTTGGGGAGTTTCTTTACAAAGAGCAATAACTACATAAGCCTACAGACTTACATTTCTGCACACCTTCAGTGCGTACCTGGTGTGTCCATGTGCCAGTGTGTGTGTGTGTTGTGCGTGGGTGCTTGAAAGTGTGAAACCACAACATTGCCACCACCTTCTGGTTTGCTTGAATTGCTCAATATGTTGACTGGATATTTGCCATCATTTGAGGTAGCCACAAAGATCTGTGCTTCATTGCTTTAACAATTCTTTACTTGCTTCGCTTTTACTGTTTGCTCGGTAGACTCGCTCAAAGACATGCACTTAGGCACGTAAAGTACAGAATTCGCTGTAAAAGAGAAAATATGGTAATTCTTGCATTTGCTCAGGTAAAATAATTTATTCTTTGGTAATTTACAACAAAAACAAAAATATGGTAAGGGAGTTACGTGCATTTACTGTACTTACCCAGGCCCGTCTAGAGCGAAGTGCGGACTAAACCGGCATTGGAAAATAAAAATTATTGCAGCAGTAGGCTACTCTGATAACATACGAATTTGTATTTTGTTAACTAAGACATTCTAGTTACTCCACATCGTAGACAAAATCGCAGCACAAGTGGTGGATCAGAAGTGGCCATAAAATAGAAAGATTTTTTTTTGTCTGGTGCAGACTGGCCATATTTTCTTTGGGCCTAGATTTTCTATCTAATGGCACACACTTTCTTTCAATGTGGAGCTTACACTAAAAATTGTAGCGGCCTGAGGAGTAGATTGAATATGTTGGTCTAGATATGTACATATGTATGTATGTATGTATGCTAAGTAAACAGCTTTGGTAATTTTCTCCTTAAAGGAAGTGTTAAAATTAAAATACTTACAAACAAAACGGCTACTGTGACTACACAAAGGAAGCGTGAAATATTCATATTCATTCTAATGGCGTTGCCTGGCTGTCGCAGATTGCTGACTTAAGCTAAGCGATGAGGCTCTTTGTTGTTTCGACAAAAGATGATTTGTGATCCACTCTAACCGCTTTGTGCCATTAGTCTAGATTCTAGAGCACGCAGAACAGCAGTATGAAAGAATTAAAACTGGTTTTGAGTTATTGAACACGGTCTGCAAAATAAAAAAAAAATCGTTAATAATGATGTAAGTTGTATAATTTGAATAAAAAAGTTGTTCCTGGCATCATATTACAGCATAAACGCATGATATTTAAATCATCATATTTATAAAATTAAAAAAATAAAAATATTATTTTTAGATGGAAGTGAACACCTTGCAACGCTTACCTTAGTTCCACTGTCTATTTGTTATGTTATGAATTTGCTGGAAAATGTTTGCAAACTTCGTTGGAAATAGCTTCCGAATAGCCGGCAAAAAAGCGAGCCAGTTAACCCTAATATTTTTATATACCCACATTTATTCGTTTGAGTCTTGCAACATAGAGTTAATCTCTATTTTTATTTGTTGTTGCTTTTCGCATTTGTCACTTTCGCTTACATTTAGCAATTTATATGAAACTTTTTCCTTTTTATACTCCATCATCCAACGCAACCATTGAAAAAAAAAAACTGTTAATACTTCGCTAAATTCTTTTTCAATTCCTTTTTTGCCAAAAAAAAAGAAGAAAAATCAGTCGAAATATTGTAAGCGTTTAAGCAGCTTCGTCTAAAAGTAATGCGCAAACGTTGTTGATAACGTCAGGAATGTTCCACTACGTCACATCACATGAAATATCGATTGGTTTTACCGTGCGCCTCGACTATTTGCCAGAGCTAAACGGAATCACGTGACTGCGAGGTAGTGGCAATTTCCCACGTCCAATTTGGCGCAGCATCTACACAATTTAATATCGATATTGAATTTGCCGTTGATGGGGATTTGAACACACTGTTGCAGTGATGGCGGATGGTATATTACTTGCTTAGTTGGATTGGTTTTGATATTGTGTCACTGTTGTGCCTGTTGGAAAAAATTAAGAACGACGTTTATTTAAGGTACCAGAAAATGTTAAACTGGTGGACTATGCGGTATGTGTCGAAATGAATAATGGCATTTTAAGCATCAGTGAGCCATTGTAATAAAGTTAACCAATTTGTTTTGCGACTTTCGAAGAGTTGAGCATTGCTGCCCAAACTTTATCTAATTATGGACTCGAGAGTCTAACTCTGCGAACTTGTAAATACAACTGCACAACTACTGAAGTACTTGGTTTTGTAAAAAATGAGTTACGCCAGAAGCATTCAACATAAACTTCCATCGATTTTGCTGTCTGTATGTATGTACATCAATGGCAAACTGCGAGTATCGCGGCGCAGCTGCTCAATAAAATGCAAATCGAGGTTTAAATCAACAAACTTATGAACCAAACGCTTGCCTGATGAAAGTAATCAGAAATATGCAGCGACACTGAAGCTCATCTATGATTGACATTACTAAATTGACAGCTTAAGTAGAGTTTCCGAGCCTTAAGCTCTTCATCTTCGCTGCACACACATAACTACGATTTAGACGTTTAAGTGCTCCACTCAAATGTGTCCTTCCATAAATCCTTTACTTTAGTTCTCTCACAAGCTTTTGGTGCACATTTCCATACAAATTAAAAAGAAAATAAAATTCCAATGCACATATTTATATATTTACACAAACATCAAAATAGTGGATATATGTACGTATGTATGTATGTATATGCATATACTTATGTGTAAGATTTAGTGATGTAAGTTCATATACTTACGCTTCGTTATATAAGTTCTAGATACATATGTACATACGAATATGTCAGCCCCAAGTGAATGAAAGGACTTGAAGCAAACTCAAATCACAGAGAAACGGGCATATTGCTTTTGCAGTTAATGTTGGCACAAGTGTGCTGTATGCAAATCGCGCGAGCAATGACAATTTGAATAGAGTTGAAAAATGGTCATGCGTGGAGGCGGTAAGAGGCTATCAGCACTCATACGAAGGCCAAGATGGCATTTAAAATTTTGATTTTGATGCGAAAGTGATTATTTGAAAAATTAATCCACAGTGAGGTTTGTTCATAGCTGACTTCAATTTAAGGAAAGGCTGAATTTTTGGAGGGCTGTTCTCCGACTGCTTTCCAGACAGAAATAAAAAGCGAACTTAAATTTCTTATTCCTTGTTCCTTGTTTCACTGACTGAATTCCTTTGTAACTCCCACTCAAAACAGACCATAACTTACAAGGACGTCCGTCGCAGCTATCTGCTTTATTGGGCTTGTGCTCTTGGTACTCTGCGGAAGCCAACATGCAATCAGCCACTTTAATTTGATTCAAAAAGTATAAGCCCTAAGAGTTGTTATTGAGCCTGCTTGTGCATTGAACCTCTAAACGGCCGTCTGCGAAAGGGGAAGAAAAAGGAATATTTATTTGACGCCATTTCTAGGAAACTTTTTTGTAGTTCGTTTGGGATTTGCAGACTTGGGTAAAATGAGTTTAATTGATTGTTGATTTTTCTATTTACATAAGTATTGAGCATAATATGAACCAATTAAAGAATATTACCAAAACGCGAGCATTTAGAAGAAGTTTCTATGGATATTAAAATTATTCTATTAAAAAAAATCACTGGAAGGTTTATGTTTCTTAAGTAATAATTAGTAAGACACTAATGAAGCTTTGATTTTATATAAAAATCAATTAAAAAAATGTTAATGTTTATATTTCATAATATATTATTATTTATAATTTTTAAGTAGAATTTAATCGAATGATTTCCTTCATACGCACCAGAATCCTTTGCAGTTTATTAAAAATTAATTATTTTATTGAAGACACTATCAAATAAGCAACCTTCTGTCGACACTTAGAAGCAAAGACTAATTGAAATAATTTATTTTGACATTAAATTTTTGCAGAACTAAGATTTTTTTTGCATTGCTTTAATGTACCATTCCTGACTTCGACGAAATGACTGTCGTTGTAGTTGTATTTTGTGATTCCCGTTCCCGCCAAGTGTACGCTATGTAAACACCTTATATAACACTGTTATTATACATTTTTATTTTATTATTTTTGTTATCTATAAATGTATGCTCTTATGCTACGATCACAATACAAACGTAAGCAGTTCAGTTTAAGTTTATTATGCATATGTATATTTCATATTCAATGCATGCAAACATTCCCTGTAGGCAACTCAGTAAGTAGTAAGATGAATTGCT
The DNA here is from genome assembly GCA_951509765.1 of Sphenella marginata. Classification (NCBI taxonomy): domain Eukaryota; kingdom Metazoa; phylum Arthropoda; class Insecta; order Diptera; family Tephritidae; genus Sphenella; species Sphenella marginata. The sequence continues at coordinate 51,833,408 of OX608083.1, forward strand.
GGTTCGGTACTAAAACTAAAGTGCCAAATAAGAACTAGTTTGATAGTAACTAGATATTCACTAGCTAAAAAGCACCAGTGGAGTTGCCATCAAAAGCATTTGGATTTCATTTATTACCTCAATTAGAGCTTTTATTTTTTAATTATATATTTAACATTAAGTGCTTTAAAGGAGTCAATATCAATATTTTTCGTTAACGGAATTTCTTTCTGAGTTCTTAAACCAGCCACTAGCTAAAATGACGAAAATTTTGGTGTAGAAGCAACATAATAGTATGTACCAACAACATGAGCAATCTAATTTTCTCTGTTGTTTGCAGAACTAGAGATTTTCCCTACAGGGTTTGCACGGACATACATACATATATACATACATACTAATGAATGTAAAAATATTTGTATGAGGTTTGGTATAAAGTTTCAAAGTTCTTTTGAATGCCTGCACAAATTTCTATTTGCTTCAAAAATATGCTGAGTTGCATAAATGGACAGTTTTCCAAGCATAATCAAACATTAACTAACATACATACATATATGTACATATGTACCTCGACATACTGATGTACATATGTATGTATGTATGTATGTCTCGACCAGCTATGTGTAACTTTTAAATACTAGGTTAAAAGCTCTTCTTTTTATAAGTTGCAATTCTTTAGACACACTTACATTTGTACAAAATGTATGTAACTCCAATTCTAATCGTTCCGGTATATAGACCCGACTTTCTTGCAAAGGAGATTCTTCGATAATCCGTTTAGACTAAATTCATATTGTATGTTGCATGAAGATTTTTGTTCTAGGCTCGAGAAACTCTTTACAAATTACTGATATTGGCTATGGGGGCATATTCCTAGTCATGATTCGAATTGATGACAGATTCATGTTATACTATTTGCCTTCTAGAAGAATATAATTTCGTCTCGATTCAATTTTTAATATTTCAGTTAAACTTAGTTAAACCCTTTGTTGGTGTATTCCGAATCCCACACATTTTTTTCTAACTTTTATCTTACTTTATTCTTATTTATGTGAAGAGCATACCATTGATACTACAGATTTAAGGTGAAGATACGATCATTTGTCGGACATACATATATACATTACTTTACCAACGAGGGCGGAATATATGTTGTTGTGGTAGAACTTGGGCCCAAGACCTGTCACATCTAAACAAAACAAAGACGGCATGACTTCGATGCCTTCCTACATACATATAAAGACGTATGAATGATGTAAAATAAAACTTAGCAAAGGAATTTCGATGATTTTTCACAAAGGTGCTCAAAAGAGCAGACAAACGGACAGAAACGGTCATATGCATGTTTGTATGTGTGGATTTTCATTAGGGTGGTTTGATTTTTATATTTTTTTAGTTAGCTTTTTGAAAGCCTCACAAACAAATTTAAAGTAGGACAGCACACTGCAATCCAATCATCCGACCACTCCGCTGAATGGTGGCATCAAAAGAATTCCAAAACGAAATTACCTTAATGTACAAATATACCAAGCGTGTGAAAACTAGCCGGCGTCAAAATCAAGGTGTCAGCGAATAATCCACCATAAAACACGTACAAGTACGAGTAGCGAATGTGATACTCTGAGAAATGTGGGCAAAATGAGAGGAAGTTGCATAGTTTGTTTGTCAAGAACTAATTTTGTATTCATTAGCATTTAAGGCAAACTTTAGAATTTGAGCAGGATGATTAAAATGTACGTTATCATTAGCTACATACATATGTATGTACAAACATACAAATAAATGAAATTATGCCACTCACTAAGGCTTATGTTACTCAGGTGGGTAGCGGAATTAAAAAAAAACACTCTCCTAAGTTAAATAAACGAAAAAAAAGCAGCTGTTTTTGAAAATTAGTGCTCCTTTGAATTCGCTTACGTATTCACATATTCACCTAAATATGCGCGACGGATTACTCGAATTTCGCCAAAAGTTTTAGGGGACGGATGTGAAATGTAACGACCAAAATCTTGTGTCTTAATGCCCTTATTTATACATACACACATACATATGTATGGATTTTTAAAACACGAGTACATGTACATACATATGTATGTATCTACACTTAATTGGGCACAAAATAAAAATAATGAAAAATATTGAATCGTAAGCTTGTTGGATGGGGCTGGTCCAAAATCAATGGGCCAATTCACAAATTTATATTTTTTAACAACGACTTCATAAAGATTAAGTTCAAACGGTTTCGTTTTTCTGCACTTTTATCAAACACATTTATTCGAGCTTCGACAAAAAATGGGATCGATTTCGCTATGAAAGGCTTTTGGGGGTTTTCTATGCATATTAGAAACGCAAAATCAGGAACTCTCTCCTTTGTAATAGAAATTTTTCTCATTTCAATATAATTTTTTATTGCGAAAAATCACTCGGTCTTTCAATTTTTTCATAGAATTGGGTTTGAGAGTATTTGTGCTATATTTATGGCTATAAGTTTTTCTCCTAGATTCAGACATTACGAATAACAGTGATGTGGAGAGTATTTTTGCATGTATAAACCGTTATATAAGTACCTCAATTGTTCTCTGCGATGTCCTCAGCTGTTTAAGATCCGCTTTCTTGCCAATAATCTTTGATTTCTACGATATATTGTATATATTGGGTCAAGTCGATTGTTTGTTGTTGTGGTGATTTCTTGTGCATAGCGCTGTACATAAATATTTGAGTAAGAGCGCCGATAATCAACTGCACAGTGGGTATGACGATGACTTGAAAAGAAAAAAAACAAATACGGAGTTATACCTTGGCAATCTGTCATTGATAACACAATTCTTTTTACCCGAAGTCTCGAAGTTCTTAATTTCCCAAAAAATTAAAATGGTAGTAATTGTGGTGACTACACCCGAAATTCCTAAAACGGAGGATTTACGCCATAGTAAAAAAGTTAAAATTGTGTAGTACGCGAGCAAACTGTATTTTTTCGTCCGGACTTGCCTTTGGCAATCAAGTGAGAGCATGTGGATTTCGCGTTAGTGAACCTAATGAATAGTGGAAAATATATTATTTCTCTGAATTTGATTCACCTGCTTCACTGTCCATTCCTCACCAATTTTCCTGCTGCGGCAAGTCTTACCACCAATGGCATCGCAAGCGTTCATCAATTGTTTGAAGTGCATCGACTGAATGATGCTGAATTAAGTCAGAAAAGGCTATGGACATTTTACAGTTACATTTTGCTTCAACCATGCGTACTTGGAGATGTAGATACTTATGTATGTATATATGTACTGCGGTTTTTGTTCATGCCAATCGCTTAAGCATAAACTTGATCACAATTAGGAAACACGCGTTCTCGATCGCTCACTAGACATACTCGTACATGACGATACATAAAATTGTGGCAACAAATAGTCGTCCATCTTCTTAGTCAATGCTGTAGGCATCTTACCAGCTGTAGGTAGGTAGATAGGTAGGTATCAACATTCATTGACTCTACATTTATTTACTAAGTGACTTGGAATAACTATCCCCGCATTAGGATGACCAGAACTGGTCAGCTACTCAGGCGAGTGGCGTTGAGTTGATTGTGAAGAACAACAACACAGAATAGCAGCACACCACATAGCATTTATGTATGCGTACACTCGCACATACATACATACATTGTAAGTATTTACTTGGACTTATGCTGGTGAGGTAAATAGAAAAACAATTGTAAAAGCAAGCCAACTCGGAATGGCGATACACAACTATGGACATACATACATACAGTGGCCGACAAAACTATGCATACCCTCTTTTTTGTATGTTTTCACCAACTTCTGCTTCAGAAAATTCATTTTAACTATTTTCCTGTAAGAGAACTTATCTAAATCTAATACAAAAACTATAAATTATATTTTAAATATGTATGGGAAATTCGCAAAAATTAGACAAATTTTCATCAAAATTTTCAACTTTTTTCTCAGAATTTTTAGAATTTTTTTGAAAATGCAGATTTGTAGCGCATTCAATTTTAGTCTGATAAAGTGTTGATCTCAAGTCTGTAAGAAATTTTCCTGATTTTTGGCGATTTTTTTTCTGAAGAGCTTTTATGTTGTCTTCCATACAAAAAATACTATGTTCATAAATTTTAAGAATTCTGAGAAAAAAGTTGAAAATTTTGATGAAAATTTGTCTAATTTTTGCGAATTTCCCATACAAATTTAAAATATAATTTACAGTTTTTGTATTAGATCTTGATAAGTTCTCTTACAGGAAAATAGTTAAAATGAATTTTCTGAAGCCGAAGTTGGTGAAAACATACAAAAAAGAGGGTATGCATAGTTTTGTCGGCCACTGTATGTACAAACTTTAGGACAATAAAATTGCAAAAATCTATGAAAACTAAAGCTCGGTGGTGCAGTTAGCTTTTATTTGTTCACTGAAAATATGTAATAATTGCCTTGACCTGTCTTATGCATACTTTTTGACAAATAGTCAGGCGAATTATAAAATTCATTTTATTTTAAGTAGATTTATCGGCATACTAGTTGTTGTAGTATTCTCATGGAACTACACAAATGAAAACTTTTCCACAATTAGCTCATAACCTAAAATGTTCGTGTAGAAAAAGCTTTGAAGCTACTTTTTCAGTCAATTCTTGCTATTCACCTACATCAGTGCCCTGTCTATAAAGTGAAAAGGCGAATGCGCCTTAAAATATGCAAACATGTTTTCCACTCTCAAACATGTGCATGCATTATCCTTTGATAAATAAATGTACATATACAAACATACACACATGCATGTACATATGTTGTGCGTCTGCATGTATGTATGGATGTACATATCTGTGTGCGTTTTCTGCTAGAATATAAAATCAGCAGAGACAAATATGATGCAAACTTCTTTTATGAAAGCAATAATAAATGTTGGTATTACAAAACACGCACATACATGCATACTCACCTACCCTGTAAAAAACGTTGGAGTATGGGAGTACTCCAACATTTATCCTCATTCATACAAAAAGGTGGTCCAATTTATAAGCTCATGTCCGTGCTGCCTAAAGATTACTCTATAGAGTACTCTGCAGTAAAGCGAGAGAGGGAGTAGGTGTTCTTTTTGAGGACCACCTACTCCCTCTCTCGCTTTGCTGTTGAATACTCCATAGAGTAATCCAATAGGAGTATTTTGGGAGTACTCTCATGTAGGTGGTCTATAGAGTATTCAAAAGCAATGAAATGGAGTACTCCGAGTCGGATTAGGTGATCCAATTACCGGCCATCGCCATGTAAATTGGACCACCTTTTTTATATGAGCGAGGATAAGTGTTGGAGTACTCCGATACTCCTTAAGGAGTACTCTATGGAGTATGGAACGGAGTATTTCGGTTTTTTGCAGGGTAATAGCTACCCTGCAACTAATTTCCAAAGGGAGTGGCACGCGATTAATCCCTCTTGTCTGTAATGGGCGTAGTATAGTAGTAGAATAGGAAAACTTGAATTAATGTAGTCTATTTTAAGGGGTACAAAGAGAGGGTAACATGTTCCAACAAATGTGAGTAGTTCAATCCCCATAAAGATGTCACAACTGTCTCAAGTCACATGCTCTTTTGCGACTCATCCCGAATCTATTCTAGACCAGCGCATTGTGAGCATTCTCTCGTGGTTGGGTATGAATATTTTAATGTATTGGTTAATTGGGGGTGTGTTGCTGGTGGTTTCTCTATTCGTCACATGCTGTACTGTCATAGCAGACGAATCACTTCCTGCACTCTGTGTCACTCAACCGTCTGCTTTCAACCACCACCCATCTCCCTTTCTCGTATTCGCTCTGCTCCCTTATTGCACGTAAGCCTGTTGTTAAGTTTCAGTTTATCTTTTGACACACTAGATGCGGTGCGAAACGCTTCCCACACATCACATACGCATGTTTTCATTCACCACTTTTCTATGAAAAACTCTTCCGCGCTTCCATTGCAATTTGTACTCCTTTTGTTTTTCTGACTTAACCCTGCTAACGCGGCGATTCGGATAAGATGTAGAGACATGCATTTTTATTTATTTCTTTATGTATGATCTAATGCCATCAGCTTGCCAGGACGAGAGCTTCTTGTTGTTGTTGTTTTTGTAGCACTACGTTGCCCTGCCTAGCTAGTCAGTATCTACCCAATATTGTCACCAAACTCTTCTAACGGAAGTCCTAGAAACCTAGCGGCTTCAACAGGGGTGGACCAGAGGGATATGGGTGTTAGAAGAGTAGGCTCGGCTGAGCAGACGAAAAGATGGTTTGTATTATGGGGGGACAGGCCGCATGCCGGACAAACATTAGGCAAGTCGGGGTTCAGTCTGGATAGCTAAGAGTTTAACCTATTACAATATCCAGACCGGAGTTGAGCGAGCATCACCCTAGTCTCCCTAGGCAGCTCGCGCTCGCCGGAAGAGAGCCAACATAGGAATTTACCGAATTCGTGTGGATGATGGTGAGGGCCTGCCGGTGCACCTTAGGATCAAACGGCGTGGAAATCAGGTGCCGGATCTCATCGTAGTGTTTGCGTAGATGGCTCCTTATGCTCCTGGGGGGCGGATCCTAGTTGATCAGGCGTCCGTTCGGATGCTGCGGTTTGCAACAGTTGAACAGAATTGCCTGGTCAACATCTCGCTATGCTCTTTAACGGCGAGCATTTTCGCTTCATTGTGAAGGTGGTGCTCAGGAGACATAAGAAGACACCCAGTGGCGGTACGAAGGGCGGTGTTTTGGCAGACCTGTAGCCTCGTCCAGTGTGTGTCAGCTAGCCCCGGCGACCATATAGGCGTCGCGTAGCTCAGTACCGGCTGGCCAATTGCTTTATATGTAGCTAGTAACGTTTCTTTGTCTTTACCCCAAGTGCTGCCAGCTAGGGACTTGAGGATTTTGTTACGGCTTTGGACTTTATTGGCAATTGCGGTTACGTGAGCGCCGTATTTGAACATGTTATCAAACGTCACCCCTAAGATTTTGGGGTGTGAGACAGTTGGTAGCTTGACACTATCAACGTAGACGTCTAATTCCATGTTCACTTGCGTTGTCCACGTCGTAAATAGGGTGGCCGAGGACTTATTCGGTGACAATGCCAGGTTTCTCCCGGCGAAGAATTCGGACACGGCTGGGAGGTATGAGTTAATTCGAGAGCAGAGTTCTTCTACGTAGGGGCCTGTTGCCAGAATCGTACAATCGTCGGCGTAAGAGACGATCGATATATCGACAGCCACACTGCAAAATCCTGTATGTTCAAAACCAAAAAATCCTCAGGAGAGGGAAAAAACTGTGATAATTATAACATATGTATATGAGCGACGGTTATTTCATTTCACCACTGCAAAGAAACGGGAAGTTGTAACCCGATTTTGACTGAATTTTAATGTGCGAAATATCACGATCTATGGGAAAGGCTCAAAATCTTATTTTTGGAAAAATAGTGACTTACGGGGCTTTGCAGTGTGGCTGTCGATATAACAGTTAAACAGGAACGGGGATAGGACACCACCCTGTGGCACCCCTTGTTTAACTATTCTGGGTTTTGATCTTGCGCCTCTGAACTCAACCGACGATTGACGACCACTCAAATAGTTGGCAGTCCAACGTTTAAGACAGGGAGGAAGGGACGAATCTTCAAGGTCTTTCATTAGTTGGGCATGGTTGACCGTGTCAAAAGCTTTGGCCAAGTCAAGCGCAACTAGCACTGTCCTGTGGTTTGGACGCTTTTGGTTTAGTCCGTCCCCTATCTGAGTGGTTATGGCGTTCAGAGCGGTGGTGGTGCTGTGATTTTTGCCAAATCCATGCTGATGTTCGGCGAGCCGCAGGTTTGCGGTGAAGTACGGCAACAAGGTGGATTCCAATACTTTCACTACTGGCGAGAGGAGAGATATCGTTATGAATGATCTAATGCCATCAGCTTGCCAGAACTAGAGCTTCTTCAACATTGTAGCCTCAAAATGTTTGTATATTGATGACTATGCTTCATAAATGGCATTAGGGTTTTCAAAACGTGAGTTTCGGTCCAGGTATCATAATCCGGATCAGGGCTCCTGATTCGTATATTACGGATAACGAAAAAAAAACTATTTTCCCATCAAAAATGTTCGCTTTTGCTGAAGAATGAGCTGCTTCTCCAATTGATCTCACGTTATGTGGGTAAAACTTTACATTGCACGTCAACTGGGATTTCCCCCTCCGGATTATTGCTTAGGAGGTCCAAACTCGTCTTTTGATACTTCTCCCGACATTTTTGGACATGTTTTCGCGTTGACGTGCAATGTAAAGTTTTAACAATAAAATTTATGTTTGCTTTTGAAATTAACTAATTATTAAATTGCAGCTAAAATTTCTGTTAGAAGTATTGACCCTATAACAGTGCCTTTATGTACATTAATCTGTTATGACTCTGTTCAGCTCTATTACTTGGCGACAGGCATTGCAGTCTATTACATTCTGTAAAACAGCTGCTTGAATTTGTTTGTTTGACTTTTGCACATGTATCCACTCTGCTATATATCGTTTGTAACATTTCATCTAGGAAAAATCGTTTTTCCACAAATTACACTTGATATATTTGTCTTCAAATTATAAAAAAATAAAAATTGATCTTAAGCGAACAAAAATCTCTATTAACGATGTCGAAATTTTTTGTGCCCACATCATGGGAGAATCTCGCGGATGCTATGAAATTTCGTTCAAAAGTTTCTTTGGGGCCCAGCAATGCCGACATAAGTGCTGTCCAAAATAAAAACAGCAAGTTAAAAAAGAAAAAGGCTAAGAATGCCTTGGGAAGTGCAATCCAAGCTGCGAGCGTAAAAACTGGCCGATTATGCAAAGTTCGAGTTAAAAAAACCAAATCGAAAACACATAAAGTGCACAATGGAATGGTTGTTAAGCCAAGTAAAAATACAAAGCGCCATTCCAAAGCCATGGTAGCGCCAGTGCCTCCTGTTGCTTTGCCGGTTGCTGGGAAAGCATCTGCTACTAAATTGAAAGCTAACAAAAAATTGAAACAGAAAAATCGTAATCAACAAACCTCAGATGGTGGAGGCGATGTTGCAGTTCCGCAAGGCTCGAATTCTAAAACTTCAATCCAACTACCTGCAGCTGCAGCTGTGGAGGCAATGAATACCGACGATTCTCTAGCTACAAGCAAGTCTGAAGATATTGGTCTTAAAGTTTTTGAAAATTCATTAAAACAACAATTGATGGCTGGACGTTTTCGGTATTTAAATGAACAATTGTACACAATGGACAGTACAGAAGCGGATGAGCTGTTCAAATCTGATACAGAGGCTTTTGAAGCTTATCATGCTGGCTATCAACAGCAAGTAGAAAAGTGGCCATTAAATCCGCTGGATCGTATAATAAAAATGGTAAAACGGTTGCCAAAAACATTAGAAATAGCTGATTTTGGTTGTGGGGAGGGCTATCTGGCCAAATCGGTACCAAATAAGGTGTTTTCAATGGATTTGGTAAGCACACGCGACGATATAATTGCTTGTGATATGGCAAGAACACCACTCACCGATCAGTCAGTGGATATAGCCGTGTATTGCCTTTCATTAATGGGTACGAATTTAAAGGATTATTTACTTGAAGCGAATCGAGTACTGCGAATATCTGGTATTGTGTTAATAGCTGAGATACAGTCACGCTTCGATGATGTACGAAATTTTATACGTGGTCTACAGGCTTGTGGGTTTGAACTGATGAAGAAGGATGTCAATGAGCAGCTATTCTACTTTTTCCAATTCAAAAAGGTGCGCAACGTGGGCAAAGTGGCTCTGATACCACCATTTTCATTGAAGCCATGCCTTTACCGGAAACGGTGAGTTGAATTTATTATTGTTATGGCATACAGATTTAAGTTTAATAAATATTTTCTTTCTTTTGCAGTTGATGGTAGGAAATTTTTGAATAATATAATGTAGTTTACGTTTAGTATAATAAAAAATTGCATACATTGAATTGTATGCATAGTACAAAAGACTTGTAAAAACGACAAATAAATTAAATTTGTGTATAATTTGAGCAGCTCACTAAGCATCATTTGACAAAGGCCGTTCTTAGACATTTTCTCTGTCTTATAGTTAGTGAATGGATCATAGCAAAAGGGGATGAAGGATTGTTTAACCGAAAGCCGTATGCAGCGATTTCGGCTTATAGCATTTTAAATATAACGTTTTTGGAGAAGTCTTTGATTTGTAGAGAAGTCTTGATTTGTGGAATAAAGTTTCCAAACAACGCGAAACCTAATTCAAATGCCAAAAAAAGCAACCTTTGCAAGGGAAAGTAATAAAAATACCACTTAATTTCTTTATGTTTTATTTACAAAAGTAATATTTTTACTATTCATTTTTATGTTTGATTCATTTACTTTCCTTAATAGTAGATATAATGATTATTATAATAATTCTTATTTTTGCTACGCTTTTTCTGTTACTACTATTATATATATGGATTTTCTACTGTTTTAGTTGTGTGTAATTGTTATATTTTGCAATTTATAAAATCGAAACCAAGCAATACTTATTTGCATTTTCTATTTTTTTTGTTTAGTTTTTGTTTTTATGATTGTTGAATGTAGCTTAAAAGTATGCTGACTCGAACTGCGTACTTTTAGGAAAAAACGATGAAAGATTTGCAAAGCAAAAATAAATACATACGCACATATTTAATAATTTTGGCAGGATAAAATTAAGTGAAACAAATTTTAAAATCTTTTGTAGGGCAAGAAAAGAAAAAAAGTTTTAAAAAAGCATGTCTGTAAGTATTATAAGGTTACTTTCATAAAAATAACACCAGTAGATATTGTTTTATTGCGACACTTTATTTTGCATTATTTTGCAAATCTGAACTTCAAATAAAAATAGATTAACTATATACATAAATTAGAAAACGTACATAAAATTGTAGAAACTTCGACAAAGTTGTGTTACCAAATTTTTGTTTTCCAAAATTTGTACGAAACTTCCATTTTATAGCCCTTCGAGTTGTTATTAATTTGATAATTTTAAAAACAGATTTTGTCCAATGTTAGTGAATTTTTTACTGAATTTTTTAGATATTTCAAATTGAATTGCATTCGAAGCATCTGGCGTTATAACTATGAAAGTCAGTATACAGTAACTTAGCCTTTGAAATTTATTTCTGCTTGTCTTAATGATTTGTAACTTCTGCTTGCGCTCTAGATGTTTTTTGATTTGCAATAATAAATAATTTAGCACAAATCTTATTTTGTTTTTGTTTTTTGCTTAGATTTGCTCCGTTGCTCTATGTTTGGTGTACTACTACAAATGTATGCATAAGATGTAAGATTAATTAAGAATAGCAATTGTTTTTAGTATACACACATAGTTTTGCTTTACTACATACTTGTTTTTGTGTCAATCTGTTGTTGGTTTTTCTTTTTGCTCCATTTAAAAAATACTTTTTTAACGCTAGTACATAACAGATTGGCTAAGAGTAAACGCATTTCTTGAATGCTCGCATTTTGCTTTTTTATTGGATTAACCAAAAAAAAAAGACCTGAATGCTTGGAAGATGTCGCCAGCCAAGCTCTTCAAAGTAAGAAATTATCTGGAAGCACCACCACCCTCGCTTCCCTTCTTTACTGTTCATCAAATAACAATGCCTAGGAAGTGATTCAGTATTCAGCTTCAGTACTGGGAGCTTACGGTACCAAAGCGAGTTAAGCCGAATGAGTTCTTTGAAATATCTTCCATTTCCTCCTAACCGAAGCGCAAGTTGTGAGTATATGCTGCCATTTCCATGTACATACATATGTAAGTGTGTATGTACGCATGTATGCGGTTTGATTTATTCAAATTAAATACCTTCATGCCTTAATTTTTTAGTATGTATGTATGTATGTATGTATGTAGTCTATCTGCTTGTAAGTATATGTATAATTAATTTATAATAACAACTGCCAATGTACTTTTGTAATTTATTTATTTTTTATGGTTTTGCTTAGCAACTACAATAATAATTATTAATTATATATTTTTAATATTTTTTTTAAATTTCTCCTTAAAACTTGTATCATTCATTATGCATTTAAACCTTTTCAACTTCTTTGTTTGCTTAACTGCTAACTGTTATGCGCTAATTGAATATATAGTATACATATGTATTGTAAATATGGATTTACTATGTATAAGTATTTATGAATGTAAGTATGTATGTATATTTTGTGTTTGGTGCTTCGCGTTGGGAGCACCCCTTTTTTGCTTTGCATAACATTTTTAATAATGTTAAATTGCATTTATGTAAAAACACATACATCGATATGTATGTATGTATGTGTGCAAGTATTTAGATGCATGTATATGTATATGAATGTGTGTATATCGCATGCTTACAACTATATAGTATATATGCATAATAACAGTTAAGATGCAAACTTAGAATGTAACGGCAACGATTTTTGAATTTTATGTTTGCTTTTTACATTTCCTAAGCGTTCAGTATAAAGTTATCGTGTATGGTTTTCATATGCTGGGCTTGTCTTTGATGTTTGCCTTAAAACTAATATAATCTATAAATTATCAAAAAAAAAATCCGATTCTTTTTTTAAATCGAACAATTAAAATTAATAGTAAATACAGAATTTCAATAGTTCCTATTGTTTGATTATTTCAAATATTTTTTGCATTTCAAATTGTTATCGTTAACTTAGTATGTATGTATATACATATGTATGTATGTATGTACGTAGTTTATGCTGCTCATTTCTTGCCAATTACACAAATTTAATTTTAAGCTGTCTCGACTTTTTCAAGCCTGCGCAATTGTTTCGGTCTCTTGTGTTTTTTGTTAATAACAATAATTAATAATAGAAAAAATATCACCAATTTGTTTTACATTTTTTTTTTTAACTATTTTATGTGTATATGCATGTTTGCTTGTTTGCATGTGTTGGCAGACACGTTCATGCGCTCCCTATCTGACTACATCATTAAAGTAAAATTAAAGTCCCAAACAATAAAAATTATAGGTTTGTGGGTTTGTCTGTACTCGACCGCTCATTTTATGAACTGTTTGTTATTGCATGTTCACATGTTGCCCGCCGAATAAGATCCACTTTGATCAAAAAATAAGTTTTACAAAATTTCAGCCGATATCTCAAATATTTGGCTAATTGAAATGAAATGAAACGCTTGGCTGATTTGTGTAGCAAAATGCATCCTTTCCAATCTGCAAAGCATTTTTAATTTGAACGAACGGTATGCAAATTGTGGAAGTTCTCAATATGGTGGGATGCATTTGTGTGTGTGTGTATGTATATGTGTGTGCGTGTGCTAGTAGAAAAGACCTCCACATGGCTATGCATTTTGTATGTATTGCTATCGATTTGCTAAAAGTTCATTCGTGCTCTGACATTTCTCTTTCACTTTTGTTTTTGTGCAATCTGCTTGCTACTCAGCCTATTTTAAGTACATATGTATGTATATTGTTGCTGTTGTTGTTGTTGTTGTTCAAACGAACTGGCACACTTCTGCTGTTTTGGCATACAGGGTGCATTATGCATCAAAGCAAATACTTAATTTTTAATATAGTTTTTGTTTTACTAACAAATTTCCATGGAATGTTGTTTGAATAATACAAATTCTATGAACTTTTAGCACTGACAGTTTGAAATAACGGCTTACTACGAACAATGACAACAACACACACACTACTAAAATACCAATAAGATGCAACAATAAAAAAGTGAGTGCTTAACAGTTATTTTAAAGTACAGTTAAAGTACGTTTGTAGAATGAAGTCAAAATTGAACGTAAATTTAAAAGAAAGCGTTGTATCCATCGAAGTGTTTGACTTTGGTGCCTGTGTAGAGCGCTGCGAGCACCAAAACTACCCATGACCCTACTCATTTAGATACGGCGGGCCGCACACAACACACTCCATGGATGCATCGGTTAAAAGCGACCTCATTCAGCCTATATTTCTAGAATTGAAATCGGTTTCGTCGAGATCTTGATTTTAATGGTAAGGTATCTTTTAACATGCGGATTGATGAGACTGCACATTGTCCGCTCAATTGTAAAGATTTTCGCTTAATCTTGCCTACGGCATTGTCATTATCTCACTCTTCAGAATGTCTTGTAGATTGAAATTTTCATTGTCTAGTGAATTGATAAGGTCTTGTGTTGAGAAGTTGCCACTGTCCACTGGTAAGTTATCGAGGAATTCGAGACACAAATCATTGTTGGCCACCACTGAATTAATGGCTTGATTTATATTGGCAGTATTGGAGGGGGCGGAGGAATTGTTTGATTGATTAACGGCGGAAGCAGCTGCTGCAGCCGCTGACATATTGCTTGAGAGATTATTATTGCCTGGCCCTAGACCGCTTGCACCGGGCCCACCTAGGGGGCCACCTGTTGGGCCGCCCGCACCTGGTCCGGTTACCATGCCACCCGTAGACGCATTGCTACTTACAACACTTTGCGTCATTTGCATCATTTGGGTATGTTGTTGGTGTGCTGTTGCTGTCGACGTGGTTTGTTGTACAAATTGTTGTTGTTGCATGGTGATTTGTTGTTGTGACTGTGACATGTGCAGGGAAGCCATTTGCATTTGGGTCATCATACTGCCTGAGCCGGGTCCATGGCCGCCAGGGCCCTGTTGTTGTTGCTGCTGCTGATGGTGTTGTTGTAGCATTTGTTGCATTTGTATGCTACCAGGTCCAGGCCCCCCACCACCAGCATTCGCCATCATTTGCTGTTGTTGTGACTGCAGCTGTTGTTGTTGCTGTACCTGTTGCTGGCGCATCATTTGTTGTTGAATTTGAGCTGGTGTCATTTGCATGCCAGGATTCGGGCCGGGTCCCATACTGCCACCGCCACCACCTGACATCGGTCCACCACCTCCACCAGTGTTCGACATGAAGCCACCTAAAAAAATCAAGAAATGCAATAAGTATTCATCCGTCTGAACTGAGCAGAAAATATAAGTTTACCTCCTCCAAATCCACCGGGCCCTTGACGCATTGGGCCACCTGGCCCACCTCCAAATGCCATCTGTTGCTGTTGCGACATCATCAAGTGGCGCCATTCCTGTTGCGAGCCGATTGGCATGCCATCAGGGGTTACTTGCACATTTGGCGGTCGCTGCTGGGGACCCATGGGACCACCGTAAGGTCCCATAGCTGAGCGTGGACCCCCTGCACCTGAATGTTGCATGTACATTGAGTGTTGTGGTCGCATCATCGGTCCTAAATGAATATAGAAATATTGAGATTAAGATTTAAGACTGATGACTATTTCTCCAATGAGTTTCACATACCTGAGGGTGGTATGGGCTGTTGTGTCATACGACGCATAGCTGCGGCTTGCGCTGCCGCATTTGGAAAACGTCCGCCACCACCAACCGTCTGCTGCATCATTTGGGCTTGCATAAGTTGTGCCTGTGAGGCCTTATATTCGGGTGGGGGAGGTCGGGCCCCGCCCATATGTTGTTGCTGCTGTTGCATCGCTTGTGCGCGCATCATTTGCTGTTGCTGCAAAAACTTTGCTTGACTAATATTCATGGGTGGGCCGCCACCATTGGGACCGCCACCCATCATCATAGCTGCAGAGGCAGCATTTGGTCCATTTGGATGTGACATTCCATTGCCTGGCATCATACCACCCATGCCACCACCCACATTTCCCCCACCCATTTGATTTGGTCCACCACCACCACCCATAGCCGACATGCTGCCCATAGCATTGGGACCGCCCATGCCCACTTGTGAACCTGGACCACCCGTACCTGGACCACCAGGTCCCATTGGGCCCATGCCTGGTGGTAAACCACTGGGGCCGCCATGCACATTACCGGGAACGCCACCAGATTGTGGTCCAACCGATTGTTGCTGTTGACCCATGAGATTGCCTGCACCACCGCCCAATGGACCGTTAGGCACATTATTGTTTGGACCGCTCGTATTGCTATTGTTGGGTCCAACTGGTGAGCCCACATTCGTTGAGGTAACTTGCGCCAAGGCGGCGGCAGCTGCTGCTGCGGCTGCTGCCTGTGCTTGTGCTTGCGTCTGGCGTTGACGCATGTTGGACGGCATCTGTTGATTTTGTTGTTGTGCTTGTTGTTGTGCTTGCTGTTGTGCCTGTTGTTGTTGTTGTTGCTGCTGCTGCTGCTGCGCTTGCTGCTGCTGTTGGGTGAAGTTCATCGACTGCGTTTGTGAGATGGAGAAGCCGTCTGTGCCGCCTGCCAAATGGGAAACAAAAATGTCTGTTACTGTTGTTGTTGTTTCTTTTTGTTGCAAACACTTACCATTGCCGTGATTGAGATTTTGATTTGGTTGCTGTTGTGACTGTTGTGATTGTTGTTGCTGTGAGTTTTGAGCATTCGGCTGCTGTTGTTGGCCATGTGGCTGTTGTTGTTGTTGTTGTTGCGAGCCATGCGTTTGCTGTTGGCCGCCAGGACCATGTGGCTGTTGCTGTGGCTGCTGATTGAAAAATTGAACGCCCTGTTGCGTTGCTACCGACACATTGCTCTTCATGTCGCCACTCAAGTGGAGATGCTGTCCAGTCGAGACCTGCAAATCGAAAATTAAAAACAAAAAAAAAAGCATGAAAACTTCACTTATTTACGGATTGAGTTATTGAAAATTTAGAATGATTCATTTATTAGAAGGCGAAGAGCATTTTAGGAAGCAAGTGGCAGCTGTATAACAACAAAAACTTGAAATAGGACGAATAGGGCTGGACCCGAGCACAGTCCATACTTTACGATTATCTTCAGCAACAGCAAATCCAACAAAAATTCTTCTTGAAATTCGATTATGGATTCTCCTAGTCTTTCTAACTGTTAGCCAGACTCTTTTGAATCTCTAAGGGATTTAGGACATTTGTAGAGAACGGCCTGCGGCCCACGTGCAGAGCAAAACCTTTTCCCTAGGACAAAAATATGCGTTGACCATTAAAGAGCTTAGCAAAAAGTGAAGTGAAGCTTGAAGCATTCGGCAATAGAATTTTTCTTTCCCTTAGTAGTCTTTTTCACCAACTTGCAAAGTGCGTAAATGTGTTTGTGTGTCGCTTCGGCCATACATCAATTTAAGCGCCGACGGCGAGGACATGTGGAGATTTTGGCTCAAATTAGAAAATGAACAAGCTAAAGGATAGCATTACGAACAACAAGAACGAATTGGACCGAGATTCGCTCCAAGTGTGAGATTACATCACATGGTGAAGCGTGTAAGAAACAAAAGAGAAGAAAAACCACGAAACAGAGAAAACAAAAAAGTGCCAACAAAATATCAAAATTAAATACTTAACAATCTTTGAAATGAAATTTAATGTTTGTTCCTTTTTTGGGCATTTAATTTGATTGCAAGGAGACAACCATAAATTTGCCAACCAAAGGACATAAATCTGAAATGTGCCACCCAGCTACCCCAAATATAAGTATTTGATAAGGTAAACGGAAATTCAAATGTGCATTACTTAGTGCGCTTGATACACAGACAAAAACAATAAAAAGCCTAAATACATATGTACATATGTATGTAGTATGTACTCGTATGAATTGGCGAAGTCACACAAGAACACCTGGCTGTTGGGGGCTACACGTAATATATTAGTTCAGTAAAGGAATGAAATTGAGGGGCACAACTTGTGCTTTTCTTTATATGTATGTGTGTATGTGTGTATGTATGCTAAGAGCAGAGTGGCAATCTAAAAGAAAGTGAAATAAACGACCACACAATGGCTTTAACTCTTGGAGATCTTTTGCTAAAATGCACAAAATTGGGAGAAAAGGTATTTGGTAAAATTATTAACACACTTTGAAATATGTAGGAGTGAAGAACTGGTGAGGGGGAAAAACGGAAAAGTTAAGGACGACATAAAAAGTCGTTATGCAGGCTTAAGAAATGGAGCGGATCGTATGAGTTAGACGAAAATGTTTACATTGACAACGTTGCCCCCCACATCTGCCTCTAAAAATATTTTCGAATCAGAACTTTTGTTTTGACCATTTATTTTTTATATTATGTAAAACTATGAATTAAACTTTTAGACCACTGGCTTCTTTTCCGAACTTCCTCTGATTACTTCGAAAATTGCTTGAAAAAATATTTGCATACGTAAGCTGCAATCGCAATACAAACAAAGTAAGCACATTAAAATGCTACAACAACAAATTGTATGTGTACATATGTCTGTGCGTGCAGGCACGAAGCCAAGGAACCGAAGCCGAACGAGAATTGCACCTCGTCTTAACAAAGCCAATATTTCAGCCACAAATGGTTGTATGAATAGAAAATAGGAACGGCAAGAACACTTAAAATAATTGAAAAACTTTAGGCTGCTAAGCGCTACTATCACTGGGATACATATGTATTTGGAAACACACGCATGTATACACGGATAAATATTTATTAGTGATAATTTGTGAGGTTATGTATGGATGTATCCACATTTATACTTTTACAAAATTAATACATTTCCCTCTCTATCATTCTCCGTCAATACTCCATATAAGAGTTATTTTTGATTTATTTCCTTCTTGTTTTAGAATTGAGTTGATAAGGCCATATGGGAGGCCATAGAGGAAGTTCATAAAAGTTTCGAAATAAAGAAGCACGCGAACTAATATGTCAATCGGACCTATTGCAGAAGTTCTTCCCTTGAATGGAAAAAAAAAAAACTAAACTAACTAAAACTAAATAAATTTGGTAAGTCACAAATGTAGACTTGAGTTAAGTATTTTTAATAATATTATAATTTTTCATGCCCTTTACACATTTCAAGCCCCAAAAAATAAATTTCGAAAACATTGCAATGGCGGCTCAATACATTTGATTCAGCATCAAGAGCGTAATGACAGTCAATATTTGTGAGTTTAATAATTATTTTAAAATATGCCACGAAAGTCGGGCATACGCACTTGCAGTGCTGCCAAGTTGTTTACATTTCGCTTCACTTGAGCTATTAAATACATACATTCACACATATACCACATACACCACCAAGTCAGTCAGACCAGATTAGTAATATACAACTGACTGATATTGCACTAGTTTTTTCGGGCAGACAAAAACTAGCCAGTCAGCTATGAAAATTAAAAAAAAAAAACAGTTGCCGAGATGAAAAAAGCCAGTTCTTTGACTAGCTGGCTTCTCATTCATACTAGTTGTGAATTAGCTTGCAACTGGTTGGTTTAACTGCTGGGCATATACTCACACTTGCACGAACACCTTTACATTTTATACCTACGCCATAACATAGTTGAAATCCTAAAAGTATGCATCGATAATGTACGTTAAATGTTTTTTATGACTCAAATACGTGCCGCTGCCATTTCAATCGATATTTATTGTTTATATATTTCCTTACTGGGAAAATGCATATAAATGATTTTAAAAAAATTTAAAACAGGGTGATCTGTTGTCGGAGACAAAAGAAAACTTTTTATTTAGAAAAACAGGGAACAATAGGGAAGTAAGCAGCCATAGTTGGTGGGGAAGCTGCTCTAATTCAACCAAAACAGTGTCTTGCATATTTTCAGGATGTAAAAGTAGCTGCAGTTAGGCATCAATAATCATGTATGGACATACTTTCAACTTATGTAATTATAAATTGAAAATTTCTACAATATTTTAAGATCATAAATTACATAATCAATGACAGCATAGCATTAGGTTGGCCTAAAGAGTCAAAGTGTCAAAAGCAAAAAAACCACAAAAAGCAACGAACACGGTGGTCCATAGCATAAATATTTCATAATTGTCACAACATGTGGCTTACGTGGGAGATAAATAAGCAATCCACGTCTAATTAAAATTAATGCGTGATTAGCATAAAATTACACACTCAAATGGCCGAACGTTTTTGCTCAGGTGTGGAACTCGAAATGCGTTTGTGTATGTGTGGGTGGGTGGGTGTTGTAAAAGGAATATTCATACCAGGGCGGATACAAATAGTTTTTTTTTTATTTTGAAAACAGAAATTAAAAACGCATCTATTTTTTCTTAAATAACTTCTTTTTTTTTATAATTTGTACTTTCACCCTACATAGTGAGTGAGTGTAATGGTACTGATGGTCTATGCTGTATGGTAAATGGTATGGGTGGATGGCACAAAAGTCATAAATTTCGCCAGTCCATTTAAAGCCATTCAAATATTAATAAATCTAGTGAAGCAAATGTGTCGGTGAGTGGTGTACATTTTATACATACATACATATATTTCAGTAAAAGCGCATAAAACATACATAGGTGTATTGCATGGTGTACATGCATGCATACATACATACAAATGTATGAGCAGAGATATGTAACTTTTAGTGGTGTAATTGTATATGTATCTGTTGAGGTTCGTAATCATGAGCAAATTGCTGCTGCCAGGATATTGGCATTGGGCTCGAAATGCATACAAACCAAAAGCCAAGCAAAATGGTAACATTTGCAAGAGTTATGTGCTCATAAAGTGATAGCGAGCGGGGTGAAAAGGTATGAGTTTGCAAAGAAAAAACAATCAGTTAAAACATCATAGTGCGATTGTCAGCCAATTTTCACCCACAAATACGTTAATGCACGACACTACTGTCCACCACCAGCTGAAACACCCCTTAACGTTGACATACAAACACATATATGCATATGAATAGCTTCACACACACACACCCACACACACAAGTGCATTTGCTTTGGCGATACAAAAGTTAACAGTTCAACAGTTTGCAATCTAACATACGTGTTACCCACCAAAAAATTTTGTAAGCTGTAATAAGAAATAAGGTGACGCCAACGCTGTTTCATCCCAAGAGCTGATAAAAACATTTAAAGTCAACAAGAGTCCTTGGTATTGACGCTATCATTAACTGTTATAAGGAATATTGCTCTTTAAACATTTTAACATTTAGCCCTTTTCAAACTCAAAGACTCACACTTTTTTTCGTGGGTTAAACAATGCAACAACAGAAACACTATTAATGACTGCCAGGTATTTGAACCTTTGGATACCACAATGGCGTTCATCTTCCAGCAACAGAGACCAAATTTAATTTATAATTATTGCCGAGATAATTTATAGACTATCGATATTTTAGTTGTTCGTGTGTGTTTTTGTATTTGTGCGAATACCTACCCTGTAAGTAAAAATCGCTAGTCTGGGTTGCTAATGCGGAATGAACACACGATCTTTTAGACAGTTAAATAATTCTACAGATGATTTTGGTCTACAGCTAATCCTATCTAAGTACTTGTTCGATAGTTTTGCCCCGGTTTCCTTGTACAGTATAAAACGAAATATTGAAGATACACAGGCCGATACTTATTCCACGTGGTACTGCCCTATTGCATTGTTCGCAATGGTTTTCCTACAGGGTAAGTCAACTGCATAGCAGGTAGTAGATCTTTAGTGATAGGGCGAATAATCGAAATATAAAACCAAATTCAAAATTTCCGTATGATGGACGAACGAATATTTGGTACCACTTTTTACGTTTCCGACAATTTTAGAAGGACTCCGTCGGAGCAACAGAGCAGCGAGGGCAACTACTATGTAATAGATTAAACATGTCTTGATTTTATTTCGTCTATATAATTTATGGACCGGTTTCTAAATCATTTTAGAACCCTTTCCTCGGTGCAGGGATACAGAGTTGCCAACAAGGGAAAATGCACTTATTAAGAGCTTCGTTATTCAGGGCGAAGAGGAAACAACGGACGGGCTTTGCTGCACTCAAACGCCAATCAAGGAGAACATTGTGAACATGAGCTATTAAGAGTAACATGCATTTATTGGAAAACCATGTCGATACTTCAATAATTCGATAGATAAAATTCGACAACAATAGTTTCGATGGATATGTATGTATGTATTTACATATGTACATAGGTTCATACACATAATGTGCTTATGTATTCCAAAATAAATATATAAGTAAGTAGATAATATCTGCACTAAATCGTGTATGCTGCGGTCAAAGGGCACTCACACAAGGGAATTCGTCAAAATGGAAAGAGGATATACATAAGCATGTGTGGCAACGCAAATGAGTATATAGAATATGTATGTACATAGTTTGAGTAAATAAGTATACAATTACACGCATTTATTTACTTAAACTATTAATTAGCTGCTAAAAACTTTAATATGATTGATGAAGTACGCAATCATTGGTTCAAACGTAATTGCTATAAAATGTGCCGTCAAGTACAAAGTAACGGAATTCCCTTAAAAATGCATGGCTCTTCTGCGGGCACTACCGAAGCTATAGAAATTTCCAGTAAAAAGTTTCAAACCCGAGAATTGCTTCTATTTCTGGTGACCTACTTTGTTTTTTGATTGTAGGCCTGACCAAACACGGCTCGCCTCAAATTATTTCTTTTCGGCGACAGTTTTGTTTACAGCTCTGACAATAGTTCGAAGCAAACCTTAAGCTTTTAAGCCCTCGATCGACATTTGTACTCGTAATTATGTATGTTAGTACAAATTTAATGAGTGCATTAAAAAAGAGTGAGGTTAGAAAAGAAAAACAATATCTAGAGCAAAAATAAATAATGTCACAACCCATTGCCAATTAACGCTCTCTTGACTGAGAGAAAGTACTTACTAGAAGGCGTAGAAAGGAATAGAGTGCAACGAGAAACCAAATTGCAATAAAAATAAATGACTGCTACAAAAAACAAAAACAAAAAAAAAATACTTAAAAGCATAATAAGAGAATCTATGAATAGGGAATAATTAATTTACATACATATATATTTATGTACATACATACATACTCGTATATGTATTTGAAAAAATCTATAATGAAATCTGCAAGAAATTAGAAAGCGAACAAAGAGACTTTTACACACAAACAATTACATACAATGTATGTACATATGCATGTATGCATGTATGTGTGTAAATAGAATGCAAATTACGAACAACGATGCGAGTGTCTAGAACATTTGCCTTATCAGTTGGAAATATGTGCATGCAATTAACATAAATTTTTAAACAATTCCATATATGTACATATGTACGTACATACATTGTAACTATACCCCACAAACAAAGTAAAAGTGAAGAAAATCTAGTTTAATTTTAAAATTATTGAATTCTCTCATGATTTATTACATTTCACCCGTCGGCAGCACCGTCGGAATAGCTGATAGACCCAAAATTATTGTATAATACATAAATGTTTGTTGGGTATACTTATGCATAGTGACTTATGATGGAAGGCAACAACAAATGCCAGCACAAATAGAAAAATAAGAACAAACAACGAACGACTTTAAAGAATATTTCAATGCAAGATTTTGCTGTAAAAAGTGGAAGAAAATTATTATGTCCAGTGCTGCCAAATTACCAAACGTTACGAGTTACTTAAATAGAAAGGCTGACAGCTTTTATTGTAAGGCAATCGAGCGACGTGCTCCGCATCAGAGACTAGTGTTCTACCCACTGAACTCCGACAGACGCAATAATGTTTTGGGCAAATTCAATGTTTTTAGAAATAAGAAAAAATTAAATGTTTCTCAAGATTCTGATTGTATGTATCTCCTATTTTTTGTTCTAAAAACTTGCACCAATTTCTTCGCGAGCGGGTAATGCTTTGCGCTTTGCAAACACTCCATGGTTTTGGGATAATAACAAAGACAACAACAAAGGGAAAGCAATAAATACATATGTAAAATAATACAAACAGTAGTTGCTCTTCCTTTTTTGCTTTTCATTTGATATTAATGGGGAATTTAAATTTGCAACTTTGAATAATTTATGTGTGGCACACATAGTTTCCTTGACTTGGTTTAAACGAATACAACAAAAACAAACAGGAAAAGTCATCGCATTTCTTTAAAATAAATTTTAAAATTTGTGGTAGCAGTTTTCCAAGATTTCTCTTAACTCAAATACATATGTATAAGGTACAGCTTACTCAAAAGCAAAAACAAATTTAAACAGAGCAAAATTTATTTACTTAAAAAGTTATATAAATTTCAAAAAATTGTAAACTTATTTCTATAATTAAATGGCTAGGCTAATTCAACAACAATCTGCGCAGTTATAAAGCGGTTGACTAAGCAAAGAACATCAAGATGGACCAGAATAGACTAGAATAGCCAGCCAGTCATCCTACAAATATGCTACGTGAGCTGGCTATTTTACTAAGCAGCCAAGTTTACTACATTTGTTTGTGGTTTTTTTTGTCTTTATTTTGTTGTAGTAAGAGGGTGGTGTGAGTTGGCGTTGAGGGTGTGTGTGTGTGGCTCGTTTGACAGGTACGCTAATACATATAGACGCCCACATACATAAATATGTGCAGCCAGTTAAAACATAAAACCAGCGGCGGATCCAGGATTTGACCAAGGGGGGGGTTTTGGATCACATTTTTTTCGTTGTGACTTTATAACTCAAGAACGGGCTCACCAGTCAAAACCAAATTGTTAGGCATTGTTCGGACTATACAAAAGATGGTTTATGTTTTGAAATTTTAAGATTCGGATACCAGGGTCTCGAGATATAGGCCAAAACGTGGACCTGGCTAACCTTTATAAGAATTTATACAATATGGGTATTAAATGAAAGGTTTTGACAAGTGCTTTAATATGGTGTACCTATTAGTCCCATATCAGACCCCGATTTTGAGATATTGTCCAAAATGTGGGCCAGGTGTGACCCTATAAGGTGGTTTTGCAATATGGGTATCAAATGAAAGGTCTTTATGGGTTTTTAAATAAGTTTTAGTTCTATTCACGTATATAAACCGGTTTTCGAGACATTCACCGAAATGTGGACCATGTAGGGTATTAGCAGACAGTAGTTTTTAGGTCAATGTGCCACTAATTTTTGGTGATGTCCACCTAAATGGAGATCAGGGAGAGGAATGGTATCAAAAATGGGTTGGGGACAATTGGAGCTGTACATGAATTTTTTCGATGGCCAAAAAGGCAAAACGTTCTTCAAGAAAAAATTTCAGCAATGCAAAAAGAGAGCCGCACGAAAAAATTTAAGGTCATCTGTCCAACAAGATGGGCCGAATCACATGAAGCAGTATCAACGTACATTGAACTTCAACCAGCAATCTTTGAAGCCCACGACGAAACAGAAATATGGAAAGGCGACACTGCGACACAAGCTTCCCAATTGCTAGCAGCTATCTCTTCTGTTACATTTCAAGTAGCTAGCGTCATAATGCAGTCAGTGCATTTGATCGTATTGCCACTAAGTAAACAATTACAATCAGAAACACTGGATCTATCTGACGCCACTCAACTTGCGGAAGATGCTATTCAGGAATTCAAGGAAATGCGAAATAATGCAGAAAGTCACTTTCGTAGAATTTTCGAGGATGTAAGCAAAATATGCGCACAATGCGAAATCGATATGAAAAAGCCACGCATTAATAAGCGCCAAACAAACAGATGCAATGTAAATTCTGGAAGTGTCGAAGATTATTATGGAATCGCATTTTATATCCCATTTCTCGACACGTACATAACTCATCTTCAAAGTCGGTTTTCGAAAACTTCGGCGTTCTGTTCCCGAAAAATGAATACGATGTGAAAAAATGCAAAGGGCTGTACAGCTTTTATGAACGGGTTCTAACATGTTCTGAAGGTGAATTTATATCAGAAGTCAAAATGTGGAGACGGCGCGTTGATGGGAAATACATATATTAAAAATGTATTCGATGCAATCGAAGTAAGAATAAATTGCATATTTGATTTTTATAACCTGGAATAATTTTTTTTACTCAATATGGATTTTTTTTCAGTTGGTGAATCAAAATGCATTCGAAAGCGTTCACAAACTACTGCGCATTTTAGCTGTATTGCCAGTTTCGACAGCAACGCCAGAACGCACATTTTCCACTTTGAAAAGAATTATGTAAGTCGAACTTGCGAAATACGCTTGGCCAAGAGCGATTGAATGGACTCACATCTATAAACATTCATAACGATATACCAGTTTCTACTGACGAAATACTGGAAGAATTTTTCAAAAGGCCTCGTAAATTGTAGGGGGAAAACGAAAACTTATTGTTCATCACTTGGAAATAAATTTTTTTATTAGTACCATTATTTCGAGTTATTAAAAAACGTTACACTTTAGCCCTTTGGGGGGGGTTTAAACCCGAAAACCCCCCCCGTGGATCCGCCACTGCATAAAACACATCTCAAACCTTTCGCAAGAAGAAAAGGAAGCGCCTGGCAAACACGTCGGCCCGTCAAAGCGTTGTAAGTTGAGCGTGCGTAATATTTCCATGAATTTACAATTTTATTATGAAATGAATCAGGCACTAAAGTGTAAGAACCAAACGAGGCAACTAGAGGAGGTAAACATACTAAGTAAAATAACATTTTTATATTTACGGCAAAGGCTAATGGAAATTATAAATTGCCATTTAGATATAAAGAAGTGTGCGTGTGTATGTGTGCGTTTGTGTCTGTGCACCTACATTAATATAAACAAATGTGAATATAGAAACAGATATTTCTTATCGAAAGATTTTCACCAGCTTCGTCATATAGTATACAAGACTGAGCCTCGTAGCTGGTTCCCAAATAAGCGGGGTCCTCCACAGTTTCAAATGTGTATCTGTAGATAGCTCTCAGCGCCAACGATTGGAGTATCGGTTCCTTCATTGAATTTCCAATATGTCGCTCAACTTTGCTTTACTTATAATTAGGGCTGTGCGATTAATTGATTAATCAAAATTTTGATTATTCATAAATTCGATTACTCAATTAATCGATTAATTATGATTTTTGATTAATCAAAAAGGGGTTTACTCGATTAATCAAGATTTTGATTAATCAAAATGAGATTTAATTGATTAATCGCCTTTTTGATTAATCGTTTTTTGAATAAAATGATTAATCATATATTAAAACGGCTCAAATTTAGAAGTTCCTTAACACTTCAACCATTTGTTGCATCTTCGACATTTTGCCCATTCGCGATCGGACAACATCTCAATATTTTCTAAAATATTTATATTTTTTAATATTTTGAAGTATGTTTGGTTTTTAATTTTTCTTATTTTCAACTATTTCAAGGCAAACTTTCATATAAAAAAATTAGTAAATTAATCAGTTTTTGATTAACCATTTTTGAAAATACTCGAGTAACCCTCGTTTTGATTACTCAGAATTTTGATTAATCAAGTAATCGATTAATTGAAAATTTGATTAATCAACTTACTCGATTAATCGAATAAAAGCACAGCCCTACTTATAATAACTTTACTCAGAGAACTTAATTTGTAAGGACAAAGGGAACATTTATTTTACGTTTAATCAAAGTCGAAAATCATGACATTAGCCGGAAGTAGCAGCAATCAAGAAAGATTAAAGCCACAAAGTTCTTTGAAGATGCAAACTATAACAAAACTGCAATAATACATACATACATATGTACACACACACATACATAGAGCATATACTCAACGCTCAGTAGTTTGGGTGAATTGGAGAAAATGTATCCAATGTCAGAGCAACAGTTTGGGGTTCTTGGTTCATGGCAATTTTAAAAAAATTTGAAAAAAAACTTCTTTTTCGGATTTTAGGTTTTACTATTATTTAAAATTGTTTATAAATCCCAAACATTTATATAAATTAAACATAAATATCATAAGCACGAGGCAATCTCTGATTTTGTCAGTACATACTTCGAGTCTGCTCCATTAATATGCAGATACATTTTGCCTACGTTTTAAAGAAGTGTCAAGGATAATGAGAACTAAGCCCACTGATTGTCATACTATGCATTATCTAATTTGGTTAAAATATTGAAAGCAAAAAGTATGTTTGTGTGTGTGCCTGTGGATAAATAATTGAATTACGAGGCAATATTTCAGCACTGAAGTGAACCGTTCCGATCCCTTCGTTTGACTTTCACGCCAACTGGCAGTTAACGACATGAGGCTTCGACCTACACACACACACACACACAAACACATTCACCATCAGAAGACAGCCACTGAAATTCCAGCGAATGAAAATACTTTTCCAGTACCAAACTAAGCAGTGCCAGAGTCTGACAAGCAGCAAACGGAGCTTTCGTAGAAAACTCTGCTGCAAAATAGCTTAGGAATTAGACATTTTGCGCAATAGCGCTTTAATGTTTTAGTCATGAGGCGAAACTTATTTCAAAGAAATAAAGGAAATGCCAGCACTAAAAATATTTAAGGAAACGAATTGATTCAGCTTTTATGAGAATGTCGTTACATCACCGAAGCTCACTTTTTCTTTTTGGAACGCATAGAAAAATGTTTGAAGAGAGCCTCGTGTGCTGAGCGCTGGCGATGCCTAACACACACACACACACACTCGCACACACCCAAACATACAAATGATTTTTGACAGTTTTTGTTCCGCTCTGTGCTTTCGGTTTCGGCACGTTTTGCTGCGATTGCCGTTCGGTTACTTCCGTTTCCGCATCAACAACCGTACATATGTAAGTACCGTAAAGATGTTTGTGTGTGTGTGTGTGCAACACTCGTGTAGACCCTCAGGAAGGCAACAGAAGCATCAGCATTGGTGTGCGTTGTGGCCATGTTTACTATGAAACGCATTGGTGGTGAGTGCTAAGTGGTGAGTGGAAGTGCTGGCAGTAGCTCTTCGTTGGCTCATGTTAATGTCGTTGTTGTTGCTATGCACTTTGCTATGCAGTAGGTGTTGCGGTGCTTGCGCTTGTAAAGCTTTTATTACAACAAAATGCCGTTATCATGTCGAGACTAAGTTATTATTCTTATTTGTTTTTGCATATAAATTATTTATTTTGTCATTCAACAAGACGAGTAAAAACAAAAAATGCAAGACGAAAATATGAAATGAAAAGCAGAAATGTGAAAACCAGGGAGCGCCCATAATGATGGTTTTTCTATGCAAAATGAAAGGCTACCTGATATTGGAGAACATGTCTCTTCGTGCGCCACCTGAATTTACATATATAGATTAAATTCCAGGCCAAATCTATAAAAGTTCTAATTAATATTTCGTTGAATTTTGTAATCTGCTGCCTCTTATTTTTCCAAAATCTTTAAACTAATTAAATCAGTTTTTGTAAAACTCCCAGTTACTGCGGTCCCTGGAGAAACCAATAAGAATCATGCCAGTGGATGAGGCGAGGCTGAAACAGTGGAAGAAGAATTTCAAAGTGCCCGCTGCGTTTGAAGCAAAGTAAAAAACTGTTATGATATGATGGCGCACGGTATTGTAGAAAGCTTTTAGGCGCTCGCATTTGGGGGGACCTGCATGACGCTCTTCAAGCTGTTGGCCCAAATTTACAGCAGCCCCTTCTGCGATGTTTTAATTTCTTACTATATTGGGGTTCTTCGGTTTTCTGTGAAAATGTCCTATGTATAAAACTTACAATTTTGGGAACTAAGTATAATCAGAAGCCGAATATAAAATTGATAAAACATAAAACACATAAAATGTTTGAATGTGTCTGTATGTACATATGTATGTGCTTAAATTTGTTAAACGCGTTCGGGTTTTTAGTTTATATTTGAGTAAGTATGTATTTAAATTGATATTTGTGTGTGCCTATCCTCATAAACAGTTTTCTGGGTAGTCTCTAAAGTGCGGTATACCGGACTTCTAATTCAGGTGAAATTGACCTTTGATTAGTTTCAACATAATGCTGATCGAATTTCAAAAGGGCATTCCTATGCATAATAACAAGGCTTTAAGAATTTTACTTTGGAAAAATTAATAATTTTTGAAAAGTTTTTTTTCGAAATTACAAACCACAGCCACTTTTGTATGTACATATGTATGTATGTAGTTACATATGTACATTTGCAAATACATACATACATACAGCACACATTTGAGCATATAAAAAATCTTTCACTACAACCCTTTACATTACACGAAATATTACTTAAACAGTTTCTCAGTCCCCTTGCCGTGCTGTTGTCGTGCTTTCTATTCATTTGTATATTGGCTACTATAGTCGCAGCACTTCCCTTCCCCACTTTCGAATGACTATCTAATGCGGTGCTACAGGACGTATGAGGAACTAAATGAGAAATCACAGCAGTAAGATGAGTACATATCGGTGTGTCTGTGTGTGTGTGTGTGTGCACCCTACTAAATGTATTCGTGTATTGGTGGCTGTGCAGTGTCGTAAATGTATGTCAACTACGAGCAGTGAACTTTCTTCGCGTTGCCCCCCAGCCCTTACTCCATTATTCAAATAATTCTTGAAACGCTACACCCAAGTAAAAATAAATAAAAACTCAAAGCTCAAAATGTTTAGATACGAAACTGAAGAAATCTACTAAAATCGCTCAATTTATCCGAATACCAAATTTAAATTCATTTCTATGCAGCAGGTCCTCTAACCGAACATAGCGTGCAAAAGCTTTGGCTCTTCATTTCTCGGACAGATGTATTATATTGCGTTAATATTTTATACTAATGGTCACACACACGCACACATAGATGGAAAAAAAGTAGCACAAACAAAGCAGGACCCACTCTTCGCTTTGAACGAACTACACACGAACTGAGTTCGCGCAAAAACTTCTGCTAAAGCTGTGGTGGTTGTGTTGTGAGAGTTGTTGTGGCTGCTGTTAACTAAATCACTCAAGCTTTGAGAGCATTATTTGTAGTTGTTTGCATAAGTAGGGGCACGAATTCGAAAATAAGAGCGAGTATAACATATTTGCGTGAATTAAGAGCGCCAAAAGTGTTGTTTTTCAGATGAATGTACCATTTTATATCCAATGCAGTGTAGCAAAACTAGAGAAAAAGAGCGTGTTTGACTAACTAACAAAGGATTCGGTTGAGTGTAATTGGAAAAGTAGAAATCTGAATACTTCATTACTGAATTGCTGCAGTCTCAAGCGACAAGCCTAGCACTGAGGCTGAGCTCGACACGAAAATAAGTGAAGGTTGCCAATTTTTCGAGCTTTTGCGATCTCGGAATTTGGATATCGGTTGACAATGAATTATGTTTGTTGAAAGAACGTTAACCATGCCCGCTACGAACTTATTTGAACTCACCTGAATGCCATGTGAGCCGCCCTGTTGGCTGATGTGCAGTTGTTGCGTTTGTTTCATTTGCAATGTTGTTGTTGTCGACTGTTGTTGTTGCTGTTGCTGATGCATATTGGGACCAGTTTGGGGACCACCACCGTTACCTGGACCTGAATTAACACCAGCACTTGGTCCATTTTGGTTACCTTGGCCTGTGGGACCACCCACATTAGGTCCGCCTCCCATGCCGCCAGGGCCATTGTTAACATTTGGTTGAGGTCCACTTTGTTGTCCGCCCCTTTGCTGAGCATTGGCCTGTTGTTGTTGCTGTGCCATTTGCTGTGGCGTCATGTTAGGCGGAACGCCATTGCCGCCACCCCCACCCATACCACCAACACCAACATTACCCGGCCCACCTGTCTGACGATTGGGTCCTTGCATAAACGATTGTCCAGCGGGACTTTGATTACCTGCCGATCCCATTGGTGAGTTATAGGGTGAATATTGTTGTTGGGCATTCGGTTGCTGTTGTTGTGGTTGAGGCTGACCGGGTTTAGGGAAACCACCGCCACCGTTGCCTGGTCCCATTTTTGTACCATTCGGACCATGCGGATGTTGTGCTGCTTGCGGATGCGGCTGGCCGTGTGTATGCTGCGGGTGTGGGTGTTGTTGTGTATGTTGTTGTTGTTGGTGCATTTGTGCCTGTTGCTGCAACCGCTTGAGATCGAAATCATTTTGTGAGGAATAGAAGAGTTCTTGTTTGATATCAAGGAACGACTGTTGCATACCCACGCCAGCGCCAGGACCAGCCATGGGCCCATTTCCGGGACCCTTCTGTTGGAACTGTGGCGGTATATGTTGCTGCTGTTGTGGACCATTTGGTCCCATACCAAAGTCATTGCCAAAGCCACTGTAATCGCTGTAGCGTCCATTGGGTCCACCGCCACCCATTAATTGACCTTGCTGTGACTGATGCATTGGCGGTCTGGGGAAGCCACCCATACCACCCATTGCACTCTTATGCTGATGCTGTTCTGCCATTTGTTTGAGGGTTTGTGCTGCTAGCGAGTTCATAGGGCCACTATCGGGTCCATTGAGGAATTGCCGCATCTTATTCATGGTTTGAGGATCGCTATGTGGCGGCCCACCCATTGGGCCACCCATACCACCGCCGCTATTGCTGCCACTGTTAGGCCCATTGTTCGGACCTCCAACGTTCATGCTGCCACCGCCACCAAACGCGGCGTTGAAATCTGCCATTGCATTCTCTGATTTCACATTTAGGCTATTGATGAGGTCTTGTGCATTTGGTGGCTCCAGCTTAATACCATCTTCGGTTTTAATATCGAGCAGAGGTTTCTCATCGAAGCTAAACAAATCTGGATTGAAATCTTGCAAGTCATTGATAATGTCCTCGTTCATAAGGTCAGGGAAACCTGGAAAATTTCCATTGGGTCCGCCCTCTTTTTCCAACCCAGCCAAATCAGGAAAGTCCTGATCTGGTTCACGTTTACATTCTACCAAATTTGATAAACCGCCAAGTCCGCCACCAAGACCACCACCGCCCACCCCAACCTTTTGTTGCTGTTGCGTTGTATTCGAATTATTGTGCCCACCCATTAGGTTGCTGCCAACTCCACCGGATCCACCGTTACCACCAGCATTACCACCCATATGAGAGCCACCCATGCCATTACCACCATTTGTGCCGTTACCATTTCCAGGATTGCCACGCCCATTGTTTGGTATGCCACCACTACCGCCACCTCCGCTACCACCGCCGTTTGCACCCTGTGGATCGTTGGGTCCACCAGTGCCGCCGCCGGGACCACTACCCGTTGTACTGCCGCCGGCGCCGTTTCCACCACCTACGTCGGGCTCACTCTTTACTGAGGTATTTGTGAGCGCCTTCACTGTGACATTCGTGCTGATTTGTTGTGGTTGCGAGTTCGCCGCCGAGGTTGTGAACTCTAATTTTTGCACAATATGCACCGAGAACTTTGTTAGATTTTCAGAGCCGTTGTTATTATTGTTGCTGTTGGTATTGTTGTTGCTATTATTGCTGTTGTTATTGTTGTTTGGCAGTTTATGGGGCGGTTCGAAACTCTCCGCGCCATTGTCAACATCGTCCGCTGGTCGTTTTAAGAATTTTTGTTGCTGCAAAGAAACGAAAGAGAAGAGTACGATTAGAAGAAGAAGAAGATAACTCACTGAGAATGTAGCATTAAACTAAGCTAAGGTATAAAGTATGAGATTGTGCCTGGATTGTGTGTTCTGAAATTTCGTTAGCATGGTTAATCAAATTTGTTGGATTCTTTTCGACGCTTAGTTAGTTACAAACATACATTCATATTTCAAAATATATTGATACATAAAAGTACAATTAAACGGAACTATTACCCAAATATTCATTAAAGTGATTGATTTATTTCCTTCTCAAGCAAAGCAACACAGCAATGAAAGGCGTCAGAGTGCGCAGTCGGAACTCCTTCATCCAACATCAAAACATTGCTCTCGCTATGGTGATTTGTTTTTTTTTTTTATTTTAAACGGTTATTCACATTAAACGTTTTGCCTTTTTCATATCACCAAAATTATTTGTTTCATTAAGTTCAAATTGGCACCGTTTAAAGTTTGTTATTTCATTTTGTTTGCACCATTTTCCACACATTCAATTCAATTTCTCTTTATAAAGATACAATTAGAATTTTAATGATAAAGATAACCTGACTGCAATTCAACTAAAGCGCATTAACTTAACAAAATTTGTCAGAAATAATAATAACCTAAGTCGACATAATCTTTTTTTTTTTTTTTTTTTTTTGGTTTTGATTTTTTATAAAACTTTGTCTCTTGATTGTCGTTTTAGCGACAAAAGCAATCTTCGAAATTTTGGGAAATCGGATCAGGGCTGCGTTTTTACAGTAGTGACTAAAAGTATATTTAACAGTTTTTTTTTGTAAGCATTTAGCGACTTACGCAGGAATAAAATGCCAGGTGCAAATTTTTTCTCAAAATGTTAGATTCTAAAAAAGTCTTATAATATGTTAGTTATAGTTTTAAATAGGTGCTCAATTTATATAAACATGCTTGTATATATACATATTTCATCGCCTTGGTAAAATATTGTCGTAAGTGTCGTTTAGCCATTTAAAAATAAATTAAATATTATTCGATAAACTCGCATATTCTACGATACTTCATATTATAGTCAACATGATTGATGAACTAGCCCACTATTTTTTTGTTCGTCATTTGGGTGAAAATAAGCAATTCGACAGCTTACTTACAAAAAAATTTTAATTGAAAAAAAAAATAACGTTTTGCTGTTTTATTCATGTATTTATTAAGTATTTAGAAGAAGGATTGTCCTTATAGGAATCTTTATGGTTTGATGCCCCATGGCGTATACGTAATCTTGCTATCAAAACAAAACTCAATGGCGAAATTTTTCGACTTCAACTAAAAGCAAAATTAATTTTCATTTCAAAGTAGTGGCATCTATTCCTTTTGCTTAAATAAAGAAGTTTTACCACAGAGTAGAATTATGAATTTGTATATTTTTTGCAGAATTTTGTAAAAGAATTTTCAGCTAGCCGTACCGGCGTGAATTTGCAACCGCGATCAATTCGTTTTCTAAAATAATCGTTTCTTCAAACATCATCGACGAAGGCAAGCGTGTATAGCCGTTATGCACTCTTTAAGCTAAACAAGCATGCAATAACAACAAACTAACATACATACATACATATACATATACACACTGCAATGCACTGCACATCGATGTATGTATGCATGTATGTATGTAGAGAAGTACAATTATGACGTTGCCAATGGCCGTCCACGCAATGAGTGAATGAGTGGCGACTATTCAAATGTTAAATGCAAGCGAATACAAAATTTTCTATATGTACATATGTGTTTGAAAATGTATTTAGGTATGTCTGTATGTATTTATATACATATGTATAAGCAAGTCAATCGCTGAGAATCTCCTCATATAAATGTGCTTTTCTATATTTGCATTTGTGTTAATCGCGCAGCTTATTTGGCTACCCAAAAGAAAATTGTGTAAGTGATTATAAGAAACGATAAATATGGAGAGAGTGTTGCTTGGTGCGATCATACAAAAATATTGTAATTATAATCCATTAAATGTTTGCACCGCAGCCATACTAGCACTACAAGGTGTTATGGTATGACTGAAAAACTGGAACACTCCCAAAAACCCTAGCTATTGAATCAAAACAAATAATTCAACATTCATGCCTTATGCTTACACTCAGAGAGAAAGAGAGTATTACGCCACAGTTCTACAACAAGCTTCTTCGCTTTTCAGGATAAAGTTCGAGATCCGATTCTTCAACGCCCAAAGGTCCAAGAGACTTGTTGAAGAGTTTCAGCTTTAAAATTTATGTCTGATGATATTTGCAAGCCTTTTGATCAAATGAATTCGCAAAGAATTTCACCACTACCCTCAGCGACATCTACAACCCAGTAGATAAAGTCTCTGATTCACAATGGCGTTGCAGTACAAATTGATTATTTTGTGCATTCACAATGGTTTATTTAAACAAATTAATTTTTATAAAATACGCTTAAACAAAAGCACTGCTGTAATTAATAAATGATTTCGCATGTAGAGGTAACCCACACCTTTAAAACGATACCTTTTTTATTAATATTGGTTTGAAATGACAGCAAAAAATTAGGAGCAAACACAAAAAGACCTTACAGAAATAATATATATGATATCATGAGTTGGAGAATTTTTGGTTGGTTATAAAAGTTCTATGCAAATGAAATACATTGTGTTGTATTTGTACGTAGATATGTATGTATGTATGTGTGTCGCAAATGTTTAGTGTTGTATGTATGTATGTATCGAAATATGAATGTGCTTAAATAAATATGTGTCGCTTAGCTTATGTCTTTTGTCTTATTGAAGTTTTTCCTCTTTTCTCTATTTTGTTTTTGTTTTTTTTTTTTTAACTTTTTGTTTTGATATTGGTTTTAATTTGATTTGATTCGATTTGATTTGTTGTTTGTGTGATTTTCTTCCGTCACCCATCGGATAGAAACAGAGACAGTGAAAAGAATCGCAAATATAAACCGATCTCTTTATAAGTAATTTTATTTATGTATGTCTGCTCAACTAGAGTTGGAAGCGCTACAAATTAACCCATTGTGGGTCGCATAAGTTTTTGTTGTATTTATAGACTCAATTTGGTGTTTCTTTTGTGTGTTTTTCTGTAACAACTTGCAAGTGTTTTCTGCTTTCGCATTTTGTTGTTGCGAATTTTCTGTGGCATGCACTTTCTCTGTTCATGTCAATTTGTGTTGTTGTTGTTGTTGTTGTAGCTGTTGCAAGTCCATGGCACAGCATTGATATGAAAAATTGGTTTTCGAATTCTAAAAACGTTTCATTTGTGCAATTCTCAGGCGATGAAATCATCGATCAAATAGAAAACAATACTCGTTTCGTTCACAATAAATAGCAATCGATGCGATGCAATAAGGATTTAAGTAAGTAAAACAAAGTGTTGGGAGCGTAAAGAGGTAAAATGATGCAAATAAGCGAAGGTAGATTCATGTACATATGTACATACATTCATATGTAGATGTACATATGTATGTATATGTGCTTTTAATCATATGTATGAAGGTGCAAGAAAACCAAAAACGTTAATCAAATATGATAAAATTATAAATGAAATAGAATTGAAAAATTAAACATTTCACAAAGATAGCAACAAAAAAAATTGATTTTGAATTAGAAAAATCTATAAGTGAGCTAAGTGAAAATAAATAAAGAAATACAATAACAAATAATGTGGTAAATATGTATGTGTGTGTGTCTTTTACGGACGGCCAAAGACCTCAATAGATCTTTATGAGGAAGGGGGTGGGGCTTGTGCTCAGGCATCGTAAAATAGTAACATTAAAGTCCCACCAAAGCGTCTCATCACTGCAACCGCAAAATTTACAAACAAAATGACAAAAATTGTCAAATGAAAACATACAAATTAATAACAAATTACTTAAAATCTGAAAAAAAAAAATTCACTGCAACTCTTGTGCGCTACATTATTGAGATCCGTGGCTGAGTCTGTGTGCGTGTGTCTGTGTACGTGTAAGCCCATATAAAAATGTTTGTATTTTGGTTATTGCGATATGCAAGCGACTTTGATTGTTGTTTGCGTATTTGTTGCGGTTGGCATTGTTTTTGTTTTTGTTTGTTTTTTTGTTTATCTGTCAATGACACTGGTGAAAAAAATGCATGCAGAAAGGTACAAACAGATTTATGCACGCGCATTCATACATACATACATATTTACATGTAAAATCATACGTAAAGGCCCCCTGTGTGAAAACCCCTAAGCACCTAGATACACTAACTTACAAGAATTGATTATGGCATTTTTCTTCATATGTTAAAAAAAAAAAATTTATTTCATTACGGAACAATTTCCGGCCTGAAGGAAAAGTAACACCGAAGCTGGCACAAAGCCAAACCTGGTAATCTCCAACCAAACCTTAATTGGGGTTCCAAATAATCGTTTCCTTGAAGAAAATTAACTATAATTTAAAATTTAAAAAACTAAAAAAACTCAGAACATCTCAGTTTCAATTTAGTTTTGACGAGCCTCTAACGACTAATGGAGATTTGAAAAAATTTAATATTCGATAAATTGTGTGAATTTTATTTATTTACTGCGGTTATTTTTTATAATTAATAAAACCATTTTTTTTCATCAAGAATGTGCAATTTTTCCAAGTTGAGTCAAGAGAAAGAATAAACTTTCAACTTAGATTTCCATTTTAATACTCTGAGCTGTATATGCCATGGCATATTAATTTTTGCCTAGAAAATTTTCTTTACAAAATAACCCTCGAAGGGTTGAGGGCCACTGATCGTTTTAAAAATTTTTCTTAACATTCACATTGCGGGGATCGATACGCGTCTTTTGTTATCCCTCCCGACATTTTTGGATAAATATTAGCATTCGGTAGCGGACGTAAATAATTACCCAAATTAAATTTTTTGATAATAACAAAACTTTCACTTTGATATTTGCTGGAAAAAATATACGCACAATAATGGAAATTTTCTCTGAAAAACATTAAATGTGACACTCAACAAAGAAAAAGTACAATAAATCCCAACTTCCATAAAATATGAAATAATACCAAAAACTAACAAACAAAACAAAATTTAACAAAACAAAAAAGAAAGTTGTTGTCAAGTCCTGTCTCTAATTTGATGCTGATATGCTCTAAATAAAAACAAAAACAAAAACAAAAAAACAAGAAATGGAAATTTACATGCAGAATTTTGAATAAAACATTTCATTTTTCAATTTCTTGACAAATTGTTTGCTCACAGTTTTCATATTCTCCACGCCCCAGCGAATATTTGCACTCTTCTTTGATTCAAATTAAACACATTTATTCATTAAAATTATTCACGTGCCATTCATATTTTTCCACAAGCAACAGTTATGTATATTTGTTCGATAATTGGTTGTTGTACAACAGTCACTTCCGCTTCTCCTTAACTTCCGTTTCCACAAATCGCACACTAACACAATCACAGTTAATTTCACATTTAAAATTTTTTTTTAATTTTGAATTCAAATTTTAGCGCCATCCAATGAGATTAACAATTGCTGTTCAATTGCCATGGGCAACTTTGGAATCACTGAATGTTTTTGTTTATTTCTTTGGCAGAAAAGTTTTATTTAGAATCGGTCCGTTGCTATAAAAGATTTCTCAAGCATATATGTATGTACGTGTGCTGCTTCTCCTTCGTTCTACGTCAAAACAGTTTACGATATTCTACAATATTTAATGGCATTTTGGCGTCATTGTTGTTGTTATTTTTGCAATAGCCACACATTTATTTAATTAAGTTAGTATTGTTTTGCCGCTGTTGTGCTATTAAAAATTTGCTTCTGTTGCTTGCCCGCTGCTGCTGCTGCTGCTGTCGTCTCGGTTGCCGTCACTTTGTTCGTTGCTAATAAGCGATTTGGCTACTTTGCAATTTGCATTGCATGCGACGAGTCAGTGCGTTGCCTTGCCGCCTCCGCCAGTGTCGCTGCACTCATCGTCGTCATCATCATCAACAACAGCGTCAACGGAGTGGATGCCTCATGGCATTGTAAATTAAAAAGAAAATTTGTTTATTTCTTGTTTTTTGTTATTGTTTTTTTCACAAGCGATTTTTTCCTATTTTGTTTTTATATAGTTAATTTTTTTTTTTAATTTGCATTTGGCAGTCGTTGTTGTCGCTGTAGCCGCACTAGCCGTGATCGTGACTATTCGTGTGGTTCAGTAATCACTTTCAATGGTAGTACATATTTTCAGCAGTCGCCCGCGTTTTGGTCGTGCGCCGTTTGGCTGTCAATTGAGTACTGGCACGAGCCGGCCGCAGCGTAGTCCCCGATATCCGACAACAGCGCAAAAACCAAACAGCCAGCCAAGCCAAACCAACGTACATAGCAGTCATCTAATCAAGCATTCATTCAGTCATTCAAATGCAGAGGCAGAGTCACAGTCACAGTCAGAGTAACAGCAACAGTCTGCCTGCTGTGTATCTGACAAGCAAAAGGGGAGTGAAAATGCACAAACAAATAACAGCCATAGCCATGGCAAAAATATAAACAAAAAAAAAAATGCTCAGCCGGAGCTCTCATTATGTGCAATGCGTTGCGAGAAAGTTGCAAATTCACATCACAACAGAGGCAGAAGCAGCAGTGGCAGAGCCAGAGTCAGACACAGAAACAGCATAGCAGCAAAAACAAAAATGAAACAAATGAGTGATAAATTCGAAATGCGAAAAGAAAATTTTGTATGGCGAATGTTAACAGAAGAAGGGTATTAACATGGAAATGCCAATGACAATGACAGCAACAGCCATGGGCGTCTGGCCTGTTGAAAGGCACATCGTCCTCATTTCCTCAGAGTCAAAGGTTTTTTTTTTAACTTTTTCATAACATTTTTTGCTTGCTAAAATTTGCTTCTCAACCTGTAATTCGCTATTTTGTTTTGCTGAGTAATACACCAAAGTCAGTACAAAACAAATGAGGAACCCCTATCAAAGATCTGAATACGAATGCTAAGCCTAACAGAGTCAATAACAGTAAGCAGCGCAAGCGCAGTAGGGTTACAGCATTGACTGCGAAGGACGACGCGAAGTTAATATTCATGCACGAGTCCACAGCAGTGACTGAGGTAAAAATACAACAAACCCAGGGAGAATGTGGGGCAGCTACACGTATGAACATATATGTACATATATCGGTAGTTGGGAGGTAGTGTCAAGTAAACTATAGTCATAGTGCGTGTGTTGACAGCAGATAAATGGAGAGAGTTTTACGAACTATTATTTAGTAATGAGTTAAATATGATGATATTCGCCACAAATAACTGAAAAAACACTCTTTAAATTACGGCAACAAAAAATACAAAAATACAATAGAGCCAATGAAACTGAATTGGAGAAAGAATACCATTAAATTCCTACAGGGATCTTCGAGCCAAATGTAGTGCCAGTATCAGACGAAACAAATGAGTATATCTACCACAGAAATGCAAACACACCTGCATACATAACGCACACATTCACACATACATATATGTATGTAAGATAC
The DNA here is from genome assembly GCA_951509765.1 of Sphenella marginata. Lineage (NCBI taxonomy): Eukaryota > Metazoa > Arthropoda > Insecta > Diptera > Tephritidae > Sphenella > Sphenella marginata. The sequence continues at coordinate 51,873,980 of OX608083.1, forward strand.
ACAGGGCCATAGCAAACGAATATGAACCCAGCAGCACAGCCAGCGCCACAGCTGCTTATCCAGCCACAGCAAAAACAGCAATCAATCCCAATATTCAAGTGGGCATTGAGAAAATTACATACATACAAATCTAGAACAGAAAACGGCACAGAAAAACACCAGAGAGAACAACAGCGCTACAGAGTGACGTAGCGTTAAATCCACGAAGAGTAGCAGATGAGGAGCAGGGTTGCCAATTTGTGGAATCATTCGAATTTTTAAACAAGGAAACGGAAGTGAAAAGAATCGATATGCGCTTATTTTGAAACTATCAAATATTTCAATTCTTAAACTGTTTAATTAAATAAATTTTAATTCTCTACTCGTTGTGAATGTTAGTCAGTCTGTATGCGTTTTTCTCTCTTCTTTGAATAGAGTGACCTTCTTTTTTGTCGTTTTTGCAAATTTGTCTCATTTAATATTTATTGGCAACAATGTTCTGATGCACAGGTTGACGACGCCAAAGCGATGTAATCAACCAACCCGCCGCTACGTACATGTTTATATGTATGTATGCATGTGTGGGTGTGTGCATACCATCCAAATAACATAACGTACTGTAATCAATGCTACTCTTTGCTACCTCGGCCGTTCTAGCTTGTATCATTGTGGTTGCAGTTGAATTTTTTGATTTTCAGATTTTTTTCAGATTGGCAAATGAATGTCTGACATTATTCGCTCAGAGTAAGCGAAGATAGAGAGATTGAGAGTTTAACAAAAAAAAGAGAGATATACAAAAAACATAAAATTTTTCACAGCAAGCATTGAGGGCTTCATAGCCACCACCGTCACCAACACTAACTTCAAGCGCTCTCAGCATAACTGCAACAATGTTAAACAGGGTCTACGACGTATTCCACACATTCTCACCTCTTCGTCACACGCTTATCTCTCATTCATATCACTCCCGACTACAATACCCCTCACCATTTGCCAATACCTTTGGGTCAATCTTTCATACAGGCACACTCACATATTTGTGTGACTGTTTTTGCGTCTCAGCTAGGCAGTCATTCATTCGATTCTGTGGTGTGAGCACTATTTCCGATGATTCTCGCTTTAGCTGTATTCCGTTAATCTGGAAATGAGTTGTATGCCACGAAGTTTTCGAGTTAAGAATTTAAATACTTAGCCCTCACTTTTTTAATTTTATCCTATCGAGACTTAAAAAGGAGACTCGACTTTGATGAGAGGCTGAGAAATTCCAAAAATAGCAAAAACATAATGCATTAGGGTGTCTCTTCACTTCATATTAGGAAGAAAAATTTGATATACGGCAAAATGCTCAGATATTTTTGCATTAAGTAAAACAAATATATGTATGAGAACTAGCTAAGGAGTCGACTCGAGCCATGTGGTAAGAAAGTCACGACTTGCAGGTTCAACGAAATCGATCTTGCTTAAGTCGTTTTAGTACCAGAAGCTGTTAGTATTAGGTCATAATGGATGTATTATGGCAAAGAGCGGCCCATATCTCCGAAGCAGTCGCCCAACCTTCAACAGCTTCCAAGATTCATCAAATAGAAAATTGTTCGAGGTGCGTTTTGTATTAGCTGCCACTTGATTCTACTTCGTATTCTACTTTAAAATTTTGTACTTTGCTTGAAAAATAAATTGGAATTATGTATTGTTGTTGTTGTTTTGGCATGTGTCAACGCTTCATTATCTTACAGTCATTTGTTCCACGCATATTGTACAAAATACACCGAAGACACAGCCACGTATGGATGTACATATTTAGATACCACCTTGGATCTCACTGTGACTGGTGCATTCCACCAACAATATTATGCATTTTCATCAACAAATGCAATCACGTTCCGTTCATACAAACTAGGGATGCCAAAAATATCGATTTTAGCCATGACGGGATTTTCGGAATCTAATTTTAAAATTCTGAGATCGCGAGATTAGATAGAAGTTTGAGGTGTTAGCTATTCTCCAACTGTTTACTTTAAAGTGAAGAAGATGTTTGAGAAAATATGTTACTTTGAAAAGTGAATTATGCCAAAGCTAATAATAAATTCCAAATCAAATAATCACCCACATTCTTTGCTAAAGTTTTGATTAAACCCCATTAACTAATAAATTTAAGGTTATAATCTCAAATATTCAGTCCTTAGCTATATATTTCCAATACCGCAAATCCCGTGATTGTCGGACGGAGATGTCGGGATATTCGACACGTAAAATATTACGCGACCCTGGGATTGGCATCCCTAATACAAACACTTGGTTTTAGCCAGCTGGCAACAGTCGCAACACACCGGCCGGCCTGCCTGCAAAAAGGTGTTTGCTTCACGGAATCATCGCTGAATTTTCTTCGCACTGTGGTAAAATGATGAAATTGACGTGCAAAGTGAACTCGTGCCAGTTCTGTCGACAGCGCCAACGCCAAGCTTCGCATGTCCCCTTGCTTCTCATGACGCGAATTTGCGAAGCTTAACCCACAAAAGATAATCGAAAAGGCAGTGAAGTAAATGAGTTTTGGTTAATTTAATGAAGTAACATGAGCAACTAGAATGATTAGGGCGAAAAGGACACCAACAAGCATGGAAGCTAAACGAACTGAGCGTAACTCAGCTCAAGTGAACGAGAACTACAAATGTTACTTAACAGACATTCTTTTCTGCGTAACAGAGGTTAAACGTTGAGCTCACAGGGAACAGACAACATATCTGCATTATGTTTGTTTGAGAGAGTTTGCGCAGTGTCAAGAGGGAGGAAGCATAAAAACTACCACCCAATCATTACCATGAATTCCATGCAATCACAAACAACCACCACATCATCTCATGAACTGGCCACTTTTAGTTTGAATTGTGGCGCACAAATTTTGTGTTGAAATGTGCAGTTAAATTGAAATGGGAAAATAAAAATACAAAGTCGTTTCCTTTGAAAATTAAAAAAAAATAAATGACTTTCCTCTCCATTTTAATTACTTAGTTTACAGAGAGATTTCTATAAAACAAAGGTACTAGAAGGGTTCTGCAAATAGAGGCATACAAATTAGGAAATGTAAGAAATAATTAGTTTTTATCACGAATGTGATACAGTCACTGTCCTGTTTATCTATTTTTTAAATTTTTGCTCAGAGTTTGCGAAGTTCAGTCTGTTCCGCCACTGTCTTATTGGCCTAGTGATAAATGGCTTTTTCCGTTATCCACCCAACTGTCAAATATCTTTCCAAACGGTTTTTATTTATATTTTATTTGTGCTTGTATTTGGTCCTTGCCGTTATCACTGCCATCTCTTTGTTGTTGGTAGTGGTGGTCCATTTGTTGCTCTGTGGAAACAATACCGTTACTATGAGTTTCTCTTCTCTCAGCTCAAGCATCGCCTACTCTGCGTGTGTACGTGTGCTAGGCAAGTATCCCACAAAGAATAAAATGACGGCATTTTTTTCAAAAATAATTTCCGTTACAAATCTAATCACAAGTACAATTACAGATGTGCATATATCATGGTTCTCAACAGGATCTCCTATCTTATTGAGCAACACATTAAACCAAGCGGAGTTCCAAAATCAACAAAGATAAATATTTCTGTGAACGATCCCAAATTAAGCGTTCTTCAAGTAGGCTAGTAACGAAGCACTCTGCACCCATATCGTAAATTGGGATCAATGCGAAGTTCGGGTTTCAAGTTGGAACAAAATCTTTGCAGCCTAGTTTAACATAACCTACTTTCTTTCAAAATTTGTACTTTTCAAGAAAGTAAAGTAGTGCTCCTACGAAGACGCTGAGCACAAGTGTCTATACACCGAGATAAATTTGCACATATTTTATTTGAGCATATGTATATCGAGCGTAAGTGAATTTTGTTCTCGTAACAAGTCGCTGCATCAGTCGAACCTAACGTTGACGTCGTGCAGAATTGTCTTAACAGAATCAGCACACTTGTTTTCCTTCTTATTATTGCAGACACCCAGCAAGAAATCGTTGGGGCGAAAATAAAGAATTGCCTACATAGCTTCAGCTCTGCTTGCTCCCATGCACGATCAGGCTTATGGTGAGGTTGCTATACTCCATCTTGTCTCTAACCACAGTCCTCATAATAAGCCCGTTATCCGTCATTGATATGCTCAGAACTTTAGGTTTCGCGTTATAAGGCTTATATAAGGTGCACATTTTTTGTTGGGTAAGAAAATGCATACCTGCGAATATAAAATTTGCAGATATACGCATACATGGGTAGGTATAAATGTTAGGAGCGCGTTGAAGTCAGCCATGCGCAAAGTTTATTCTCTATTTATTTTGCTCTCAGCTCATCTCAGCTCTGCTGCCTATGCTATCAGCCACATTGTCGCGAATGTGTGTTTTGTGTTGATATGTTTGTGCCTGCGCAAGTGTATGGATTGGGCAAAACAGAGTTGCCTACTTCATTTTATTTTTTTTCAATTCTTCAGAAAGGACGTCTCATCATCTTTGAAACCTTTTTAGAGCCCCAAAAATTCATTTTTTGTTTTGGATTAATTATTTTCATAGTTTGGCTATACCGGCCTTTAGACTATACTCTATTATTTAGGCTCTGTTACTAAAAAAAATAGTTTGAACTTAAAATTTTCTGATGAAATGTAACAACAAAGAATCATATCAGCAAACTGGTAGCATTGTTTTTATCAATTGAAATAGGCCAATATTATTTACTTACATACATACATTCGTCCATTATTATTTGCGTAAAATTTAGCACAAATCAAAATTAAGAAATATTTATTTGAAAAAATGTTGAATTTAATTAAATTGATAACACATTCATGATATCACCCAAAACCACAACAACAAATACATCAACGGCAAGAAAAAATCGTGATAACTATTCCCGCCCCTTAACAGCCAATTTGGTCTTTTGGTCTAATTTGCTTATGGTTATATTTCTTTATAACCATGAATTTTTAAGTTTTGCTCAAAAACAAAATATAATCAAAATCTATACGTTGTTTTTGTTTGCTTCAGAAATTAAATTTTTTACCTATACCACTCTGCGTTGTTGTTGTAGAGACACAATCTTACAAAAGTACTGACGTACATTACTCTAGTCGAGCGGAAATCGCAAATTAACCGGCAAACATGTATGAAAGTATGTACGTATGTAAGTATGGATGTGTTAGTAGACGTATGAATTAATTCGATCGAGGGTCATATCACAAGAAGTCTAATTTTTTACGGCCGACTTTATCAATTCGGTATATCGAGTGTCTATGATGCTAAAGGTCCTAGCCTCAAGCTTACTCGCTGCAAATGGATAGAAAGCTTTGGAGCTGCTATACAAATTTTAACTTCCGATAATTCGAGGATAAGCTCGACATTAAATAAGCTGGAAAGATAGTTGAGGCCTACAGAGAGGTTGTGAACAATCAGCATGTTAGAACATAAAATAAATTGTGAGATGTGCATACATACATACATACGAGTCATGGGAATCCCAAGCGAATTCTGTCGTTCAAAAACGAATTCTCCGCCTGGGACTTGATAGCTTGCAAGCTTCATCACAGAAGTGAATTTATAAGTGAATAATGAATAACTAGATGTGCGCCCATATGTTTTAATGTTTGACTGTAGTCATCTACCAGAAGCAATATTTCCGTGCGATTGACGTTGGGTACCGGAAGTTCAAAGGTGACCTGAACACCGCCAACAAATGGGCGGCTGTGTGCTTTTGAACCTACGAGTGCGTGCTTATGAAGCAATAACGATCCATTATCGTTGCTCATGCTCAAACATGCCATCATACACACATACATACATACATACAGCTCTATTGTTCGGTGACATTTTCTACTTGGCAGGGCACGTTGTGGAATGTCTGCTGCCCGTAGAAAAGAGTTGAATTGAGTTTGAGTACTTGGAATTGTTTAAATTTCCATTTTCATCGATTTAATTAATTAAAAACTGCTCAGCTCCTAGAAGTGAAGAGAATTTGTTTATTTTTCAACGGCTGTGTCAAAGGTTAATATATACAATTGTGATCGATTAATTGCATATCCGGTTAGTTAGTGTTGGCATTTTGCAAATTATGAAATTGGACATTTGTGAATTAATCACCTTGACTGCCGATTGCGAATGCCTTGTTGCCTCCCAAATGGCACAGGTTTAGGTGGAATATCGAGGAACTATTTCATCATTTGAGATTTCGGCGATCTGGCAACCCCACGGATAGCCTATTGGACGTTTCCGGTATTGTAGAGCTCGACCTAATTTGTTAGATTTATAAATTATTAACTGCTTGACTACAAAGAATGCTGGACGGACGTAATGCGCTTGAAAGGGACTTCCGAAGTATTTCCCATTGCGCATTGAACGCCAAAACTGGTGTGGAAGAGAAGAAGGAGGAGCCACTTTGCTTTTGCCAATTTGGTTGACGTTTCTAATTAGCACTTTCCACTTTTTTTCGTAGCGAATAGAACATTTTAGCTCGACATTGTTGTTGTTGTAAAGTATGTAATCAAATTTGTCGTTTGACGCTTGTAAGTAAATCAAATTTAACTCGATCCAATTCAGTTGAATTGCTGCTGTTGTTGTTGTTTTTCTGCTCTTAATTCGATTTGCTTTATTTAATTGCGTTTAATCAAACACATTTTTACTTGATTTTCATGCGCACTTTTCAAGGCTCTTCACCGCTGCTACAAACAACGAAGCGAGCACGAAGCTGCCACAGCTGTTGCAACTGTGTCGTAGGTGTTCGGCGTTCGGTGTTCGGTGGTTGGTGGTTGGTGACTATTGCCTGATGACGGATGAATATTGGTTGGCAAACATCAGCATCAACATCAACATCGACAATTGACATCGAACAACAAACAGCAGCAGCGGCGGCAATCAACAGCCGACAAGCGTCGATTTTGTTGTTGGTGTTTTCGTCATAAAATCACTAAAGGCTACAGTGAATACATACATACATATGTGTGTGTGCGGATGTGTTAATATATTATTGACAGGCGACAATGATTTTCCACGCAGGACATTTAATTATCAACAGTTTTTAATTTCTTGCGAATAACAGTAGTTGGCATATTTTCGAATTCGAATTTATAATAGATTTGTATTTATCTGATGCTACTGTAGTCGCCTTTGCTCAATAGGTGAGCACAAGTATATTTCGGAAAAAAGCTTTTCCTGTTGTTACTTAAAAACCGCTATTAGCTGCAAATCGTCTTATTTTGTCATCCTTTGCAAGAACTTAAGTCATTAAAAGGTTAAGCTCATTTTCGTTTTTTTTTTTTTTGAAAGACATACATATGTTAGTTTTGTTGTTGTTGTTACAATTTAGCGATAATCAATTTAACGGCATTTAATATGGGCGATTTATTATTATACATAATACTTTTGTTGGTGTTGCTGTTGTTGTTGGTGTGGCATTGCGTTTTGCATGCAATTACGAAATGAAATTTACACCGTTATTGACTCACATTGGCAGGGGCTTCATGCATGCAAGCAAGCTCTGAAGTACATTAGCAAGCAGCACAACAACCGTTATTGGTTATAGTATGACAACAACAACAACAACAACAGCAAAAGCGAAAGCAACAAATGCATTTCCCGTCGTCATCAACACCTCATCAACAGCAATGACTGGAAAAAGGCAAACAACAAAAACAACAACAACAACAACACGTAGCTAACATTATTATCGTCACCCACAAGCAGTGTTTCACCCACAGTCACCGTTCCAATGTTCCAGAGTCAATGCGTTTCGCATTAAGCTTGCTCTCCACTTGAAAGCGTATTCTGGTGTAAGCTATTAAATGTTTAATGACCATGGGCGCCTGCTGTGGGGTATAACATTTCTATTGTTTTTAACTAAATTAATACGTTTGTTTGTGCTTTTCGCTGTAAACGTTATCGAACACGCAAAATATTCGCCATATGTATTTCGCTTTAAAACTATCAACACAAAAAAACTTCTTTCAATGCATTAAAAAATTTTGCTCCCGCCCCCTTTAGTACACGGTGAATGCTGTGGTAATTGTGCCCCCTTCTCTGAATGCTTATTTTTAGATTGCGTTCCTTGGAAGACAAACAAAAAATCAGCCAGAGTCAGCAAACACAATGACGACGACGACAACAACAACAACAACACCAACGGCAATAACAACACAGAAAAAGTGCAGCTGGTGTATATCGGCCGAATGTTGACGACACAGCAGCGAATAGCAACGAACAATGAGAAAACTAGCGATTGAGCGAATGAGTTCATGCATATGAAATTGTTTGTTTACACGAGCATGTACTCGTATGTGATTGTGCGTTCGTGTGTGTTTGGCAAAACCAATACCTTTGCATCTTTAATGATTTGTTTATTTACGTGTACGAGCCGGCAACAGCAGCAACGGCCAGCAGTGGACAGCTGCGGTGTCTGTAAAAAAACGTCACGAATCATCGATTTAATTCGAGTTGGGATTGCGCTGGATTTATCGGCGGATTACATGCCGTTGACACACTCTCGCGCGCTCTCCCTCTATCTCTTTCTTTTGCCCTTATCTTAGTTATTTACATTTAAGTTTTATTGCAATCTCTATAGATCGCTTTTGCTGAGTTTTGGGTTGTTGTTGTTGATGTGTTTATTATTGATATGGTTAGCTTTAATAAATGTGAGCATTTTTCTCGAGCAAAGTGTATTCAATTTCAACTATTTAAGTAGTTTTCCCAAATCGAAAGCTACCATTTTGAATTAAATTAAAACAGATTTTTTTTACAGAAGCTGTACAACAAAATATGTGTTAATACTTGCTGTTTTAGCTTTTTTATTCTTCAGTGCTAATGTCTTGCCAAAGTTACTCACGCGCAAAAGAAAAGCAAAAAAATATTTGGAGTTAGTACAAGAGCCACGTTAGTGAGTAAACATGTTGCATACTTAAAGGGGGATAAATAAAAGAATTCTATTTTCGTTTTTATTCGTGATCTATAACCATATTGCATCCATTTTTCTGTTAGATTTTCTTTTAACTCGAAACGCTTATACTCAAATTTTGCGAAGGGGTGCACAGCATTGAGAGCCCATTCCAGTTCAGTGTTACGGTGCGGTGCAGTCTCGTGCGCTGTTGTGTTGTAACGCGACTTGGTGCTCGTCTCTATTCCATTCTACTTGACCCTAATAAGTTTGGATTTATGGTGTCGTCACACTTGGTTTATTTTGAAATAATTTTCTGCTCTTACAACAACAAGCAAACGCACGTACGAAAAAACAAAAACAATAAAGAATAACAACAACAATAACAAGGTCTAACAAATAGCAAACTAATGAATGTTCTTGTTAGTGCCGCTGTTGCGACAATTTAGCATGGTTGTTGGTGTCGTTGGCGCAGCCAGCTAAGCTTCGCTGTTGCTATTTGCTATTTGCAATCGGCTAGCTCGTCATATTCAACTAAATCAGGCACTACGAGGCAGTCAGTTAACATTAACGTTAGTGTCATTAACTGTTGTTGTTGTTGTTGTTGTTTGTGTTTCGTCTGCTTGCTAAATGTCGCAATCACCATGCAACATTCGTCGTGCCAAAACAACCGATAATACCGTTATAACAGCTCGTCTTCTTTTTTACAAAGATAATTAAACTTTTAAAATTCCTCCTATCTGAGCGAATTCTATCAAAAAATTGTAATTCTTACTTAATAAAAGATTTCGGGTTCTAACAAGCAACACAACTTAAGCCTATAGATTTCAGATTTTAATCATTTCCTGCATTCAAGAAAGATTGATCCTTTTCCTAAGCTGTGGTCGAAACATAAATTCTACTTCTCAACAATACGAGGCGTCGAAAAGAAAAAGTTTACAGGAAGAAAGTAAAAATGTAATGGGCATCGCAAGCGCTCATAAACAAAGTAAGCTGTCAACTAAGTTTTCATGTTTTACAAAAACAAAAAAAAATGAAAGGAAACAAAATAGGAAAATTCAACGTGCTAATTCTTACAAAGCAGGGACGAAATGTGAGCTTTAATGGACTTAGCTAACTTTTGTGATGAGCATTTACAGGGAAGACAAATGTTAAGCAGGGCAGAGGGCTGAGTGAAATGCTTGAATTCCCGCTACTAAATGAGTACATGCGCAGTGAGACCGAGGCAAGCGCAATTTCGCACTAAAAATTAAAAGAAGAGAAATGCATAATTATAAGAAAAGTATGAAAATTACAGGTTATAGTCTAGTTATGGGAGATCGTGTTGCGAAATTATTTAATTACAAACGGCAAGACAGCCTTAAACAATTTCGAAATTCATATCAAAAGTAACTTATATGGCAGGTAGCGTTCCGTGTTCCCTACGGAGCTCAAGAAAACGCATAAAACCCATGGACTATCGGACAAAAATTTAATTAAGAGTGAGTAAGCACTAAGTGATCGCTTGTCTGTAATTGCGCACCTACCATAGGAGGGTTAAGCTACCATTCAAATCAATTTGAGCAACACTCGTAACGTATACGCCCCGTATGGCCAACACGTTGCCCCAGTGCAAGGAAGAGAACTTCGATACTCACAAACTTAGCTAATTTGTATTGGTATTAAAATTCAAAGTAAAATGTATTTAGAGGAGCCTTCGAGTATTTTCGACCAAATCGTAGATTAAAATTTATTTTAGCTCACTTTTTGTTGTTTGTCCCAAAGAGGTGGAGTAATGTCAAACAAACGGAAATTAAATGTCATTTCCTGTTAGTAAAATTGAAGATGAGCGCCACCGTGCTATGGAATTTGCTAAGCCATCCGTGAACACAAAACCCCGCCAGCAGAGTTTTTCTCGTTTTCTTTAATTTCGGCGCTGTTTGCTTTAGCGGTTTCACAGAATCAATCGCCTTCGGAACTCATTGATTAGGAGCGCCTATTCATTCCTGAACTGCTATTTACATTCAAGAAAGCATACAAGAGGACACCTATACATACAAACAATAACTATAAGTATATAAACCAACATTAGAATGGGTCGACACAAAACAATTCTGTGGCTTAATATATTTCTAATATTTGGTAACTCGAGCTTTTTATTTTTAAGCAACGGTCTAATGTACATATATGTATGTATGAGAGCTGCCAATCCCGTGGCTTATTTTTTGCAATCTCAGCATGTTCGGGATTGAACTAAAAACAAGGAACGTGTTTTGATTTATAAATATTGTTGTAATTTTTGAAAATTAATTTTTTTTCGAAATTTGTTGATGGTGGACACCACATTTTTTTTACAAAAATATATTCAAAAAAATTGTTTTTACAAATTCTTAAAAATACTTTAAGTTTGATTCGTTTGCCATTATAAAAAACTTGTTTGGAACTAAACTGTTGCAGAACATCGAATAGCCAAATCCCAAAATTCTGAAAACTTGAAAACCTGCTAGCCCTCTTATGCCAGTTTGTGAAACTATATATCAAGTTTAACAAGTAAAATGTGAATATTTTAATTACTTTTGTAACACTGGATGGAGTGCACGGTGGACGATTAGAGAATATTGATTCGGAGCAGATCTAGACCAAAGGTAATTGCGAACAAACAACGAGGCTTCTGTACAAACATATTATCTTAGTTAGAACTGTTAATTTCATGCATTTGACAATGTTTTCGTCCAAACACACACACAGACACAGAGAGACACACACAGAGAGACACACACATTGGAATGCATTTGTTTGTGTAAATTTGAATGTTTTGATTGGCACTTTGACTGCTTGTCTCATTTGCAAGGAAATTCATTAAGTAAACGTAACGGTAAAATGGGTCTCAAACAGAGCACCTCCATACGTCGTCACAGCCCACCGAAATGTAACAACAACAAGAGCAGCATCAGAAACTACATACAAATCGTTTTAACTACCTAACATTCTTGGATGTTTGAAGACGACAAAAGCACCCAACAAATAGAGGAAAAGCAGCGGGCAGCAGTAATAGCAACAACAACAAAAACAGCAATCTTATCGCCAATGGCAAAAGCAAATGCAGAGACAGCACAGCGTCGGTGGTAACAGCAAGCAACATATCACGTTGTAAAACTTCGAAATGAGTTTATCGATTTTAAGGCTCCCCTAAAAGTGACTCGACCAACACATTTAGACACACACGCACACACACACACACACAAAAGTACAAATGTACAACCGATGTTCGGGCCAAGCACACATCCAAAGGTGTAGAGTCATGCAGGCAGGATATGGCAGGCAAGTAACTCATTCGCCTCCACACGAAATGGTGCACAAGTCGTAGACGTTGCACAGTGGGACGATTTCGAAACATAAAAGAACGAACTTACTCGGTTATGGCTTATTAAAAAAATTATATCAAATAATAAATAAAATAAAATAAGAAAAAAATAAAATATAATAAAATAAAATAAAATAAAATAAAATAAAATAAAATAAAATAAAATAAAATAAAATAAAATAAAATAAAATAAAATAAAATAAAATAAAATAAAATAAAATAAAATAAAATAAAATAAAATAAAATAAGATAAAATAAAATAAAATAAAATAAAATAAGAAAAAAATAAAATAAAATCAAATAAAATAAGATAAAATAAAATAAAATAAAATAAAATAAGAAAAAACTAAAATAAAATCAAATAAAATAAGATAACATAAAATAAAATAAAATAAAATAAAATAAGAAAAAAATAAAATAAAATAAAATAAATTAAAATAAAAAAAATAAAATAAAATAAAATAAAATAAAATAAAATAAAATAAAATAAAATAAAATAAAATAAAATAAAATAAAATAAAATAAAATAAAATAAAATAAAATAAGATAAAATAAAATAAAATGAAATAAAATAAGAAAAAAATAAAATAAAATCAAATAAAATAAGAAAAAACTAAAATAAAATCAAATAAAATAAGATAACATAAAATAAAATAAAATAAAATAAAATAAAATAAGAAAAAAATAAAATAAAATCAAATAAGAAAAAACTAAAATAAAATCAAATAAAATAAGATAACATAAAATAAAATAAAATAAAATAAAATAAAATAAAATAAGAAAAAAATAAAATAAAATCAAATAAAATAAGATAACATAAAATAAAATAAAATAAAATAAAATAAGAAAAAAATAAAATAAAATCAAATAAAATAAAATAAGATAAAATAAAATAAAATAAAATAAAATAAGAAAAAACTAAAATAAAATCAAATAAAATAAGATAACATAAAATAAAATAAAATAAAATAAGAAAAAAATAAAATAAAATCAAATAAAATAAAATAAGATAAAATAAAATAAAATAAAATAAGAAAAAAATAAAATAAAATCATATAAAATAAGATAAAATAAAATAAAATAAAATAAAATAGAATAAGAAAAAAATAAAATAAAATAAGAAAAAAATAAAATAAAATAAAATAAATTAAAATAAAATAAGAAAAAAATAAAATGATATAAAATAAGATAAAATAAAATAAAATAAAATAAAATAAAATAAAATAAAATAAGATAAAATAAAATAAAATAAAATAAAATAAAATAAGAAGAAAAAAAATTAAAATAAAATAAAATGAAGCGACTAATTTAAAATGAAAAAAATTAAAAAATTTATAAAAAAAACAATTAAATTATGGTAATTTTTGTATTTTATTTCGAATTTCTTGAAAATTATTGAATAGAAAGTGCTTTCACCTCAGGTACTTTTAGATTTTAAGTCTAGTTTGTAGTTAAAATATTTAAGAATACCTGAGTTCATCATCTGCCATAAAATTAAGATGCAGAGCACACTGTTCAACGTGACTCTGGTATACAAAACTCACCCTACAAGCAACCTCGCTACGAATCGATGATGGGAAGCCGAAATGGCAATGCTCACTGCTCGTCTTTGTAGAGCCACTTCGTACCCAAACTCGTACATACAAATGAAGTCCATAGTGGCGTGCCTCCCTATGACTAACAAGTAAATCTATTTCTGTAGGTGTGTATGTCGCTATGGAAGTGTAAGTTACTCTGCAGGTTTGTACATGTTTTCTAGTAGAAAGTTGCACTCTCTTAGGGAACGCTTTGACCGCCAATTTAGAAATATTTTCATTTGCTGCTCAAACGAAATTCAGCTCAAATTTCTCGCTAGTAAACACCTACAAATTTATCTACAAATAGTTCGGTTTCTGACGATTTTTGCATACCTTGGCATCCAACAGCCCTAAAGCAAAAGGCTTCTCTTGATAGAACAACCACAGCTCAGGCTAAAATAAGCCGTAACCCACTTAACCAAATTCTGCGCCGCCTACATTGATTTCGGTCAGGAAAATCCGTTTGTCAACTAGTATTTCCACAGGGTAGTAAGGAGTTTCGCTTGCAGGGCACATTTGTACTCCTACACATTTCAAGGAACCCTTGTCCTGTTTTCCACAGCGCAAGCAATCGTTAAAGTTTTATGAAGCAAATGCGGAGGAACTAACGTCATCGGGTACAGTTCAACATTTGGCACCATTCCTGCTTAGGTTACAGCTGGCAGATTTTGCTTGTGCTGTGGTTGTTGTTGCTGCTTTTATTGTGACAGTGATACGAGTGCCGTCATTACCATCGCCTTCGCCATCTACAACGCCATAAACATATTACATCAAACTGGAATCCACTCAAGCTCAAAGCATGCCAGTTTTGCGTATGTGTGTGTGTGTTGATAAGAAGCAGCAGAACGAATGGAAGAGCGTGTGAAGAAAGCCGAGTAGAAGCTAAAAAGTTTATTAAAATGTTCTACACAAAATTGGAAACGTCATGTGGCAGATGGAGGGACCAAAACAGAAACTCAAACTCAAACTCAAAATGAAACTGAAAACCAAAACGAAAACTCGTTTCAAGTGCATGACATGAACGCAGACATAAACACTGTTAACAACAGCAACAACACGGGCATAAAAGTAATGCGAAAAGTAATCGAAGAGCCATGGAAGCAATGCTGTCATTGACGTTTGCTTTTCAAGCGAATTCTTTTTTCGTTTTTTTTTTTTGGGAAAATTGAATTTCGTTGCTTGAAGTTTTTGAGCAGCAAGGGAAGCGGGTAAATGGGGAAGGGGTTGTTGCATTTGCAGTAATGTTTTTAATTTAAATAATGTCTCTTAAACAGGCTGTAAACTTGTAAGGAAAATTGAGATAATGGGTAACAGAACCTCTCTCTTGAGAAGTAAAAATCATTATAATTTTTATAGAAATTGTTTTTCCTTGGTTCTAATGGACTTAATAATAGACTAACAGGTATTGTAACTTTCCCTCACCCTCTAGTGTTTCATCTCTATCTATTTTAAATTAAGGAAATTTTTTCGAAAAATAGCTGCTATGAAATAGACATATCGCAGGCGCTAAGGTAGGCAAACAAATTTAAAAGTCCTATCAACAATAAATCGACAGCCACACTGCAAAACCCTGTATGTCCAAAACCAAAAAGTTTTCAGGAGAGGGAAAAAACTGTGATAATTATAACGTATGTATATGAGCGACGGTTATTTCATTTCACCACTGGAAAGAAACGGGAAGTTGTAACCCGATTTTGACTGAATTTTAATGTGGGAAATATCACGATCTATGGGAAAGGCTCAAAACCTTATTTTTGGAAAAATAGTGACTTACGGGGTTTTGCAGTGTGGCTGTCGAAATGCTGGAAAAGTAAGCAATTACATGTTGTTATTGCTTTAGCGAAGAAAATGTGCGAAAATGCCGAAAAAATCCAAACACAATAAGAAAAACCTTTGTGTGACACCAAAGACCGCGAATGAATAGCGAACATATGTGAAGGATAATGGAAAGACATTTCCTTAAAAGAGTAGAGTCTTTGAATGAAAGGAAAGGAAAATTATTTGGGTCGCAATAACCAAAAACCCACCAATGAGCGAACAAAAACTTGGTCAAACAACGAAATAAATGAAAGAGCAGCGCAATTTAGAAAGAGAGGAAGCTAATGCTAAGCGGAAGCAAACAGGTGAGAAATGTGAAGGATATGTCTGAGGCCAAATATGTTGACAAATTCGGAAAGCAAAAGAGCAAGCTTTTCAATGAACTTCAGACGCCCAAGATATTTTGATGCAAACAACGCTTTAACGGTCAGTTATACCCATGCGGAAAATTACAAAAAAAAAAATAAAATGATCGATTGTTGACTATACTTGAAAGTGCCTATTTACTTATTTTCCCTGTTAGTCTGCTCTTTGTATCAAACTCGTTGTACTGCGAAATAGTCTTACGCCTTTGTAATCCATATTTGCATTTTGCACACACGAACATTTATGTTCGTTAACCCTTTTCGGCACAAATTTCGTATTAGGTAGTTTTGAAAAAGCATTCTAGCTAGCTTCACATTTCCCATGCAATCGCGTAGTCCACTTCATTCTATTTTGCTGTACCTCTAGGGGATTCCCGCTGCCAGCCAACCAACGCTTGTCATTAAGACTCGAAGTCCAAATGTTGAAATAAGTATCATATAGAAGTTGGTTCGGTTACGCTTTGGCACATTACTTGCGTTTACTCAATTTTAAGACTTTTTATTTAGTACGAGTACATGTTTGAAGGGCTGAAGAGCTGAAGTGCTGCATGGCAGACAAACGCACACACACATCATTTATATACATATGTACATACCTACACTGAATTTATGCCAGAGTGTTGATGATTTTATGGTTTAAAAATGTTGAGCGAATATTCAATTTTAATATGTTTTCGGTATTGCCAGTGGAAGACGAAAACAAAATCGATTTTGAACTCAGCACCCAAATCAGCCAACCATGAAAAGGAACTGTTTATTTGTATGTGCATTTGTACAATTTGTCTGCATACGAGTGAGAGAGTATGAGAGTTGAACCCTGTTGGCTTTGTTGTTTCGAACTTCCCGATTTTATCAAGTCACAAATATGCGAATATCTGCACGCCTTAAAAAGGTTTGCAGCCAAGGAAGCCAAAGCTAAATGGGTGGCGAACACAATCAGACTAAAAGAAGTTGGTTGACGAGTGGGTGAGATGAGTGTTAATGAGTGTGTTTGTATGTACATATGTATGTTTGTATGTTTGTATCTACTTGCGCAAGCGAAGGCCAAAAAATGAAAAAGTACGTTTATTATTATGCTAATGTAGCTATGTATGTGCAAAATATATTTAATAATAATGTATATTCATCTATGTAAATGTGCATATGTATTAGTATGTATGTATGTATGAGTGAACCCCTCTCATACTCATCATGGAAGTTGAAAGGGTACAACGGTAAAATTATTCAAATTTACACAGTGCCATATGAGGTGAATAACGGAATATCGAGGGAGAATGGGAATTTATACATACATACATATGTATGTACATACTATGTAATATATCTATTTATCTTATATCAGTACACTAGTTGTCACAAGTGTACGCTCGCCTTTGGGTTATTGCAAAAGTAAAAAGAAAGCAAGGATAGATTGGAAGGATTCTCCGTCATCAACCGTCATCACTCGTCAAATTGTGGGTTATGATAAACGGGTTTCGGCATCCCGCCATCTTCAGTGTGTCGTTTGGTTCTGATGAGAGTCCATTCCTGTCGTCACACAAGCACAGCTCAAGTTTGAAACAAAATGTTTAGCAAAAACAAAAACCAAAACGGTCTAATGTACATATCAGTACAGAGGTGCATCACAACAAAGAGAAAAACACTTGTTTGGCTGCCTTGTTTTTTTTATAATTTTTGTATGAAGTTTTGTTGGTTTTGCAGTTTACTTCGTTTTGTTTTTATTGGCAGTCGCTGTTGCATGACATTAAAATATCGATAACAATGACTAGTATAGGGATTTGTGCTATAAAACATTGTCAGCAACAACCACAAAACGTCTGGCAGCAACTACAACAATAAAAAGAAAGCACTGTTACTACAACAATAAAGAAGGTGAGCAACATAAACCGGCACAAATTTAAACTAACACTGAAATTCCCTAAAACTAGTTCAGTACTAAACTCTCTAGATACAGTAGCACATGTTTACCCAAGACATATGTACATACATACTGGCAATTATCACATCCATGCCAACAAATATAGATAATTATAATATTGCGCATGAATGAGTTCAAAATTAAATTATTCAAATAAATCGATTTTGAATTTTCTTAGCATTTTATTTGGCGATCTTTTTTTAAAGCTTTTTTCTCGACACACAGATTTCATGGCGTAGAGCAACCAAGCACCGGTGGCTTCTTAATCATTCACCATTCATTTCCACTGGCTTTGTTCGACTCGTCCTCCCCCCA
The DNA here is from genome assembly GCA_951509765.1 of Sphenella marginata. NCBI lineage: Eukaryota > Metazoa > Arthropoda > Insecta > Diptera > Tephritidae > Sphenella > Sphenella marginata. The sequence continues at coordinate 51,892,184 of OX608083.1, forward strand.
AACGACTCACCACTGGTGCCCAAATTGAATACAACGTAATTGAAATTGACGTGTAAGAGCTGCTACTCCGAGAGTCACTTCACCATATGACGGTATCTTAGCGCAAACAACAAAAAAAAAAATACCACCCTATTGATGCATCTGTTTATACGAAGGTGTATGCATGTATGTGTGTGTGTGTGTGCATAGATGTTTGGCTGCTTTGTAACCTCTTTCACTAGCCGAATGAATTAATTTGCTTCACAAAATTTGTTCAAAACAGACGCACCCTAATGCTCATACATATGGATTTATTTGGATGAGCTAGGACATTCCCAATACATTTGGTCGAACTCTCATTCACTGGAATTAAATCCAAAATGCGTATCATTCCTCCACGAAAGTTCGCCAGTTTTGATCAGGGTTGGGTTGTTTTAAGTACTTCTAATAAGCTCCGTGGAGATGTTTTGAGAACAACAACAAGCAAGTGGTTTAGAAAGGGAAAGTCTAAGCGATATGTTTTCCGCTTCAGTGTAAGATGGGCTTTCATACTGAGCCCGGTCCTCACTTCACAAATAGCTACTTCCCCCAGATTCTTCTCTCTCTTCCCTCACAATTCACATACCTCTTTGTTATTCCGCCTTCATGACTGTCTGGCTGTCTGTCTGCATTTGCTTAATGAATTGCAACGAAATGCAAGAAAACAAACAACAATTACAACAACGCTTACATACTTATCTATGGATATTGAAATCATTTACATTTGACTCGCAAAGGAGCCAACAGCAACAACAACAGCCACGCAATGAAACCAAGAGAGTGGTCAAGTGAGCGAAGAGCGTCTCCAACAAGCACTGAGCGCGGTAAAAGGGTGCAGGGTAAGGGGATAGCTGATGGTAGCGTTGGTAAAATAAAAGCTCAGCCGATAAAAATTAAAATAAAAACTCTGCAACAAACATTTTCAAAGCAACAACAATGACGCTTTAATACCAGTGGAGAAAACTTATTGTAACGGCAATGATAGCCCAGCAATAAAAACAAATGCGTTTGGTTGTTGTTGTTTTTTGCGCGAATACCACAACATTCAGACGAACGAAAGAAAAACTGAATTTATAACAATACCAACAATACCAACAACAACAACAACTAAACAGGCAGTGGCATCAGCAGCAAGCAGTGTGGCAACGCAAAGGCATTTGGAAAATTGTTTATGAAAATTATGAAAAAATGTTGTTGCTGCTAATGTTGTTGCTTTTGTTGTTGCTTCACTTATTTATTGCAACAAGACAAATTAATAGAAAGCGAACATTTGCGGTCATCGGCGTCTACAGATAGGCGAATTAAACAAATTAAATGGATTTTGCCGCTTTAATTGCTTAGACGTCGGAGAGAGGGACTTTGAAAAACGGCGACAACAACAACAATGTAACTTTGTTTATCACAGGCTTTCGTTCTAGAAGCTGTTCAGTTCCCTGATTGAGAATGTCTCGTTACTACCTTTAATCTGTTGGAAATGTGTCTCATAATCATCATCGCTGGCATTCGGCATTTTGGAAGGGGGGGGGGGGGGGGGGGGGGCAGCAGGACACTCGCTTCCGTGACGCACTGCATGCAGCCGCAGCCATTCTAAAGTTGAAAGTATGAAGCTAATCATAAAATCTGTGCGAAAAGTTAAACGCAAATGAAATGCACAACATTAACAATAACAAAGTTGACAGCTGTCAAATTCAATGAAAGAAACAACGAGAAGAGAAAACGAACGAGTTAAAGACCAACTTAGAAACTAGCAAAATGTATAAAAATGTTTGATTTAGAGATTAACGGATGACCTCTCAGTTTGTTAACACAAATTGATAAAGTAGATACGAGTATTGACGAAATAAAATGTGTTCGATGCCTGCCAGTTATTGAACTTGAAAACAAGAAAAGTCACTTTTAGTTGGGACAGAGAAAACACAGAATCTAAATAAGTATGAAAGCGTGTGAGAAAATGCCAACAAGAATAACAATACAACAAGTAAAAGTATCACCAACAACAACAATTACGAGTACACCGTGTACCAAATTTTTTTTTTTTCTTTTTTTGCGACGGAGCACTTTTTCTTTCTCTTCCAACAGCCATTTCATTAGGGTTCAAACATCTCAAAACTTGAAATTTTTAACGACTTTCGAACAACAAGGGAAACCTATCTCAGACCTGAAGGCATATAAATAGGTCCAGCTATAGCTACATAACTGTGGGATGTCATATTCCCTTGTTACTTTGTTGTAAAATGGCTGTTGCACAGTGTTATCTACGATGCAACAAATGTTACAGCCATGATTTCACTGAGGTGTGAGCGGAGTAGAGTCTGCCAATTATGTACGTTTGTGTGGTGCGTGTGAGTTGTCACCTGCCAGAAAATATGAAAATGTTTGTTGAACTGACATGAAGCAACCAAAGCGCACTAAGAAAATGCTATGAATATGATGGCATGGAAATATCTACTAAAACCAACAACAACAATAAATAGCAATAACAAACACCTAATGCCAACAAGTCCCATGGCTAAATTGCGCCACCCCACCCAGCACTAGCACCGCTACTTCATCATTCATCGTTTGCATCAACACCGCTGGCAGTGAAATTCATGCACAACAACAACAACATTACAATGCGAAAAGAAATTTCAAAATAACGGCAAAGTGAGTGACGTCTGTCAGCGTGTGACACTGGAAGTGCTGTGTTCGGCGCACGGTGAGCAAGTGACAATGAAATGAAAATTGGCGAGCTTAAATCCAACGCTGTAATAACAACAAAAAAAAAAAGCTAAACAAAAAAATTACAAAGCAGAAATGGAGAAAATTTTGAAAGCAAAAACATTGTTTTGAGAGCGTAGCGCCCATCACCTTCGATTTGCTGTGCGCCTGACCCAACTAGTGTACTCGTATGTCTGTCCAATGAACTGAATGCCGCAGCTGAAGGAAGCAGGTAAGCCCACAACATAAACAGAGTTGCATTTGCTTTGATGTTAATAGATATACGCGGGCATTGGTATACAGCATGTCTTTTGTGGGCATGGTTGCATAGGAACTAGTTTGAAACTAACGCCTGGTATTTGATATGAAGAAATTTGTTTCTACTAAAAAATTGGAAAAAAAGCTCAAAACCAAACTCTAAATTCAGGGAATAGTGAATTAAGAAGTAATACTCAGTGTTTTGGTTGCATAAACCTATTAATTTGTTCCACTGTCGGCAATAGCTGGGAAACTATCCTTGGTCAGGAATGAACTTTTAGTATTATTAGAGTGCCATAGAGAATTTAAGGCCACCCATGATTGCCCCACCTAAAATGTATGAATATGTACACAGAAATTAAGATTTAAGATGTGCTGAGCTTAGCTCGATGTCTGAATGTAAGTCATACAGTTACCTTGTATGTTTATATATATGGCCTTATTTAGCGAACTTACAACAACAAATTACAAATTTAAATGAAGCCAGAGAGATACTCTAATATGCAATTACTGTCAAACTTTGGGGCCACATCAGCAAAAAAAGAATTGCTCAACGGCACTTTAAATGCAATGGTTTCATATTTATGTGTACTTTTTCATGTGTGTTCATATGTTGGAGCAACAACAACAACAACAACAACAACGACAACAACAGTGAGGCACTTCATCTACAATAACAACTTGAAATGGCGCAAGATTGAGGGAGCAATGAAATTTAATTCAAGAAATTAGCTAAGCCCAAATACACAAACAAACATACACCCACATACAGACACCAATACATACATATACATATGTATACATATGTATATATGTATGTACATAAAAAACTATAAGCAGCATTGATAAATATAGGAACCGAGTTAACAACAAATTAAGTATTTCAACAATTTCGGCCATCAGTTTTGCAGTGCTAAGTACATTGAGACAAACAAAATAAGATGGAATAGGTACAAAAAAAAACAAAAAATACCAACAATTGGCTTAGTGTGGATCAATAGATGGATGCGTTTTGTTGCTTTGAAATATCAGAATTTTATTACAAAACAATTTCAAGGTATCCACAGAAACAAATAATCAACGTTAGTGCTTGAAAATATCTAAAGTGTACAACATCAACAACAACAATAATAAAGTTAAGCAAAAGTTAGAGAACAGCAACATTAATAATAATAGCCACAGCAATGAATGCAACAACAACAACCAAATTAGCAGTGGAAGCAATGACGATGGCTCACTGTGGCACAAAATGTTTATAAAACTAAACAAAATTGTAAAACAAACGAATAACATCGGGAGCACAGCAAATACACAGCGTCAGCAAATAATGTTTCGTAAAATTTCTAAATAAGTGCTACAGTCTGACCCACTGTGCAACTACGCTGCTGATCTAGCTTTGTTTTTATTTTGTGGCTACAGTTGTGTTGTTGTGTTGAAATTAATGTTTCTGCGAGATATTTTTTCTTACTTACTCAACGTATGTTTAGCGTATATACATATGTACATACATATGTATATATCACAAAGTACCATACGTATTTACTGCACTGTGACTATCATTGTTGTAATGCTTGCAGCACAACACCATCAACAACAACTAGAACGCTACAAACAATAAAAATTTGAGGCATACAAACATTATTTACGGTTTTAGAGAATTTAAAGTCGGGTTTATAAAACAAATTTGAAGTATATAGTTTGAGACATCTGCCACAATATTTCAAATATTTCAAGATTTAATTCGAATTTAGGCCAATGAGGTATCCTCTTCTTCAATTAACATTTTATTTAAATTTATAAAAAAAATTGTTAAATTTTCATAAAATTTTTGTTTATTTCGTATAAACTAAACTAAAATTTAATGAAAAATAAAGTTGTAATTTCAGACAAAAAAGGAAGCTTCTCTTGCTGGTGTGATCTTTAATGCCTTCGCTTATGCATACTCTAGTGCCTAGAAGCTAGTCAGCCACTCTAATGTACAAACATACATATGTACATACATACATACATACTATATGAATTTATATTAGTGTATTCGTAATGAGTGAACGAAACAAAAAAAAAACCAACAACAACAACAACAAAAATATTATATACGCTGACCTCATTATTTGTCCGCCATACTATGAATACTCGACTCTACGTGCACTCTGTGGCATAAAACCGTTGTTGCCGTCATTTGTTGGTTTGCTTTAGTTGGCTATTGCCATTATTGTTACGAGTACTGTGCGGCTGGGTCTTGGATGTTGTTGGTGTTGTTGTTTTCTATGCTGCTGATGAAGATTTCGCTAGTTTTCTATTGCTCCACTACTCCATTTCGATATTGTACATAGTATTGTTGTTGTTGCTGGTCCAAAAGTATTGCACACACACACACACACACACACACACACAAATATATATGTAACACAGCTAGCACCATTTCTAGTATCAATAACAGCGCCAGTACTCACTACCCACCGTGTCCAATGAAGTACCTACACCCAACCTAAAAATGAGGACACTTCGCTTTGGGTTACAACATTTGATTTGACTTCCTGAACAAAGCAAATAGCATACACCCTGCGAGAAAAATAAAAAAACAACAACACTGCCAGTACATTGAGGAATTGCGAATGGTTGGGAAAGGAATAAATGCGGCAGAGGCTGGAAAGCGTATCCAAAAAGAGGCCCAAATACTTAATTAGGGGTAGGGGGAAATGATGCACCAGCCGCAGCAAACCTAACCGTTTCTGAAGCCCACACCAAGATAGCAGTTATTTTTTTTTTAAATGTTAGGACTCGGCCCGACGTGCACCCCCATCAAGAAATTGAGAGTTTGTGTCGGTAATTTGGAAGGTTTGGAATTTCATACCAAAAAGTTTAACAATTTCGCATTACCCACATTTTATAGCTGCGTCCACATGCCCAGCAAACATTTTCAAATATAACCTACTCGAAGTACCGTCTTCCTGACACCCACCTGGAAAAGCAAATATGCGATGAGAAGGATCGTTTACTAGGCAAAAATAGTTTTCGGGTCCTTTATAGCGTTTAAGGTGCAGCCCGATTCGCAGAAGACAATCGTCCCAAGAGTTTGTGTGGCTTGGCATTGGTAAGTCGTGGCAAGCACTACTTTATTGTTGTTGCTCTACGCTTCTGCATTCGATTCAGTTCAACTCAGTTTCAATCGCAGCTCAATTGCAAACTCTAAAATAGCATTTCTGCCTTGCGAATTTGCAAAGTTTCTTACACACTTTTTCGTCTTTATCATTTTATTATGCTTCCTCTCTTTCGTTTGACTCACTCATGTGTGATTGGCGTACATAAATACCTACATATATACCTAGATATGTGCATATGTATGCATGTTTTGTACTAGGGTGTGACACTTTTTTTCGAAAATGGTCATGAATAAATTATTTTGGATCATCGTTCTTTAGACAATTTAGAACCTGAGTTCTATCCATATTTCGTAACCCATTAGATGCATAGCAATGACAGGTAATCGATGGTCGAATCTATATTCGTAAAAACAAGTGGTCGATTTTAGCGAGATCCAATCGACCGATTGCAAATTAGGCCCCTGGAAATAGGCTTATTCGAAAGTTTTTCTGAACGAAAATCTGCTAGTAACAATGCTAAAGGAAAAATTTTCCACACAAATTGCTCCACCCTAATGTATTTAACTACGTTTTTATTTCATTGTTCGCATTTTTGCTTGTTGATTTTCGTTAATTTTGTTTTATTTTAACATAAAATTTTGTAAAGCATTTCATTAGTCGCTTCAACTTATTCATTTATTTAAACCAAATCGTAGGAGAGGCCTCCGCTGTCCGTACAAAACTGTGTAGGTATATAATATGTATGCAAATAAATTATACATATGTACACCATAAGTATATAGTGTTTATGTATTTGTTTTCTTATCGCTAATCGTTTTGGCCGCTAACCCGACCCCTCCTACACTTCGACTCTGTTTGATTTTTGTGGTTTTCCTGCATTTTCTATACACATCCGTATGTATATTAGGGTAGGTTGGTAAAAATATCGAGATATCGCAAACAAAAATATATACATAGTTCCTAGAGAGTGGTTTTTGAAAAATATGTTATTGTTATGTTCTAAAGTTCTGACTTACCACATGTACACTGCTCTGTAGGTTGCCTGCCATCATCGCAGCCGCTGCTGAATCGGTTGGTTTCTTCTCCGTCTTCTTAGCCGCGCGCTTATTTTTACTCTCAAGAAACCGTTTCTGCAACGCCGCCGTCTCATGATTCTGCTGTTCACACACAGTGCTAAATGTCTGTTCGTAGCGCGGTACGCAATCCGTTTGCCGGCGCCTGTAATTCTCGATGCGCCGCCTAAGCCGATCGACCATTTGTTGACGTTTCGGCGGCACACCTTCGATGCCGCAACTGCCCTGATTGATGATCTGATTATTGCCGCCGAGCGTCGGACCGTTGACGTTGTTGCTGCTGTTGTTGTTGTTGTTGTTGCCGGCGCCGATGAGGCCGCCCATGCCACCAGTTCCTCCAGCCGCTGCTGCTGGCGCTCCAGTCGCGCCTGCAGTGCTGCCAACTCCGCCGCCGCCGAGGCCAATGCCGCCGCCAATTCCGCCTCCCGTGCCCGGTGCTGTTGTATTGTATGGGGAATGTTGGGGCTGTTGTTGTTGTTGTTGGTGTTGTTGTTGTTGCGCATTCGCCTTCTGTTGTTGCTGTTGTTGTTGTTGGTGATGTTGCACCTGTATTTGTTGTTGCTGCTGCACATTGTGTAGCTGTTGTTGTTGTGTCGCTTGTAATTGCTGATGTTGTTGTAGGTGCAATCCTAATGATTGTTGTTGGTGCAACTGTTGTTGTTGTTGTAATTGATGGTGTTGTAAGTGTTGCTGTTGTTGTAGTTGCAATGTAAGCTGCTGTTGGCGTTGTTGATGTTGTTGCTGTTGGTGGTGCTGCTGTTGCTGGTGTTTTTGTTGTTGTTGATGCTGATGTTGTTGCTGTTGCTGTTGCTGCTGGGCTGCGGCGGCTGCCTGGCTGGCGCTCTGAAACACAGGAATGCCTCCAGCATCCATAAATACGAATTTTGTGTTGCGATTTTGTCGCCGCCGTCGTGTCGCACTAGTTCATTGACCAAATCGGTCGGAACCTCGGGCGTTGCACGTCGATATCAAAACGAAACGCCGAAGTGTATGCTACGTCCAAACCAAAATAATCACTCCCAATAAAAATAGTTAAGCGCTAAGATATCCGTTTCTTAGGTCCGGCTGTGGCACAAAGTTTTCTCTTTAGTTGCTGAGCTCTCAAACAAGATCAGCGATCTCGATGGGTCTTTGCTCTATTCGAGCGTTGTGGCAGTGGGCTGTGGAGTCCATATTGAACGTGTTCTAAGTTTTTTCTACGAGGATTAACTGCTTAATCGGTTTTGAGCTGAACTATCTTCCCTTTGATGGCTGTCTGCAAACAAAGAAAGAAACGATTTTTTTAATTTATTCCAAAATAAATCCTCTTCCTAGTAAACAAAACGAAATAATAGAAGAAGAAGTAAATAAATAGATTCCCTTTTGTATCTTTACTAGAGATATGGCCCTACTACCATCTTTTAAACTTTAATTTTTTACAGTTATATGAAGCAACAAAATATGTTTTATTAAATTTCATGGAACAGCAGAATCGCATAATCTATTACAGTTTTGGAGAAGTGGTCCTCCGTCTAACAATAACAATTCTAACCATCATAGGCAGGACACAATGTACACATTAGATATGTTAAAACTATTGATAGTCGCTTCGCAGGTTATCGGCGTTTCAAAGATGTATCGAAAATATCGATTTTTAATAACAAACGATAAATTTTGTTTCCCTTTAAGCAATTATGGTAAATGATTTCAGTACTTGAGTTCAAAAAAATAATTTTATAAATTTTAGTAACCGTTCAAATTTGTTTATATCAATTATAATTTTTAAGAAAGAACAAGAAAAATTAAATAAGAACGAAACAACAACACTTTTTTTAATTTTATTTTACGAACTTTTTGAAGATAAGATCATAGGTTCCTAAAACTTTTCAGATTAGTTTTAGTTTATACATGGAATCTAAGATCGGATGTAAGAGAACATTATTATATTCGACAAAAATTGGGCATCCCTACCATCCGATTTACCCAATTAATTTTTTCATTCTCAAGACTTGCTTCCACTAAACCCCACAGATAGTTTGTAATTGTAAAAATTGCCAAGAGTTTTGTCGATAACTTTCGCAGTTCCATTACTACATGCGACTGTTGTTCATTATTGTTGTTGTTGCTTAGATTGGTGAGTGAACAATTTGACATTTATTACACAAATTTTCGCCGCTGATGTCGCTTAATCGCTAAAAAAAGGCTAACAAAAGATAACAACGCCAACAAACTCGAGCTCGAATGCATAAAAATTCCCAAAAACCTTTCAATTAATTCGAGAGCATTTTCTAATTTCAACACAGAACTGACACCGATGGAAACGCGCCAAGAACAACACTCTACTTTTGAAAACAAATCGAAGAAGTTACTACACACCCAACACGATTTTTATAAACAAACATTCGTGACGTCGACGACTACAAAGTAGTGAAGACTTCTCGCCGTTTGGGCTTTTAATATGACTACAACTGTCGAGTATTTCGTATTTTTCATTAAAAAAGTGTTTCGTGTTTGCTATAAAACCAGCAACAAAAGAAAAAATGTATAACTCTACCGCTCTAATGTCGATGTCTGACTGACAAAATGACGACGAATGAGGCGCTATGAAATGCTATACATCGGTGTGCTATGCGATTGCGATGCGATGCGTTATATTGGGCGAGTGGTTGGGCTTGTTGGCTGGCTGCTTGGTTGGTTGGTTGGTTATTGGGCTGATGAGTTGTATTGAGCTAAGCAGAGCAGAAATGAGTTGAGTTTACGACTGCGGGAGTACATAGCAGAAGCACAACTCAGTGTCGTTAAATTGAGGGTTGAATCGGGTGAAGTGGGGTTGGTGTGGCGCGGGTATGGAGACCAGTTTTATGTTTTGTTGTGAGACTGCTTGCGAGTCGCTTTACTTCGAATACTGATTGTGTTGGTAGGGAGCACACCAAACAGTCGCATATGTGTCGTCGATAGTGAACGACGACAAACGAATAACATAAAATGCACGAAAGTCAGAATGCCAACAACAGCAACAACTTTTTGTTTTTTTTGTTACGTTCAACGAAGTTTGTTGAATATTTTACGACAATTTGGCCATATAGCTTGGCTGGTTGGTTGGTTGGTTGGTTATCAAAGATGACTTGATACGAAACTCTTTCCCGCTCTCTCATTTCGGTCCTCGATTATGCAGTGTTGCCTACTTTTTTATGTGCGCGCTAGTTGGCAATACTACACAATCGAGGACCATCTGACATTAGATACATAAACAATGAGGAGCCAGAAAGCAAAAAACGCACTAAATTTGGGAAAATCAAACAAGTGAACTTTTCGATAAACTTAAAATATCGCACGATTGAGAAAAAATACGTAAAATATGAAATAGTTCAATCTAAGAAAATAGCTACAGAAACTATATGTGGAAAATTCTATTTTTTTTTACGCATTTGAGTGGTTTACAGGTATAAAAAAAAGCTTACAAGATACAAACAATACGCCTTTTCTTTTTTTATTATTTGCAAATATTTATTTTAATTATAATTATTTTTATTTGAAATCATATCATTTCTATTACCATGTTCTATTTCATTACGAAATGTACATCAATAAGGATTTTACCTTATTTTAAAATATCTTGGAAATTTTAACTTTATACTATGAATTATTTATTATTTCATATACTTTTTTTAAATATGTATATTTCGTCTCATTTTATACGTTCCGAGCAAGAAAAATTCAAAAATAATTCGATACCACCTTTTTGCTCCTCTTGGTCTGTGGGAATTGCAAAATTCCTAAAAAGCTACTCAAAATGCCCATATTTTGTTTTCACCATACTGGCATCATTGGAAAATGTTATAAAAAATGACCACTTTTTGAGCGCTCTCAGAGAGCGCGAAGTTTCGTATCTAGTCATCTTTGTTGGTTATTTGCTAGTCTTGGCCTTCGACTGGTTTGCCAGACAGTGTGCTATTCCAGCTGATTGCTTGGTTGATCATTCGTTGCCGAGCTTCCTATTCGGTTGGTTCGAAGTTGCTCTGTTGAGGACAAAATTCTTCGCTCTGCATTGATGTTTAAGGAAACCATAGGAAAGTTGTATAGTTATCGACTTACTTGCTTTATAAATATCAATAATGTGGTGTTTATGTATGTATGTATATGTACATATATGCATGAATCTATGTATGTACGTACATATGTATGTATGTATGTATGAATTCGCAGCACTAAACGTAAACAAAAACGAAAAAAGGGCATGACATTTCAATTAACTTTTATGGTTTTTTGCTGGGATATTTTCAAGCATTTCTAACACCAAAAGTAAAATTTTTAAAAATTTAAAACTACATATTTAGATATTCAAGGAAAACCTTTACTTGTTTGCTGCTCATGTTTCACACATGACTGTAAAAAAAAAATTCATTAAATTAACTCCATGCTATAACCTACACAAAGTCACACAAAACTTAAGAAATAAACCAAATAAGAATAAAAAGCCACAGCCAAAAATAATAACAAACTCGCTAGCGATTTGTGTAGCGTTGAAAATTCATACGAAAGAACATTTTCACAACTGAGTCAACAATGAAAACAGATGACCATCGAGCGAGCAACACAAATATCAACAATATGATCACCAAGCACCGGTTGAAATCGTATCAACCAACAGACCAACGAACCAACGAACAAGCCAAGCAACCATGCACCAAGAAGCAACAAACAAACCAGTCAGCGAGCAATACGAACAACCTAAACGACCGAGCTAACCAACTTAATTACCAGGCGCTCAGCAAATTTAGGCTGACGCGGTTGGATTTGCCAACAAAATTGCAAGATTCGTTTGTTTGAGGCGTTCATAGCGCGCTCTTTTGCTAACCGAAACGAACAGCTAACACTTGCAATATTCGCTGTGTTGTTGCTCTTAATTGTTCACATCCAACTCAAACGCTATTTTCGATGATTAAAAAGTTGAAATATGTATTTCTAATTGTTTGTACTGGCGAACCAAAATCTGCAGTACAAAAAGAATCCAAATCGAAAAATCGACTAGCAATGTGAGTGGTCTTTGCTCTGAGATCGTCATATGTAGGAGTATGTACATATGTATGTATGTGTGTATGTGGGAATGTATAAGTATGTATAAGAAAGCTAATCATACAAACCGCTATGATTGATACGAGTAGGTATCATAGTCGAGATTGATACTCAGTGAAGAGGCCAAGCCATTATCGCATGCTCAAACCGGTTATCGCCAAGCAAATCGCAAAAAAACATATTCAAAGACACATCCATACAAACAACAGTGGATGCCCAGACCAAATAAACAGTTCTCGGGGAATGCCTCACGTGTGCAAATGGTATTTTGTTGTGACTCCCCCCCCCACAACCAATGCACAATTTTCTAGATTCAGAAAACATAACTTTTATTTCTTCTGTATAAATAATATTTGCTAGCTGCTCATAGAGATGAAATAGTTGCGTAAATGATTTTTTTTTTCTGAAAGATTGATAAAGAAAAACTAAAAACATGGATTTGAGCTCATTTATAGTCATGAATACTGAGAAGGGCTCGCAGGACTTGATAAAAAAAATAAAACAAAATTTTGAGAGTTATTTTCAATTTTGCTATTCAAATCTTTATGCGAAATAAAATGCCGTAAACATTTTGTCCATATCAACACAGTTCAGTGAGTACAAAAATGAGCGATTTGTAACAAATTAACCCCCATTTAGCAACCGACTTGGAAGCAATGCAGGGTAAGACTTTGATTGGTACTATAAATGTTTGTTGAAGAACTAAAATCAATATAAACAATCCACAAATTAGAAAATGCAACCCCGATCACAATCACATCAAAGGACATTTATGATGGACATAAACGCAGCGTAGCCGCAGCAAATTCCATTAGGACTGTTTATCTGAGTGACATCTCCCCTTCGTTGTGCTGAAAGGTAAATATATCTTAAGAGATTGTTGACGAAGAGGCGTACTATGGGATAGTTCGGAGAAAGTTTTCTCAGATCAAACAACTTGGTAGTAGGCAGAGCTTGAGTAGGATATGAGCCATAAAAGTGCTTACTCGTAAAGTTTTTTTTTTGCAATGTTGGAAAAAGGTTTTTGACTATTTTGATTTTTAAACTTTTATTGTACATACATATTCGAGTTCAGCATTTCAAAATTCATAGGAAAATTGCATGCTCAAGCTGTAACCCCATTTGATATCTAGCCAAGTTTCTTTAAAATACCCCATTGTGCGGAGTAAGCCAGCAGATGAATAAGCCAAATCATCAATTACTCAACTATTCACCATCCATCCACCTCCATGAATATTGTCATTTAATGAAGAACAACCCAGATATTACATTAGGGTGTGCATTATTTTCATAAATTCATATGTTACATATAAATATGTTTAATTAAATACAAATTCGAACATTAAATAAAATAAAAAAAAGCTGTGCTACAATACCGTAGATGCCCAGCTCACATAGAGGAAGAAGTGGCATCTAAACTAATTTGGAAAATGTTTTCGAAACAATCGCACCTTTCAATCATGGGTAAATCTCAATTTTTAAAAGTGTTAAGTTTGACCTCCTAGAACGTCTTGCAAAAGAAGTGTTAGGTAGCTACCACACCCACAATTTTGGTAGCCTATTCATGGCTTATACATTAACATACGGCGAATGCGGCAAGTGCACTACTGCCCACACGACAGCCATCTATGTACGACGGCCAATGTCCAGCGCCCCTTTTACTCTGCTCAATCCTTTGAAAACAATGCTATTTAGCAGTCAAGAATACGAAATGGAGCACGAATGGGCACAGAAAACTCAATCGTGGGCGGCAGAGCACACGAGAACGGTACGACGTGTGAGGCGACAGAGCAGAGCAGAGCACATCAGCAGCTTTTATAGCTCCATTGCCATTTCGTACTGGCATCAACAAGTTCACAAATAGCTGTTCGCCAACTGTCGTGTGTATCTCTCAGAGAACTGTTTCTTTTTTTTTTTGTTTTTTTGTGAGTGTGAGAGGGTTCACTAAGAAATGTAAATGCTGATATTTGTTTACCAAGCAAAAAATATGTGTGGAGTGGTAAGGTGCTGCCACTGGAATTTGGTGCAAAATATAAATTCTTCTCAAATAAAATCACCAAAAAATTCATGACGCATTATTTTGCAGATGATCGCATTAATCGGACTTTGATGAAGATGAAGAGATAAAACGAAAAGAAAAAGGTGGTCAGCTTTGCTTGTTAAGTTCTGCCTTCTTTTGCCGTATAAAAAAATGTACCAAATAATGATAATTATTCAGTTATGGCAACGCTGGTGGTGTTAGTGTTATGTGCTCTATCAGCATGAAGCAGCAAAAAAAAAGAGAAGATGAAGCACTCCCAAGAGGGATAACATGGCATCATCATGATGATTTGTAGTTCATTTTGTTTAATTCGTTTGTTTGGTTCGATGTGGTTCTTTCAGATTGATTCGCCTTCTAGTAGCGCTGCTGGCCTGCTCGAATGCTTGATGATGTTCAAATGAACGTTGCTGTTACGGGACTCAATGTACATATGCGGTATTCCAATTGCCAAAAGAGTTTGGTTCCCCGTGGAAGGACTCAGTTTCAGTGAGGCGCTGTCATTTACATGGATTACATCTGCCATACCTTCATACGTAGACTAATTCTAAGTCCATCCTTCCAAAACAATCAAACCTTTTGGCAACGTACACAACCCCATTTGGACGGTATTCGTGCGTTGCGGCGCAAAGTTTAAGTGGCTCGGAACATGGGACATCTTTTGGCCGAAACGCGTGTTTTCCACGCGCCAAACCGACAACGTCAAATAAAACCAAATCAAACTGAGTAAGCATTTCGCCAAAATTTAGCTCGCTTCGGTTTGTGATAAGGCACATTTGTGCGTTTGGAGCACAAATCCGTGCAAATTTAGCACTTTACGGCTAACGAGTGGCGTCTCTTGAAATTCGTAGTGCACGCGTCCACTAGGCCAAACATGAGTCAGTCAACTGCTTGATAGCGCGTTGTATACGCATCTCACGAGTTGCGAACAAAATTCATCGCATTGCTTCAAGATTTCTGAAATCACATACAATTTTGCGCGCTGACGTGCGCTAGCGGAAAAATTGACTGAACGCGTATGACGCGCGTCCGGCCGCAAATCGCAATACGCTTTGCACTTAGGCGAAAAATGTCATTTACCGGCGTGATCTCCGTGCGTGCTAGCCATACGACGGCGGCTTGCGACGTCAAGCGACCGCCGGTAAGCGAGCGCGTTGCGCGTCTATCGCAAATTTAACCAGGCGCCCAGTTAGCCGTAGTTGGTGAGCGCATCGCATAGTTTTTACAGTGAGCGCACTACGCTGATTGGGGGCTATGAAAAAGCTCTCGGGTAAGCACACAACGACTTTTAACGTGCTCCCCCATTGTGTGTGTGTGTGTTTCTGTTGTTACCCAGTCAGCATTTTAAAGCAGTCATCGTACTCATGTTGAAGAGTAAGATAACAGTTTTCGGCAAGCGAAAAAGGTAGGCAAGTATTTTGTTTTTGAAAAGGAGTAGCTTTGAAATTTGGATTCTTGTCGTGAAGCTGCGCGGACATCAAACCCAAATTTCGTGCGACTCTTAATAAATAGACCATGTGAAATAGCCCAAAAAAACCTCAAAAATGTCCGTTGGGTTGTTGGTTGTTTGTGCGAGTATAAAATTAATTGTGAATTTATTGTTGCTGCACGGCAACGACAAATGAAAAAGTTGGTTCATGGACAGTGTTACCGCCGCTGTCTCAAGCGTCGATGCGACCCTAACTTGTGCCGTTTATAGTTTTCTTGAGAGTAGGTTTGTTTCAGTATTAGGGTGTTACATTTTTGGTAATATTTTCCTCTATTTCATTTGCAAATTTTTTGTTGCTTCCAATGTGATGAAATCGATGGAAGCGGCAATATTTTATATTGAGAAATAAACGCATTGCTCATATGCCCGGATGGCCCCGGAATCATCCCGTGTTTGAACGAAATCGGGAGCTCTCATATCAGTCAATGCTAGCCTTTTTTATTGATAGCTGTGCTTGATCCAGATATATTTTTCGTAGACGTGTGTTTGTCATAGAGAATTGCTTGGAAATGCTTTCATAATAAAACATCTTTTATTGCACCCAATACCACCACTAAACCGACCAAGATTTCCAATTCATGTTCAATGTCACGAAGCAGCGATAAGCGAGCTTATCACTCCAAAGCAGCTCCGTTCCCAGAATCAACCTGTAAAATAAATACGAACATACGAAAAGCATTTGAAACCAAAAACAAAGCAAATGGGGAGAGATGGCGGGTGGAATCACAAAAGTGTATTTGGTTTTTGATTAAAACTCAATTTCGGTTTACGTTTTATGTCACATTCCAACTACCTAAAATTTATGAAAAAAACACGCCTCGATTTGTACAAATTTTGTTGTTGTACATATCCATACATAAATAGGTCTTGGCTACGAGTTTGGTTGTTGCATTAGACGCATTGTGGTGGCGTTTGTTGGCCGTTTGGCCGTCTGGCTTTCTGCGCACCTAATGTCCAGCATACGTCCACAAAATGGGGTAAACTATGTTAAAATGTCGGTAGATATGTAAGAGATGTTGGGAGCTACTGGCGAAACCTATAATGGAAAACCGTTGCAACCATCTTTAGCATGGCTCTTAACACTCAACCATAATGTTAACTCGGGAAAGCGGTATTCATATTTATTTTTCATGTTCAAAGCAAAAAGTTGATTTTATCGGATTTTAACAGGAATAGAGAATATAGAAAACGTCACTAAACAACAACAAACGCAAATGAAGTCATGAGAAATTGCACAACATAAATCGATATTGAAAAGAGGAAGATCAGAGGCTGCATGGTACAGGTGGCGCGTAAGGGGAGCTCAGCGGAAATCCTCCACTATAACGGTTTGCTATTTGTTGTATTGGAGTAGACCACAGTGACTTGTAGCCAACAAAAGCAAAGTGAGCGCTAATCGGGAGATATTCGTCGTGGGTATTAACTACTTTTTACGCATTGAAAGGCTGTACCTAAGCCTTTGTGTAGTATCTATTATCTCTGCTGCTCCGAAATCAATAATGAGAAACCATTCTGTTATTAATCAAGTTCTAATTCCTAGTCAACGTATGATCTAACGGAGCAATGTCTTCCGGGTGTGCTATTATTAAATAATTTGATTGCATTAAAATTGTTATTAATTAGCTTTAGTTTTTGCATTATTACTCCCCATAGCCTTTAAATAACAAATATTGATTATATTATTCTTTAGCGCTCTACGCGCCACTGTAGCTACATATATTTTGTTGTTTTTATTATTAGTACCTAGCTGGTAGAAATTACAGCAGAAAATCTCGTGCGCGCGAATAGGAAATGACGAAGTTTTATTTTGTTTTGTAACTCTTTTTGTTGTGCTTTGATATGCGAATGTGTTTTACTTGTTTATCATATACAAACGAATACCTAATGACAATACCCAGTCAACATTTTGCGGGTGATTACGAGCATTTTCACAAGCTCAAGCCAAATGTAAGACGCATGCAAAAGTTTTCTCACACGACGAGCTTTCGGTGAAAGGAATCGAATTTTTGGTCTAACTCATTATCATGAGCTCGAAGTGTGGATGCGCTAAACTGGAAATGCATTAGGAATCGGTTATGATTCCAAATGCTACCTGGGAAGTTACCTAAAAAGTGGGTATATGCTATGTTAGTATGAACGTAATATATTTTTAGCTTTCGTGCTCATTTTGTGTTTATTTCAAAATACAAAGATATTAGCTTTGAGTGTTAGTTGGCATATGTGAAGAAACGAAGTACATATGTACTTGCACGACAACATACATAAGTACATACAGGGTGTCGAGATATAGATTTAATAAAGTATATCTATTAGGGTTCAGAAAAATGTCAACAATATCGCATGTTTATAAAAATAATAACCAAGACAGTTTTGAAACGATAGTATGTAGTCACTTAAACGCATCAACACAGAAGACCGTACATCATGCTCACAGCTGAGCTTAATTTTTTCATTTTATGACACCTTGTGTCTGAGTGGGCACTCGTGTTGAGTATATTCATTCCGTCTCATACGTACAAACAGATGATTTTCGTATATTGAGAGTAGCGCTAATAAATTCCGTAAAACAATACAATGAAGGAAAACGTAAAACTCGTCGTAAAATCGTCCGTCTTCACCCGCCTGTAGTCATCCGCACTCATCGCCTTTCCCAGCACATTCAACAATAAATTGGATAAAATTCTACTCATGCCCTAATGCTGGACGCCTGTTCTAATTTGCGAGAAAGATCCGCTTTTATCTTACGGAAAAAAGTATTGGACTGACTGTATCGTAGTAGTTGGTTAGTGTTTGAGTTGAAGGTAGTACCAATTTACAAAAATTGCGAGTACTTTCCGTTCCATTCCGTTTCACGTACATTGTCACTGTAGTCGTCGACTCTGTCGTGCAATTTCCTGTGCAGTTAGCCAGTCGTACTCGGAGCAATTCACGTCTTATGCGGATTACTATGTACTGGTGCTTGTTCGTTTTAGTGATGGGTGCCACAACATATCGGGGCTCATTTATATTCCAATATTCGGGATGGGCAAGTTTACGAAAAAATTCCGGTTGAGATAGGTCTGTTACATTCAGCATATTTTTGTCTCTTTTCGAAAATGAATGTTAAGAATCTGGGTTTTTTGTAATTTTTGTCAAGATAAAATGTTGTTATTGTGAAGTGCGGGAGGGCTTTTCGGGATCTGGAAAATAAAATGTTAGTATTAGCGGGATCGAGTTTCCATAGCTAGCCTTTTGTCAATCTCTAGTTTATATGTTTGACTGTTTCGCTGAGTTGATTGTCGGGTTTGTTGTTGTAGTGCTATTGTTGGAGTTTTTAGTAAAACGGTATATGGAATCAGACACACTTTAACCCCATAAAACTGTATTGACCGATAGAAATCTTTGCAGCTCATGCAAGTCTGTATTTTCCTGCAATTAACGTGCCGATAAGCTTGGCTTTAGAATAAGATCTGAACAAGGGAGCTTGTGATATATGTATGTATATGTAAATATGGATTATTTTATTTAGACGAGCATATTATCTGCATAAAAAAGTTTAAAAAATAATTTTTTTTGTCTCATTGAATGCATATCAAATGTTTTTTTATGATGGACGTAGTTTACTGCGTTGAGCAATCGAATATGACGGCGAGCGCTTCGGTTCCAATCCTGCGAGCTAACATATTTTTCTTTTTTAATTGATAAAATATTATTTTTTTCTGATAAAAATCTGAGGGAAGAAAAGAAAGCTTATTTGTATTGTGTGACATACAGTGTCGGCCAAGACAATCGCACCCCCTTTTTGTCATCGAATTAAAACAAGGATCTTCTACAAATAAAGTTTTAGATAATTTCATTTAAAAGTTTGACTTATGTTGTACCAAACGTCGTTCAAGTTTTTTCTAAAGGGTTTGCACAAAATTCAAAATAATTTAGCAAAATTTTGACCTAATTTTTCAACTTTTTTCCTCGACACTTTAGAAAAATTCTGACAAAGTGCAAGTATTAAGTAGCTCCGACAGCGCCATGATTTTTAATAAATTTTTTTCCGAACTAAGTTATGTATTTTCTCCATATAAAAAATAATGTTGTGATTTCGTTGTATGGAGAAAAAATACACATAAAAAGTTATTAAAAATCAAGGCGCTTTCGGAGCTACTTAATACTTGCACTTTATTACAGTCAAATTGAATGGGCTACAAAACTGCGTACTCAGAATTTCTAAAGTGCCGAGGAAAAAAGTTAAAAAATTAGGTCAAAATTTGCAGAGTTATTCTGAATTTTGTACAAAATGTTCAAGAATAAGTTTAAAGGTATGCATTACAACGTGAACAATATTTGTAAATAAAATAAATCGAAATCGCATATGAAAGACGTTGTTGTTATAGCTCGATGTTATATAGGAGGTGCTTTAGTATCGTCCGACACTGTAAATGGGTTTGATCTCCCATTTTAGT
This sequence comes from Sphenella marginata, assembly GCA_951509765.1. Taxonomy (NCBI): domain Eukaryota; kingdom Metazoa; phylum Arthropoda; class Insecta; order Diptera; family Tephritidae; genus Sphenella; species Sphenella marginata. Next base: position 51,912,355 of record OX608083.1, read on the forward strand.
TTTCTTTTCACTTTTTTTGGAATTAAATAGAAAGAATAGTTAGCCGATTAGATAAGCTTAATGGACTTATTTTTCGATTTTAGAAACTAAAATTTAATGGTTAAGAGAGGCATTTAGACGGTATGCAAACTTTAAGCGGCCTTAGGCACTCAACAATTTTACCGGGCCCAAGGGATTTCATATATTCTTTTGATGATACTCGTAGATATATTATTCATAACGATTTTTCATTTTCATTAGACATTTAGTATTTCCATAACTTTCGTTTATGCTTTTTCCTACGTTTTTTGAGCCAGTAGAGACGCTCCAATTAGCCTAATTGTGTGCCCACACTCTATATTTTATTTTCCATTGCATACATTATGGCGTTGAGGCAGCACTGAGTATTAGGTAACGCCAAATGGTTTCACACACGCACACACCCACATAAACACGCATACACACTCATGTAATGTGTAAGGCATACCCTGCAGGGGGAATCGATATGTGGAGGCCAGCATTTGTGGCTCAGAACTAGGACTACGGTAACAAAGAGCGAGCTAAATGAATGCTAAGTAGAGTAGATCATCATAGTGGGCAGGGCAATATAAAATGGATTTCTTTTCAACAACCTTTTATTATGTAATCGAGTTTGATTCATCTACTCCTCGGAAGTACGCCGATAAACGAAGTGGATCGAAACTGTGAATTTGTTAAAGGCGAGTTCTATCTGGGTTAGGCACTTTCGCTACGGGGTATATGCTTGCACTTGTTTGTGATTGAGTGTCGTGTAATTTGTGCACATGCGCAGTTGGCATAGAAAATCATTACACCAGCCACAATGTGTCCCGTTACAAAAACGAATAGAATCAATTCGGTGCCGCCTGCTCCCGACATCCCGAAAAGACCCTTCACATTCTGAGCAACACCAGTGGGCCCACCCATACCCACAACGGCACACATACACACGCACTCACACTCACTCAGATGGGTGATAAATTGCTGTAGCTTTTTGCAATAAAGTGGCAAGAAAACGTAAAATTTATGTTTACCAAGAGCTGCTCATTAAAACCGTAGTCGACATGATTTTATGTAATTTGATTTTCCGTTTTGCTATTCGCACTTTCACTCGCTTTGGTTAGGCTAGCTGGGCTGGAAATAGTAGTAACGGACTTATGGATGGATTTTACGCTTTTTCGACTAATTAAAGTTATAAAAAAAAGTAATTGAGTGGATTATTTTGAAGCGATTATTTACATATTCTCGTAATCTAATCGACAGACTGAAGATAATAAATGAGCTTTGAACAGAGAACTGAAGACTCTGGTTCAATCTGCTTTCGTCTGCTTAATCTGCTCTTCATGCCACTATCTAGTCGTAATTAAACAGAAAGCTTGTCAGAAGAGGTGGTCATAAATCTAAAATTTCTGGTTTGTATCAAATTTGCAAATGCATATCATCCTAGCAAAAGAAGAAGAAGATATATATTTTTAGATCTCCTCGCTCACGCACTTGCGGTAAAGGGCCAACTTAGCTTCATACTCGCCTTGAATTTAGTGCAAAGTCGCCAAGTTGGAGCTCCCATATCCCAACCCAACATCATTGGGAGCGTGTTGCTTGCAGCGCTTGCAGCTTACAACGTGCTGCAGCAAACACCAGTCGCCAATCGTCGCCGTTGTAGCAAGTCCGTCGAGTTGCTGCAAGAGAAATTGCAAGCGTAAAAGCAACAACAACAACCACAACATCAGCCATACCAACTCGCCTATAAAGTTGTGTAGCGAAGCCGCCAGCAACCGATGTGCGAGCGAGCGCAACATGAGCGCGACGCAACATTAGCACCAGCAGCTCAGCAATGGCCAGCAAGCAATTGGCCGCAGATCCAAATCCAATTGTCTTTCTTTCATTTTTACATTTCTTCAATTTTGCCATTTCTCGCAGTACTCTTCGCCGCATTGTTCCATCGCCCAAAACGTCTGGCAAAGCTCACTTTTGCACTATTTTCGTGCTATTTTCGAGTGCGGCACAGCAACAGCAACAAACTCCATTGACTCCCGTGGACTATGTGCATGTGCTTGCTTGAAGGTGTTCGCATTGCTTTGCTGCTTTTGTTGTTGCTATGTAGGCTGGCTGGCACACAGCTGCCGGAAGAACCGGTTTTGCCTGCGACCAGCCATCAGCTAACAGCCACCAGCCGGTTCGGTTCGCCATGAAATCGTGCGACTTCCTTTTGTAGACGTTTTTTCCCAACGCCAAGTGCTCTGCTAAATATCTTCCGCTGTGTGCTGCTAGCATAGGCACCATCATCAACGTCGTCGCAATGGTTTGTATGCACGGAGTTGTTGCTCCTCTGGCGAAGTTGCAATGCTGACTGCCAACGACGACAATCTCCCTTCCTTCGCAGGCGCCATACTTTTCTTGTTTTCGCTAGGATATCTTTTGTTTGTTTTTGTTTTCGACTTTGGTTTGGCCTTCTTTGTTGATGCAACATCGTTGGCTACAGCCATTTCTGTCCGCCCAGCCACTGGTGGCACGAAACAACAACTCTGGCGCCCTCTACATGTTGCAGATGAATTTCAAAGAAGCACAAGAAGCGGCCCCGTTGACATCGCCAGCGTGAGCCACCAGCTCATGGGGCAAGTTGTTGCAACAGACTCTTGCTTTGTGGCATTTGTGGCACAAGCGCTGCAAACCACACAATTTAGGAGTTTCAGCGGAAGTAATTGCATTGATGCTAAATGTGGCAGGCGGACACTTGAGGTGCTTTGCTGATGCCTTGGTGTTGTGGCACCACGAAATGTTGCCAACTTGGAAGGAAAGCAACAATTTCCAACTTCTAGCAACCTCAACGACAAAAGTTGAATGCAACACCGAAACGAGGCGCAGCAAGTCGCGGCGACTATTGCCGACAAATTAACGATTAAAAACGACAAGCAGACAGCAAGTGCGGGGTGTGAGGAGTGAGGATCGACGAAGCAAGCAACGAACTCGGCCAACCGGCCAACCAGCCAACCAGCCAGCCATCAGTCACGCCAGTCAGTGCAAATGTGGGCCGCATCTGTTCCTGCCAGCTGCAGAGCTGACTGACACCAGACTTTGGCAATGGTATGAGTTTTGCGCAAAACATTTTATCTCTGTATGTGTGTATGTGTGTTTTCTATAGCAGCTGGCGACATGCCGACTATCCTTCCGCCCGCGCTCACTGCGTCACTACCACATACTCGCAGTTGTTGTAAATGTAAAGGGTGGCAACGATGTGCATGCGTGCCAAATGAAGCACTGTTAAAATGGACTCAAGTAAGCGAGTACTCCCTGAGGACCGAAGAGTAGCCAAAGTCAATGTCAAAATGTTTACAGAAATGTGGTCACGGTTGCTTACAGCGATTGAAACGGTGGACGAAACACTCGGCATCTTCGTGAGCCCAAAGTTATCCATGGGGAGAATTAATTTGGCGCAGAGACATGCTTTAAACCACTACATCATGACAGAGGAGCACCTCGCAACCACTCCAAAGTGACCCAAAGCGACTCTTCGTGCAGGGGGTGCATCGCCGTACACATCGTCCCCGCAAATGTGTTTGGTTCGAATACAAGAAGAACTCTTTCCACAGTTTACAGTTTGTGCACGAGTCCAATTTGTTTTCCTTTAATTTATTAATAGACAATTTGGTGTACAAATAAATTTTAGAAATTAAAAATGAATTGGGTTTAGTGAATCCTTCAAAATGAACAAATGCACATGTCGCTACAAAATGCTGCACCTCGGGCTGGAGCAGCATTGCGTACCACAAAAGTTGTTGTAGAAGTATTCTTCTACAGCGAATAAACATGAGAATGCGCTCAACAAGAGTAAAATTCGGTCCAAGATTTTTTTTTTTGCTCGATGAATTAATTTAGATTTTCGTGAATTACTCGCGTCCTTCCCCTGCAACTCAGGCATGGAAGCTTTTTTTTTTAAATTACTAAACTCAGTAAACAAGTTAAGTAAAACTAGATAGACCCGTGCGCGCCTTGCGCAAAGAATTTCCACCACTACCGGCGCAGCGACATCTACAACCCAGTAAATAAAGTCTCTGATTATTATTATTGATTGATTATTTTGTGCATTCACAATGGTTTATTTAAACAAATTAATTTTTATAAAATACGCTTAAACAAAAGCACTGCTGTAATTAATAAATGATTTCGCATTTTAAATGAACTGTCACGGAACGTGATGAACATGCTTGAATTAGATCGAAGAATTCTTACTCAATCGAGTACTTGCTACATACACACATGGCTCTCCTCAGATATGTTTGTCCAAAAAAAAAGAAAAAATCTAGCGAACATTTAGAAAGTAGGAAAAAAATTACTTGGACGTAGATATTTTCAAATTTTTGTATGTAGATGCATTAGGGCGGGTGAAGATATGAGAAGATTTTAGCAAGATTTCCAAAACAACGATTTATCCAACATAAAATTTGAGATTCTGCGAAAATAGTTATAAGTTGGCTGACATATTAAGCTTAGCTAGCAAAATGCTATACATATTTTGATTTAATATAAAATAGATTTTGGTTCAAAAATAAAAATGGCAGCACTATTTAGTAAGCATTAGAGGACACTTTTTTCACACTCGACCCAAATTGTCTTAAATATTCCGGAGCGCGTTTTTTGGTATTTCTTAACAGCGCTGAGAGCCTTTGCTTGCATTTCCGCTAAAAAGAGACTCTCAGTTGCCCACATGCGCAGTACACAGCGTGCTGTAAGTCTCTCAAGAAGATGGATTGTGTGAACACAGGTCTTAGGCACCGCACTTTCATTTCAAAAATTTATTCACATTTTATTAGGAAGTTGAACCAATTTTTACTTAAAAACTAATTCAAAATAATTCATTAAACCCAAAATGTAATCATCGCAGGCAGCTTTGATTGGACCCTCGAAATACTGGGTCCAATGTATCATTTTACAATCTACAAATAATTTGAATGCTGCCAACTTCGTAAGAAATTTTCACATCATCACAAAACGGCCAATCAGTCCCCTGCTTTCTTCATGCATTTTGCAATTTCAGTTTGTTTGCTTTGTTTTTTGATTTAATTTCAAAGTGCTGTCGGACTATTACAGCAAAATGAATCGAAAAAAGCAACTCAATTCCACCAGGCGCTCAGCAATGCACCACAACAAACTGCTCGAACAATGTGTGGTTACGCTGCTCTGTTGGGTGTTGTTGTTATTGTCATTGTTGGTATTGTTCGTTTTGATGATGAGTGTGCTCAACAGCAAAATCGAAAGAAAAACATTGAAAACAACAATAAAACACATGAAACTGAAAGCTTCAAAACACAAATGGCAGCAGAAAAGAAGCTGAATCGTCTATACCATGCTGGGTCGGGTATTTTAACTTTGTGTACATATGTAGCAGGGTTAAGTGAATCGATATAGTGCAATGTATCCGAGTTCTTGGTATATAGTCCAAGTTCTTCAGATCTTCAGAGTTCTCCAAGTTCTTCGATCTGTCTCTCATACGGATTGAAATATAAGTTTATACGAGCATATTTTTCTCTTTATCAATACATCAGAAAATGTGATCTCATTTAAAGTCGTCCCACAGAAAGTTGTGAAGCGTGATGTTTTAAACTTTGTTTGAGATTACTTTGTGATTGGGTCGAACTCGTTGCTCGAAACATATGCACATTCAAACACACACACACACACACATACATCTTGATTGTTGTTCGCATAAATTACCACGTTTCGTACTTAATGCTTTGAAGTATTAGAAGATTACAACACGTCAACCATCAAAGTTGAGGAAGTCGAAAGTGGCTCTAAAGCACGTAGGTTTGTAGGTACCCAACCGTCACTTCCATGTGGAATGCATTCAAAGTTTAGTTTCCAAACATCCGTTACTATCTACCATTTGTGAAAAAGCTGCTGTAAAAACAATCAGACATACAGATTTGTAAACATTTAATAGAACTCAAATCTCCTTATCAAAGGTTTCTAGAATTTGTAGCAGCGTTTTGTGTTTGAGTTTTGTAGTCCAAATAGCTAAGGTGCCGCTAGTGAATTCGCTGCTGATGTTTCTGCTATCTTGCTCCTCGTTTTCTATATTTAACACTTTACTTTATTTATTTATATTTATTTTGTTGCTTTATATTTGCGAATAATGCGTTTAAATGATAGAAATCGAAGAGCAGACATTTTTAATTTTTTCTTTCATTTTATTGTTCTGAGTATTTGGCGTTTGATATTGTTGTTGTTTTTATTTTTGTTGTTATTGTGAATTATTGTACACTTGGTGTTAATTATAAATAATTAATTAGTTTATCCATTTGTAATGCCAATAAATAGTTTTGCAAATGGGACGTATCATGACTTTTGTGCCTTTTGTATTCAAATGTTTGTTGTTGCTTTTGCCTTTTGTGGCTCTACTATTATTAACTACTGTTTCGTAATGCGGTTGTTGTTACTACTGCCTTACTATAGTTGTTTATACTAAAGCGCACAAAAATTCTTACTCATGAATATATTTTATTTAAGTTTGTACTAGTTTTTAGTTTTTACTGTTGCCTCAATACAAATGTACGTTAATTTTGTTTTTGTTTCATGAATCTAATGGATAATACCTAAACGTTAATTTTTACTAATAAGCGGTGAAAGGTTGAAATTGAATTTAATTTTTGTGGTCAAATAAGTTCACACATACATACAAAGCTGTTAACGTTTCGGTTGTTAACTTGTTGCCAACATTTCGCAGTGGATTACGTAGGGGATTAAGCGCATGAGATGCATAGCTACTAGGTAAGTAGGTAGTTATTTACACAAAGCAAATATTATTTAATTAAATTATTTATTCTTGATCTCATTTGTTATAAATTATATTTCAATTAATCAATAAACGTTAGGAAAGTTGCTCATTTAGTTTGTGCTTGCTCAATTTGCTATTGTTCATTAAAAAAAAACAATAAATTCCTAAATGTTGTTTAGTGCAGGCACAGAGTATATACACACACACACACATATGTACATCTGTATATGTCTATGTATGTACGCGCAGCTAAATAATTAACGTTTAACTTCCGCATTAAGTAACCAGCAAAATTGCTCATTTCATATTGTCTATTTTAATGAATACACTCTGAGTATTAGGAATGCCATTTTTTATTTTTTTTTGGATATTAGCAATCGCGGAATTTTCGTGATATAGTTTTACAATAACGGGATTCAGGTATACGCTATTCTCCAACGGTTTGGTTGGCAAAAAGTGAAGAACATGTTTGAGAAAATATCTAACGTTTAGGTAAATAACTAATAACACAGTGCCACAAAAAAAAATGGAATACACTTTTGAAGCGACCTAGTGGAGATTGTTCATCTGGTCGAGTTATAAACGAAACACCCTTCAAAAGATTTGTAAGACTCCCAAAATCTGGTTTTAAGGCAAAAAAAACCGTTTTTTCAGTTACTTCGTAAAAAAAAAATTCAGTACAAATCCAATTTTCAACCGATTTCAAAATTCTTAACGGTTTTGGGTAGGGAATGGTTGACACTTTTGAAATATATAGAGTATTTTATTCATTTGAAAAAAGTATGATATGTTTTTTGAGCTAGAAGTTGAAATTTTTGGAAATTTTATCCACAATAAAGGATGTTTAATCCTACTATAAACTTAAATATTTCATTATTTTTTCCCAGTTTTAAAATACATTTAGATACATATGTATTTCTAGCAGTCTAATATAAGGAGGGCATACTGTTTAATTTAAACCAATTAGTAAAATTCGCCTGAGAGTAAGATCGCAAGTAATAGCCAAACCGTGTTTTGCTATATCAATTTCAAACGCATGGCCAATCTTTACCTTGACTGGCTATTTATATTTGGTAAATCTAATAAACGAAAGAACAAAAAGTCACCCCCATGATCCTACCGTTGCCTGCTGACACTGTCTCGCCACCTTCTTGCAGTTCGCAAGCTCAAAATTTTCACATGAGCACTCACCACACACCAACACTCAGCGCAACAAATATCAATGCACGAGTACGCTTGTGCTAGGATATAAATATGTATGTATGTATGTTAAAGCGTATTTTGTAATTTAGTCCGTGCATCAAGGATATTCATATTGTTAGTGACTCGTTACTGTGCCCTCGCACGCTTTTTTTTTGAAGTGGAAAATAGAAAAATGTTTACGTTTTCAAGTTTTTTCCACTGCAAAATTGTATGACAAGGGACCGTGTAGGTGCATTTTGCTGCAATAGGGAACTTGATATGAGTACGAGCCACAGACGGAGGAAAGCTGCCATTTCTCCAATGTGTACTTGCTAACTTCATGGTAAAAGGAGGACTACATTTTCCACTTTGTCTTTTCATTGTTTAAAAAAGGGTCAACGAGTGTTCTTTTCGCAATTAAGAGAACAAAGATGATCTTTTGCTTTCAGCGAAATAATCGCGCCTCTTAGGGAATTTTTCCTTGAAGTGTTCTGTTTCCGAAGCTGATAGTGTGGCCACCCGTTATATGCTACAATTTTTCCAAGTTCCATATGATGGTATAGGAAAGCAAGTAAGATTGAGGTCGTGAAGTATTATCTTCCCAAAACCTCTAGGTCCGACTCCTACAGTAAGTTTACTAGGCGCCAAACGTTAATACCCGGAGTACATTTCAAACGAAGGATATTTGGTTTTGAGAACTTTTGTAGGGCGACTGCATGTTTGTGAAACAGAATAGAATACCTTTTATGTATGTATTAAAGAATTTCTCATAGAGTAATAATCTTCTACCATTCATTATGATTCATGATCATTAAAATACTTCGTTGGCGCGTTTACGGACAGAGCCACACACATAGAGCTACTCATAAGGACGATTGCCTTGCCGTGCGCACACCCTGTACCTTCGCTAAAAACGTGTGTGTGAAGAAGCAAACGAAACAACCCTTAAAGATAAAGAAAAAACTTCTTTTGAATTTACAGAATGAGTCAAGGTGTACTTGCCATACCAAAACACGAGGGTTCTCTTAGTTCATGCAATTCGTGTTTCGTTTGCAAATATATTTATGTTGGTACAACGATGGGAATACAAATGGAATCCGTTAAAATTAAAATCGTCCATATTTTACGACCAAACTAGTAGTAATGATTTCAGTAAAAATTTGTTCATGAACAAACTCCCAAATACAGAGTTGCATGTGAGAGTTAAGCGAGTACAAAAGGAAGATGCGCCACAGGTAAAGTGGAGCATAAAGCTCACGAACGCTTGCATGGTGATTATGAAATCAATCAACTAAGTCAACTGGTCCTCGGTCAGCAACTAGCGAGGTTAAATAGAAAAATGTTTAGAATTGCATTCTGCATTTTGTTTGCTGGTTCGAAGATGTTTTAGCAACGTGTGTGGCCTGTGTCAGCGCACCTGTACCAACGAAGCCTACCAACCTAAAATAAACTAAACATATTCAGCATTTGTGTAAGTGTGTATGGTGTGGGGGTGCACCTATTAGGGTGTCCGTTATTTACGAAATGGTTTTATGACTTGAAATATTGCCATTCAAAAATCCACACATAAAAACTGAAATTTTTCTGAAACGTCCACACACTAAAGACGCCGTTCAGCAACTTTCGCTGCCCCTTTGAGTTTCTGGATGTCTCAACAAAAGCTGTTTGCACAGAAGAATCAGAAACTAGTAAAACTGCAGATTAAACGATTTTTATCACAGAAGCCGCGCACCCTAATGCATGCATGTGTATTTGTGGAGAGCAGTGAAATCAGAGTTACCAAGAGCCATATCCTGTGTTAATTGTACCATATGTACACTTCAATATGTGCATAGTCGTTTATGTGTGTGTGGGTGTTCAATGTAAAAGGCTCAAATATGCTCTCCCTAACTGACAAACAGCCTGTGTGATTGCCTGACTAACTGGCCGCAGGCAAAAGTCGAAATCCCTTTTCATTACGCTCTCAATCACCCTGCGTCTCACTGGCCCCCTTAAAAGTCGTTTCTACTCTTTCTCTACCTACCAGTATTTCCCACCCTGCATTTGAGAATATATTTTTTTTCTTTTCCCACTTTCTGCTTCACTCCAGCTATGCAGCGACAATGTGTGGGTTATGAAAGTGCTCATCTACTTTTGTTTATTTTCCGAAATGTTGGCTGGGTTAAAGCCATATCAACTCATTTAGTTGAGCATCTCTCTCTCTCTCTCTCCCAAGCGCATTTTGATGTCCTCTGAGCGCGCGACCAGCTAGTCAACCGAATATGAACTCAGCAACCCTCCAACTTTCGATTTATTCGCAGTCACATAATAAACATAATAATGTTGCTGACCGAACGTCATTATAATCTTTTTGCGACGTCGTCGCCTTCGTTGCAATCGCAGTTGTTGCTTTCGTCGTTTTTCTACAGAAATTCACAAATGCTTGCATGTATGTATGTGCATATGTACATACAGATGACTGGTGTTGTTGTTAGTTTTGTTTTTGCTTGCTTAAGTGTACACTTGGCTTGCAATATAAAACAAGCCCCAGTGGCCTAATGGATAAGGCATCGGCCTCCTAAGCCGGGGATTGTGGGTTCGAGTCCCATCTGGGGTACAACCAAATTCAGTTTTTTCTTTAAAATGATTTTTTCTCATTTCGAAAATCAGTTAAAAATGGAAAATTAAAAGATTTTTGACAACAAAATGGATTTGTTTTGTTGTTTGATAAAATATGATAACATTTAAATGAAGTAATGCGCACTTTGCGGTTTGATTTTCTTTTTTCATCATTTTCGCAAGGTATAGTGCATTCAAGGCTTTACTAATATTCCCTCAACTAGTTGTTTGTATACTCTTTGGAATAGATAGAAGATTGGGAAACAAATTCATTTTAAAGTTTGCAAATAGTAAAAGCCGGGCTTTCGGCCCAAACTTCGAATTCTAACAACAACAAAAAAAGCCATAGCAGTTTAAAATGTATTAAAGTATTCAAAGACAGGGTGACAACACAGGGTGTTCCTTAATGTATTCTGAGGGCATCTTTTCGAAACTGAAACTTGTGAAACACATAGCAGTTTTGATTTCCCTTTATTAGATAAAAAAATTCTGTCCGTTAAAAGGACCGCTTCCAAGGTGCTATGCATCATTCAACAGCAGCTGGTGTCCAAAATAGTGAAACAGAGTTGCAATCGTTACGCGCAGCTGTCACAGAAATTATGGTTATTGCTTTTATGGCCTTATTAACAAGTCTTTGCCACTACTACGATGGCTTTGTGAAGTTATTTGCATTTAAATGGCTTGAAAAGCTAAACAAAGTTGTGAGCGTAGTGCATAATATCCCTCTGTGAGTACAAAAAGGCATGACGACGACGGTGATGTGGAGATTCAAAAGAGTTCATAATTTTAAAACAACACAGTGATAATAAATCAAAAACAATAGAGAATCTCACTTAGGAAAATAAGCTGAACGAAAAGATTTCTAAGGCTTTTACTGTGATATCCTGGGTGTCTTAAAATTTTAGTAGACTTTCAGGCGGATGTGAATTATAGCTTAAATATATGTATATATAGCCAAATGTCCTAGTATTTACTTTTTTTGTTCTTTCGGTAGACCATCCTACATGCTTACGTATCCGTAGTAGATCTGATTTTAAAACAATCTCAAAGGTACAGAATAACGTTGATATGTTTTGCTAATTGCTTCAGTAAATTTTAAAATATTCCAGCTGATACTTACGTATTCTGCTTTTCCCCCGAGTGCTATGCTGGCTACAAAGGAAAATTTGCATTCAACACAGCAAAGCTGACAAGACCCGCATCCCGCCTAACAAAGTTCCAATATGAGAAAGCGAGCCAAATTAAATATTTATAAAATGTAAAAAGTGACGATTCAAAGGAAAATTGCCAGGAGTGGAAATGGTAATGGAGTGCCCACATGAACGGTTCAGCGGTTTTGAGGAGATATTAGATTGATTAGAAAATGTTGTATAATATAATTTATTATACCCAGCGTACTAGTACTAGTACAAGGGTACTATAATTTTGTCCACATAACGGTACTATGTAACGGCGCAAAATAATCGAGTTAGATATAGAGTTCCACATATGAAAGTTCTTAGGTTGAAAAGAGGAATTGATTAAGGCATGTCCGTCCGTCCGTCTGTCCGTCCGTGTACACGGACATACAGGTTACATAGGATAACCACGCCCCCTTTTTCGATATCGAAAATTTCGAAAATCACATAAATTGACATAACTTGCGTAAAAACTAAGATATTTGCATGAAATTGTGCATACAGCTAACTTTCTGGCCAAGGTGAGCTGCTGTGAAAATTGTCGAGATCGGATGATAACCACGCCCACTTTTTCAAAATCGAAAGTCACATAAATTAACATAAGTTGAGTAAAACTTGAGATATTCGCATGAAATTTGGTACACAGGTTACTTTCTGGCCTAGGCAGGTTGGTTAAAACTTCTGGTCCTAAATTTCAATCACTGCATCTAACTAAAAATTACCCCATAAAACATTTCCTTTTGATACCCCATAATTCCATCTGAAATTAGAAGGTGCCAAAACTTCAGTGGGAGTTGGATCATTAAACCACTTTTAGTGTTTTTTAAACCTAAAACATTAAAAATTTTGCAAATAAAGGAATGCAGAACACTTCGGAAGTTTAATTTTTTCTTTGTTCTATCACTAAAATATAAATATTACTTATATATGTATGTACAAACATACATTTAAACTAATAATTAATGGTACCATCGAGATTGAAGTGCTAATTATAAATAACTTAGCCAATGAACACGTTTTCGTTTTAATAATTTTTCAGCAAATTTGTATCACAAATATTTGATGAGCTATTCGCACATACATAAATACATTCTATTCTATTCAAAGGGATTTTACGGGCGATCTACATCAAATAAATTCACTCACACATTCGACTTCCAATTTCGCTGAATTATTTTAAATTCCCTGCAACATTTTGCGCTGTGTAGGCGGCTAAATCGCGTAGTGATTACGTCGAGGCTAAGTAACTCTCCATCTTATTGCGCCTCAATTAACGGGAAACTCATACAAACCCATTCACCGCACTGATAACACGTGAATCGAGCATGAGTTGCTGATAAGACTTCCAATACAACAAACAAAATGAATTTCGAACAATACATTTGTGGGCTTTGCACATTATTCGTAATTAATAATGCTAGACTTAGGAAGATTCCCAGCTGCTTTGATATTATTTCGACAAATAAAAAGGAACTTAAAGGTGGGCTTGTTCTATTGGGAGCAGAGTCGTATGTTGCCAAGTTCGGTTTTATGAAATGGAACAAGAAAAATTGCTTTTTTTTTTGTTAAAAATAGTTTAGCCGATATTATCGTATAATCTATCATCATTTATGTATATCGATTAAACATTTATTCATACAAGCCCAAACGTTTGTATGAGTTTCGTAATTGCCCTTGAATAGTGGTTTATTTCACCTCATTAGGAAAATATTTAAAAGCTTATGAAACGAACTAAATACGAGCGCAACAGCTGCTTGAATTTTAACATGACTATGCAACAGCAACAATGTTGACGGGAAAAGCGCTGCAATGCTTCGTCGTGTTGCATACCAACGTACGAGTACAAATGCAGCTGCCAGTGTAGGAGCAGAGCAAACTGCGGAGAGACCATGCATGTATGTATGTGTGTCAGCTTGTTTTACAGATACCCAGCCGGCATTTCATTACATCTTATAAATTAAAAAAGCATATTATAGGCGAATTCCGTAAAAAGGTTTTAGAATCGTTTTGGCCATTCCTAAGTGCCACCTTGCCAGCTACAATAAGCTTCCAGAATTTAAACTTCTGTTATTCTATGGGCACAACGGAAGCACCTTATGTTTTTACTTCAAAATGTTGGCTGGGAGGTAAGATATGAACGTATTTTTATCCGAAAGCGTTTTATACAGCGCTGCCACTTCGATAATTTTACTCTCTCAAAAAGAGAAAATTATAACAATGAAATGTACCAAGGATTAGCCTTTCCCTAAGTCACTATTTCTCTCACACCTTCAGCCCTAGTTAACACTAAAGGAATGTGAAGGTAAGGAGGTTGTGCCATACAGGAGTCACGTCGAAATTTGTACCTAGTTGAGATCATCAAGTTATCTTAGAAATACATATTTAAATTTTCCCAAAAAAGTTTTCCTTCTTTTTTAAGGATACTTTCTATCACTGAGTGGGAGATCACCCTATTTTAAAAAATTACCTATCACGATTTGTTTGAAAACAGCCCTTTTTCAGATTTTTTTTAAAAACACCCTATCTCAAAATGAGTTAAAAAAAAAACATTTTCTACGATTTTTCCAAAATTGTATTAAACTTTTTTTTGTAAAAATCGGGAAACAAAATTCTCTACTCACACAATGTAGCTTTAAGTGGCAACGACCTTTTCTGCTGTACTTTATCTTCGTTTAGTTTTGGTACACGACGCCCAAACAAAAACAGACACTCGCCTTCGCCATGCTGCCGTCTACCAACAACCTTTTTGGAATGCGAGTGTATTCGGGTGTTCTCGACCACGTGCGTGCATTTGTGTGTGTTCATTTACGTTCGTACTAAATATGTTTGTGCGAGGGCAGTGCAACGACCTGTGAAGAAATAGCAACAACAAAAGTTGCAGCGTATCTCTGACACAACACTGTCGTGACACATCATACAACAACAAGAAAACAATATCAACAGCAACAACATTATTGGTGGCATCATCATCATCATCGCTGTATTTAGTTCGCACCACCGGCGCGACGCACTGGTCATTTGTGCCATCTGGTTGCAGGGATGTTTCCCTGACCATAACAAATGCAAAGTCAACAATTAAACGAAAAATATTGAAAACTCTAGGATATAATGCAACAATTTTCAAAGTACCTAATAGAAATACATATATTTTCCTTTTTTAGTGTGTTTTAGGGGCATTTTTGCGCAGTACAAAAGAGCATAAAAATTCAATGGAAAAAAGCTCAAATGTGTCCAATAGAAATTACCTCAGCCGAATCTTCTTATACAGAGCATAGGTACATAGATGGTTCAAATGAACAAATTAATAAAAATGTTGCTTAAACTTTTTTTTTATTTATAATATCTATGTACATATATGTATAATTTTAGATTGAAGGGTTTTTTACTATATTTTTTTAATATTTCCCATAATAAATTGAAGCACTTATAGTATATAAGATAATAGGCCGCTTGCATAAAGGCAGTTCTAAACAAAGAAGCTCGTTCCCACATACAGTAACTCACATAAATATGTATACACCACTTCTCGGCAATTTTCGCCAATTTTTGTATCAGCAATTTATTTCAATTTAATTTCCTAAAAGAAAGTTACGTTCATAAATTTATGTTTATGTAAGAAAATCCTAAAGTCCCCAGGAAAAAAATTCCCAAAAATCAGCAAAGTTTTTTACGGACATGAGACAAATCTGCATACCCATTTATGGTTTATGTATCTACTAGATCGGGACAAACTTTCTTATAGGAAATTTGTTAAAATTAATTTGTGGAAGCCAAATTGGCGAAAATTGCTAAAAAGTGGTGTTTATTTATTTATGTGAGTAACTGTATGTACATATTTGTGACGCCCCTCAATTCGACCCCTTTGTCCGTAAATTTTTGCTTTCTTTTAAATAAACGCCAGCCTCTAAGTACTTTCCTTTTCATTAGTTCGTTAAATAAGTAAAATTTCGGGGTTTTATGCGCAATTCAAACAAGTTTTAGAGTGCTCTTGTGTTTTTATGCTAAAGCGCCTAAAAGTATGCATCTAAAAGAATGCCGTTATTTGTTGAAATCAACAAAAACACTGAGCGAAAAATGCCGAGTAGTGGCTTATTTTATTGAAAAAGCCTAAAAAAAAAATCACCAATTAAATGCGTCAAGTGGATGAGCAAATGGCGAAATGATGTAACAAAGCGACGAGAATAAAGAAAGGAAACAACACTAAAGCTGCAAATACAATGGATCATGACTGGCCACCTAAACGGTAGGGTGAACCACTAATGCAGGAATGAAAATGGCACAAAAGGGTTAAAGCCTTTCAACTTTTTTACGTAGCTAAATATTTATTTTTTATAGTTAAAGTGTAACTGGGCTGCTGTTTCTGAGCTGGTTTCAAGCGATTCGTTAGCGATCTTACGAATTCTTAGAATTTCTTTTGTAAAACATTTCTCACAATCGGACAACAAATACAATTTAGATCGATTGGTATGTATGCGTGAATGCTGCATACGTGTGGGTGCCGTATGAAGTATGTGCCCGTTAAAACAAATATTGTATTTTCTATTCCTGCATTCACTTAGGTTTGACAATGAGCTATTCGTCCATAAAACATTTCTGAATTAAAAATATTTCTTCCTTCTTCCATTTGGCTGTTGGATTGTCTGCTTGAATTTTCTTTTTACGATTTACTGCATCCCCAACATGTTTGATTAATCATCGTTCATTGCTGTCGCCTGACACAAATCAACTTGGCCAGATATAAATACGAGGTGAAACAGCCGCGAAGGTACGCAAACACTCATGCTTATGTATATACCTCAAAACATACGCAGCCGAGTGCCGAGTTATGGTTCAGTTAAGCTTGCATAGCAGGGCATAGCATAGCAGTACACAGCACGTAAAAGAAAATGTTGATTATACTTCGCACAACGCACAGCCCCTCAAAATCAGATATTCGCGAAACATACAGAATTTCATGAGCTCGCACACATTCTTTCAGCTTTTCTTCTTCCATTACAACGCTTTTATTTGTTTTTTACTAAAATTTATAAGAATAATAAGCAAAAGCTTTGACAGTACGTATGTTAAGTTACATAGAGATCAAAATTCAACAGACTTCTATGCCATGCTCTGGGTTGCCATGCGTTGTATAATCGAATACATGTAAAACCAATTCAACAGATATCGGAAATGACAGATCCCATGCAATGTATTGCTATGCTATGCAAGCATAATTGAACCATTAGGTTTGTAAGCAGGGAACAAAAAAATTAAATTCGTCTGCCATCGGTAGTGTGCTCACGCCAGATTCGGCAGTGCATTATTTAAGTCTTTTATCGAAAAGTGATATTTGTAAATATGTACATACATTTTTATCAACTTACACACTAGGGTGGGGTCAAAGAGAATTCGTTCACTTGGCAATGAGGTAGAATTTGTAGGTACTTTAAAAAACAAATTTTGAAACAAAATTAAACATTAAAAACAAATTTGCATTCGTATTCGCGAATCTGAATCCAGACGAAATTGCACATCGTTGCCTTTCGCGAATCATTCACGTTCACTGCTAACAACAACAACAATCATTCACGTTTTTCATGTCGTCCTTCTTCAAAAACGAATGCCTATGTTTTATGGAATATTCACATTACAATTCCAACCTAGATCGACATACCTACACACATACATACATAGGAAACGGAGGACAACCATGCTTTAACTGATGTCAAACCAAAATTGGGCGCCTAGAAAACAATTAATCTCTACTCCCTTTAATGAGAACGCAGTTATGTATTTGTTGCTCGTGAAACAAAAACAATAATTTATAAAAATATAAGATTAATGCATTCTGTGTGCAAAAATTTCCCACGCTGTTTTAATTGAAAATGCACCCAGCAACAACACAACAAAAACTCCAACAACGAAGTTGAGCAAAGCTTATTCACATCGCCCTAAGCAAATCGCCAAGTGTGCACTCGTTCTTTAAGATTGACTAACTATGCAAATTTAATTTTAATAGAGACGTACACATGGCAAGTCTCAAATGTTGCTGTTGTAAGCAAAATGAGAAATTAATGAACGCTTTAGATTTTTAGAGCGAAAGACATTTGAGTTAATCACGGAAAGGCGCATAAATTCGGATTTGTGGGGATTGGATTATTTTTAATTTTTCTGCTTCTAACTCCTTACTCAATATGGACAGCTGAGTAGAACAACCAAACTCAGAATTTGCTTTGAAATAATTTCTTATAGTATCTTGATATTTCCTGATTGGCCATACGCTTTACGGAACTTGAAAACCCCTGTTTCAAAATTTAATCTAGTAAAGGTTCGGTTTGCATCTACATAGTTGGTGTGCCAAATGCTTATGATCCACTGCAAATTTAAGAATCGAGTTTTTGAGTTTTTAATTTTTTTGTTGCTTTAAACTCAACAAAGGCAAAAGGCACGGTCGTATGGAATGCAAGGAAAGAGGACTGAAAACATTGGCGACCAAGTAGACAAAACAAATCTTTTTGTCTCACATCGTACATGGGTAGGTATGTGTGTATGTATGAGTATGGGCTGGCCCAGAAACACATACATACATATGTATAATCACATCAAATTCCTATAACTCAATTTAAATTAAAGCCAATTAGATTTCGCCGCCACTCACGGTACGTCCCATGCATTGAATCGTTGCAAATCGATTTCCGACTTTTGTTCAATTCGCAGTACTTCTTTTTAATTTGCCTTCACTTTGTCGTGCAGCATCATTCTGTTTGTTTTAAATAGAAATATTTTCGTATTTCTTTTTATATTTCATATTTTTTTTATTTCTTTAGCTTTTCGTAGCAAGTATGCACATTAGGGTCTTTGGTTACAGGCGACCCTTTTTCTTTATCGTTGATTAAAATGTCTTTCTGGAGCCTAAAGCCAATTTTTTTTGCAAAACACTTAGCGACTTATGAATAAAATTGCAAACAGAATTTTTAAATTGGAAGTCGTTTTAAGCTTGGCTCAAGACATTTTTGAGGTATCGGTATGTTTTCGTATAATTTTAGGGAAACTCTTGGTTAGTGGGTTTGAATCTCATTCACAGCACAAGAACCCATTACCTACTGCTCAGGGAGAAGTGATCAAATATCTGTGAACTGCATAACCATTTCTTAGTCGATACTTTTGATAGATATCGGCTCTTGAATATATATACATAGATAATGACTCAGCCACTGACAGTAATGTTTCTTTGTTCTGAGTAATCGAAAGGTGCCATTTCAAGGACCCATATTCTGTACCTCAAATCTATAGAAAATATTTAAAGCGAAGACCCAGATCTTCAATTGCCTAAATAAGCACTTATGTAGCTTGCAATACATAAATATGTACTTCCCATCTACATACATATGTAGATATGTAGGTATGTAAAAATAAACACTCGACTATGGACGTCAAATGGGTACACGTACCTACCCACATATACAACTCACGAAACAGACTGTCCAAAAGCGATGAAACAGCAATGCCAGCAAGTGACTCAACAATTAAAAAGAAAAACTACGAAAACACCGAACGCAATTAAATCAAATCGAATCGAAGCATTGAATAAAAATCTGCGAAAAGTAAGAGAAGAAAATTAATATGGGAAACAAGCAAAACATAAATATTGACGAATGAGCAAAATGGAATAATGGCGAAACTATACTGAGAAATAGTGCCAACAAAATAAAAACAACGTTCATATACGAACAACAATAAAACTCGATTATACTGGCTGCAATACAATGAAATTCCTCATTGTAAACCTAAACAACAAAGAAATAAAGAAAGCCACAAAACCGGGCGTATGAAATGCGAATTGTGGATTGAATGCCGCTTGCTTTGCTGTTTGGTTGCTTGGTTGTCGGCGACAAGAAACAACATCATGGAGTTGCACACCAAAGGAGCTGCAGCTGCACCAACGACGACCAACAACCAACGACGGCAATGCGAACGCGAAAATCACACGAGAGCACCACCGGCCATGTGCCCAATGCAGAAGTGGAGTTGAAAAGCAGCGAAATGCCGGGCATCATGGCTCCAAAGTTGCTTATTAAATCGGCTGGGCGCCTGTTAACCGGAGTCTGTTGAACACCTGGAATGGGAAGTTTTGGAGCATCTCAATTTTCCCGGCCGTACATAGCGATGCGACAGGAACAGCTCTGGTTACGTGCTCATCCAGGAGTTGCAACGTCAAATACAACTCCAACTGATGTCGCTGCTGCAGGGA
This sequence comes from Sphenella marginata, assembly GCA_951509765.1. Taxonomy (NCBI): domain Eukaryota; kingdom Metazoa; phylum Arthropoda; class Insecta; order Diptera; family Tephritidae; genus Sphenella; species Sphenella marginata. The sequence goes on from OX608083.1 coordinate 51,932,315, forward strand.
ACTTGAACGTAGCAAGTGTAATATTGGCCGCATTCGACAGACATACATACATACATATAAACAGAGCGAATTTGCAAGCGCTGTATAGCTGGAAACATGCATAGACTCACATAGAAAGTGGCGCATTTCAACTAGACGCAACAGTCTATGAAGTATCTAGAGTTTGATGGAAGATATTGTGGCAGGGAGACAAGGAAACAAGGCGCACAACTGCAGCAAAGCCAACATCATAGCCTACACCATGCTGCAAGTTTGAGGGAGCTGCAGCTCTCTCCTTTGTCAGACATGAAGACAAGTGGCCAAGCGAATACATATGTAGTTACATGCAATTTTGCACTTGTGCGAGCGTGGCAGGGTTTCCAACTACGAATCGAATTTGCACGACTTTTGGTTTAGTTTTGTTTTTTTTTTTTAATTTTTTTTTGTATTTCTGATAATTCGATAACCTTAACGCAAGATCGTATTTTTAGTGCTATATTTTTAGAGAAGGATTGTGGAGAAAGGACCGTAAGACGAGGGCAGGCGAGCGAGTTATAAGAAAACTTATCGGGTACTAAGGCCTTCGATTATTTCTATATAAAGAAGTGATCGTCAATCTTGGATGATACTTGAAGAGAGTACCGAAACAAGGCCGTTAATTAGAAATAGAGCCCCATCGATCAGATTGTTATAACAAAAATTCCAAGATTAACACGTGGCAACCCTGTCCCATAAATAATAAATGTAATCTACCGATGCATATGTTCGTATAGATATTTGTGTGCCTGCTTTGCACATTTATAATTTGTTGATATTTTTTGTTTTAGCGGCAGACAAGTGTGACGCTGCTGCCTTTTGCTGGTCGCCCACTGCGCGAAACACCACAGTGGGCTGCACAGCTCTCTACGAGTGTCTGTGGAAATGCTAAATGGGTGAGTGTGTGGGTGTGTGCGAGGTTTCACTTGCACCTCCGACTGTGTGACTGTAGTGGCAACACATCATTTTAGCAGAGATGCAAACATCCCGTCCTATACACTGCTTGGCTGCTGCCACTTGGGCTTCTGCAGCCAGCCACACATCGCCGCTTCGTCACTCTTGTTGCATTGCGAATTGTTTTTATTGCTTTTGCCATCTGTACGAGTAATTTTTACTTGTTTGACATTTTGAAATGAATTTGAATTTTGTGGCCAATACAACACCAAATGGATAAATGGCAGACAGGCGGTAGTGGCAGTGGTGGTAAGACATCCACACTTGAATGCCCAACAGAAAAAAATATGAATTACTGAAAGCAATCGAAGCGCCGGTTGACCTTTGTGACGGAGTCTCAGAAACACCTCACTTTCAGCTAACAAAAACGGCTTCCTAAAAGGATAGGCCTAGTCGGACTATAACCAGAAGGTGCTCGTAAAGGTGCTTAAAACAGAAAGGGAGTTTTACGTGAGAAGCAATAACTCTAAAAATAGTATCATTCATACAAGAGTCGCTACCTTACGCCAAGTTTAACCCAATCAGGCTCAACATGAGTTTATAGTCAGCTTCATTTCCTACGGGGTCTTTGCAAACATACATATCTACAAGCCCATTAATCATTTGTTATTATATACATATTGGGAAAAAAAAAGATTTCATATGTGCACGTGTGTAGTGTTTTAAAATCCTGGGAGAAGTCAAGAAAAAAGGGATGAATCCCGCTCTCTCTCTTAACCGCCGGCTTTGGTGGTGGCCACATTTAACAGCTTGGCTTCCCTCTAATATTTTGTCATTTGTTGTGACTTTTATTCGCGCCCAATGTCGCCAAAGACCTCAAGCGCATCATCCCACCCAACGTTCAATCAACTCCAAAGGGTGTTAATTTTATGTTGGTATTTTCAATTTATACTTTGGATTCGAAGACCAATTAACTAGCGGCATCACTCTACAGGAAAGTGGTGGGTTGCAGGCGTCTTTCAAAATTACAGAAATTATTTATGTTTATATTTTTTTGTTTTAATTTTCATAGAGTCACATCAACTGATTTATGATGCTCGAAGCAAATGAGGTAAATTAAGGATGTGAGTTCAAATTGTAGCTTAATATTAATTAAAGTAGATAATACATATGCATTTAGATTTGTGGTGTCGGAAGAACCTTTAGAAATTGCCAATAAGTTTCAGATTTTATCCAGAAGAACAGACAACGTAAACCAAATATTCCAAACAATAATAAAAATTAAATTCGCTCACACATTCGCAAAAAGCAAAAAATGATAATTGTATTTACATATGTACATACATATGTACATACCTACATAGCATACGCACGTTCTATGTTATGTTGACTTATGTTTACAGACAATTTGTACGCCCCTCCTACCACCCCTTCTGTTCGAAAGCAAGCGACAAAATCAAAATTTGTAAGTATTCATTACCGATTACCTATTTAATTTCCATATTATTCTAGATTACATACACCCATATATATTTATGTACATACATATGTATATACAAATAAGCTGAGGCATCTATTTTTATTTGCCACACTTTGACCCGTTCGCTTTCAAAAGCAACAACAAAATATTTAAATTTTAAAAACACTAACTCAAGAAAATGCTGAAAAAATACAGAAATCGTACACTCAGCGAAGTACGACGATATCCAAAGAGAGAGCAAGAGCAAAAATTTAGCACGAATGTACTCTGAGTACGACAGCGAGTTCTCGAGATTCCGTTTGAGCTACAAGTAAACACCCTCCACCATCCAACGTCATACACGGCACGTACGTACCCACATACCTACGGGCAATACCGGCAACGGCGCTCATGACATACATATGTACATACATACCTTCATTTCCACCAATCTCACACCTTTTGCCAAAGAGGCACAACTCAAAATATGTGACTTTTAAGATTTTGTGCTCAAACTATTTGATTTCATTATCTGCCTTCAGCACAAACTGAATTTTGACTTTTTTTGGAATTTCCTGCTGGGAGCAACAAATTGTACGGTGGACTCATATAATGTTGGGTCTTTGATTATAATCAGTATTTTTCAGTTTTCTGTAAATTCTAACCTTTTCAGTTGTGCCACTTTGGAAGGGATCGTGCGCTATGTATACCATTATTCTTATTCGTATTCGTATGTTTTTACTCGAAAACAACACCGCCACTGTACCGAGCGTATAAACAAGAACAACTGTTTCGAGCACTGTGTTTGCAATAGGCGAAAATTGCCCCTAAAATGCCCTGAGAAATAAATAAATTTTATTTTCTGAATCTTGCCTAGTTCCAAACAGCCAAATTCTAACCAGGCGCATTTTACCCGGGTTTCAAATCTTCACTAGACAATTTCATATCTTATAAGAAGGCCTTATGTGAGTCCTATATTACATGACCTTAAGCGCTTTAATCAAATAAAATAAGCCTCCCTTAAGGTGCACGTTCCTTTGTGGCTATGTATGAATGCTTATCATGAGTATGTATGTATGTATGTATGTACAATGTAGGTATTTTCGGTGCAACTGATGATACATCACCGATGGAAAAAGTACAACTAAACGCTTACACATCGGTGGCCTCACGCCAGAAACATGAATGTGTTAAAATGAAAATGTTGGAAAATCAAATTTAATAGTTAATTGTTTTTGAAAAATCAGTATAAGAGTATTTTTGGATCGCGGAGGCACGATTGCCGAAATATTGCGGTCTCCAAGTGAGCAGGGAATTTCACTCAAACATTCAGTGGTTAATACAAAGAACCCATTAACTCAAAATCGCAAAATTTGCACATTTATGCTTCTGCCAAGTGTGCGTTGACATATGGGTATGTATGTATGTATGGATGAAGAGCTGAAAATAATAAAAACAACACAATTTTACAGAAATGCCATCTGGGCACTTGGATGATGCAGTAAAATGAGTTCCACCACCATTGACACCACCGCCGCTACCATCAGCTACATACATACATCTGAGTGCCAACCAAACCACTGACGACCCGACTTGGCTGTACGACGATTATGTTCGTATATTTTGCCGAAGTACTATGTGTTTTATGTCGATTAAAGTGGTTTAAGGTTTATCTGCTTTGCCTTGCCGATTAGTTTTACTTACAAATGCTCATACAACCTCTATATTTGTATGTATGTATATGTGTGAATTGTATGTATGTGTGCTATCTCGATGCATATAATTTTGTAAGGTATGAGTTTTTATACTTACAGTTAACTCAACGTAATAGTAAGGTTCTACGGCCGTAATGTTCGTAAAAACTTCTATGGTCTTTAAAAGAGTGATCCAAACTCAACATCTTGCGTCTACAATGACCTTCAATTAATCCCCACTATTCCGTTGAAAGTATAGCTGGGATGGGTCGATATAAATTTATGTAGCCTACTTTTAGGTGTTGAAAATAAACTTTCCCGGGTCCGTACAAAAACAAATGGAATCTGTACGACACTTTGCTCTTAGGCATGAAATGGACTAATTACTCTCTACATAGGGCATGCTCGAACAAAACGGATCACTTCAACCCATACAAAGAGATCAATCATATCCCCTGGACTACGTGCAGCACCTACTATTCCAACCAACCAGTCTTTACTGTACCTCTATATTGTTATGAGTGTGTGTAATTCTGAATATTTATTTTATGTGTGCGGGTACCAGAGCAGTCACTCTCAGTTTGGTTGTTTCTTTTTTTTTTGCTTACTTTCTTCCGTAAAGAGCGTACTTTTGTCTCTCCACATTGGTATAAAATAATTTTCCTACATGAGCTTATCCATACATAATTTGCTTACGAAAAGAAAAGATTTCATACTCGAGCGCAGTGTAATACAACAACTCCAGTGCATACATATGTACACTCAGATACATCGGCACAGACACACGCTCATGGGGCAATGTTGACTGCATTTATTCCCATGGCAAAACGAAAACCTGTCTCGAGACTTTTGTTATTTCTATCGTTCTTTATCATTATTTTGTACAATTTTGTAAATATTGTTACTCAAAACGATCGTTTCATTTCATGGGTTTGTTTTCTCATAGCGCACTCTCATCATTTCTTATCGCCTAAAGACCGGAAGTCGGTCTGCTTATGTTTGTACGCACGCGCGTTCTTCTCTGACACGCTTCTCAGCGCATCTGCTGCCGATTATGAACTCGGGCGCTCGTAATCGTCAAAGCGATCGTGATGTTAAATATTGTAAGTGTGTACATCATTATCCCCATTCAAGTGCTTAGCGTGGGCGTGAGGGCGGACTAAATTATGTTTCAACCTATTATTAGCTTGGCGTTCTGTTCAGTATTTAGGCCAATGAACTTTGACAGGTTTTTTCCGGCACAGCACTTTACTTTAAGCTGGCATTTTGTCGTCCTCCAAATAAATCCAACAACAAATCGGGATATGGTGGGTGACTCGTTGGAAACTACATATGTATGTATTTTCATTAAATACGTCCACTCAATCCAGTGGCAAACTCTTTCGTGACGTTTCAACCGTTAATCTCAGATGATGTACAGACTTCATACTCCAACTTATTTCAATACTAAACACAGTCATCCAAACCAAGCCGATCCCGTCGAAGTAAGCGAACGCTCATAAACGGGTAAATGACCTAATTGTGTATTTCAGACAGCACCACAAACGAATCGTAAGCAACAATGAGCACGATCACGGATCATTCAATATGCTCGCCGGTACTTAGTACTTAAGCGAACTCTTGCTGAATTTTGCGTGTTCGTTGGCGGCGGACGCGTCTCCATGATGTTGACAAGTTTGTAATTGAGTGAGTTTATGGTTTATGTGATGCGTCGGGTCATAATATTGGGCTCCTCCTACATTTTTAAACAGCTAGACGTTGCCTGTTCCATCTTCACTAAGCTTTGTCTTCAAATGGACTTGTCGCAATCGGATGGTTCGGTTTTTCCTGTTTCAACTAAGACATTTCTCAATGCAAAAGTGGACGCTTTGGTTATTCTTGTTTAACATTTTTCGAAATCTTCATTCAATTTATTGTTGCTGTCTGTACGTTTTGTTCATTTCGTTTAATCGTTTGTCCGTTGTGTTGCCGACAGTGCTGTGTGTCAGTTTAGCCATCTGTCCGTTTACCAATCCGCTCGCTTGATATATTTATGTGTACTCGTACTTTGTATGCGTTCGTCTACCGTAAAACAGGTTTGCGTTTAATCGACTTTGCGTTCACCTCCACCAACGTTGTCATCCAGAATTCATCGCTCTGATATTGTTTTAGTTGTTGTTGTTCTTGTTGTTAACGCTCCACCAAAGTGTTGCATACAAAAGTAAATCTTAACTTTTAATAATAAAAAATTTTCGCACCATGTCCAACTAACTAATGCCTCGAAATCTGTTTCTCGTTCGATATGTATACATATGTTTGTATGGGTGTGTGTACATATGTATTTATGTATCTGTCTTGTCTTTGTTGTGTAGTGCTGGCACTTGTGCTCTACTGTGAGTTTAAAATATTTTGTGCATTTTTGTGATTTTTTCCTGCTCTTTATGCGGGTTTCTGATAATATTTTAGCTGCAATTACAAATATTTAAGGCATGAGTCATTATCATATTAGCAGGAGCCAAGCGAACAATGTTAATGAATTGTCATCCACACACACATACATATGTATACACTAAGTGGAGAAAAAGAGGATCCCATAAACCTTTTATCATAAAACAGTGAACTTGATTAGCTTGGTGAGAGTAAGGGTAGTTCCGCCACTTACTTCCGAGGAGAGTGATGCTTTCTTTGCAGTCAGAAGTTTATATTCCGAGAGGTTTCTTTATGTTTCATTCCCATTCCACCTAACCCTGCAAAAAATGCAATTCGTCTAGCATGCATTTGGGATTAGTCTCGCAGACTGACTTACCGACTAGTTTTATGACAAAAATATGGATTTTTGAACTACGATAACTTCAAAAACTAGGATTTTTGAGTTGAATCACACTTGAAAATTGTTTGTTACGTGTACGCATGTGTGTATGTATGTATGCAGGTATTTATGTGTGTGTGTGTGCCTCTCCCTTCTACATATGCTCATTTTATGAGCATTGTAAAGAAGGAGATTACAACAAGTACTACTACTGTTATTGCAAATGTGTGTGTTTATGCGAGTGGTGCAACAACGAAAACAACAAAAAGGGTATTGAAAAACAAGCAACAAAATAGCAATACAAAATAAAGTAGAATACCAAAACAGAAGCGTAAACATAAGCAAAGGCCAAAATGAACAGATATTAAGCAAAATTAAGAGAGAGAGAATCAAAACAAAGAGAATAACAGCATAATTCCGTGAGAGAAAATTGAATTGAATCGCTTTGCTAGTCATCTTTGCTTTGCTTACAAGAGTCGAGTTTGTCACTCGAAATTTCACAGGTTAATATAAAAAACAAAAATTAGATTAATGGGTGCCATTAACTTGGCTTTTATTTACATCCTAAGCCGCCTTTACCACATTCGCATTGGAAGTTCCACCAAAATTCGGTTGTTTCAGTCAGTCCAACACTTGCTGCTGGTGAGGAGAGAATACATTGTGAAGGTTACGTGGTTTTGCACTTTCACCGTCATTATTTACATGGGTTCCATAAGTGGAAAATAATCGATAAATGTAGTCTATATCGATATACATTGTATGATCACAATCCTAACAAACAATAATGACCTCCTACTTTCTGAATATCAAACCAACACCCATATACATATGTAGGTACATGCCTCACACCAAATAACCATGGACCATAACATTTCCGTTCCATTTTGGACCTATTACACGGCTTTCTGCATTGTTTCCCCAGAGGAGATTCCTTATGTTACTCATATCTAACAAAATTATGAGATCTGTCCAATAATTTCGCAATGTCCCGGAGTGATCTTTTCTGCTCACCGCTAGTTATGCTGCATTGATCCGGTGCGTACCACTGGCGGCATGTATCTATGTGATTCTGATTAAAATACATCCCTTCTATGCATATGTAGATACAATAACAATAACTAACAAATTTCAAAAATAATCACATTTTAAGTAGCTAGCACAAGAAGTCAAAACAGACATACGCTATTGTGCATTACCACTGGCAACTTCCTGAACGCACGCCGAACATCAAATTCTTTTGTGAGGGCATTAAAACAATTCAAATTCGAAGCAATAAACAACGAAAAGCAGCCAAGCGACAGGCCGCAGCCAGAATTAAAATATTTTGCTAATTTTTCAATTAAATCTTGACAAGGTAAGCTAGGCGTATAACAACTGTCAACTGGATCGACTTCCTCCTTGTTGTCGTTCCGTTCCTGCCGTGACATATTTACGTGGTTTGTACAAACGTTGACACAAGTCGGTATGTATTTATAAATTGCAACAAAAGATGCACCAATGCAAATACACATATACATAGTACCGACATAATTATGTGTAAATACATATGTACATACATATGTATATACGACTTCGTATACGTTTTTATATTTGTAGGTATGTAACACTCACCGTTGGCATTCACTTCATTTTTTCGTTTGCCATTAAATAATTTGCACAGCAAAATATTTTTGTTGTTGTTTATTTGTTGTTATTTATTGTTGGTATTCCGATAATATCACATTTTGTTTATGAAGCAAGTGCGAGGAGATTAAAAAAATTGCAATTCACAATTTCACTTTTCTATTTTCGCGCGCACCAGGTATGCCGCTGCCGCGTCTACAAGCGGATATGCAAACAAGTTGTTCGTTGTTCGTAATGAACGCTTTGCATTATCTTAATTAAACAACACCTAACGGTATTACACTAAATTCGTAGTTATTAATAAATAAATCACTAAACCCAGACATAACACTTTGTACCTCAACCCAAACACGGTCTGTAGGTATGTTTGTTTGCTTGTAAATACTGTGGTTTTTATTTTCTTTTTCACTTCACAATGTTTCGGGGGTTGCGGAAATACGTATAACATCCGTCCGCCAAACATATACTCGCAGACATTTTGCTTCATACTAAATTGTTGCTACTTGCGGTGAGGCGATGTTGCCTACCCAAATACAATCGTGAATAATTACAGAGCGTCATCTTCATGCATGAGAAGAGAACAGTACAGTTTAAGAGAATATTTGAATACTTACGTATGTATGTAGTTCTGTAACATTTTTTTTTAGGTTTTTAAAAATTTGGAAAATTATTGTATTCGTTGTACAACGGTAATCTAATAAATAAAATTTCTTAAACTAAATTTCAATAATTAAACCTTTTTTAATTTAATAACGATTAGCATGAAATATTCAGCTACAATTGTGAATGTACTCTGTACCCAGTTAGCATTTTGACGTCGTGTCACTACTTGGCACACAATCAATCGTCCCTGCATATGCAAGTTATATTGTTATTATCTATTAATTTTTGTACAGAACTACAAAACCATCGGTAATGGTGCAGTTTAGGGGGCCCACCCAAAACTAGACCAAAAAAGGGGTGTCAAAAGACGCGTATTTACGTCTAGATTTAGAATCTGAAATGAGATTTTTGTTTTTTTCAACCGTTCAAAAGTTATGAGGCGTGATCCATGTTTTTTATGTACAGAATACCTTTCCGCGTAGGCGGCCTTCGGCCGCGCTTCAAAAAAATAACCCTGGGCTACGCCATTCCAACTCCGGGTGTGTGCCATAGCCGTGGCTACCGCCACGGTGATGTCCTTCCGCGTCCCACGTTTCCACTCTTTTCCACTTTTTTGGCTCAGCCTAATATGCCATTACAACAACCACATGAAAATGACAGAAAATTGTGAACTTTAACTGCAAATAACTTTTGAACGGTTGAAAAAAACAAAAATCTCATTTCAGATTCTAAATCTAGACGTGAATACGCGTCTTTTGACACCTCACTCGGCTTTTTTGGTCAAGTTTTGGGTGGGCCCCCTAAACTGCACCAGTACCAAACCATCTCAAATAAAAATCGAAACTGTAATCTGTGGGCGACTTGAGGGTCAAAAGTCAAAAATTCGGCATCGGTAAGTTAGTCTGGCAAGGCTTTAGTTAATGAACAGCTGTAGCTCTGTTTTCTTCGTAGTCATAATTTTACACGAAAAGCTTGAACAACATAAAAAGTACATAACCGGGAACGTGCTGGCTTCATTAGCTTTAGACTATAGCTATAGGAACAGTCTTATCAAAATCAATAAGTTGCGGGCGTTGTATTTACAATTGTATTTAAATATTTTCTACTTGTTTTTGACGAGATGTGATAGTACTTCTCAGTGTCAATGGACAATACCAAGGATACCGCCGCATCGTCGGACACTTGCTTTGATATGTCATTGGATGATGCAAATCTGCAGAATATCATGGATGCTTCGTTGGCGTCGCAGAGTACATCAAAACTTCGCACCGGTGAACAGCATGTAGGATTCGACAACAACGTTGGTGATACATGGTTATATCCCAACAACTTACCGGAACGATGTTACCAAATGAATATAATAAAGGCATCGCTGTTCAGTAATACACTTGTTGTATTACCTACTGGTCTTGGCAAAACGTTTATAGCGGCAGTTGTCATGTACAATATTTACCGTTGGTACCCAGCTAGTAAGATTATATTTATGGCGCCCACTCGGCCTTTAGTAGCACAACAAATTGAGGCTTGCCAACGTGTGATGCCCTTTCCGGATGAAGATACGATCGAGTTGACTGGTAGATTGCAACGTCACCGTCGTGCGGAGCTATGGGCAACAAAGCGGGTTTTCTTTGCAACACCTCAAGTAGTGCAATCCGACATCAATGGAGGGGATGACGCAAGTACTAGTAGTGTAGATTTCATTTTTCCCTTTGATCAAGTAAAACTTATTGTTGTTGATGAAGCACATCGTGCTAAGGGTCGATATGCTTACACGGAAGTTGTTCAAACAATAAAGCAACATAACAAATACTTCCGAGTGCTTGCTCTTTCCGCAACGCCTGGACGTACCGTGGATGATATAGCTGAGGTAGCACGCAATCTACTAATATCTCATATTGAAGTTCGAAGCGACACATCGATTGATGTGATGCCCTATGTTCACAAGCGCAATATGAAAACTGTCGTTGTGTCCCTTAACGAAGATTTAAAAAGTTTACATTCAGAGGTCTTAGCTATAGTAGACCCATATATTCGGCAGCTTATTGAGTCAAATGTTTTAAGTGGTTCATTGACAAAAATTTCTCGTAATTTTCTACTGTTCGAACAGAAGCGATTTCGCGAGAGGAGCCAGCACCAAAACATTCAAAATCAAGGAGCTATCTCAACAAATTTTTCCTTCTGCATTAGTATGTATCATGCTCTGGAGCTCTTGGAACGCCATGGCATGCGCGTCTTTCAGAATTATTTCGAGGAAGATGAGGAGGGTCGCAGTAAGTTTGTGGTAAATATGGAACCACAACTACGCCGTTTATTAGACCGCTTACGTGATCAATTGGGTCCGAACCCATTCGACATTTCAACGCACCCAATGACTAATGGACAAATAGCTAAAGTCCCTTCAAATTTGGATTTTGGTCACCCTAAATTCGAAGAGGCCCGAAAATGTATACTTGAACATTTCCAGGTAGGCTGATACTTATTATTTATTTGCTTCTGTTAAAATTTTTATTCGCATATGCATCGTTTTATGATAGGCTAACCCAGATTCTCGCGCCATAGTTTTTTGTGAATATCGAGAATCTGTGATGTTGATATTTCGTTTGTTGCTCCAGCATGTGCCATTGTTGAAGCCTCGCTACTTTGTAGGTAAGTCCAGTCTTGAATTGCGCTCCCGTAATTTACTGGTCATACTCAACATCAATATCATCATACTCATATCAACTATCTGCAGGTCAAGGTGGTACCTCTGGATCCTTGCGCCCGTTGACACAAAAAGAACAAATAAAAATTATGGAAGATTTTCGCAGTGGAAAAAACAATATACTTGTAGCAACTTCAATTGGCGAGGAAGGCATTGATGTTGGCGAAGTAGAATTGATTGTATGCTTTGATATGAACACATCCAATCCTCGACGTTTCATTCAGCGCATCGGGCGAACGGGACGGCAAAAGCAGGGTAATGTTGTAGTGTTAGTGACCGAGGGACGAGAAGAGCAAATGCTCAAGGAGGTTTTAGCCCAAAAGGATCAAACTAATGCAAAAATCAAACACTCAATGGTAGTACGACAGTCGCTCTACAAGCACTCCCCTCGCTTGGTACCCACAGAACTGGACCCCAAAGTGGTTCATGTTTTTATAAAACCGCCATTGAAAGACAAGAAGAAACCAATTAGTAGCAAAAATGATAACGAAAAAAAATTGAAAAATGTAAAGAAATCTAAGGGAATTGAGAGGAAGAGTAGTCAAGATTTGCGAGCATTCTTTAGAAAGAAAACTCCATCTCACCCTGTTTCAATGTTGACAGATCCGTCCCAGTATGGTTTAGAGGAAACTCCATCTCACTCTGCTTCAATGTTGACAGATCCGTCCCAGCATGGTTTAGAAACCCAAGAAAACCTTGATAAGTGTTTAAGCAATATAGATGATTATTTCAAAGCTTTTGAAGCGCCAGTAACAACAAATACACAGCTTTTAGAGTCAAACCTACCTTCTCAGCCACCCGAGCAAGTAAATGAAAAGTCTCCACAAAAGTCCATTCACGATTCTCAACTTTTCCGCAATCTTAAGAGGCTTATGGAAAAAAATTCTAGTATAATTCCACCTAAAGAGCTTATTACTGATCCTGTAGAGCAATTGAAATCACCAAAAGTATCTGATGCTGGAAAACGTTTCATTTTGAGGAAGCAGCCATCTATCGTCAGTGATGTCTTAGAAAAAATTAAAGTACTCGAGGTATTGGCAACGGATTCTGATGAAATGTGTGGGGAAGAAAAGGAAATTCGAGACTTGTATAGTATCATTGAAAAACTTTTAGGTGGCACACGCGTATCTGTAGAAATGTTTATTGATGATGCGGAAATTGAAGAAATGGCTAGACAGCAATTCGTACCACCTGATTTTTGCGAAATGAACGAGGATGATTATAAAGCGGCATGTGATGCGATATTCGATGGCTTAGAGGAGGAGGACGGGATTTTGCGTGATAATTTTGATTATATTGAAGAAGAGTTCAAGAAAACCGAATATTATAAGCAATTACATCCTGATCCTGATCCAAACGAAAATGATGTCCAGTCTGTTACCTGTACCCCAAAGAAAAATGTTGCTGAATCTATGATTTATGAAACTGTTGTTGTAGATGAAGATAGCCAAAGTAAGAGTATAACTGATACTAGCATGACCACTGAAGCCCAATTTCAAAGTCATTGCCAGTGGGATGACTTTGCAAAGAATGCTCCGTCGACTAGTAAATCCACTCCACTGTTGGGCCCTCTAGCAAAAGCTTTCCAGCGACAACTGAAACAAAGTCGAACAACTGGAGCAAATTTGTTAAAACGGTTGGATGAGAATTTTACTAAATCAGAAGCGGACTCAAGCGCTGATTTAGAGGTGATATTCATCTCTGAGTCAGAAACCACAAACAGCATCGCAGATTCATTTCATGATTTAGAACTAAACGAGCAAGATACACCTTCCAAGGAAAACCTGGTTTGCTCGGAATCAAAAAATGAGTCACCGCCAGCAAATATCTTAAGCGAGTTAGATATAGACATCGATGCCTTTCTTGGACCATTTCCAGAAGAAAATGAGTTGCAGAAAACAATTGAAATCAAAAAAGACACGAAAGAAAAGTCGACAAATTCTTCACCACTTAACTCAAGCCAGAAAGAAAACGAAAACGCCTCTAATTTATTAAACCCCAACGCATCAAAGCTGCTTGAGAATACCTTAATAACAGTGAGAACAGTTGATGATGCACTTGTGGTAAGATCGAACCAAAGTGTAACACCCCCGGCGAAGTCACCCATGAAAACAGGTGAATATGTTAAATCCCCAAGTCTCTACGAAATGTACTTGAAAAATGTACGTAAACGCAGTAATCTGCCACAACATATACAGAATAGCGTATCTTTTGCCGAGCAACAAGTTCTCAAAGCTTTATCCTCATCGCTCAACTGCGAAATTAACACTACAAATAGCTGTGACCATGAAAAATCTATTATACGCCCATCGAAAACCTTAAAACGGAAGTTGCTATCATCCAGTGATTCTAGCGAGATGGACACAAAGCCTCTAGATACAGGATCGGAAACGGACTGCGAAGAATTTTTACCAACTCAGATGGTAACTTAAAACTTGATAGATTAGTTTTTGAAAAAAAAATTTTAATTAAAGATGCCATTTTTTGAAGAAGGTTTCTATGGATTCCAGTTTCACTGGCAATAATGTTCAGAAAAAGCCGCCAGAATTTCCAACAACTAACCCAAGCACAGAATTAAAGTTCATAGGATTAAACCCGGCAGCAGGATCGGAAACGGAGTCTGAAGAAATTGCAGAAACTCAGAAGGTAAATATAAAGAAATTTACTCAAAAAAGGTTTTCTAGTTAACAATTATTATTTCTTAGCCCAAGAGCCCGTTGCACCTGCCCAGGCAACGCCTTCGTCGACTCCATGCATTTATTGATGCTGAGGCAGCTGTTAGCGGAAATGATGATAGTGACCATGAAGAGAGCGAAATGCCCTGCAGTCAATATGTTAAAGATTCTATGACTGTATCGAATGATGAGGCTGAAACAAGTGATGAAAATGCACCTACAGCTACGCAAATGCATGCGCATTATCTTCAAACGGTCAAGTATGTATTGATTATATCCGTGCAAGTGATACTTATAGTTAACCTATCTTTTGTTTGCATGTCAGGAGCCCGGGTCTTGCAGCGCGGGGTGCTTTTAGAATCCCAGAACCACGCAGATTTGATGATTACAGTAACATTTTTTCACAAGCCGTGCCCCAAACAGAATCTCAGTATATTTGCGACTCCTTTGTAGTACACGAGGAAGATGAACGCGAGTGTAATCGGAGGCAGGATAGAACGATGTGCCCATTGGAACGAGCAGAGCGCATTTTGAAAGAGCGACGTCGTGCACGCAGGAAATTCAAAGAAGTCGCCAAGATCGAACGACGGCAGCGCATTTGTAAACCCCTCGATAGTTCTGATGACGAAACGTAAACTGTGAAATGCATTTAATTGATGTAAGTATTCGTATTGTATACGCTGTTACTGTAGACATAGTGAACAAGCATTTTTGTAGGTACTTTTGTACTTTTGTTAATAAGTATATATGTTTTTGAAGTCTAAGCATTATTTAGTTATGCTTATATTTTTTTTATATTCAGAGCCTATTATTTTGTGTCATGTGCCAAATGAATATTCCAGTTAGACCTAGATTTATGCGTTATTACTTATTTGCATATTTGCACTTTGGTATTATTTTATTATCCACGGTACGAATAGTAAAAAAATAATAAATAAAATCTATACTATTTATGTAAATATATAATATATAAATGGTACACCCTAGCACATAGTGCCAGGATATTTACAACTGCAGGCGATTAAACTAAATAACCTCTTTTTGAGGAACTGTAATCTCTAGCGATCGGTTTGAAGGTCGTATTGTGTCGCTGTTTGTATAGATCGCGTGGTTGTATGTAAACCTCTTTGAAGTCCTCTGGAAACTGGCTGGCCACATTGCGTTCAAATGCATTTATAGCACGCAATTCCAAATCTGGCTCGTAAATATTCTCCACTAACATTTGACGCGGTTTTCCGCGCATATTACGCAACTCCGTTAACGTATCCACCCTCAAACTTTTTGTAGAAATTTTTGTACAATTAACAATTATAGATAGCAGCACGCAAAACTCTACAATGGCAACAATAAGACTGGCGCCCAAGAACACCACATAATGCTCCCGATACCAATTGTCCAAATAGCTAAGACATGATGTAGTGTGACGATGCTCAGTGAAGTCAATTTTCTGTAGCATTTGGCATTGCGTCTCATTCACAGGCTTTGGGTCCAAATAGGCTAACTTGTCGTTGGCATTCGTCAGGATACAGCATGTGAGTGGCACCACCCATTCACGTTGACCATAGCGCTGCAACTTCCACAAAGATGTATCGTAATTAATATCGCTATTCATGCCGCAACAACCGAAACGTGCTTGTGCCAAATCCATCGCAATCGTGAACTGCTCCTTACCGGGTACACCGTAATTGGCTTGCAATGCCTTCACCATTTTCGATTCGTCCAAACTGATGCCCAAGCAATGTGGCCATAAAGTTATAGCCAAACACACCATCGACTCGGCTAAAAGCAACACAACAACAGCAAGAAAATATAAACTTAGGCAACAGTATGTATGTAAGCAGGATGCCCAAAAGCCGGCAATGGCAGCTAAAACTGCCACCAAACCAGCTACAGCCAAACCGATCGAAATGTAGTAAAACAAGGGCTGAGGTAGATTGTCGAGCTGCTCACTTGTTGCAGCTAGTAAACGGGAGAGCAGAATACGCTTTGGATCGGTGAACAAATAGAAGCCGGAAATGAGCAACGCCAAGCCGCAGGACTGCAAGAGGCAAAAGAAAAAGAAATTTTGTATTAAATGCTTAAAATATTTAACAAGATAGCAACTAAACAACAACTTTTAAAATATAATTTGTCAACATTCTCAATATACAACAACAAACTCAGTCGTTCCACCCCCCTTGTTGATAACATAGATCATAGATATATCATCTTTGGCGTGAAGCTAGTTATGGTTAATGTGGTGTTGTGGTACCGAGGGGAGAACGGTCGGTGTTGCTCTGCTTTGTTGCGCTTTGGTATGAATTTCAAATGGCTTTGTTGGGTGTATGGTAATTACCGCGAATGTAGAAACTCAAAAAGCGCACAAATTGTAAGCTGCTGGCTGAAATATATTTAACCATAGTGAGTACATGTGTGAATGTGTCTATTATTAAAGTGAAACCAAAAAAAAAAAATACTAACAATAACACTAGCTTCCAACAACAAAAGCCAGAGTTAATATTTTATATAATCAACGAAGCATAACAAACAGCCGAAAATCGACCGAACTCGCATAGATGCACAGTGGGAATTATCTAAAAAAAAAAACAACACAAGTCGAGAAAAACATTCAAATAAAGCCAAGGTCAAGTCAAAGCTTGTTTCTATTTTCTATTCTTCATTTTCTGCTTCTTAAAACACCCCGAAATGAATTGAATTTACATGAAATTCCTGGATTAACAAAAAACAAACATCAAACAACTGACATTAATTAGAATTCGAATGTGAAAATTTGTTTAGAATTTCCTTTAATGATTTTTTTTTTGCATTTCTTATTTGAAATTTCACAAATTTGACCCACTGTGCGGTGGTCCTGCTGCGAAAGCCAATGGTCTTTTCATATCTAGTCCATCATTATGTACACACATGCACTCACATATCTACCTTATATACATAGTACATACATATGTATGTATGTATCTAGCTATGCATAAGCAATTAATTTGTTTAAAAGTTACCTTCTATTCAACCAAAAATGGACTTACCAAGAAAAGTAGATTGCAGCAATTCAGCAAAAATTTATGATTGATTAACCGTGGCATTGTCCACTTTTGTTTTTCTCTGTTTGAATAAATTATCTATTTTTTATGTTATTAAATTGAAAAGTAACTCAGCTTTTAATGATTTTGAGGCTACGCGGCGCCCAAGCGGTGCATTGCTAATTTCATTACTTTTATAATTATTATTAATTTTCAACTACATAAAACGTTATCGCCGATGCTTTTGATGATGATGAAGTTGTCGTTTGCTAATGATGTTGGGGTGCTCGCGTCGTCGGTGTCATTGACGAGTTCAATCGCTAATTCGCTGACAATGTCGCCTGTGCCCGTTGATTGTGTTAATTCGAATTAAAAGAGTTCAATTGATTATAAAATAAAAATTGCCTAGACTTCTCCGATGGAAATTGTGCACGCACCGTTTCTTGCTTAATTTCCAAGAGTCACATCTTTTGTATGTCGCCATGAATTAGCCATTTGTTCGTTAATTTATTGACTTTGGTTTTGTACTTTATTTTTCTTTGTCACTGCGTTTATTAAATTCTATTCAATAAAATCCAACTCCCGCACTATTAATCTTTTCGATCGTATCTAAATAGTAAAGAAGTTTGATCCGTTGCAGAGCGTCTATTACATTGAACTGATTTTATGAGCTCTATGGGGCTGGTGGCAAGCATTCTACAACGTGCAACAACTGGTTGAGTGAGTAGTGTAGCTCAGAAATATTGTTGGGAGCGCAGCACTTTCGCTCTGGATGTTGTGTATTATTGTTGTTGTTTGAGACATGTGTAAACAAACTTCCAACTGTGAACCGTTTACCCCCTCCTAAGCGAACACTTTGTACAACAATGAATGTCTGGTTATTTATTATTTTCTCTCTCGCTCTCCCTCGATCACATTGGAATAAATGCTGTTCTCGTACGGCTTTAGATTTTCCGCTGTTTGCGCCTTGGTGTGGAACCGATGTGAGCAATTGGGCTGATTGTGAGTGGCAGAGTAACAAGTGGTGAAGTAAAAGTTAAAAGCTTCAAAGCAACAACAAACACTGCACATATTCTTATAAAATAAACAAATCGAAATTGTTTGATTTGTTGTTGGTTTACACAAACGTATCGAGTGGTGCTGCATTTACCAAAAAGCCATAGAAACGAAGAGTGGCTAAAGGTGTCTAAGAGCGAAGTTGTGGGTGCAGTCACTTCGGGGTGTGGGACTCATATTTCCTGCTCTAAATTACGCATAGCTAGTGAGCTGATTAAATCGGTTAGATGTTGTTGTTGTTGTTCTTAGTTGGTTTATACATATTTGTTATATGCTAATGCATCTGACCATCAATTACAATGGGCTGTTTTAGAACATAAAACTGATCTTCTGGTTTGGGATATATTTTGTTTACAGCAGCCAAAGAACTTTCCCTTCTGCCTTTGCGGAAGAGCATTGACCAAATTTCTACCTACAAGTATATAGTATGTGTGTATGTACATATGAAGTTTTACAGTGGGCTACCTAACCCCAAATATCGCCTAAATTTTTTTTTGCAGGGAATTTTTTTGTAGAAATTAAAATAAGAGTTTGTGGCGATGACTTTCGAGGGTTACGTGCTGTTTAAGTGTTTCAACTTGGGATCTATGGCATTTAATAAAGCAACTTGAGCCTGTATCAAACAACCATCTGCGTAATATACCACCTAGATGTTTCACTTTTGGTCCTTTCTAGTAAGCTAAATATTTTTAAAGAATAAACAAATGTTATTTGCTCCACTGTTAGTTACAGAACTAATTGTTGAATTTAAGTTTGTGTTGTATGAATGTTTAGATGCTCATTTGCAATCGTACATAACAGATATGCACTTTTTCTTTCGGGTCAAACGATACAAATTTTTTAGTTGTGTAATTAAACACGCCAAGCGCAGGTTCGGTCAATACTTTTGTTGGCAAATGTAGAATGCTCCTATATGTAGCGGATATAATTATCTTCAGGTACATACCCTCATACATTAGATGTGCATAGAAAAATTTGTTCAAAGTTCCTATACAAATGTATGAAGATTAGAAAAACTTTTGAGTGCTGCACATGCTTGTTTATCAATTAATAGTGTTTAAATGCTATTTTTGTAATGTGGAATTCACTCCTTGTTCACCTTTCCAAGTCCATTTGAATTTGAGATAAGAATTTATGATTATTCCCGTTTAGCGCTGCGTTTAGTGTTATTTCTATAGAGAGCTGTAATCGTATTAATGTAGGTATGTACTCTACTTTACATAATGATAGCTAATGTGGAGAGCGAAGCAAGAATTACTCTATTTTCAGCCGAAAGTTTTCTTATCAATTCTTTGGCGACTCGGTCAATGGCCTGCAGTTTCAACAGATACATGAGAGATAAAGCATTTTCTTTGTTGGATAAATCGATGACGATTTAATATTATACGAAAAATTACCCAAAACGCCACTGTATTGATGGGAATGCTATTTTTAAGACCACCACTGATCAGCATCCCCATGAAGTGTACTTCTGCCACGAAAATACTTCTCAATTTATCTTTGGCAGGCGCTTTTCGGAGTCTGCAAAAAACATTTGGGTCGCATTTTATAGGACAGAAAACAATGTACCATTTCTGCATATTGATCAGTGACTTCATTAAAAAAAATTTGTTTTTTTTATAAAATTATTATTTTTTTTCATTACTTAAAAGTATTTGTTACAATTTTTCATCTTCATCTTATACTTATGGTGCAGTGTTTGCTTCTCTTTACCTACGTACATAAATATACTAGTATTTATATTTTAACCGAATTTGTATATTTCTTTAATTTACTAAGTTTCCATATTATAGAACGAAAATTGTTAAAAAAAACAAACGCTATGAAGATGCGATATTTCAGATGTGTTGAGCAAAAAGAAAATTTAAGTTAACTTATGGCTTGGCCAATATTTGCATAACAGCGGGCTTTTTTTTAAATAAAATCTTACTTATACGTATATATGGGTCCCTGTTGTAGAAGAAATCGCACGTGACAGTGAAGCATCGACGATGATGTTTACATAGCATAACTTTAAAATGTTAAGGATCAAAGAGAGTAGTGATGGTACTGCAACAAGTGTAGATAGCAGTAATATACAGTGATACACAAACTCATATTTAAACTGCAATAACTGCTCTCCCGAAGTAGCACAACAATTAATATTAGCACTCAAAAATCCATTGATGCAGCACTCGGCGTGGCTGCTCCACTACAACTGAGCGTTGGTTTACTTTCAGTTTCACTGTCTTTTAATTCTACCAAAAAAAGAACGAAAAATGCAGTTTAATAAATGTAAAAATAATCAAGTAACTAAGACAATTTACCTGGGGGCAAATGGAGCTTTTCAATAACAAACTTCTTTCGGCGCAATTTGAAAGCCAAATCGGATGTCTCCGGCACATATGCGGTAAGTGTATTAACAGCGGTTATCTTGTGCAAATGTAAAAGACCGTTGTAGTCCTTGAAAACAGGATTTGTCTCTCGTTCAGAGCCAGCAAATGATTCTAATTCAATTGCATAGTCTACCAGATTACGAATTTTTGGCACTAGCGTTTCATCCTGCAATAATGGGTTATTCGATTAATTTGACATCATCTAACCAGTTAATATTTAACAATTTATTATACTTACAAATTTGGCGATCAAATTCATTGGCATAGAAATGAAGCACACAGATACTGAATTGCGCACTATGCCTCTAAGAACAGTAAGAAATTTCAAAATATGCTTCGAAAAATCGTCATCATACCAAAGCGGTGACCCTAGTGATGTTATGCAAATGCGACAAAGGCTGCGATACACCAAGGCGCCTGGTGTGAATTTTTCCTCTCTTGCAAATGATTGTACTAATTTAAGGAGACGTTGATATTTTGGATTTTTGAATATTGTATGTACATTCTCCTTTTGTTTTCGGGATGACGACTTTTTGCTATCTAAGTTTGAGGTTGTGGACGTTTGTTGAGAACTAATATCAGAACTGTTTGAGTTCTTAGTCGCTGCACTTGTATTAATTGGACTGGATAATATTTCTGCAGCTACTGCTTCTATGCGTTCTTGTTCTATATCCCCTTCTTTGCAGCTGGTATTACTTCCACTACTGCTGCTAGTTGTGTTTTGGTCAGTATCATATTTTTGGGCATTAGGCTCAGCTCCGAACAAAACGTTTTCCTCATCTCCTAAAACAATATAATCCTCATATTCATTTTCATCTGAACTTATAAATGTTTTCCCATTCCATAGTAATGTATCCACAAAGTCTAATAAGTCCTTATCCATTTGTTCCATCAAATTAAAATGGTGCCCTATTTTACTGGGAGTTTGCTCAGAGTTTACAGGTGGCAGATCGTTGTAGCGCCAAGCGATACGTAAGCCATTCTTGGGGGCATCTCCGTTTTCCTGTTCGGCTGCCTTTTCTCTTTCTACCTCAAAATCATTAAGTGGTTTTGGCAGTTTACGCATTATTTCTTTTGGGTCATCATCCAAGCTCCCCAGCAAAATTGATTGACCGGAAACTACGCCTTCAGCGACAAAGTACTTGGCCAGAACCTTAGAATATGTAACATACTTGTCTTCCTCTAAAATAATTCAAAATGTGCAGATTTACAAATACAATGGCCAACAAAAATGTATTTATTATGTAAATTATGCCACTTACCAATCAAACAAATTGATCCCACAGGCAAACCTCCACCTTGACAGCAAAAGAAAAACAACAAATTCAAAACTAAATTCAGGAAGATCCATTTCAAGTACTTACCAACTATGACATCGAGTGAAGGATTACCACTGGACGTTATTACTTGTCCGGTTTGTGGACTTGTGCGCGTGCCCGGTACAGGCTTATGCACGTGTCGCTTTCGAAAACTGGACATCCTACGCCAAGTATATTCCGACTCTGTTCTCCTAATTTTGAAAATAAAATGTTCGCAACGCAAAAGAGGAAAACCTTTTTAGTTTTTAGCACCTGCAAACACGAATAACTACAGGCAATTACGCAAAACCACCTTTTGGCCTCCCTTTTCTCGGTTGCATACAACGCACTCTGTGTTGCCTTCGCCTTTTCTCTGTTCTACAAGAGTGCAGTTGGCAGTTGTTGGTTAGGTGTGGGTGGCAGTGGGTTAAATTTGTTGTTTTCTTAATAGAAAATTTCGACTAATTTGGACGACCTTTGAGTGTTCCTTTATGACGGATGCAATTCGTTGGTGAGAATGGAATATCGTACAAAGCTAATTGCACAAGTGTTAATTTATTTTAGCTTCCTGCAAATTACCGTTTTTCACTATTTTCCACGTTGATTTCCCACTGACGTTCTTTTCCACCAACTGCGCTGCTAAGATATTTCACCTTTGCTTATCTACGACGAGATGGCTGCGCCTTTTTGTTGTATTTGGTTATTTTGCGGTTCAGAAAATGCGAACTTGTGTTTTCCTCATTTGGCTGTCAACTGTCAAAAGAGTTTCAATGATGCCACATCACGTTTTATCTATATTTCCCATTCACAATAGGATCTATGCTTCATTCACATATTTGACAACTTCTAGTTGGGCCACTGACAAGGTATGCATTGAAAAATGGGGTTGGGTTTTATTGAGTGCACCGTGCCTGTTTTTTTTTTTTTAGAGGGGTAGAGGGGGTCCCTGAAATCACAGAACTAAAGCCCGAACTTGGAGGCAACTCATATTTTAAGAGAAAATCGAATTTGAAGATTCGAATTTTCCCAACCAAAATGTGTAAATTTTAAAACACTTTGATAACACCAAAGAGGATTCATGATTCCTCTTTGCACATGTCTGGCACCTCCTATTACTCGCTGACGATTCAACTAGTACCAAACCGCCATCAAACCGCCATTGTTGTTCACAAGTGATTCGGACAAAATAGAAAGCAGTTTATTTGAATGTTTTTTTTTCGTGTTATATATAGTTTAGAAGGCTAAAATATTAAAAATATGCAGTGTGGTGAGACATATCGTTCAGTGTGAAGTGTTTTTAATTCTTTAAAGTGAATAATTATAAGCAAATCGGTTAAATTTTGAAGCTTCCTTACATACAATTTTGCAAATTTAAACACGATTTTTTCTCAAAATATATAGCTTGCCTCCAAGTTCGGCCTTTTGTTTTGTGTTCTGTGCGACCCCACTCAAAAAAAAAAAAAAATTCCTAGGCTCGGTGCATCATCTAATACCCCAATACCAAAATTAATTTACTTATTTCGTCATGGATTCGCGGTACTGTTCGACATTCGCGATTGAGTGAAGAAAAAATGTCATCTTTTTCACACATGTTCCTTTTTTAATTTTTAGTACACCCAGAACATAGAACAAAGACGGCTATGGCGGCATCTAGCGGTAGCTAGCAAAATTACGATGCAGGAAATTGTTTTGAATGGTGAAAACCAGATGTGGGGAATTCGTACTTACCTTAGAGGTGATTATAGATAAAACGGTCAAAGATGCTCTTTGCTTTGACGGTGTTCTATGTTATCTTTGACCTATTAAAATCAAATACAAATCAATCAAACAATGACATTTGTGCTTTGGGTGATTGCGCCAAATTGGGCAATTATCTGACAAGTGTCAGTAAGTTTTCTGATACAAGTGCGGGTGATCGCGATTGTGCCGAAAAAAGTGAAAAGTAAATTAAATATTCTATAATCGGGATGCCGCGCGTGCGTAAATGTTTTGTGAATGGTTGCGGCAATGGAAGTGATCAAATTCCATTTTTTACGTGACCGAAAAAAGAGGAGATGCGCCTGAAGTGGCGCAACAGCTTGGCCATTCCGGCCGACCCCCATATTTCTCCCTGCAACAACTTTGTGTGCCGGGCACACTTCAGGGATTCGGATTCCCCTCCCTAAAAATTCCCGAGGATCCTGGTAAGTTAAAATAATGAAAAGTGCAATTAAAATATATAAAGATAATGTGTGTGTGTCAGTGTATGAAAGTGTTGGTTTTGTTTGTGGCAGAACATTAGGGATGTTCAGATAAAATTGTTTTAGGTAATTTTTGCAACATTTGCAAAATTTTAAATCCTATGCAATTTTATGACTATGGTATTGTGTATGATTGGTATTTAGTGTGCATGAGTAGTATTTAGTATGTATGAGTGTATTTTCAATGCAAATAAAATTTTATAAGTACAGTAGACGCTCACAAATTAGAATCACTTTGTTTTTAGGGTGATTCTAATTTCTGAAAAATTCTAATTCCTGGACGTTTTTTTATTTCAATAAAACCTTAAAATTTATGTCAATTCAGCGATATGCAATGATTTTTTTTTTAGCCTCTTGATAGGTATTAGAAACAGCTCTTAAAATTGATGATTTCATAGATTTGATATAGGTGATTGCAGATGGCCACATCATATTCTAGGGCTAACCGCTTCCCTTGAATACCTTGGTCAAGCTTTTCCAAGATCTGCACTTTGGTTTCCAAAGGCAAAGTATTTTTCCTACGTTTATTTGGCATTTCAGCGAACGACTTTGGCTTTTAAGCAAACAATGCCGAAACGCGTGCACGAATCGAAACACGAGTAACGAATTCAAACAAAAACTGACAAAAACTGTACAGATAGCGACGAAAATCCAACGACTACCGAGGGTAACATGAATAAATTGGGGATTCCCCTTTTTATATCTCATTTTGCAACAAAATACGCTCGCAAATTAGAATTTTCGATTCTAATTTCAGAGCGTGTAATGTATTCAAAAAGTTAATTCTAATTTCTGGAAATTCTAATTACTGAGAGTTCTAATTTGTGAGCGACTACTGTATATTTTATGAAAAATTCCTAAGTTTTAATTTTTTTTTACAAATGAATAAAAATATATACGTTCTCTGGCCAAAGTTGGTGTCCAAAATGCTGAGGCATTCTTTGGACATTTGTACATTTTCTCTGACCACCCGCAAAGTACATGATAAGAAATAAAATTGAATTTAAAAAAAAAAAAAAAAAATGGAGCCAAAGTGTGGAAGATTTTAGTTCAAGCACGATTTAACATGATCCATGAAAATAACAGTAAATTTTGAAATCTCTGCCAAATTTCGTAGAATTCAATTTACGTAAGCGAGCAGTAAAAATTAAAAACTAAATAAACAAGTACCTAGATGAAAAAGAATACCAACCCCATAAAGGAATTTTGTACTAAGTACCATTAACCATTAATATTTTATGATCAGCTTGAAAAAATCAAAAATAAAAACACCAAAAGCAACTGTTGCCATAGAAAAAAAAACGAAGAAAATGCGCAAAGAATATTACAAAGAAAAGGGTAACTGGAAATCATACACACACACTTACACATGTTTGTGTGAGTGCACGGTATGGGATGCTTGCAACAAAAAGGGTCCTTTGCTGCCAAATGTCCAATAAATTACACAACTCTGACAATTGCCTGAATGTCCTGACAAACGGTAATAATGGTCAATACCTAGTCAATTGAAAAATGCAGCAAGCAAAAAAGGGGAAAACATTGAAAGAATCACAATACATTTCGCAGGAATAAAGGCAAAAATCAAATAAAAATTTGTAGATAAAGATTTCCGAGAACTGAAAAATGAAACCGTTGTCCGAATGCTCGTGTGAGTGGAAACGTGGGTGCGTGCGCTGGTTACGAAACCCTTTCGCAAGGATGCATTCAAAACGCCTTGATTTCCTGAATTTAGCACCCAAATAAGGCACTGTTTGTGGAATAAATTTTTGGCTGAAATACTTATTTGATTGCACTGCCTTGCACTCCCAAAACAGAGGACATTTTCACGATTTGCTTATTTTCCAATGAAAAACCAATACAAATGTCACATGATTGCGCCATTTGTAGCAGCTGCGTCTTGCCCCGTTGGCATCCTGCTGGCTCAAGTGACGCCTACCGACGCAAACTGAATCCTTTCGCTTTTCAATCAGCACTGTAAAACATATGCATTGCGCATATCCACACAAAGGAGTGCCCAGCAGTGACTACTAATCGGCATGTCCAGTTAAATTTGAAATTTATGTTGCAGAACGAACCGACATCGGCTGGCTACTCTTTGAGTTGTTGTATTCGAAATGGTGCGAGTGAGTTTGTGTAGGGCCAGGTTATCGAATGCATAGTATCGATTTGGTAACCGGTTTAGCTATTGCTCTAGCCAGTTGACTAGTCATTGGGCCAGCATATTAAGGACTACCTAAGTTGTGATCTAATAACTTTTTAGCGCGACTCTGTCAGGTGCATTTGGTAGTTGGTAAGATCTGCATTATATTATTTATCCCTCTTCTCTCTGCCCGCGCACTCTGTGTTTACCGCTTGAAAGGATTTCAATTTACCATCTCCAGCACCGAAGAAATCATAAGACAGCGCATTTAGAGATTAACTAATAACGGTCACACCCTGAAACCTTCAACCTGCTGTAGCTGTCAACATAACCTATAATTAGATCTCTTCTACACCGCATGCGCTGCAAATTATCTTGTGAAAGTCTTTCCGATTTTGATTTGGAACATTTTTTGCTGTTGCAGGTTGTGCGCACGCCACAAAGATGAAAACACAAATTTA
Source organism: Sphenella marginata (assembly GCA_951509765.1). Taxonomy (NCBI): domain Eukaryota; kingdom Metazoa; phylum Arthropoda; class Insecta; order Diptera; family Tephritidae; genus Sphenella; species Sphenella marginata. The sequence goes on from OX608083.1 coordinate 51,959,354, forward strand.
ATTGCCGCTTTGAAAGATGTTTGATATTCGTAATAGAAATAAAGCCAAATTAAAAAAAAAAGCCAACAAAGGTTAAAGGCTAAAGGAAGCAAAAAAGTATTTTTAGTTGGTTAAGATCACTTTTAGTTCTTTAAAATTGGTTTTCCCTATTTTCAGTCGCTTTTGTTGTTGTTGAAAGGTTATACAAAAACAATAACGAAAGGGCGTATGGGCGTATTTACTGTGGACTAATCGCTTAGTTCCTCTTCAGCTGTCCGAGCGGCAGGATAATAGAAAACTGTATAACCAATTGGGCGTGTTCTCTCTGCCAAAAAGTGTAGCAATTCTTAGGAATTTGCTAAAGGATGCAATTACGACGGTTCAGGTGTGTCGGAGAAGGAAGGATTTTGTAAAGTCTAAGCAATCTGCTCAGGGCTAACAGTCACATGCTTCTACTTCGTTACTGACGGTGTGATTGGAGACATGTTTGTAGATGTGAAATGGGATCTACCACGGCTCCTTGTTGGACAAATCTCTAGTTCTGAACCAGAAACTTGTCTCACTAGTTACTGAGTTCGCTGCAGGGTTGCTCTCACACAAGTTTCGTTGAATACGCGCCAATTCAATTTTGTGTTTGCCAAACACGGCTGACTCGCCCATTGTTGTCCTCTTTGTATCCTTGGACGCTGGTTCGAGATAAATGTGATTGCATAAATCGTTCTTTATTTACTTTCCATTTCGTTTTCCTCTAGCTAACAGACTGATCTACAGATTTCCAAAGAACACAACGGGTTACGTTTGTTCGCATAAAAATGTTGCTGGATTGTAAAGTGAATTGCGCTCTCCGCACCATCCTTCCCACGGCGTGCTGACTTTTATTCAAGAAAATACTCTTGAAATAGTTTTGTGCTGCCTTTTTGGTGTCCAACTTATAGCCGTCACAACTGGTCAGCAGTGTCCTTTTACAAAGGCATTCCGAACACCCTGTACACTTGAAGGCAAAGGGATAAGATGTAGCCATATGTTGCCTATATACATAAGATAACAATAACAATAAAAACAACAATAAGGAATTTTTGCACAATAACCAGTTTAACGCTGCTGGATACTCGGCTCGTATTTCTCACTCAGGCACATGGGCGATGTTCGTTCGATGAGGGCCTCTGACCGCTATTTTTATATTGAAGGAGAGCATGTGCGTATGATCGGTTCTGGTGTGGTCTCTACAAGACCGAATACATGTTTAGAAATCTTCGAGAAGATTACAAGGTCCACTACAAGCGAACAATTTCTAGCTAAGGTCCGGAGTCTAATTATTAGATTTCACACAATTTCCACCGCATTTATTCGCTCGCTCGCACATTTATTCCAGGCCACACCCTTTCACATTTGCCTAACTAATTGTGCCATAAACGAAAGGATAATGCGTTCATTTTTATTGGTTCATAAAAATTACCCGCAGCGGCCATTAATACTCGGCTCCACCACATAAAGAGTTATACGAATTTGTAAGACGGCGAAGCACGAGCAACACAAAGCAATCGCACGTCTCTGTGTGTTAGTGCACTATCCAAAGGAACAAAGGGTTTACACTGCATTCGCTACGCACCACTTCGCGCCGCACGCAACCCTTTTTGTTCTACTTGTATTGAGTTCGCTTTTAGGTCTTTTGACGTTTCAACCACCGCCAGGCCATGGACGTATGCGAACGGCTTGAATTATTGGACACATGTGGTGTAGCGGCGGTCTTTCCGCAAATAAAACAACAACAACAAAAAAACTGACAAAGAGAGAAACAAGAAGCTTTGAATACCGCGTGGAGTAAAGTCCTTTAAAAAACGCACGTTATCCTTGCGCACAGCCAACACTAAAACTGATGACTCCCGTTGTGTTTATTTTCAATTGAAATTATTGCGGTGTAATTCAAGGTGAAAACGTTTTAAATTCCCTTTCCAATCCTTGACTGTGGCATTATGGCAAATCGCTTGCTCACAGGACGTGGTTTCTGAAGTGCGCTTATTTCGTATTATTTTCTAAATAAATTTACAATTATTGTGTAAATAATGAGTGAAATGAGAAAAAAGGAGCACTTTGAGCACAAAAACTTTTGAAAGGATTCGCACAAACGCTTTCAGGTCCTTGAAAACAATTAAAGCTATTGGGTGGTTGTTGGGACACATTTTTTGTGAAACTTTTTGTTTTATTTTTTTTATTTTATTATTTTCTTTTTACTGCCTTCTTTGGTATATTTTCAAATGATTTCGTACTCTTTCAGAATATCCTTCAGCTTCTACACCGAACTCATTTCTCAAATGTGTAGTTAGAGGACAAATCATTTATTTATCACTGAAACAATAAATAACCGATGTAAATGTGTTTTAAATTACAGCGAGATCCCAGCAGTAAAACGCAAACCTAGTGAAATAAAATACAACTAGAATTCTCGGACTGGTATCGAACTACACCTTTTCCAAGAGTACTTCAGAAACAGTAAAATGTACTTCAGAATAGTCAATTGTACTTCAGAAATGGTAAAATGAATTTCAGAATAGTCAATTGTACTTCAGAAATTGTAAAATGAATTTCAGAATAGTCAATTGTACCTCAGAAATTGTGAAATGTATTTCAGAAGCTGTAAATTGTACTTCAGAAGCTGTAAAATGTTCTTTAAAATAGGCAATGGTACTTTAGAGACAGTCCTTAGCTGGATATGAACCCGGTTCGCCCCGACTGGCTTAATGAGCAGTGAAACATTCTAGGATCCCAAGGAAGGTAAGATGGATATTGAGGGGTGAGAGGCCTCATATTGGTTGATCAACCGTAGTAAAATTTTCGATCTCTGAAGTACATTTTACCAATTCTAAAGTACAATTTACGGCTTCTGAAGTACAATTGACTATTCTGAAGTACATTTTACCATTTCTGAAGTACAATTGACTATTCTCAAATTCATTTTACAGTTTCTGAAATACAATTGACTATTCTGAAATTCAATTTATCTTTTCTGAAGTACAATTGATTATTCTGAAGTACATTTTACGGTTTCTGAAAATCATTTTACGCATTCTGAAGTACAGTTGGAAAAGGTGTAGTCCGAAAGCAAACAAAATTGTACGAATTACTCTTTAAAAAGTTGTTTAGATTCCAGATTCCAGTCCAAATTGGAACAATTAAATACTGATGTTCATTCCTGCTTGCCAAAGCCAAGGCTTGGGCCCATGTGCTTTCTTCACTTTGTCCGAGGGAGTTTTAACTTATAGCATGGCTCACATTTTTTCATGTCTGCCATATAGGAGGAATTCCCATTCTCATGTTAAAAGCGCCCGTTGCTCATGTCAGAAAAAACCCCTTCACTGAGTAGTTCGTATAGGGATTCATACAAGTTGTGTCGACTGTGGGCATACCGCTCCTACGACCATCTGCCTTGTCCGTACAAGTGCACACACTGGAAACGCCAACAGCCAAATGAAAATACGCATATCCGCAAAAATAACAAAAATATTCGATTTCGTCCTTACTTAGTTACGCGTCCTGCAAGTTGTTGCATGTTGGATCTTCGATTGTTTGTGTGTCATGGGAAAACAAATGAATGATTTTGTTTTAAATTTCAAATTTCCACAACCATTTATCATAAAATCATTTATAAAGTGGGTCTGTAGTGGATCAGTCAAAACAAATGCGCCAAGAGTCATCAACGAATGTGCGTCAAGGAGTTGCAAGTGTCGTGGGTGGGTGTGTGTGTTTATGGATCGGCCGCCAAGCGATATAGCAGAGGTGCCGCTAATGATATCGTTAGCGTTGCATGGTTTTTGGGTACCAGCTGCTGGCATCGGTTGCATACTAATAGTACAGTTAGCTATCTAATACTTCCGCTCCCCCTTTGACGAAAGTGGCTGCATTTGGTCCAGCAAACGGAGGCGGAAGAGTGCCGTAGCGCAGGATATGCAAGCAACTTCATTATTCATGTTGTTGCAGGACGATGTGAGCGGCGTGAGAAAATGTTCTGACTAAATTTAGAAACACTTCACTCAATTTGAAAGGATATTAATATGTCAAAAGTGAATGTTTATTTATGGCTGCTTCATTTTTAAGTGCGGACCAAGGATATCAATGAATGATTCGGCCCAAATGTCAACCAGAAGGATGTAGCAAGTGGAATGATTATTTCGTTTGAATATTCGGCTTACGTTTTTCGACTTATCCAAGAGGTTGATTGGTATTGCGCGGATCGATGTCGGATTGGGAACTCGTTTGTCAATGGGAACTTCGGATACGCTCTCCCGAGCTTTTCATCACCTATTACTTGCTTTAAATTAATTATTTTACTGTACTCTAAGTTGCAGCAATGACTCCTTACATCCAACCAATTAAAAAATATATTTAAGGAATGTGCATTTACATATGACTGAGCGTGCTTGAATACATAGGGAGCATAACCTCAACATATAGCCGAGATCCCAAAAAAACAGCCCAACAAATATTTACATATGACTGTTGCTTGGAAAACAGGAGCTCAATACCGCCTACTCAGCTTGTCATAAGATTTGTTTCTTGTTTATGAACTGCTACATGTTCCACGCCCATATTGCATTATTATTCCCTGGTGTGTGTTTTGTATTATCCTTTTCGACCTTACGACCTCCACAGTTATTTAATTTATTCCACGAAATCTAACATCGCACACTGCCAGCTACTTATTCATAGCTTCCTGTTTGTTAATGAAGTCAGAGCAACAGATGAGTAAAAAATAATTGAAAAGCAGTGCACACACACACACATACATACATATGTAAAACTCTATCCATTCGATATACGGTAAACCCCATTTGTGACACCGTTCGGTATTTTAATTAGTTTCATATTTGACAAACGGAGCTCAGTAAATTCTCTAAGATTGCCCTAGGACGTTCTATCTTCAGTTTAAAAAGTTTCTTTCATCGCAATTGATTACATATTGACAACTACACCTTTTCCAAGTGTACTTCAGAATGCGTAAAATGATTTTCAGAAACCGTAAAATGTACTTCAGAATAATCAACTGTACTTCAGAAATAGTAAAATGAATTTCAGAATAGTCAATTGTATTTAAGAAACTGTAAAATGAATTTCAGAATTGTCAATTGTCATTGTTCAGAAATGGTAAAATGTACTTCAGAAATCGAAAATTGTCCTATGGTTGATCAACCAATATGAGGCCTCTCACCCCTCAATACCAATCTTGCCTTCCTTAGGATCCTATAATGTTTCACTGCTCACCAAGACAGTCGGGCAGTACCGAGGCGAACCGGGCTCATATCCAGATAAGGACGGTCTCTAAAGCTCAATTGCCTATTTTAAAGAACATTTTACAGCTTCTGAAGTACAATTTACAGTTTCTGAAGTACAATTTACAGCTTCTGAAATACATTTCACAATTTCTGAAGTACAATTGAGTATTCTGAAATACATTTTACAATTTCTGAAGTATAATTGACTATTCTGAAATTTATTTTACCATTTCTGAAGTACAATTAACTATTCTGAAGTACATTTTACTGTTTCTGAAGTACTCTTGGAAAAGGTGTAGAAATGTTTTCAGTTTTGTTAGGTTTTGTATGTAATGCGACAAGTGACCAGCAACCGAATGATGAAAGCTTCACAACTTTGGTGGTAATTTTCAAAACTCTGTGCCATTCCAAACCATCCATACTAAGAAGAACATTACACATGGCTTGAGCTTGGTATGCAGTATTGGCTTAGTCCTCCATTTGCCTACGTTTCAATTGCCTTATAAATTCATTGAGTGGCTTAGGGTTGTGATGCGCCGAGTGCCATAACGATTGCTCATCCTGTGACACACGTGCATATCTACCTCTATATTTCCTCAGTAATTTCGTACGGATTAACTTTTAGATACCCACTCCACTGCCTCAGCTCCCATATTTCACTGAGCTTGTTTCAGATAAAAAGTAAGTGCCTGTTACACCTTCAATGAACGGTAATTAAGTTGTTTAGAGTAGCACAGCTAATGGGACTGTACTTGGGAAAAGGTGCACTATGCTGCTTGCGTTGAAATCTCGTAGCCCGATTGCGGGATTAACTTTGAACATGAATAATTCTGAGTTAAGAAAATATTTACGTTTATGCTTCAATATTTTTTTTTTGTTGTTGTGGTGAGCCATTTGGTCTTACGGCATTAGAACAGTTAAAACTAACATAAATGCCCACATAGGCCAAAGGAATTCCAGGACATTTTTTTATTGGGGTTATAAAGTGTGTGGAAAATGGCTGCACATTGCGAGGATTAAGTTGGTAACGCTGCCACTTTATTGAATAAGTGAAATATAATTTTACATATCACCGAGATTTGGAAGCTTAGGCCTGCCGAAAACACTCAAATTCATAAAAATTAGGATATTGAAATCTTTTTTTAGTGGTATTCCATGCGCCACATATGGTGCAGTGAAATAACTCCCAAATGAAATAACTCCCAACAAAAAAATGAAATAACTCCCAAATATTTTCCATGCAAGTTGGGACTTATTTCATTATGAAATAGCTCCCAATTCATTGGGACTTATTTCATAATTTTAACTGGGAATTATTTCATAATGAAATAACTCCCAAATGAAATAATCCCCAATAAAATATCTTTGGGAGTTATTTCATAATTTTTGGAAATTGGGAGTTATTTCATTTTTTGGGACTTACTTCATTGCTTGTAATCCAGGCATTGGGAGTTATTTCATTTTTAATGGGAGTTATTTCATTTTTGTTGGGGAATATTTTTAGCGAACTAACGTCATTGACATTCATTCGCAGTACGAAAGCGAACTAAAGTCAGTACATTTTTTTTATATTCCAAATTTTCATTTTTCATTATCACCTTCGACTTATGATCATTATATCAAGAATCTGGAATTTAAAAAATGAATCTGAGATTGGCTTAGGTCAGATCCTCGATTCGGGGCGTGATCAATGGTATTTATGTGCAGAACTCCTTTCCGCATTGGCGGCCTTGGGCCGCGCTTCAAAAAATAACCCTGGGCTACGCCATTCCAACTCCGGGTGGTTGCCATAGCCGTGGCTACCGCCACGGTGATGTCCTTCCGCGTGCCACTCTTTTCTCACAGGGTAATGTGATTACAATAACCACATGAACATGACTTTAACTGCAAATATCTCGCAAACTACTAAAAATATTGGTTCAGCGGAGTTATATTCATGCTCCTGGGACCAAAGCGCGTCTCAACATTTTTGGTTGTGTATTAGCGCTCGGTACCCCACGTAAACGATTACCCATGTCTAGATTTAGAATCTGAAATGAGATTTTTTTCAACAGTTCAAAAGTTATTTCCAGTTAAAGTTCACAATTTTCTGTCATTTTCATGTGGTTGTTGTAATGGCACATTACGCTGAGCCAAAAAAGTAAAAAAGTGGGAAACGTGGCACGCGGAAGGACATCACCGTGGCGGTAGCCACGGCTATGGCACACACCCGGAGTTGGAATGGCGTAGCCCAGGGTTATTTTTTGAAGCGCGGCCGCAGGCCGCCAATGCGGAAAGGAGTTCTGCACATAAATACCATCGATCACGCCCCGAATTGAAGATCTGACCTAAGTCAAATTTTGCCTCAATGACATTAATTCGCATGTCCAAAGCGAACTAAAGTCAAAATATTAAACGAATTAAGGGCACTGACTTTAATTCGTTTTTGGTCATGCGTCTTAATGTCACTGACATTAATTCGCTTTTTGGGTGCGTAATTTGTTTGGAGGTTGAGCCCAATGTACTATTGATGCCGTGCAAACATTTAAAAATATGCAACGCTTGTGTTCTAATGCTTCATGCTAAGAGTATTTCTGAAGGACTAGAAAACTTTAACTGTCCGATTTGCCGTCAAAAGGTCGACAACACTATTCAGGTTTTCATGTAATTGTTACATTCACATATCTATGTACATATTAACTTCCTGTATTTTTCAAATTTCATTGTAACTGATTATGTTGTAAAAATATACCATTTCAAATTTTGATTTGGGATTTATTTCATTTTTTTTGGGACTTATTTCATTTGGGAGTTATTTCATTTTTTTGGGACTTATTTCATTTGGGAGTTATTTCATTTTTTTGGGGACTTGTGGTTTCATTGTGAAATAACTACCAAATATTGGGAGTTATTTCATTTCCTTCTTTGGGAGTTATTTCATTTATTAAAGTTGGGAATTATTTCATTTTTATTGGGACTTATTTCATTGGGAGTTATTTCATGGGAGTTATTTCATTTGGGAGTTATTTCACTGCACCGCCACATATTAGAAGATTTTTGTTGCTACAACAACAACAACAACAGAAGATTTTAGGAGCATCCCTGCCCGATTGCCTATCTGCCGTGCGTTATGCCATGTGTATTCGTTTGAGAAATCGTTTTAAAAGAGCAGATGACAGGAAGTCAAACGACAAATTAAACGAATCCTTGTAACAACTGATACAAACAAACATAGCGTTCCTTGGGGGAATGAGTTTAAAAAACTAAAACTATTTCCATATGTATGTCTGTATGTATGTGTTCATTTGTACTAATAGCTAGATATTTCAATTAAAAAACAGCAGTGGCGATCACTTGGGGCGCATGTGCGCAGCCTACACATGTGGAGCCACAGACAAAAAAAAGGATACGAATGTGTGAGGAGAGGGTTCAAAAAGGAAATGGAGCTATAAAAATTTGGAATATTTTGAGTGAGCACATTAATGGTGTTGCTTTTGACAACTTTAAAACACATTTAATCAATTTAAAGTCACAGCAGGGTTGCCAGATTGATGCGAGGGAGTAGCTCAGTTAATTAAGAAATATTTACAAAATGGCTTAACTAGCCGGAATATGGCAAGTTCCTCACTCAAATAGATATGGTGTTATTAGTTTGTTTGCAAGAAAAAAGACCAAGATGAGCTTGCTTGTTTTCGAAAAGATGCCAAATTTCACTGACAAATAAAATGAAAGCAGGAGCCTATTTGTATGTGAATGTCCTCGAATGTAACGACATACTATAAATGGAACCCCAAACAAGCGTTTGAATAGCCTTTTTGCACAGTCAAGTAAACTTCAAGAGTTCGAGGGAGCGGTCACTTGAAAGAAAGCACGTGGAAGCAATTTTTAATGTTTTTTTTTTCTTTCCTTTCCCCACCGAGATTGACTAACACAAGCCAAAAGAAATGGACGAGTGTACCAACAAAGGTTCGGCTAGCGAAATTTAAATTTCTGAGTTATCGACTGAAAAAGGGGGAGGATTCTCAAAAAGTTAACTGGAATTTTTCTAAGATTTCGAAGTGGAAGGTTTTTTTCCAACAAGAATGTGCAACAAAATCCACCATTTTGAATGTGATGAAGGCGCAGGACTTCACGAGATAAACACTCACCTAAGATTTTTATGAGTTGCTTGGACTCTCCATCATCCTTGCTCCAACGTGCGGGGGGGAACGAACTTTTGTTGTGCCCTCTTGGTATATGAAAAAAAAAAAAAATAAAAAAGAAGATGGAATTAAATAAAAGAAATTGTATAGCTCATTCGTTTCGCTCCTTTTTTTTGGTTAAATCCACACTGTTGCTTGGATATTCTGCCATTTTCTACTGCTTAGTTAACTTTCAGCAATTTCCAAGAATAGTTTTGGCAGTAAAAGTACATTTTTTTTATCTTAACTTCTACTGCTCATTGCACTCAAGTGGGCCAAGTCTAGTTTTTACTTTGTGAAATTTGAAATTTTTTTTTTTTTTTTGTGGAAAATGTTGAAGCAAAACGAAAAGGCCTGAAGGTGGCGTAGGCCAGGAATCGTTTTACATTAGTTACAAAGGGATCCACTGTTGATGTGTTGCTGAGGTGTGGAAGTGTGTGTAGTTCAGCAGTAAAAGGCAATATTTCCTGGTCCCTTGGTTACTGGGCAGGTAAATAGCATAAATTCTCTTACTTTCAGTACTGGAGGCTTAGAGTATCAATAATCTTTTTCAATTTGTTTTATGTCCAATCATTTCAAATCGCGATAACCCCCCCCTCCCTCCCCACTCTCAGCATTAAGAAGCAATAAAGTCGCGAAATTAATAACTTTTAATTCGTTCCCTTCAACATGCTTTTCGAAACCGCCCGAGAAAGAGGATATATTTTGTGATTTTTTGGTTCTCGAGATATTGGAAAGATTTGAGAGAATAGTCCAAAGTTTTTTTTCGTAAGCGAGCAAGTTGGGAGAAGGGATGAGCTCTTCTAATATTTGGGGAAAATTTCAATTTGCCTGCATCAGAAAATGCCCAAAGTTGGGCTCGGTTCGGCCTTAAGATACATGCCTAGCACATGTTTTTGTGTACTCGTTTTTCCTTATTGTTTGCTTTTCTCAACTTAAACACCTCAAAGGAGTAAAAATCAACGCCTCGTTCTTTACCACTGTTAAATTTCAAATTACACAAACTCGAAACCCTTTGAACCTTTTTCACGGTCTCATGGATGCTTCAAAAAAGCAAAGAAATAAAAACGAAAATTCTTTGTTGCTGACTTACTTCGCTTTCTTTGCTGACAGAATAAAGAAGGATTTGCTGTTCATTGTTGTTTTTTATATATCACCGCTGCAAAGGGTAGCATTAGAATCCGTCTTTTTGATTCCCCCCTTTCTGTAGACAAAGAGATTAGACATTATTTGTGCTGTAAAAACTGCAAGGCATAAAGAGCGCTGATCCTTTCTTAATATCGCTTTGAACTCTCACCTACACATCAGAGTCACAAAAAATGCTGCAATTGTTGGCTTTGATCGTTTTTCTTTTCAATTTAGAATGGTGGTGGAGTTTATCCTTTCAGCTACGATCGCTGCTGAGGTTGTGCAAGGTGTCGGTGGTGATGATCCTTTTCTTCACAACTCATATGTGTGATCGGCTGCGCTCCTTCAAAGGGTTTATTTGGAATTTCATGCTTTTACTCGATAAACCTCGGCATTACATTTTCAGCGTTGCATTGTTCAATGTTTGTAGGTGTTTTGATTTATTACCTTTTTTGTTTGGTAAACAAAAGTGTTGGGACAATTGCTGAATGGTAGTAGATAAGGAACAGAATTAAGATTTTGAAATCAAAGCCAATCAAATTGAGTTATTGTCACAGCAGACGAACAAAGCCCAAAGAGTTGAAAGAAAGCGTTTGATATGGACGGGATTAAGATGATTTGGCTTGAGGGATTGCATTTGCGCTAAAACTTTCCCAATGAATTAGATCTTTTTATGCATCACACTAACATTGGATAAAATATTTTAGGGATTATTAGTAAAATTATTTTAGTTGCTGAGCTTGAAGCCAGTGCCAATAAGTTGCTAATTGTCTACGAATAAAAAATCTTCCTGCCAGTTTTTTATAAACAAAACAACAAAACATCAGAAGTATAGACCGATAATTTTCTTGGAATTTTGCTTAAATTTGTTGGTGTAAAAAACAAAAACATTTGTTGATATTTTCTTATGCAAATATTTAGCACAATTGAAATGCATCTGCTTAATCCGCTTAACCCTTGTGTGTCACGTTCCATAGACTTTCACTTTCGTTTTTTTTCAAAATTAATCTAAATCTTCCTAGAATTTCTGTCCAACTGAAAGACGCTACCGATGCAAATCTCACTTTTTGTTTGTCTCAGCGCTTTTCAGTTGGACTTCCAGTGTCTGCGGATTTCTTAAATTTCAAAGCATTTCAACCGCTTTATAAACAAGAAAAGAGTGCCCTGTGCTACAATATTGCCATTGCGAGTCTGCGATCCGGTTTCAGCAACTCTTTTGTTGTGGCTGTAATAATTTGCATTTGTTTGTAAACTCGGAACACATATCCTTTGGCAATGAGCTGCTTAGTGGCACACTTAATGACAGTATTAGCTTAAATAGGCCCGTTGACCAAAGCAGCGATGGAACTGCTTTAACAAATCTACGAAAAGGAGCAGTCTGAACTGTGGGTGTGTACTATTAATGCTAATAGGGATAAATCGCTTCTCGTGCACACTGAGATATTTGCGTGTAGACAGCTATTATCCTCTAGGTAGCCTCTTTGGTTTTTCGATTTGGAATCTTTTAAAAAAACTAAAGACATACATACTAAATGAAGACTTTCTAAGAGGAAATACAATCAGAAATTGTTCACAAGACAGATCACTTCGAATTTATTTTGGGGATCAGCCTACCTCAGACTTTTCAAACTAAATTTCAGCGGGGATATCAACCTTTTGCAAGGTTTTAAAAAATATCTGCAATAATCAAACAAAGTCTACTCGCCCTAATTTGTTCCTGGGTCCCATAAATCCATAGCAGTACTTCGTAGGGTTGAAAAGTAAGGAAACTTAGTCACTCTGGAGATTTTTGAAAGACTCGGTTTTAGCGGCGCTAGCACTTCTTGGATATATGCGTAACATTTCCTTGTTTCTATAAGCGTATTCGTCGGAACCAATTGTCATTTAACCCCTTAATTGCCATGCTTATGAAAACAAACAAATTTATTTATTTAATATCCCATTTCGTTAATCGATATGCTTGGTAAACGACCTCCATTGTCCATATGTTGGACAAATTTGTTGCAAACAAACGCGACTCTTTTACATTTATCTTCGTTGTGTTCACAAAAAAAGTGATCATATATCACCAGCCAGCATGCAATTAACCCATTTGGGTTTTTGGGGGTGACGAGGGTATTTACTCACTCATGTGCATGTTCTTACATACTTTGGTAAATGTGGAAATTGCTCGCTTCCTCTGTCTGACATTTGAATGGTTTAATAATGATAAGTGTGTGCTTGAAATTATTTTCCAATAACAATAAGCAAACAATGCAAACAACTGTTATTCAAAGTACCCGAAATGTAAAGGCCTTTGTCTCTAACGCCAGTTGAAGGGGTTAAAATGCCACTTATGATTGGGCATTATTCACTAAAGTCGTTGCCCTTTTATGCGTTGTCGTATGATGAGTGTAATGCCTGGCCGATTTGACCACTTCAACACCCCGCACCATTTTTATAATTGAATGCCTTTTTGTTGTATTGCATTTGCTTTAGGCTCTTCTATTTTGTATGGCCTAACCCTTTTTTATCTGCTTTGAAATTACAACAAATTTGGAATATTACTTTTGTAAGCCGTTTAAATGCCGTACGCGATCATCGAAGCCCATCTGGTCGTGTAGTGTGGGGTCGGGGTTAGGTGTGAATGGTGTGCCATATTTTTGATTGTTCTCTTATTGCTGTTGAAATATTTGTTTTTTTTTTTTTTGTTTGTGGACTCATCGCCCACTGGTGTTAGATAATTGAAACGATGAGCGGGTGTAAAATTGCATTGTAAATTGATTACTGTAGGGTTAATGGTCATGGACGTTGCTGGTGTGTAAGTGACTGCCATATTCGAAGAACTCCGTTTTATGGTATTCAAAAGCTGATGAATTTGAAAATTGAAGAAATTCCACAAAATTTGCTTCACTTTTCAAAGTTATGAAAAGTGAATTCCGGCCTCAGCCTAAGAGTGTGGTTGCTTAGTTTTGCACCACCATGCTTCCCCCTCCACAAATAAAAGTTCATTAACAGCCATCAATTCCCTCGCGTATAAGTTCTTGGCACTTCTAAAGACTCAAAGAAGTCATTTTTTATTTATTCTTTTACACATCTAAGGATGGAAAAAATGTTTCTTAAAAAAGCTATTTTTGCCATCGAAAGTGAGAAAAAATGGAAGAGTACTCGTACTATGTATTTACTCATAACATAGATAACGTCAAAAAGGGGGAAGTTCCACCCACACACGTGCCACGCATCGACATAACGCTCACTGATTTAGTATATACGTTTACACTCATGGTCAAAATAATAGGTACGGATTTGTGCCCAGCTCATCTTCCCATTAAATAAAATTGTAGCACTTCGACGCCTGTGCTTGCCGCCTATCATTTTGTTCCACAGTGTATCTACATATGTATGTATGTGTGTATATTAGTGCATGCCACAGATTAGGCTGTGCGTGCCTTGCATCCGCTAAGCGTCTCAAGTGTATATGTTTATGAGTAGGTATGTGTCTGTGCCAGTATATTCTTCGGTTGGCTTCGACCCTCATCTGCATATGTGGCATATAAATTTTAACCCAAAAATACATTTTTACTCCCCATTCGATAGGCTTCCAGCAGCTTTTGCTTTGCTTTGGGGCTCAGTCTGATTTATGTGCGTCTCTTTTGTTGGCAGTTTTTGCCCATCATTTTTTTATTCTTCCAGTACCGTTGCCGCCTTCATTTATATGACTAATGTATCCATACAGTCACACAAAAAAATATACATACATATATGACTTGAAAGTAGATATGTCCATACAAAACTCTGACGTAGAGACAACTCATTGGCTGACATTTTTTAGTTGCTTTTACCCCATTAACGCCGCCCTTTTTTGATTTTACATTCAGATTTTTTGGTTTATTTGTACTCGAACTCCTTTCTATAGGCATGACTGAGCATCAAAATAAAACATTAATGGCAGTGTTGCTGTTTTCACAAAAATATGCGATTACCCAACAAACATTCAGAGCAATAGAAGAGTGAAATAAACTCAGCATTGAGGAGCTAGAAATTTCAGGGATTCACTCTGCAAGGGTCTGAATGGTCGAAGGCATCAAACTACTAAGATTGAAATACATCAAGTAAGGGTCTTAAACTGTCGAGCCACATCTATGGCTTTCTAGATCATTGACTGGGTTCTTTATGTACGCAGTTTCTTTGAATATATCCCCCTTTCCTTCTTTTTTTTAGCGAATACTCGAGTTGAAGTCGCTTCCGTGCTACACACGACACACACTAATAACATGTGTGTGCATTAAAAAACGAAAATAAAAAGGGGAAAATGGTGAAGATGCCATGATGGCGGAATAAAAGCCTGCAGGAAAGTTTTGTATGAAAGCAAAGCCCACCCCTTTTACGTATGGTTGTACAAAGTATGCGAGGTCATAATCAGACATGTGAGGGCATACAAAAATTCGAATTACTCGTACATGTGTGCTTTATACACATTATTGTTGGGTTGCTTATATTTACGAGATGTTTATACATACAAAACAAAACAAAAAAAAAAAAAAAAAAAAAAACATAAAAAAGCATAGCCACAATGGCGTACAACCATCTTCCATTGCTACGCTCAGAATGTGCTTTGTTCATTTTTTTTTATTTTTGGCAACCACTCGATGCGCTCGAATCAACAGCATTAGCATACTCATTTGGCCAGCAAACATACAGACAACCGGTCATACTCTGCATATCCAAATTCTTTAGGGAGCGTAGAGCTTTTGTTAGTTAAACTCATAAATTGGCAAAGCTTTTAAGGAATTTAAGTTCTTTTGCTCTCGTTTCTAACGTAATTCAGTTGGCTCAACAGCTAAGGGTTTACATTTTGTTTCTCATGGCTATACACGAGATATTGAGACTGATCGAGTGGTCCTGGAAATAGTTCACGAAATAAGATGCTTTCTTCAAGTATGCACTGGTGATCTAAGAACAAGCTCATCTGCTTAAAACAATACTGAAATAGACGTAGTACATGTGTGTATGATCTTTGGATGCCATTTATTCATATTCAATTAAAAGTAAATAAGTAAGAAAATATTTGCACAATAATGGATTTTATTTTTGTTTGTGTTGTTTACCTAAAATATATCTCCTCCAAATCCTAACCTCAAATAAATGCATTCAAAGACTTTCTTTTGCAGCAGCCAGCCACCTGGTGCGTTGTGGCATGATGCCACATAATTGCGGGCACTGCGAGTAAATAAATACGAACTCATTAATGCTGCAAGGATACACTTTTATAAGAAATATCCTTTCAAACGGATTCACCAAGGAATATTCTTATTTTGTATTTGTTGCATTGACTATTGGAAAGTGAAAGATAAAGATTACGCATGTCATTCATCAGCAGAGAAACACTCGAGCCAAGGTTGCATGCGTAAGTGCGTAAGATGGCATTGCGTGACAGGAGCTGAGCGATCATTTTGCAAGGCAATCGGCTACCAGCAATGATTATGCAAGAATTTCTTTATTCACCGTTTTCTATACTTTGTTTTTGTTTTAATTCTAAAGAATTTGAAAGTGCTTCGAGGCTGGAGGTCATGAATTCTACAGCACTTGGATTGTCCTATTTCCTATGGAATATTTTTGTTTGGTAGGACGACATATGCTGCTCTTCATCGTTGCATATTTTGACGCATTTTAAATGCTTTTTTGGAAAAAATTATTTAGATATGTCATTTGAATTGTGGTGTGAATTGTTGTAGTGTTCTCGCACAAAAAAATTAAAAAAGTGAATATTTGATTCAAGCGCAACTTTTGCACATTTCCCTCAATAGAAAGCACCACCCACTTACGAAAAAAGTAAATAAAACTGCTTCATTTGATTAGAAATTAAGTTGTAAACGTCCGTATTTTAAGTTGCAATAAAATATTAAAATTTAATTATTTGTTGACTTGTTTTTTTTTTTTGTTTCTGAAAAGTGTCAACCAAATTATTGCAATCTACTTTTAGGCGTTCTCCCCAGAGAGATTTTTTCGCATTGTTCACATTCCCATCATGCGTAAACTCCCATTTATGAAAACAAACAAACAAACATACATACATACACACATGTGTGTTCTTGTTTCACTGAACAACTAGCCATGGCCTGCACTTGATTGTTCCACGACCCAAATTTCGCAACAACCCACTTTCAGTCGATTGAACCATTTCGATATTTGGCAGCGCAGTCCGGTCGTTGACTGAAAAAATCGCATAAAAAACCAATAAAAACGGCGCAATGTCAAATCAAAGGTAATGGCCAGTGAAATCATACGTCCAAACAAATACAGATAAAAAAGTGAAGCCGAATGCAGTGCATTAGAGACATTAGAAACACGCGCGCCATCATCGAAACAAGAATAATAAATGATCTATTATTCTTGCGAAATAACAAACTTGGTCACTTATCAGATATTTAGACAGCTATGGATGGGTAGCGCAAAGAGATTCCCTGCAGAAAGTCTTAATTCATGCTCACACATGTCACACACACACGCACACAGCCATCCATGTTTTGACACTTTTTTAGCCAAATTTCATTTTTTCACTTGCACACTCCACCCCCCACTCCATCCACTCATCAGCGACCGGCGCTGGACCAATAAGTGGGTGACAACTGCTTCGATTGGCATCAGCTTGGCTTCATTGTGAGAATGACCGCAATATGGTTAGGCGCACATTTACACACAAACAAACACATGCCGGCATTTTAAGGGTGTAAGTCAAAAATATTGTAATCAAAGCATGGAAGCTCAACAACCTACCTTGCCCCACCAATGCACAGAACTTTGCACTGACAGAGCCACGCTTCATCCAAATTTGGTCTTTTTTGCAAACAAACACATTCACCCACACACATACACGCTCATGTGTGAGTTTATTTTTTTGTTATCCTGCTCCCAGGATAATGTGTGCATTAGCATCTTACACTTACTATATGTAATTCTTTGTGTTTTGTTGTTGTTTTAGTTTTTATTTGATTTTCTTGAGTTTTTTTCGATGCTTTTGGCTCTCCATTTAAATTGAGTAATCACTTGGGGAAATTGGTGCGATATGCATAAACATTGATGTATGTATGTATGTGTGTTGGATTGTTTGCATTCTTTTGCTACCGAATTGCAAAAAGACACTTTGTGAAAAGTAAAGTAACCACTCAATGTGACAGGGAACAGCGCGCTGACTGCATCAGGGTCAATCCCTTCGTGTACTTTTTGACGACTAAGCGTCTATGTTGAATATAACTTAGCGTTTGTGGTAGCTTTTCTGCGCCGGTGGTAAATATCAACTCGATTGCAAAAGAGTATGGCTTATGTTAGTTATCCTAGTATGTGTTCGTGTTAACGTTTTTTTCTTTTCTTTTATGATGAACTTGATAAAGGTTGGCCCATATTGCATCAACCACTCCACTCTTAACCCAAATGAGTGATTGTTTTTGGAGAAAATTGTTGTTCCGCAGTCCCCTTGGAGGACTCTTTAGTAGATTGTGTGTTTTGCGGTAATGATGGTATTAGTTAGAGAAACCAAATATTTAACAGGGTGCTCATGAAAAATAAAGTTCTGTTGAACCAAGAGCCGGAAGTAAAGCTTGCTGATTAAGATTTGCATATTTCTAGAAGGTGCTGTGGTGTATTTGTTGGTGAGTGAAGAAAATTTCAAATTACATTTTGACATGGTTGAAAAAAGTCAGGATATAATTTTACATGGGTTGTTATAAAATGTAAAAGGTATCAGGTGGATGTGTGCTTAACAAAATAAACGAAAATATACCAGCGGCTTCGGTTGCTCAAATCGAATTGACTCGTCTCGTTTTATTTTACTTTTTCATCATCGTTTTTACAAAATGGTTCTTACTCGCTATTCTTAATCGCTACTTCTTATTCTTAGTACTGCCAAACTTAATCTAGTACTAATTACACATACTACTTTGGTTAGGTGCGTTCACACCTTATCCGTAGGAATACCATAAACTTAGCAATAATCTAATGCTTGGTGCAGACGCATTCCTACAAATGCCAAAAAGAACTCAGATAGCCATTACTGGTTTTCTCGTTTTGGTGTGACCAAGTCTCTCTGCAGTTTCTGGCTCAACAGAGTTGTCTAAAGTGGAGGAAAATTAGGAAATCGATAATAAGTTTTGTCTATTGGGCAATCCAAAACCATTATAAACTATTATTGTAGAGAAATTCTTAGCTCACCCATAGTCCATCACAACGGCTAACTCCAACTATCGAACCGCTTTTCCTCAACCGACACCCTGTTTTGGGTATCGAAATAAATTTCAGCCACAGGCAAACTAACTTTACAATCAGATAATGTAAAATTACGCCAATAATCAAGTGTCAAATAAACACAAAGTTTCATTCGTTAGTATCAAGAAAAGCAACAAAAACAAATGATAAAATAAAAGCAAATACAACATTTTATCTAACCACATGAATGACAAAGGGGATGGAGGCAACAACAATCTGCTATGTAAAATGTGCCAGCTTTGGGCTATTTTTTAACTTTCAGCTGAGTTTTTTTTGTATTTGTCAGTAACTTAATTTACTTCTGGGAGCAAATGATAAAAAAGCGCACTCAATAAGATCTCGTCTGTCCACATAACAAATCAGCAACTTTTTTTTTTTTTTTTTTTCGTAAAATACTTACGAACATGATGACACTTGATTGTTGTTGGGCCTAAGTACAAGAGCATATGTGTGATAGCGCTGTGACGATATAGGAAACACCGTTAGTTGTGGTCCTCACATGCGTTTTGCTGAGGTTCCCGTGAGATGGTTTGATTAATGGACCGCCACTTACGCAACAAGCATTGACAAGTCAGTCAGGCAGATTTCGTTTTTGCAAACGCAAGCGGGAGAGTGAGTGGGCCTCTGTGGTCTGCGGCTGACGTATGACCATTAGCGCAGATCTAGAGTTCGCTTTAAAAAAAATTCCCCTTCAAATATGTAACGAAACTCTAATCAAAATCAAACTATAAACAAGAACTCAATACAAATGTGAATATTTCGAAAAATTGACAGGCTCTTAATTTATTGCGCGTGGAGTGGCGCACCAGTGGGGGTTGCCATAACAAAAAATAATATACATACATAAGTAGAAAATCAATATTTTTTTGAATTTTTAGGAACCTTCGATTTTCTCAAAAAGTCAATTTAGCAACCAAGAAACTCCTTTTCAACACCTCAACGCTTAAGCAGCACGCGAAATGTTTGTTTGCCTCAAAGTATTCTTGAAATTAGTTTATCGCTTCGCTATTGCTTTCTGCTATTTTCATAAACGGAAATAGTGAAAAGCGTCTAATTCTATGGCACTTTGTCACGCGAGTCATTTAATTTTCGCCCTTTGACTTGAGCGTTGGTGGGGGTTCCACTTGCAATCAAGTATGAATCGAAACAAATATTCGGGTTAAGCTGAAAGCCTTGCGTCTTGTCGTATCGTTGTTGTTGTGGCTTTTGTTAAATTGGTTTTGGCCAATTTGTAGTTTTTCCCCCCTAAATCGAAATCGTTAAATATGACGCTAAACAATATTAACTATTTTTATTGGTTCTCGCTTCGTTTGGCACTTTTTATGGCTCTGCGAAACGCAACCAAGTTTTATGAGTATTTTTGGAAGACATCAAAAAGTTTTAATTGAACGGAATTTACAGCTATAAAGGAGTGAAGCAATGTCGATTGATTATATCGTACTATATATAACAAAATATCTAGCAAAAGTAAAATTATTTGAAAAATCCAAGAATTGTCCTCTATTGAAATTACTGCTCCTTAGGCCCATGAGTTGACCCATGAACAGACCCATTTCATATACGTTGGGAATCACATTCGCATACTAAACGGAAATTTCATTTTAATGACATCAAATTATGCATTGGCTCATACTCCTGAATGCATTCGCAAATCTTTACAAAAAATGGTAAAAACAATTCAAAAACATTGTTACAATGTAACCCCCTCCATGGAAGCACATTCTACAGCTGGTTGCAAACAAATTAAGACAACATACAAAAATCGTTTTAACACGACAATCTTCTGACAATCATGCATCGGTTAAGGGTAGTTGGTGAAATGCTACATTTACTACTGGACATTTTCAACAAATTCTGCGATAAGCCCAATCGATTTCGAAGTTACAAAACCTTTCAACAAACCTTTGAAAGTCAATTGAAAATAAATTTTTGAAAAACAAAAAATACTAATTTTTGCAAAGCATTTTCATAAGCTCATGAGATTTTTACGTTTATTTAATTTTGTACAATGTGAAATACCTCAAAAGCAACAAATTTGGAAAGTATTTTGCTTGTGGTCTTGACATTGTGCACACGACTGTATTTATCTACTATATTTTTTTTTATGTACACCAAGCACATTCCCATTTATGACTGTCCACACTGCAAACGCATTGAAAAACTACGATTTTTATTTTGTGAATAATTTTTTTGTTTTGAGGGTAAATTTTAATCAATTGATTCGCTTTGAATGTGTGAATTGCGAATGCCCATATGAACCAGCAATGAGCGCGTATTGTTCGTTTGAATGACATACACTCAGAGAAAAACTGCGTGCATTTTGAAAAAATAAACTCTTTGAGTAAAACGGTATTAATAATTTTCATCTCAATTGAAATTGCTAAATATAGGTAGTTCACTGTCGTTGATTCTCCAAAACTGAACAAACGTGCTGTTAAAAAAGAGAGAAGATAAAGCGAGTCTTCTATAATTATTTAATTTTTTATGTCTCTTGTTTTTCTCAGTGTAGAAATACACGTTTGTTTCCTCGCATACGAGTTTTCGGGGTTTTATTCAAAAAATCGTTGGCAAATAAAAATGATAAAAGTGGTAGAATCGAAAGTGGAAAAAAAAAGAAAAAACAAAATTGTTGCACGTCGTTTGTTCTATAAAAATGTAGAAATGTTGCCATTGTTCGCTGTCGTCATTGAGTTTGTGAGTCCTTTTGCATACATCCGAGAGCACAGGACGAATGTGTAACATGATGTGTTGTATTGTGCTCTGTGTGGTGTTTATATGTAGTAGTGTAGCTGATTGCAGAGGAAGAAGTAAGTCGTCCCAGTTGATGCGGTAACGGTAGCTGCAGCAGCGCAGCCAAACAGGCCAAAGGTTATCTCTGTGACAGACTGTTGAGCCGTACGCTATTCACTACAACACTCGATCTCGGCATGACAGCAGCTGTTCTTGGCGCGAAAACTGCTGGAAAGCGGTTATGCGAATGTTGGTAAATTTTAAGGAATTTTTGGGGAGAAAAACTCGATGATTAGAAAATAGTTGAATTTTTTATTTTGTATCAGGAAACTATGCCAAACTGTGCCTGGGAACTTTAAAAGAGTAAATTCTATTTTCATCACTATGTCTTCAAAACGAGTCTAGATATCGCACTTAATCACAGCATTGCCACCAAAATAAGGGAACTTTTAAAATTTGAGGTTAGATATCTAGTACTCGTAATATAACAGTTAAAATAACATTCAACTCGAGTCAGCAGTTTTTCTCAAATAATCTGGTATGCTTCAATAATGTTCCATCACAAGATTCTATGTAATTAATGTCAGAAAGAGAACGATGGAATGGCCATTAATCTACCAAACATTTTTCTCGAACACATCAGGGACCCTATCTCTTTCAACCCATTCCAGAATATACCTCGGAACAAGTATGATAAGTGATCTATGAAGAATGGTCTTTGATCTTCCAGAAAGGTTCGGTATTGGTTCCGAAGTTGACGGTATTTTCTCTTTTCACACTGGTTTAAAAATAGGGTAAACATAGAGTGGTTTCGACATTGTATAGTATTTCCGCAATAAGGGATTAATTAATACCGTTACAAGCAATCCTACCATTTTATATTCCAAAGGTATAATTTTTCCGAAAATATATTAATTGCCAACAAAACTCGGAACAACCTAAAACACTTAAAAAATCCTTAATTATCTTGTTTTTCTAAGATAAAAAGTAAATAACCCGAAGGCAGAAAACCATAAAAAGTGCAATAAAATCGCTAAAAATATCAAAACACACCCAAAATGAAGAAAATGACGAACGACAAAAAATGACAGCACGCGCTAGGAGCGCGCATCAAACATTATGCAACTCGTCGCCTAAAAAAATGGAAGACGACAACAGAAAGAAAGATCCGCATAATCAACCATACGATGGCTCGGCAGCATCAACAGTTTTCTAAAAAAAAAAAATCCCATTAAAATATCGATCAAAAATATAAAAAAAAACGACAACAAAAAATGCTCAACAACAAGGGGAAATAAGTTTAGGACTTGTTAAAGACAAGGAGCCTAAGCAGAGATTAGAACGATGCGGCTGTCGAGAGGGAAAACAAACGGCGCAGACGAGGCGCACGCGTTGATTTAAATAAACAAAACATAAATAAATGGAAGGTAAAAAAGATGATAGGTAAAAAGCGCACGACAGGATGCACACGAACCATCATTTCACTTTCAATGGAGGGTTGATCTTTTGAATATCTTTTTATAAGACACACATGCTAAGGAGCACAAGCTAAACCATAAAAAGTGAAGATGCTGTAAGAAATTAATGTTGGGGTGAGCTATACAAACAACGAAGCTGGCTAAGCACAAGAAAACAAATTAGAAGACATGAAAACTTGAGCATTGAGGTAAAACAAAACAGCCTCAACATCAATGAGGCACAACTGACGCTGAGCGCAAGCAACGAAGACACGATCGTAACGTAATCCCTGAGCATGCTAAGTGAGCGCACGCTTTTTACGAGCTCCAGCCAGTCTCGACACATTTACATTTTTTTTAGGTAAAAAAGGAGCACCGCGGCAGTCCGCTACACTGACCTTTGACATTGCTGCAAGATCGGCCTTTTCATATCTCCAATGTTTTTGGTGGCATCTTGCATGATTACGACATTGTTGTTGTTTGTATGTTGAAGACTGCCTGGCGTGTTTTTTTTATCGTCTGCATATGTCGTTGGCTAACATTTTGTTTCGATGGCTGCAGATGCTGCATGAAATTCAGAAAACGAACACCACAACACGATCGACACGATCAACTCGAAATGTGTTTTGGTCTGTCGTTGATTGTGAAATAAAAGTTTTTTTTTTTGCTCTTGAGGACTTGTGTGCAACGCGTGGCATTAATTTTTTACCATTTCCATTGCAATGACTCGAGTTTGTTGAGTTTGGAAAGCGTTAAAAAGAGGCGAACACCCCTGCCACACGCCACACGATCTCTGCGACGATCTTGACAAGTTTATTTGAGTGTGAGTGTGCTTCTCAATATGTTTGGGGGTGTGTGTGTGCGTGGGGCGCGTGCTTCTTATTAACCACTCATTTACATATCAAATGTGATGCCACATGCCACAAGCCACTAACTTGCCGAACGTTCTTTTGATTACCGAATGTGGCTTTTAGTGGCGTGGAATAAAATATCTCAAATGCGACCACAAAATGGGGAGCTTCAATTTGATGGCATTAATGTGTTGCACACTTCGACTGACACTCCATCACATACAAACAAAGTATATAAATAAGCGATATGAATATGAGAACGTGTGTTTTATAGTTTGAATTAGCTGCTGATGCCATTCCCGTGGTTGCTACTGGTCTCGGAGATGCATATGGCCCTCCCCCATTCGTTGCTGTTAATTTGCATTTGGCGTTTTGTTGATCTTTCCGCTTTGTATTTGGTGTTGCCGTCATTTCGGTTGTTGACTTTTGCGTTTTTTTTTCTCGGTATTTATTGTTGCTTGTTTGATTTGTCATTTGATCGGGCGCAACTTGCAGGCGATTAAGGAATTACACACGTGCATTTGCATAAGCCACCATCTTTCAGAGAGGGGTGCAATATTTTTATTATATTTTTCCAAGACTAATAAATATTTGAGTTGATGTTTTTTTAATGCTCGCGGCGGGGGAAGTAATTCTGTACGACGAACA
The DNA here is from genome assembly GCA_951509765.1 of Sphenella marginata. NCBI lineage: Eukaryota > Metazoa > Arthropoda > Insecta > Diptera > Tephritidae > Sphenella > Sphenella marginata. The sequence continues at coordinate 51,983,815 of OX608083.1, forward strand.
TTTGATAACTATAAGCTGTTTTATTTAATTGTTGTTTTGTTGTTATGGGAAGCGCAAAGTTCAGGGTAGAACTCTATATTTGGATTGGTCTGTATTTTATATGCCTCAACTGGCAGTCGTACATAGTCTGCTGTTATTGGCTTCAGTCTTAGATGAGCTCAAACAAAATATGAGATGTTGAAAGAAATCGAGCCAAGTGCACCCGAATGGCCAGGGCTTACCCTAGCAAGGACTTTTAATTACGAAGAGCTCTACTAGAGCAACCGAAAGAGTAAAATTACAAGAAAAATTTTAAGTGACGGGAAGATCTATTAAGCATGTAAGAGTGGGTGTAGGGTTCGGAAAGTTGTCCCATAGGAACTGGAAAAAAAACAACTCAAATCTTAATGCTCAGAATGCATCTAAGACAGTCAGGAAAATACTTTCATGTTTACTTTGTCCTCCTATCCACTATCTACTAAAATTGTGCACGAACAAGCGCATTGTTCCACCAAAAAATCCGTTACAAATGTTTCGTCCTTCTGAAGGTATGACACAAAATCAAATCGATATTCCCAGCTATCCCCTCAAGCAAACGATGACAAACAATATTTTCCATTAATTGTCAAAACTTACCCTCGGACTCTCTTCTTGGGCAGTTCTTTTGCGTAACAAAGGAATGCAACAAAAACAATTTTTAATGCAGTTTTATATACAACAAATACATAAGCATGCTTCGTATTCACAATAAGGAAGAGCATTCGCAAGCAAAGGGATAACAATGGAGACTCTTTTTGCCGTTAACATGAATAGGGGTCCAAATATGTACATATCTAGAACAAGACAAAGTAAATAACTTGACATGAATGCAACAAATTTTTTAATGAAATGATACATAGTAACGGGTATAGGGAACATAGTCATTCTTGAATAAATTAAATGGAAGTTTATTAGAAATGTGTTGGAATGTATGTGTATAGTTTAGGAAATATGCACATACGTAATGAACTGATAAGGGTTTCGATGGACATTTAAAAAACAAAATTTTTGCATCAACAGAAAATAATTTGCATAAAACGCGATTCAGCACCTATGCGGAGGGAGAAAGGGGCAGGCTTGAGAAAGTTTAAAATTTGAATGTTCTATTTATTCTTTGCTATGAGCACGACGAGATATTCTATTGACCCTTTGTGAAATTGCTTTCTTTGATTTGATTCTCAAAATAAACGAAGTATAAAATAATATTTTTTGAGAATTTCAAAACTCTTCACAGCAATTAAAGGCTTCGACTCTTCGGTACAGTTAGACACTTGAGAATTTTTGTAAAAATAAAATTTTGTGCGAACCCTAAACTCGAGCACTTGTCTGCATTACCTGGCGATATTTAAGCCTTTTTTGTGCTGCCCTGGAATGATTTTACATTTTTACAAATTGCAGCAAAAGTAGACGCCACTAATGGATTTAAAAGAGATTAGAAAATTGCTTAAGGAGTGCAGACGAATGGATTGAATAGAAAATAACAAAAAAATAAAACAAAATAAAAAAACAACAACTGAAAAAAGGCCTTCACCAATGCTAAAAAGGATTAAAAATGACCAATAGAAAAGAAATGTTGAAAACCGTAATTGATTTCTGAAATAAGGATTTACTCAACGGTAATTGAAATCTGCCATTTTTTTTGCTTTATAATCACAAAGATACACAAAGGAGACCTACAACAAGGACTTTTGTTTATTGAAACCACCCACATAGGTACATATTTGGACGCAGCAAAAGGTTAATGAGATGAAGAAAGCAAAAGAAAAAGTAGAAATCATCTAGAAATCATAGATTACTTGCAAAAAAAATTGAATGTTAAGATGACGAGGAGATGAGCAGCATGACAGAGGTGGGTTATGGGAATAACGAGGCACGACAGCATGCACTGCTGTTAGTTGCAAAAAAAAAAAAAATAAAATAAAATAAAATAAAATAAAGGAAATTGCAACTCAGTAGCGGCAGCTATGAGCGGTTGCTAACGAAAGTTCGACTAATGAAACTGAAAATTTTTAAAGTACAAAATTATTTTAAGAAAATTTCCGTGGACAGATTTGGTATTTTCGATAGAAAAAGTAAGATTTCAACTTTCGCAACTAATCGAACTTTTGTTGGCACCGCCATTTATATACAAGGGTGCATACGAGTACATATGTAAATACATTCTAATGTATCTAGGTGCCTCCGTCGTATATTTGAAGTGCAAAATGTAACACGAAGCAAACAACAGAAGCAGCATGACCATCGTGTTACACATTTTTTTGTTTTGAATATTTTTCATATTCATATTTTGCTCAGTAAATGCAAACTTAAAATGACTGGAACTCTTCACAAAGCCATTGTTCGCAGCTAGCGCAAGGATATTTGGCAAAGAATGCCATTGCCCGATTGCAGCCATGCAAAAATCCACACAAACAAAAGAACCAAAAATATTTTGTGCAAAAATCAGCACAAAGATTATGCAAAAATGTGCAACAAGAAAAGTTACAACAACACGTTGGATTGTGACAAAAGCCTCGCTGTGCGGGGGGTGCGCGGTTCGAGGGAAATACTCAACGGACGCTGTTCCACATTTTGTGATTTCTTGAGTTGCAGAGCAACAGCCTTTATCGCATGAAGAAATAAAATGACAGCTACCATTTCTAATTTTTAACAAAATACAACAACAATAACTTTAAGACAAAAAAAGTTGAATAATGAAAACAAAAACTAGAGCAATCGGAACTAATTGCAAAGCCTTGAGATAACAAATTTCGGATATTTAGCATGAAAAGCATTAAATATTTGATTTTAATAACCAAAACATATTTCAGCATATGAAAAAAGAGAGGCTTTTACGTGTTTTATTCAAATTTAACTAAGATCCAAAAGTATTAACAATAATAACAATTTATAGTCCATTATTTTGAGAACAATTTCCCAAATTTTTCACAGGCTAGAATAAGGGCGACTCTTAGAACACCATCCTATACAATAGCTGAAGCTACAATTTGTATATATTTTATCGAGATATACTAACCAATTATCTACACCTTTTCCAAGTGTACTTCAGAATGCGTAAAATGATTTTCAGAAATGGTAAAATGAATTTCAGAATAGTCAATTGTATTTCAGAAACTGTAAAATGAATTTCAGAATAGTCAATTGTACTTCAGAAATGGTAAAATGTACTTCAGAGATCGAAAATTGTACTATGGTTGATCAACCAATGTGAGGCCTCTCACCCTCAATACCTATCTTACCTTCCTTAAGATCCTAGAATGTTTCACTGCTCACCAAGCCAGTCGGGTAGTACCGGGGCTAACCGGGTTCATATCCAGTTAAGAACGGTCCCTGAAGTACAATTGACAATTTACCATTTCTGAAGTACAATTTACAGCTTCTGAAATACATTTCACAATTTCTGAAGTACAATTGACTATTCTGAAATTCATTTTACAATTTTTGAAGTACAATTGACTATTCTGAAATACATTTTACAATTTCTGAAGTCCAATTGACTATTCTGAAATTCATTTTACCATTTCTGAAGTACATTTTACTGTTTCTGAAGTACTCTTGGAAAAGGTGTAGTTAGGATGTGCTTACAACTAAAAAATTTCGGAAAACACATTCCCTTTGCTGAAAAAGGAGTTCGCTGAGCTCTATCATTTTAGAAAAGTTTCTGTCGAATAAAATGTTCTTGAAAACTATCTTCGTGAGCCTTCCTTCTAGTTTCTAGATTGATTCTCGGATCATTTAGCGGAGGTATAACTTCATAGAAACTCTTTGCTGCCCTGGGAAACGAATACAAAGAATCCTTTAAACCATTTACTGTACGCCATTTTCATTGATTTTTTTTCTAAAACTTTTGGACATGAACCTTTTTTTTTTGTGAAGCATCGCTGTGAGCCACATTTACATAAATTACGCATCGAACAGAAGCACAAAGCAACCCTTGGACATAATCCTTACGTGCACCCCCTTCACAAAGCACATACGATGCAGTCATATGAGCATTTATTTGGTTAAATAATTCACCCTTATGGGCAGAGAGGAATTCAGTGGAAAAATATGGAAAATGGCGGCATAAATTCAAGCACGCATGTTTCATGTGCCACAAATTGGAAAATGCGCATCGGAAAATTAAGAAAAAATATGAAATTTCCACGCTTGCCACATGCAAAATTCGAAAATAAATCAAAGACCAGCGACAGGAAAAATCAAGAAAATTCATTAAAAAAGTGCAAGCCATCTTGAGTTGAGCCGATTAAAATGCCAAACGAAAGGCAACAAGCCAAGGCCAAGAGTTGCGAAAGGCGAAAGATGCGTCAAACGCGAAGATGCTGCATGCGGCACACGTGGCAAGCGCACGCAAACGGCACCTTTTTTTAGCTCACCTCATTAAGATTAAAAAGAGGAAATAACTATTTTGCGTAAAAATGCTGAGTTTTAAATACAAAAAATTACAACTTTTTATCTTTGTGTTCGCCTACAAAGGACCTCAAGTTCGAACAATGCCCGCAACAATTGAACTGCGCCGGTTTTTTTCCTCTAAACAAAATACAAAAAATTGCTTTTTGAGTGAAAAATCATGAAAAAGTGGCGGTAAAAGTAATGCATGCGTCGTTGAGCCTCGTGGTGGTGGTGCGAATGCGCAGAGGCTGAGGACTGATGAGGTTTTGTTGCATCAATCGAATGCGCTGCAGCCTGCAGCCCATTGCATCCCCTGTCAACAGGATGTTTGTATATTGCTATGTCGTGTGTGTGTCGTGTGTGTGTGCATGTGTGCATTGAAACGAAAATCCCGTTGCTGACCTTTGAGTGACCCCTAGCAGCCTGCCGTCGCTGCCACCGTTGCCTGACGCTTCATTTGCTTTGCTGTCACAGCAACACTACCGTTTCATTTCTGATTTTCCTAAACACTCAGCCCCTGCTTTAATGTGCGCCCCTCGTTCGCTTCCCGAATCGCTCGTTCGTATGGACATTTTTGACTGATTGCGCGCATATCCTGGCGTTAGTTAATACGTTGCCGCTGCACTGCTTTGTGTGAATATCAAAAAGGTTTTATATTATACAAACATTTATGCACAAAACATATTTCTATTATTCAGTCCCGTATGCATATGTATCTAAGTATCTATGTACATAAGTATATAGGCATGCATAATAACAACAAAAAAATATGCCAAAAAAAATCTATCAAAAATCTGAACAAAAGGATGCATTTGTGTGGCGCAATGAAAAGAATAGCCAAAGCGAACGCGCAGCGCCAGCCAAAAAGGATATCTGCACATCAACAGTCCCTTCTCAACTCATTTTTGATTGTTGGAAAAATGCAAAATTTCGCTGTAGCGCTGTTTGTTAGTGGCTATTGTTGCATCAGATAGGCCATTATTTCCTTTGGTTTTACATGCGATGCATAAAAAGAAGAAGACCCAAGAAGCAAAGCCTATATGGACGCGCACTTATTTATGTCCAACTCATTTTTGGCCACATTCTTGCTAAGGAAAACTAACTCAAAGGAACTTGATGTGTAATACTCCCAGGAGAATAGGACGCTGTCTTTGGGACACATACGCCAGTGCAATAACAATCAAAATTGTCTCAACTTTCAATGTAATGGGTCACGGTCCCGAAAGAGGAATCGAGCGGAAAAATGTAGCGTTTCCGAATGAAGCTGCAATGCTGGACTAAATCTTGTTTGCTAATATTTTCGATTTTTATACCTAGAAGGTACTATATTAACTTCATTCGCCTAACGGTAGTATGTAACGGCATAAACGAATCGAGATAGATATTGACTTATGTATATCAAAATGTTCAGGAGGAAAAGAGAAATTGATTGAGCCATGTCCGTCCGTCCGTCCGCCTGTGAACATGATAACTTGAGTAAATCTTGAGATATCTCAATGAAATTTGGTATGCAGGTTTCTTTTCACTTATCTCTGAGCGCTATTGAAAATAGGCAAAATCGGTTAAAAGCCACGCCCACTTTCTATATATATAATATTTTCGAAAATACAAAAAGAGTGATTATGCAGTACATAATACACCTATAGGCATAAAATTTGGTGTGAGCTTTAGCGTTAAGGCAGCAAATAAATTTTTGAAGAAATTATTAAAAAAGGGGCATGGCACCGCCCACTTTTGATTAAGTCAAATTCGGAAATATTATTAATCACAAATCAATAACCGCTCAAGATAGCAAAATAAAATTCAGCACACATATTTATATTAATACAGGCAATATTTTGAAAAAAAAAATTGCGAAATCGGGTAAGGTCCACGCCCAATTTTATACGAAAGATTTTGAAAAGGATCATAGATATATTGAATATGCAATAACTTTTAAACTACCTGTATATCGTTTCTATTTCACCTCTAAAGTGTTCGTGGGCAAAGGAAGTCGAATGCACTAAGTTTTTGGAAAATGGGCGTGACCCCGCCCCTTTATGGTGGATTATTCCACAAAACTTTCCATGCCATAACTCCGGTAAAAATTGATTTATTGAAACGATATTTGGAGAAAGTGTTCAACATATAAAGCTAACTCTTTGCTGTAAAAATAAACAAAATTGGTTAACGGACAAGCCCACTTTTTGAACACAGTTCTGAAAAATTTCTTTGTAAAATTAAAATCGCGATATTTTCCTTTTTTAAGCAAAACTAAACTGTAAAAAAATTGTTGTGGATTTTGGTGAAGTAGGCGTGGTGCTGCCCACTTTTCAGCAAAAGAGGTCTGCTATTTTCAAAAGCGATTGGTTGCAATTTCAAGAAGTTATATCAATGAAAGTTACTGTGATGCTTTTCAATAATATGTAGTATACTCCTGCCAAAAATTATGCAAATCGAATAACAAACAAGGAAGATTTACGGGCAAGTAGTTAACACCCTATTGTCTTTTTTTATTAATTTTTTTTTATTTTTATACCTATTTATATTTTGTTATTTAGTGATAATTTAATTTACCACTCACAACAGAAGTGTTTTTTATCGAATAAATCGGTTGCCTTTATAACAACTTTTCCGGTATTAAAATAGACCTGAGTAAATTGGGATACCAAAACAGATCACTACTAGGTATTTAATGTTCGGTTACACCTGAACTTAGACTTCCTTACTAGTTTTTCTTTTGAAACTTGCAACAA